>CM064330.1:2958172-3558172 GCA_032595735.1 Pelochelys cantorii | reverse complement strand
GAAGCGCTGGGATGGGTTCCCTGGGGAGGGGGTGGAATCGCCATCCCTAGAGGTGTCTAAGTCCCGGCTTGACAGAGCCCTGGCTGGGATGCTTGAGTTGGGGTGGTCCTGCTTCGGGCAGGGGGCTGGACTCTATGCCTCCCGAGGGCTCTTCCCGCCCTAGGGTTCTCGGATTGTATGAGAGGCGCTACACCCAGCCAGACATGGTCCTGCATGTGACCTACGCCGGGTGCCCTCCTCTTTCCGCCAAAGCTCCCTGGGCTTCGTGGCTGTGCATGGTGGTTCAGAGAGAGCTGGTGAAGTTTGGCTGTCCAGACACACACCCGTTAACCCGGCCTTCACTGAAGGCATTTTATGGGTCTAACTACCTCCTCTATGGAATTCGTCTCCTCCATCTGCTGTTCGCTGGGCGTACCTGAAGGCCTCTCCTGCTGCTGGGAACTTTCTCTCCCTTCCCCCCCAAAATGTGCCCCATCCCCACTCTTCTGAAACCTCAAGGGAGGATCATAGAACCCCAAGGGGGCAGAAACCTCAGGAGTCATCGAGTCCAACCTGCTGCCCGAAGCAGGACCAACCCCAACTCAATCAGCCCAGCCAGGGCTTGGTCAAGCCGGGACTTAGACACCTCTAGGGATGGAGATTCCACCCCCTCCCTAGGGAACCCCTCCCAGTGCTTCCCCACCCGCCTAAGGAAATAACTAGCGCGTACTGATCCATGTCATTATCCAGCACAGAATCCCCCCTCAGCATGGCTCTGCACGTGCCGGCCTCACTCCCACCCGCTGAACTCCTCCCTAAGGTATGTCGACACGGCAGAGTTTTTTTGGAAAAATGGACATTTTTTCTGAAAAAAATGTCACTTACATCCACACTGCAAGTGCGTTCTTTCGAAAGTAAATGGAAAGAACAGAGGGGTTTTCCCGGCGTTGGTAATCCTCTTTCTACGAGGAAGAAACCTTTTCCCGAAAGAGCTTTTTCGGAAAAAGGCATGTATGGCCAGGGAAGAGGGAGTTCTTCCAAAAGAGGAGGAAAGAGGAACAAGCCCAGGTGCCCTGGTAGCCATTCCGCCCATAGCAAACACAGCTTACATGCAAGAGAGCGTCCATTCAGTCCGGACGCTATGTTTCAAAAAAGCAGACGGCTTTTTCGATGCGCTTTGGCAGCGTGGACACTCCCTTTCAGAAGAAGTTTTTTCAGGAGATCTCTTCCAGAAAAGCTTTTTCCAAAAGAAGCCTGCAGTCTAGACATAGCCTAAGTCTTCAACCTGTTTCCTATACTGCTTTGCTCAACAGCCCTCTTTTCACCAGCCCTCAGTCCTGCTTTTCCACAGCATCCTCCTTCCTGCCGGTTGGCAGAGCCAGGGGTCCTCTGCACTCAATCTCCCAGCTCAGACTCAAGTTTATTCTTAGTCTTGGCCTGTATGGACTCCAGACAGCGGAGGCCCTTGGGTAGGACAGGTGTCTTACAGAAACACGTCCCTTTGGATCGCGGCTGGCGGCTGCACAGATGGGGCTGAAGGACCCTCTGGCACTTTGTGGAAAGAGAAAGGAAGGGTTTGCAAGCATCTGGCTGCACGCTGAAATTCTGAGCCGACACAGCTAGTAACGTAACAGCAGCGTTAGTCTACATCAGAGGAAAGGTCTCCTCCACAGATGTAAGACTGGCTCTCTCTTTTGCTGCCTTTTCAAAGGCAGCATATGCCCCATTGCATGGCTTTGCTAACAATGGGATTTGTGCAAGAGACCCCCAATACCATACACTCAGTGTTCCTGGCTCCCAGTGCAAACTAACTTGACTCATGCCCCTTCTTATGGGCATTCTAGACACAAGACCACTGGAGAGTGGAAAAAACCCCTAAGCAATTCAGATACAAACGCAAAACTGTATTAATGAGCGCTGGGGAAGCAACAAACAAACAAAAGCCATGGCTGCATAAATCACCTTAACTCTGCCCATCAGCCATAGTTTTAAGCACATCAGCATGGGCTGTCTCAGAGATTGCAATTCCAAGTATATTTTTTCAACATGCTTTAATGCAGAACATGCTGTAATACCCGCATTTCTGTGTGTGTCTCATTGATACTGGCCCCATTCTGCATTTATTGACTTGGAACGTTCTACATCCGGATTTCTCCTCTCTCTCAGGTTCAGTATCTCAGGATACCCCACTCCCCGCTCCCGCGACAATACACCAAGGTTATACCCTATTTCCCTCATCGCTACTGATTTGAAAGGGAAATGGGAAGCCGACTGTTTGACGTGAGAAATACCGACTTTTAATTCCAAGGAATCGAGCCGTTACTCCTGGTGTTCTGGGCATGCTAAGAGAAAAGCCGGCAGCAGGAGGAGGGCGGAAGGTGGTTGGCTGAGTTGGCAAAGGCTGGGAGGGGAAGCCAAGGGAGAGGTGTCACTCTCTCACATGCCGCCTGCATAGGAGGCCTCTGAGGACAGTGATAGGAGGGAGAAGAACCACAGAAGCCCAAGAGAGAGGGGCCCCCGACCCTCTGCGCTCTCCTTTCTATGGCACGGGTGTGATTTACTAAGCAGGGCACACTCTTAGAGAAGCAGCATAGTCCGTGGCCTGCTGGGACCCAGGACACCTGGGTCCTATTGCCGGCTCTTCCGCTAACTGGCTGAGCCACTCTCGGCAGGCTCACAGCTCCGTGCCTCAGTTTCCCCTCCCCAATCTCATTTATTTAGACAGCCAGCTCTTTAGAGCAGGGACTCTCTCCTTCTCTGCCTGTGCAGCGCCTGGCACAACGGGTCGCAGTGGTGACTCGGGATGTGAACATGTAGCCGAGTCCATGGTTACCCGATGAGCCTGGGCTCTCAGTTAACCCTCTCAGTTTCATATAGCGCCCCTCCCCCCCCAGCAGCTGCCTCTGTATCAGGGGCAACAGGGGGAAGGAGGCGGGAGCCGTTGCGCATGGAGAGCCAGCTTTTAAGTGCATAACAGATCCCATGGAGTTGCCTTGCCCCATGCTGCTGCCTCTGTATCAGAGGCAGCAGTGCAGAGTAGGGGGCAGGTGGGAGCAGGTACATGCAGGGAGCTGGCTTCCCATGGGCACCAGCTTCCGCCTCCCCCCCGCCATGTAAATGTGTATCCGCTGAAAATGTCAGCAGTTACATGTTTACACGAATCAACGCATTGTCACCTGTGGGGGTTGCCCCGCAGCATCGTTGGGCAGAGGGGCGGGGAGGAGAGAAGTCAAAAGAAAGGTGAGTTGGTCTGCAGGAAGGGAGCCCCCTTGCTGGATATTCCAGGGGGCATAATAGCAGCGATCCCTCCTCCCCAGTGAATGGGGAGAGAGATTCTGCAGCGCCCCGGGAGCGGTTACATTTTTGCATGGCTTTTTTACATCCCGTGTGCGTGTGGATTTGCACGTGTCCGTGCGCGCGCGCACGGGAGAGGGAGAGGAAGAAAATTGTCAGGATTTTGATTTCATCCCTAGGGCAGAGATTGTCTCTAAATCTCAACTGGTTTGAGAGGTTTTTCCACTGGCCCCGTCTTGGTCTGTTAACAACTAACTGCAGCGGGTTCCTTTCGAGGACCAAACCGATTCCCCTCTCTACAACGATGCCAGCACGGCGCGGTGCTCTCCCCCCGAGTTTCCCACGGAGTCGCTGATTCCCGCGGAGTTAATGGGGCAGAGAGGGTACCAGCCAGCTGGGGGCTGACGTCAAAGCATGTGATGTTGTTTGGGCAATGAGACAGAAAGTGAGGATGCAAATGAAGGACGGCACCTCCTCCCCGCCCCAGGAAAGGAGCAGATGACTTTGAGCGCATCGGCATAAATTAATCTGACAGGACGGAGAAACGCAAAGATAACAGAAAAACCGTGGCCATCAGTGTATCGTGTACCATGCGCTGGGTTATAATGGAGGGTTCTGTGCTTCTGACCTCCTTCCTATAGCCCTGTGAGAGCGACATGGCACCTGATGAAAGTGGGTCTTCCCAGTTTGGCTGGACAGATCCCTGGAGGTTTCATCACCTGTAAAGATTCACCTTTAATTCCTGGAGGCTCCAGGACAGGCCTAGAGGATGGCAGCCCTGGGACGCGTACTGTGTCAGTGCTAGCGATGACGATGTCATTGTTCAAACTGAGCTGGCTCTTTACAGAGGGGCCACCTGCATTTAACATTCCAGCCACGTGCACCCAGACTGACTTCCTGGCGTCTCCTCCAAGCCCCTCCCTCTTTCATCCTTTGCTCCGTCCTCCCAGTGCCATGCCCCCGGGAGCACGATGGAGCAACAACGCAGAGCGCGGCGTGAAGAGTGGAGCAGGCAGACGCTCAGGCGGGGGGGGGCCAGCAGCTGTGCAGATGCGAACAGGGCGCTAGCGCGTCCACGACCGGGCAGGTGAGGTGGCGCGTGCAGCGGGATCCCTGACGGGGCTGCTGTGAGCGCAGCGGCGGGGCAGAGCGCCCCCCTTTCCTGGCCACGTGTGCCTCACGCCCTTGCTCACGAGCTTCGGCCAGCTTGTCCCGAGCCCACACTGCGGCAGCCCCGCCTCTCCCGGGCCCACATGCTCAGCTCTGCCGGTGCCCCTCGGTCCTGCCTCTCGGCGTGCTGGTTTGCCGGCCACATCTAGAAGCTCTGGAGATCCAGCAGTCCTCCCCCGTCACCTCGCCCGCTGCTCTTCCAGGCCTGGTCCCTTGCCCATGCCCCTTTGCCCTGACCCCCCACTCCTCCACCATTCCAGGCCCAATCACCCCGCTCCCATCTCAGCAGTTGCCTGTCCCCCCCTGTCTGTGGTAGCACTCCCCAGAGCTCTTCCCTCGGGCCCCACGCCGGCCAGAGATGAGCCCCTCTCAGAAGCCCGCTGGAGCCTGAACTGAATCAGAGCGACTTGGGTAAAAACTGGCTCTTGTTGTTGCCATTCTCCTTGCTTCAGCCTGCTCCTCTGCCCTTCAGCGGTGAGGCCTGGGAGCAGACACCCTCCCTACTCGGCGCTTGGAAACCGCCCAGCACGAAGCAGCAATAAACCACCCACCTCAGCACCCCGGTGAGGAGGGACGGCGGGGAGCTGGTTGTGCTGGTAGGGACAGGAACACCCCATGGTTAACAGACAGCGCCAGCGCCCCTCCATGCGGCCACCCAGCCTGCGTGGCAGCCATCAGGCAAAGCCTCCCCTCTGCCCACGGGGGGGCCACCGGCCTGGGGACGGCAGCCGCAGCACCCAGGCCACTGACAGCACCATTCCAAATGCCAAGCCTCTCCGTGAGCCCCGGCCCGCTGCTTGGAAATGTCAGCAGTAAAACAAGCAGCACACGAGACAGCATTAAATGGAGGCGGTGGAAAAGCTGGGGGGTGGGAGGAGAGACAAGCGGGGGGGAGAGGGGGGGAGAGAAGAAGAGACAGCTCCACTAATAGCAAGTCAGTCAGAAGTCTCCGAATCCATTTAAAGCACATAGGGCTTAATTTAACTTAATGGTTTTGTCAAACATTGGCACTCTGTTAAAAGCACCGGGGAGCTGGTGAGTCGCATGCGAGCAGCTCTGCCTTCCCCGGCGGCGAGAGGTCTGCTCTGGAAGTGCCCGCAGAAGCTGCCCAGAGAGCGCGGGCCCCTGCCACGAGGGGCCCCGACTGCCGTCCACCATGGCACGCTGCACAGAGTTCGCTTAGCACTGCTTCGGTGCGGTGCCGGACCCAAAGGGCATACATACACGGGCGCCGGGAGGGGGGGGGGCAGCTAGGGTCTCCGGCTGCCCAGAACAACGCGGGCAGCCGGAGACCCTAGCTGCCCTCCAAGCCGGAACCCACGGCCCTGGGAGAGTTCAACCCTGCCAGGGCAGCCAGAGCAACATGGCTCTTTCGGGCAGGCAGCCCCGACCCAAGCGAGCACGCCGTCAACTCCCACCCCTCCAGCTGCAGCAGGGCGGCCCCCGGCACTCAACGGTGCCCTATGCGGCACCTCCCGCATTTCTTCCAGGTCCTGTCCTGTGGCAACCCAGGTCCCTGCTGGCTCTTTCAGTCGCTCCCCACTGGCTTCTGCGGCAGCTCAGCCGGCTCTTGCTGGAGCTGCGCCCCCGCCTACTTTCGCCGCTGCGCCCCGGGGCGTCCTCCCTCAAGCCCCCACTCCTGCAGGCACAGGCCTCCCCGGGGAAAAGTTGCCAGAGCCCCGGGTTGTAAAGAACAGCTGGGGAATGTGACCCCACAGCTGGGGAACGTGGCTCAGACCCCACTACAGCACAGAAAAGGACCCAGACGCTTGGTATTTTTAAAAGAAATCTCCTGTGGGTGAACCCCCCGGGATTTAGTGCTGGGGGCAGACTCGGGCTTTCTGGATACTTGGGGCTGGTGACCCCGCAGTCCCTGCCCCGACGGCCGTCCCAGCGGATAGAAGAAAAGGGGACCCCTTGCCTCCCTCTCCCTTCTCATTCCCTGCTGATGCCACCTCCCTGTTGAGTCACATCTTTAAGGGGGAGCTCTTCGGGGCATTGGTAGTCCAGCCCCCCCCCCCCCATGCACTGGGGCCTCCATCCTTTTTTTTTTTTTTTTGACAGCTAACCACTAGGCGGCACTACAGTGCAAGTCAGGGGAGGCAGCATGGATGGGCGGGGGGGGGGGGGGAGCCGGCAGGAGCACAGATCACCCTCCTCCGCTCCAGGGTGAGGGAGAACTCCCCCGTCCCAGCCTCTGGGGGTGCTGCTGCTCCCAAAGCACCCCTAGCCATACCCGCCACAGTGCGGCTGGTAACACCGGCCAGACAGCATCCGGCCCAGGGCACCTGGGGCCGAAGCAGGAGCGAAACGTATGTCTCATGCGCTTCCATCTAGCGCGGCGTCCGCCAGGCGGACCGGCCCGTCCCCTCCCTCCCTCCCCAGCACCCGGGTTCCCTCTAAGATGAGCGCTACGGCAGCCGCCCAGGAGAGATTCAAATGCTGCCCAGCCAATTGGCACAGGGCCCACAGCCGGCAGCATGTTTCTATGCGGGGGTGCACATCCGCACATGCCTTGGTGCGCAGAACAACATTCATTCCACACGCGGATGGAAGAAAAGAGAGGGAACACTGCCCAGCATCTTCAGGACTCCCATTTCCCAAGGGCTGCACGCCCCCCTCCCCCCCCCCCCACACACACACAGACTCTCAAGGGAGATCCTAGCTCCACACCTTGAGCTCCAGCCAGGCAGGATGACGGCTGACACCAGACCCCGACCCCCCCCCGGGACAGCCATTCTGTCCTGGTCATAGTAGGAGGGCAGGAGGAAAGCCGGGGACAGTGAACTCTGCATGTTGCCCACCTTCCCCCCCCTACACCTCCCCTTTAGAATGAGATCTAGGCGCTTAATTTTTCCGCGGTTTCCTCGCCACCACGTGAACCTTGGCGCCACGCTCTCCCATCCCCCTGCCGGTGCCCGGGGAAGTGTCCGAGGCACCCCACGGGAGGGGAGAAAGCAGCCCCCCTTGGCGACCCTAAGCCCTGGCGAATGTAACGGGGGGAGGGGTAGCAGAAAAGCATCCTACATGAAGCTGATTAATAACTGAGCTCCCGGGAAACCAAGGCGAAACTTTGTGTGGGGGTGGGGAGACTAGGCGGCACGCTAGGTCCCCAGGACAGCCCCCCCCCCCCCGGCACCAGGGCCCCCGTTTGATTTAAGACACAAATGGAAGTGGGTTTAAAGGTCCCCGCCTGGCCCTTAACTCCTCGGTGGGAGTTTTTCCACATCACAAAACCCCCCCCGACAATTCAGCCTGATTGACACGCTTTCACCAGGAGAGGCCCAGGGCTGGGGCGGGAGGGGGCATAGGTCAGGCCACTGGCAGAGGCGGGTGTGGGGCCGGACTAGCAGGCAGAGCCCAGGTCTGGTCAACGCACGACACTGTAACCAGTGAGATAAGGGGGGCTGCGGGGGCAACTTTTACCTGGTATTTTTATACTGCGTGCAGCCCTGGACCAGGATAAGGGCAGGGGCGAGATGGGGTGGGGGGACCGTGGGTTGAGATCAAGGTATATGGGTAGATCTGGCCCTGAGTCACATCTGGACTGGAAAACCAGGGCCGGCGGCTACCGCTGAGCCGGCGAGGGACGGTGGTGGTGGTGGGACACAGGTGTGCAGGGGTGGACAGGGCGCTCACGCCCTTCCTGGTAGCCTGCTCTGCGCCGGCTGTGAAATTCACCACCTTGACAGAAAACTGACGGCCTCCCTCTGCCGGCACCGCCTCCTTGCGTGGAAGAGCCCCCCCCCCCCCGGCCTCTGGATCACTTCTCGAACGTCAATGATTCCACCCCACTGCTTCAGGGGAACATCATGAAAAGGGACAACTGCCCCCCCCCACCCCTCGTGGCGCCGTGCCATCCGCACCGCCTTTGCCAAAGCCGCGGGGAAACTGACGAGCCCAGACACATGATCCGCTGACAGCGCCGACCGCTCCAAACTCTAAAGGTAACGTATCTCTCCCCCCCCCCCCAACCATACAAGTCAGAGTAATCCACCCCCCCCCCCAAAAAAAAAAAAAAAAAAAAAAACACATATGCCCCGCCCGGCTGGCCTTCTGAATGAGACTTGTGTAAAACTTGGTCCTGCCAGCAGGGCAGGGGAGGGGGCTAGATGACCTGTCGAGGTCCCTTCCCGTCTGATGGTTCTAGGGTTCGTTACTTCACCCCACTGTGCTCTCGTGAGAATGAGAAAGGGGGAAAAGGGACATACGGCACCAACCCCCTCCCTGGGCAATTTCCAGACTTTCAAGTGGATTGTCCTTTTTTATTCCTCTCCTCAGCCAAAAAATAAATAGATAAATACCCCCCCCCCCCCCACACACACACACACCCCACTTTTTTTTTTTTTTTTTTTTTAAGAAAAATTTCCAGCTAGTGCTTTAATGTGCAGCAGCTACTGGCAACTCCTTTTCCTTGACTTGCCAAAGAGAGCAATTCATCCTCCGCCTCTATTCTGTGCTAGGCAGAGCAGTCCCCCCGTTCCCCCTGCCCCCTTTTGTTCAGCTCCCCACGTTCCTTTGTCCAGCCCTGAAAGCGCCCAGCGCTCCTGCATGAGGAATGTGAAACTGATGTGATGTGATGGGAACAATGCTCCGGCCCTGGCTCCTTCAGAAGGCAGATCAAAGCCCCTATTTGCATGGCTTTCCAGCGCCCGCCTGCTCGCTTCTCCCCCGCCGGAGAGACACGGGGGCTGCTCCAGTGCTTTCACTGCCACCGGGGCCTGAGAGAGATTTGCCGTGCACCCCTAAACATGCCCTTTGCGCCTGGCCTGGCCCCCCCAGGAGCAGACACTGCCAAACTAGCCCAGAGGACACGCATCCTTTCGCCCTTCTCGAGGGGGGACATGGGGGAAGGTGTAGCTGTGGCTCTCGCCGCAAGGAAGCTGAGAAATATTTAGCTCTGCTAAGAAGATGCCTCAGTCGACCCAGTTTCTCTATGGCTCCCTGGCCGCCTGTTGTCAGCCGAGCCTCTCCGGAGAGGTGTTGATCGCAGCAAGAGGGGGCGCGAGGCAGACGAACAGCAGCCCACCACGGCGAGCTGACACAGAGCCGATAAATCACGGGCCGCGGGCAAAGCGGGGCTCGCACGTGGAGTGCATTAGCACCGAACGCGGGACGTCCTTTGGCAATGGCAGGGCACGAGCAGGCGGAGGCAGCCCCGCGGCCGGTCTCTGCCAGCCCCAAGCCAGGCCCGACAATTCCCTTTCTTCCACGCCAGCTCATGCCGGGCAAGAGATCTCGGCTCCCAAGGGACGCTGGCCAGGTTGCCGCTAGGGCCCCGGCCAAAGTTCCAGGCTGGGCAGGCCCCGGCGCACCTGACCGGAGAGGGAAAAGCTACCTGAGGTGGATGGGGCCCACCAGTACAATCCGGCCGGCGTGCCCCTGCGATCACCCCTCCTCCAAAGCGCTTTACTCAGCGCCGGTACCCAGGGCCAGGTCCGAGCCTAATGTTAGTCTAGCAAAGAACCCCTAGGAAAGAGCTTCACTTGGGCGCCCTACGGAAATCGTTTCCCCCACCAAGCCCCTCCCCTTCGTCTGCAATGCCGCCGGCTGGGGGGGGGCATAGGCAGGCACTCAGTCGCTGCGCGCACCGGGTGCCAAAGGCCCAGCCGCTCAGAAAGTGACTCCCGGGGTGGAGGGGGCGACCCAACTCCAGCGCCGACACTCCAGGCCAGACCCTCTGGAGTAAAGCTGGCGTCGCTCCCGTGACTTTAGGGCTGAGTTGCCCCCGCTGAGGGTCTGGCCCTGGCGAGCCGCCAAGACCTTGGCTTCGTGCCTTTCCCAAGAGGGTACTCTGGCCGGTGCCCCCACTGAGCATGGCAAGGCTGCAGCTGGAACCAGAAGGAAGACGGACATCTCCCACCCTCAGCTGCCAATAGGGATGTGAGCGCACCATCGTTTAAACGATTAACCAGCGAGCCCGAGCTTAATGACTGCAGGCATTTCCCCCTACCCCCGCTGCATCTGATGTTTGTGGGGAGCTGGAGGTCACAGAACTGCTGCCCGCCCTCCCTCCCCATGCCAGGCTACTGCTGCCTCTGGATCAGAGGCAGCAGCACAGGGAGGCAGGGGGGCGAGGAGGGAAGAAAGCAGGCTGGGTCCTGGAACAGCCTCTGTCCATGGGGAGCTTGGCCCCCAGCAGACAGAAGCTGCTGCCGCCCTGCAGTGCCGCCTCTGCATCTGAGAAGCAGTGTGGGGTAGCAGGCGGTCTGTGTGGGGGGGTAGATTTTTAAACCAGCTCCCCTTGGGGCCTGGCTCTGCCTGCCACCCCGAGCTGCTGCCTCAGCCTTTGCCAGTCCCACCTCCGGGGAGTATTTGAGCACGCTGGCACCCGGGCTGTGTGGGCAGGACTTGGCCCAGCTTCTGCAGCTGCGAGCAGCCACGCTGGAGAACCCAGTTTACGGCTCCCAGCGGCCCTTGTGTCTTACCCCCCTTTCCCACTCCATGCCTGCAGACTGGATTAGATGGCCCACGAGGTCCCTTCTAGTGCTAAGTCACTGCCCAGCCAGCGCCAGACGCACCGCGCAACATCAGCCCGCACAGCCCTGATGTGCCGCAGGACGCCCTCTCGCCCACCGTGCCCAGCCTGCTAACGGTCTCTATTAGATCACCTGCTTTTCTTTAGCGAGTTGATGGATTGGAGCATCAGGGCGCACGGCTTTGCACTGAATCCCTCTAGTAGATTGACTCCCCTGCATGCGGCTGTAATACAAGGAACCTGCAAGCTGTACCCTGTCTGACTAGCTACTGCAAGTTAGCCTAGCCGCTTGTTACTCGTAACTTACAGCCAGGCAGCGGAAGTAGTGGGGTGTTAGTCCTGCAGCACCTTAAAGACTATTTGTAGTTGTTCGTTCTTGTGTTAAGTTATAAGCATGGTCAGACCAAAGGTCCATCTGGCCCAGTGGCCTGTCTGCCCACAGGGGCCAGTGCCAGGTGCCCCAGAGCGAATAAACCGAACAGGGAATCATCACGTGATCCCTCCCCTGTTGCCCATTCCCAGACAGAGGCTAGGGCCACCACTCCAGCTGGTTTGGAACGTGCCCCCCCCCCCCACTCATCCCCCCTTTAACTGGTTAACAGGTTTAGACAGTTAGCCAATTAAAGTGGGGTTTTACATCCCTAGGCTTTGTCTACGCTGCAGGCTTTTTGCACACGAAGGTTTCTGCGGCAGAGGTCTTCTGCAAAAGCACATCCATACCTCAGACGCGCATGACAAAAGCCATGTGCTTTTGTGCAAGAGAGCGTCCACACTGCACGGACCTGCTTGCGCAAGAAAGTTCTGACTGGCCCTTCATCAGAGCACCTGGGCTTTTTCAGATCGGCTCTTTTTGCGCAAGAAACCCCTGTGGAGCGTCCACACATGCCCTTTTGTGCAAGACCTCTTGCGCAAAAAGGAGTTATACTGCCTTCCGCGAGGCATATCTACAGCACAAAAAGCCCTCAGTTCTGCCGTTTGACTGTACACTTCCTTGTGCAAAAACGCACTTGAGGTGTGGACGCTCCGCCGGTTTCTGCACAAAACCCCTGTCGTGTAGACACAGCCCTGCCGCCCCCCCGGGGACATGGCTCAACAGGAGTTCCTCACCCCAGGGGAAATCTAGCCAAGTCAGTTTCTCCATGGGGCCCACAGACATCATACATGGGAGAGCAGCTCTTCTCCCTGCAGTGGGGGGCAGGAAGGGCTCCCCTGCAGCCCTGGTTGTGTCAGCTGGGGCCGCTCTAGAGGGAACAGAGCCCAAAAAGAAAGGGGCTGCCCGAACACAGAATCCAGCCGCATCGCCCAAGCAAACCCTGACCCAACAGCCGTCTTCCCAATGCCCCCGCCAGGAGAGGAAGGGGCAGCAAGACAGAAGGGAACTGGCCAGAGCAGCACCGCTGGGGGACGTGGACCACAGCAGAACCTCGATGGCGAGAGAGAGAGGGGGGTTCTTTCACTAACCCGCTGCCCTTCATTCATTCCGGAGTCAATTCTTCGCCATGCCACGTACATGCTGCTTTGCTTTCAATTCGGCCAGTGGAACCCATTTACCGTGCCTGTCTCATCCGGTTTCCATCAAACCCTCTGGATTCTCCGCTGATGAAATAAGCGTATTGACTCGAACGCCTTCCTTTGTCGGCGAAATGACAGTCTTTTGGGTGCCTATTTCCCTCTCCGGCAGGAGCTAAACGCGGCTTGTTTTGGATTGTGAACTGCTCTGACTTGTTGAAATGCATGAAAGGACCAACACGGGGGGACAAGGGGCTGGGGGGGGGGGGGAGGGAGGGAAGGAAGGAGTAGAGCCGGGATCTATTTATCTGGGAAAGATGTTTCTAAGGAGACTATTTATTTACCATGCAGTTAGTAATTTACTAGGAAACAGCGCTTTGGGTGAATGTTACCATGAGAACCTAACCAGCTTCCTGTCCTGACTTTGTCACTATTGTCAGCCCCCCCCGTGTCAAATCTCCTCAGCTTTAAATCCCCTGTTGCGTGTGAATCTGCTTTTCGCCTCAAAAGCTGGCTCCCGGCTTACCATTCCGGCCTTGTACAAGCGTGCAACTGGAAGGGCGCAACTGGAAGGGCTCCATCACCACAGACGGAGAACTCTACCCCTGCCCACGCTGGCAGGTATAATGCCTCAGCGCCACTAACGGCTTATGTGGCACATAGATCGTGTGTTGGACCCTGCCCGTGGTACGGGGAGGGATCTGCACCCAGCCCAAGCATAGACAGCTAAGCAGCATCACAGCCAGGCTCCCTGAAATTACTGGTGTTCCTCATGTTTTGTATTTTGAAAACAACGTTCCCCCTGGTGTTTTCCAGCCAGGTGTGGAATACATTTTGCTCTGTGCACTGAGGCAGGTGTGGATGTGCACCACCACCCAAAAAAAAAAAAAAAACCACATGCTGCTTGGCTGTGGGCAGCTGTGGATGCTCTGCTCATCAGCGGACGGCACCTGAATCTCTCGTGGACAGCGGCCCAAGCACTCAGCTTATAGGGTTTGAGCTTCTCAAACACCCTGCTTCTTGCTTGGCCATTCATGCCCATTGTGTGCTGGCATTTTGACCAGGTGTAAACAACTGGGCAGTGGGGAAATTGGATCCACTGATTCCTCACATGCTTGAAAACGGCCACACGTGCTGGTTTCTAATAGCCCAGACCTTCACATTACCACTGGTCTTTATCCGTTCTGCAGTAAGAGCCAGTTGTGGGCCGGGGCCCTGCTGCGGTTGGTGGAGTGCAAGGAACCTGCGCCAAATGTAGAGGCACAGGGTCAGATTTCAGAAAGCTTGCCCCCCAGTTTTGAAGTCAGATTTCCCCAGAGGTGCTAGTCTCAATTAAAAATCTGCCCTTTCCATCCCCTTTGCAAGCCCATACGCAAAGTAAGGCCTTAAGTTTACATGCTAGGAAACACGCAGTGACGTCGGTGAGTTTGTGGCCTTTAAATAGCCCCTTCCCCCCCCCCCGCCACGTATGGTTATAATTTCTAGAAATCCTTTTCATTCTTTCCCCTCATCAACTTGTGCACTCTCCCCCCATTTAGCATCTTTGGTGAATGTCATTAGCTTGATCTTCAGGAAGACTGCCCACTCCTTCTGGACCCGTCAGGAAGAGAGTAAATAAAAGCCAATCTAATGCAATTCCTTGCAGTGTCTTGCTAGACCTTGCAGAGCTGGGATCTGAACTGGCCCACAGCTGGGCAGAAATTACAGTATCAGTGGCAGCAAAAAAAACCTGCAGACAGAGGGGCTTCACTAAACGCAAAGCTATTCATTTGAAAGAAAGAATTACAGCCAGGCCACGAAAGGTGATACAATGCTACTTTTCAATCAGCATTCATTTTAAAAGTCATTACGCCTATAAGTATTTTGATTGGCAAACAATACAGGTATAAGCTACCTGTGGTAGATGAAGGCTGTTGGGTTTTGTTTGTTTTTAAGCACTTGGTTTGTTAAGCATTTCCCAGTGCAGGCTACTGGCTACCCTGCGTTCTTTGTCTTGCAGAATTACAGGCCTTTTTAAATTGTTAATCGGGGGAAAACTAAGCTTATGATATCTGGCTAGCTATATATTTTAGTGTATGTCTCAGTGTGTTTCTGTCTGCGAGTCTGTTTGTCCAAGAACTCCTCAATGGTAAGAGCTAAGGACACCAAACTGGGTAGGCAGCTTCCTCTTCTCCTAACTTAAAGCAAGATTGGGGTTTGGTTGTGCCAGGACAACTGGAAGCCCTGGGAAACGGACTGTATTCCATGACATGCAAAGGGAGGGGCTGTTGTTCGGAGGGACGTGATAGGAGAGTGGCCAATGGGGGCAGCAAGCGCAGGGGAGAGCTATGTTGCAGGGAGACCACGGGGGGGCAGCCGCACCACCAAGGGTATGTCTACACTGCAGAGTTTTTCCAGAAAAACTGCCATTTTTCCCGGAAAAAACTACAATTATGTCTACACTGCAATTGCGTTTTCAACTGTCGAAAGAGAGGGGGTTTTCTGACAGCGGTAAGCCTCTTTCTATGAGGATGAAGCCTTGTTGCAAAAAAGAGCTCTTTAGGAAAAAGGCATGTGGATGGGGAAGAGGAAGTTCTCTCTCAAGAAGAGGAAAAAGCCCAGATGCCCTGGCGGCCACTCTGCCCATAGTAATCACCACTTGCATGCAAAATAGCGTCCATTCGGTGTGGACGCTATCTTTTGAAAAAGCAGATTGCTTTTTCAATGTGCTTTGGCAGTGTGGATGCTCTCTTGTGGAAGGAGTTTTTTCAGAAGATCTCTTCCGGAAAAGCTTCTTCCAAAAGATGCCTGCAGTGTAGACATAGCCCAAGGGAGACGCCAGCAGGGCTGGGGCTCTGCCATATTGTCTGCTCGCACGCTGGGTAAGTAGCCCTCCCGCCCGCCAGCCCTTGGCTGCAGCACTAGATTGGAGGGGGGAGGGAGTGGACAGGCCCCAGGCAGGCTGGGGGGAGGGGGGGGAGGAGAGAAAACATGCCTCTGACCCTCCTACACCTCCCACCCCCACCACCTGTCCTGCAGGACCTGGGCAACGCCAGATAAGTCCACTCCTATTTCAATATTTAGAACCCTTTTCAAAAGTTACTTGTGGTCACAACAGGCTTTGGTGGCATTCCACAACTTGTATTTTATTTGTGCTGTTGGAAAGGACGCTACGGACAGACTGAAGGCCAACTGATATTTACTTTTTAATAATCACTTGCTTATTAATTACTTTTTGGTAATTAATTACATTGCTTTTCACACGGTCAGTTGACCCAGGTTAGTTAGTTCTAAGTTGACCGTTTCTATGTTGTTTTATGTAATTAGTTTGAGGAACACACCTGACTGTGACCACAGCCCTTTTACGCCTGCACAAGTATGCGCAGAGCCCATGGTGAAACATTCAACGTACAGAGTTGGGTCAATGTTCAAAGGTAAGGTCAGAAATTTTTACCGACTTTTTACATGGCCTGTTGGATGCTAAAGGAATCCTGCTTCCAGAATTCTTCAGCAAATCCCTACTGACCATACTCATGCCAACCCCTGGGATTTAAAATTTAGCACCATCCCAACAACAGAATACATTGCCCGTTACTGTAATCTTTGACCCTGCCAAAGGCTTTAAGCTTGGACGCTGCTGGACAGTTTAGCAATATGGGGTTGGGGGAAGAACTTTCAGGGTTGTCAAAACCCATAGGACACAATAACAAGAATAAAAAAAATAATAATTCGCATTTGGTTTTCACAGCCCAGTCATTCTTGCCTTGCCTTTGTCGTGGCAACGCAGCCCGGTCTTGGCCACGCGGGAGCTACAGAGGCCTTGCCCATTTCCAAATAGGACAAATGCCCCGGAAGTCCCGATTTGACCCCCCAGAGAACAAGAAGGGTTTATTCAACTGTTGTGGAAAGCTGTTTGCTACCAGAGCCCACTTAGTTACCGGGAGCCCAATTTTCAAGGGACTGTAAACCTATGGGAAGCAGCATGCCAAGTTCAGTGGCGCCAGGGGGGGAGGAGGGCGGAGTTGCAACTCTAATTAAATGACCCCATAGCAGGCTAGAGCTTTCACTTGTTTCCCTGACTCTGGGGCCCTGGCCATTGCTTCATCAGGGGGCAGTTAGATTCAGCCACCTCTCCTCTGACGCCCACTTCCTCAGTACACCCTCTCTGGCCAGCCAATGCCTGCTGCGCTGGAGGGCTCCTGCAGAGGCAGGGCAGAGCTGGATCATACAGTGTAAGGCTAGAAGGGACCACCAGATCATCTAGTCTGATGGCCTGCGTATCACAGTCCTCCAACACCCGCTCGCTAAACCCTACCAAAGTATGGTAGCCGCCAGGAGATTCAAGTCTTACATGGCACCGGCAGAGAATTCAATAACTGAGATAATCCCAGCGAGTGACCCTCCTCCACCTGCTGCCGAGGACGGTAAAGAAAGCCTGGCGGTGATGCTGGAAGCCCAGCTCGTGCCAAGGTTCACGTGTCTCGATGGACTACAGGCAGATACTGCGCTGGAACCAGTCTGGCTCATGACAGCATTCGCATTATTAAAACAGGGATTAGGGTTATAAGAATGTGTTTAGACTTTATTAAAAGCTTGTGAGTTGCGGTCTACGTTAATCTCCCTCATCGCACCGGGCTAAAAATGTATTCCACGGTGTAAGGGAATATTTGAGTGTTTGCATTGGCAGCTTCTAGCACGACATAAATCACCAGACAGAGGAGACGCATTTACGAGGGTAAAGGGCTGACCTCCAAACAAAAAGGGGTTACGCCCTGCCCCCCCTCCCCAACGCATGCCGGACTATTATGGAACACGCAGGAGGACAAAAGTCAGTTACTCCGCGCTTCCCCCACACACGAAGATGAGTCATGCAAGTAGATTCCTCCCAGCCGTGGAGGTTGCAGTCCTCAGAACATGGGAGGAGGGAAGTGTGAGGAAATGGGGAGTTTTGGGGGTCCAAAGGGGGGGTGTTGCATAGAGGGGGGCACTCCGTGCCCAGATGTTACTGGTTTAAAGTGACAAAAGTGGGGAGTTGGTTGTTTCAGAGAACAGCCCAGAATTGGAGCCGTGATGTCTGGGCCCCTGGTGACCCCAACCCTGCTTAGAGGACACGGCCGGTTCTGGCCAGAGGACAGACAAGGGGCTGCAGAGAGGGACCCCGGCAACCAGCCCAGCTGAGCCCAGCGAGGGGAGAACATTGGAGGGAGGCGGAGGAGAAGAGACGGGCCAGATGACCCTGGTACCTGGGGAGAGACGATGGACAGGGGAGGGGCTGTTGCTGGGGGATATTGGAGGCTCTGCTGGGAGACTGGGGGCTGTTTTTTCGGGAACTGAGGGAAAAGGCTCAGCTGGCTGCAGGGGAGACTGACCTGTGGGCTGAGGGCCTGAGGGATCCTTTGCTGTGTTCAAAGCTCCATAAAGCCTCCTGTTCGGTGCTGGCTGGGAGTCGCTCTGGGCTAGTGAACAGGGTGGTGCTACTCCATCTGGGAGTGGAGGCCCCAGGGGTCCAGAGGGAGTGGACCCCCCGAGGGGGCTCACTGTGGAGGCAGGCGGCTGAAGGCCCTGAGAGGCACTATCATGGAGGCGGAGGGGCGGACCCCCGGTGAGTGGGCCCCCCAAGGGTCACCGCACTGAGTGGGCTCCCCGAGAAGGGGCTGCCGCACTGGAGGGGGGGGTTCCCGCCCAGGAGTCGAGGGGCCAAGTGTGGGCAGGACCTGTGAGCCCTGACAGGGAGTAAACCCCCCCCCCCCAAAAGCAACAGCACCGGGTCTCTGTGCTACTTGGACTCCAGAGAGCAAAGCTCTCCCAGTGGCTGAGCCCTACAACCGACAGAGCATAACAGCTCCCGTTACCTTGTGAAACTTAGGCTACGAGTGGTGGGTGCCTTCACAGGCTGCAGAGTGACCGGAAAGCATCAAACGGGAAGGGTCAAGCAAAGCCCCGAGGAAAATCAAGATCCACGGGGATGTGGGAACAACAAGGCCTGGGTCCCAGAAGTAGCTCACGCAGTCCCGTGCAGGGAAAAGTGTCAAGCAGCGAAGAGAGAGCTGAAATATGTCACAAGCTATTCAGCTGAAAATGGTCGCAGGGCAACAAGAAGCCTATCGGGGAAAGGAGCCAGGAGCAACAGGGACAGAAGGGCAAAGCCGTCAGCTCCGCGCCTGTCAGCTCTGACAGCCATCACCATCACAAGGTGGGCGGCATGTACCGCTCCAGCTAGCTGAGCCAGACACCTTCTCTCCCCAGGGAGCCAGTCCCCTCCAGCTCTGACTGTGCTTTCCTGAGCTAACAGCCAGTCGCCAGCAGCTTGATCCCGGGCGCAACAGCAACAACCCACAGGCAGCCTCCCGAGGGCTGCAGTTCATCCCTGCTCTTGCACAGTGAGGCCTATGCATAGGCAACCACTCCCTTACTGCAATCTCTTCTGGGTGTTTTGTAGCGACTGCATCTAACCCTCTCCCCCAGCCACTGCCTCCCAGCAGTCTCCATCTCCAGGGACCGGTGCTGTGGATAATTTTCTCCTCCTCCCTCTGATCTACCCACTATCACCTCGCCAAGCCAAAGGTGATGCTTTTTAAAAACAGCCCCACGCCAGACCCTCTAGGGACAAAATGCAGGTCAGAGGGATGGTGTCTGGGAAGACGGAGAGACAGGAGAGGATAGAGTCATCATGCAGATAACCAGCAGACTGAGCACCCCACGTGATGGGTGGCAAACACGCGCTTTGGACAGACAAGCAAAAGGAACATACAGCCCTGGTGAGACCATTACAAGACCTTGCATCTCCGAGGGGGGTTCACAAATTGGAGAGAGAGTTCCAAAAAACTCCACCAAGCTAGTGTGTACAAGAAAACATTAAGAGGTGGCCAGATCACAAGTATCAAACGGAAAGATTTCTCACAACGCCAGAGGTGGAAGGAGATGTGGGGATTGGATGCTGAAGCCTACCCCATTCAGGCAAGACGGTGCAGATTTAACACGACACTGGTAATTAACCACTGGAATTGCCAAGAGAGGCGGTGGCTTCTCCGTCGGGTGGACGCTGGAGATCGAGAGGGGACATTCTGCTGAAAGATCCGCTCTCGCTCCAGCAGATGTTTCGGGCCTGCTGCCAAAATGATGAGGAGTGGTTGTCGGACCTGTGTTCAACGGGAGGCTGGGCTAGATGGACACGCCCGTCCTTTCCGGGCTGATCGGCTCTGGATTTGCCAGCCTGTTATGTACCTGGCCAGTCTGGTGTCGGCAATGCCCCTGCCTTGCCTAGCTGCAAAGAGCAGTAAGGATGGTCCAGTGGTTAGAGCAAGAACTGACCCCCGCTAGTGCTCTGCCATAAACACCCTGTGTTACTTCCTCCGTACCTCCATTCCCTACCTACAACGGGGAGAATGCCAGGCACTTGCCTCACAGATACAGCAGAGCTGCCGAGGGGCTTGGGTTGCGTTCGGATAATTAAGAGGGCAGGAGCCTCCCCCCTGGCCAGGGGCTCATCCCCCTTCTCACAGTCCCAAATGGTGTCGATGCTCTGTCCCCCTTACTCCCTTCCTTGTCCCCCCGGCATGAGACATGCATGGGGAGACAAGAAAGGGAGTCGGATAACTGTTTACAAACAAACGGAAGTATTTCCTCACACTCTGCACAGTAAACCTGTGGAACTCCTTGCCAGAGGATGTTGTGAAGACCAGAACTTTAACAAGGTTTTTAAAAAAGCGCAGCTAGACACATTCATGGAGATTAGGTCCATCACTGGCTATTAGCCAGGATGGGCAGGAATAGTGTCCCTAATCTCTGTTTGTCAGACACTGGGAATGGCCTACAGGGGAGGGATCACTTGATTCCTGTTCTGTTCACTCCCTCTGGGACACCTGGCACTGGCCACTGTCAGAAGACAGGATCCTGGGCTAGATGGACCTTTGGCCATTACAGCATGGCTTGAATAGGGGTTTGATTACACTGCAGTATACTCACTTACTATGGGATGGGGGACTAGAGATCATCTCTCCGTCCTACAAAGTCACTTAAGTATCCATGCCACCGAACATCCAGACATCCACTGGGCCCCCTACCCCAGCTAGCCACGCCACTGTACACACCGGTTTCGATAGATGTAGAATCCCGACTACAAGGTGCTAACAGCTTCCCTGCACCAAGGAGCCTGCGTGAAGGCAGCCAGAGCAGGGGAAGGATGTGCCGAATGTGTTCCTTTATCCCTCCAGCCGCCACTCTGCAAGCCACATTGCACCCACCCAGCAGCGTCCGTACTGAACGCAATTAAACCCTGATGCCAAGTTTCAAGAAATCGTACAGATAGCCTGCTAAGATCTGGCTGTCTTTCCGCAAGCCTTCCATCCGCGATGTCAGTCTTTTCATCTCCCAAACAGCCCAGACTGGCCGGAACGCTGTTTGCTTTACAAACCTTATTGCCGTTTATTATGGTGGTTCCCACGGATATTTTCAGCTTGATATTAGCGCTATTATTTTTATGAGGGAGAGAAGCTATTTACTGGATAGTAATTGCAAGGATCATTTTCCTACTGTCGTCAGAAGATTGGTTCTACACCTCCCTGTATCTTCTGGGACCTTCCAGGATCCTGAGAATTGCATTTTTTTAATTAAGTGCCAGCGATTAGCTAAGTTCAATAGCTAATTCCCACAATACCCCAAAGGCCGTTTATCCTGATCAACTAACCATTCAAGAGGTTCCCCATATACCCTCGTCCTGGCATTTATCAATAGCTATTTTTGTAAGGTCTTCCTCGCTTCTTTCAGAGGCTTGGGATAGATGGATTTAAACAGGAGCTGAATCTCTCAGCCACTACGGTACGTCTACATTGCACGCTAATTTTGAAATAAGCTATTCTGGAATAGTTAGTGCAAAATAGCACGTCTACACAGCAGGGAGTCCAAGGCAGGTTCCCCTAATGTAGACGTGCTATCTTGATTTAGAGCCCCAGGAGGCACTGGGGAGGAATAACTTAGAACAGCCCTGGAGAGGGGCTATTTCAAAATACCAGCAGTGGAGCGTCCACGCACACCTTCTCAAAATGGCGTATTCCAAAATCTGTAAGCCTCATTCTACAAGAAATAACGCCTATTCTGAAATAGCTGCCTGTTATTTTGAAATAACGGAATGGCTGTGTCGCTCACATTGTTATTTCGAGAACACGCTCGTTATGTCGAAATAATGGTGCTTTGTAGACACACCCCACGGAATGCACATCTATTTCTTCTCCCATTCTTAACGGGTCTGATTTCTCATCGGTATGTATCTTTCCCTCTAGCTCTGTTTGGGAAAACCCTTCTTTGTTCACTGTAGCCTTGCTGGTCAGACTATCAACACAGGTACTCCACACCCATAGCTGCGGTTATGCCCCCCATATGCTTTCCACGTCAATGCAAACCCCCTTCCATTGAGGTCATAAGAACGGCCATACTGGGTCAGACCAGAGGTCCATCCGGCCCAGTACCCTGTCTACCGACAGTGGCCAACACCAGGTGTCCCAAAGGGAGTGAACTGAACAGGTAACGATCAAGCCATCTCTCTCCTGTCATCCATCTCCACCCTCTGACAAACAGAGGCCAGGGACACCGTTCCTTACCCATACTGGCTAATAGCCATTTATGGACTTCACCTCCATGAATTTATCTAGTTCTCTTTTAAACCCTGTTATGTCGAGTTGCAGCAGCTGGGCCAAAGGAAGAATTCTTCCATCATGGAATCCTAGGGCAGGAAGAGACCTCAGGAGTCACTGAGTCCAACCCCCTGCCCAAGGCAGGGCCAACCCCAACTCAATCATCCCAGCCAGGGCTTGGTCAAGCTGGGACTTCAACACCTCTAGGGATGGAGATTCCACCCCCTCCCTGGATAACCCATCAACCTAGCTGTGTCTACATTTGGGGGTTAGGTCCACCTAACTACAACATTCAGAGCACAAAGCCTTTCCCAGCCCTCGGCAGCACAGCTCGGTCCATGCAATTTTGAAGGGTAGACCAGGTTTTAGGTGGTTCTCATCTTTCCTGGGCAAGCCAGAACTCAGCCTGAGTATTGTCTTTGCCACAAAGCTGCATCTGTGGGCTCGTCTACCATACGCTCTTCTTCAGCGGGAGCAGGGGGGGAGGGGGGCGCACAAGGGCTTCCCTGCAGCACAGAGCCGCTTCCTCTCCCCTAGCAGAGGGAGGCCGCACGTCAGATCTGGCCCATGAGGCTCGGAGCTCTCCCCTGCCCCCCAGAGCAGGGACCGAATGCTGGTGCCCCAGCCACAGCGGCCTCCCTCCCACCCACCATGTGGCCGGAGCACCGGCTTGCACCACTGCAAGGGGTGGGGGAGAAGCCTCACGGACTGTGTCAAAGCAACCCCCAGCCAGCCGTAAACACACAAGCACCTCAAAACAGAGAGAGAGAGATGAAGGCAGAACTCCCCTCCTGGCCATTTCCTCTTGCCAATCCTCCCCCAGCAAAGTCGCCCCGGCTGGATATCCCGGGACACAGGCCTCTCCCCTGCCCAGCAGACGAGCCTTCCTGGGGAGCATTTCTCACCACGCCGTGTTCTGGATCGAGTCCCCTATGACAGAGCCGCCTGGGGCCGAGAGCCGGGCCATAGGTCTGCTTTGGCCCTGGAGGTGCCCCGGCAGGTTCCCCTTTGTTCCCCTGGCCTGGCTCTCCACCGCTCTCCTCCCGTCACCTTGCCACGGAGCGGCACTGAAACTAAAGCGCTGTTGACACAGGCTGCCACCTCTGCTTCCCCGGCTGTCACTCCCCTATCGATCACCTCTGTCTCGATCGACGTCCCAGTTAGAGACTCATCTCCACGCCAGCCGCAGGGCTCACGAGCGGCCTGCCTGCCCGCCCGGCACGTTCACGCCCGGCGCTCTAGGTCACCAAGCCCCCACTCTGGCCCTGCCAGAGATCAGCGGACCAAGGACGGGTGGGTCGGGGCAAACCCCTCCCTCTAAACGAGGCTCGGAAATGAGTTAGGGCATCTGGCCACACAGAGCTGGCCGAGGTAGGTGTTCTGGCCATCTCTCTCAGCCTCCCCCCCAACCTCCTCCTATTTTCTAGTGCATTTGGGGGGAGGATGTGGGCAGTGGGTGAAGGTTGGGCAGGCAAGCCCCCCCAAGACCTGTCCCCTACTCTGCCCCAGGCCCCGCCCCCCGGGGGCAGCAACACTCCGCCCGCAGCAGGCCTACAGCAGGTGTTCTGGGGGCGGAGTGTGGGCAGGGCCAGGCTGGCTGTTTGGGAAGGCAACGCCCTCCCCTGCCTAGGATACCTGCCGCCTCGGGAGCTGGGTCTTCCTCTACGTTCGTGCCGCACAGCGAGGCCCCGCTCCTGGCAAGCCCTCTGGGATGCTATGGGAGCACGAAGCGTCACAGAAGAAAGTACTTGGTTCCGGCCTCGCGCCGGCAAGCAGCCGCCCTGCTTGCGGTGTGGGCTGCGCGGTGCCAGCGCCTCCCGGCTGCCCCTCCTCTTCACTCCTGCGTCTGCCCCACAACGGCCCTGCGAGGCACCAATGGAGGCCGGCACCAGTGTGCACCAGCAGCGGGTCCAATGCTCCAGCAGATGAAGGGCTGACCGGCGTGCAGGCTGGCACACCCACATCAGCTATCATATAACTAGCTTGGGGAGCAACTAGGCATGCGAATGTTTAACTGTTAACCGGGAAGCCTCACGCTTAAGAGGTGGGGCTTACCCGTTAAGGTTAACTAGTGGGGGTTGGTGCAGTGCCAGCCTGCGGTGCGGCAGAGGGAGGGGCTGCTGCAGCCCAGGGGTGGCTCCCCTTTAATCAGTTAAGCAATAGGCTAGCTGCTCTACTTAGAGTCTGTGCCCAGGGCTCTCTGGTGGCCCATCTATGCCTGCGTTACTAGCGTTATTATATGAACCCAGCAGGGGCAGGCTTGCCTATACCACCACCACCACCACACCTTCCTGTGCTGTAGAGGTGCCCCCCATAGTGAGAGAAAATCCCTGCACAAGAGCTCACAATTAAAATAGAGAAAGAGTGGGAGGGGAAACTGAGGCAAGGGGAGGAGCAGCGACTTTCCTCTGGTCACACCCCAGGTCTGCTGCTGATGGCTTGAGGGGAGGGAGGGGGGCTGTCTGCAGACCTGGGTGTATGTGCTCTAACCACTAAGCCCCGCTGCCCTGCTGATGCTGCCACAATAGATGTGAATGCCACAGCACGACCGGCCGGTGTGGGGCTCATGGTGGGGACAACTGCTGCAGGCACAGCATGGCTAGCTGGCTTCAGTGCTCGGCAGGGCGGGGGGGGGAGGGGGGGGCGGCGCGGCGCTGGTGGAGAAGCGGCTGTTTTATTTTCCGATGATCTCTACCCGTCCTTCACCCTCAACAGCGCTTTCTTCCCCACCCCAAGGAATAACAAGCAGAGAAAAATCAAAGGGAAATATTATTTTCTAGAGCACTTTTGATCTGTGTGATACATGCTCATTACAGGCAAAAGACCTTGCTCTGGTATCCTCTCCCAGCGCCAGCAAACAAAGGAAACTGCACAGACTGTGCACAGCGGGGGGAGGCATCATGGGCGCTTGAGAGTGCCGTGAGACTTACCAAATTAGTAACTTAAGATCTCCCATGACTGGCTTTTCTGTGATCCGAGGCAGGGGTAGGGATCTTAGATATCGGTTAATTGAATAGTCGATTAACTTCATGAATGCTTATTGGTTACTCGACTATTCTGTAGTCCCTGGGGGTGAGCAGCAGTGTGCTGCCTGCCCATCTGGCTCCCAATACAGTTTAAATGCAGAGCTACAGCAGGAGTAGGTCCCGACCTGGTGCAAGCCAGGATTGAACCGGGCTGCTGGCCAGCCCGCTACAAAATTTACTGGGGGGGGAAGGAAAAAAAAAAAAAAAAAAAAAAAAAAAAAAAAGTGTAGTCTATAGCAGGGCTACTCAACATGCGGCCTGGGGCCTGTTTGTTTGTGGCCCACGGTGCCGTTTGGGTTTACGCAGGGCTCAACACAAGGCCGGTAGGTGGGATCCTTTGAACAAGGCCTCCACTGGGAACATGCGCCACAACAGCGAGTCAATAACGGTCTTCTGTTGATCTGCGTTTTAGAGGTTAAATTCCTGGACTGTCATTGCTCATTCATAGTGGTGTCATGGGGGTGGAAATCGGGTAAATATTGCATTCTATGAATATCAGCAGAACTGACTTAAATGGGGCCTGCGTGTTGTGTAGTCTTGCCTTCATCTTTGTATTCATGCCCATCGGCATGAAAAGCTATTTATATATATTTGCAGGTCTATACAACCACACTTAAGTTGTGGCCCTTGGCATGTACTGTATCATTGTGGTCCCGGGGGCTTCCAAAATTGAGTAGCCCTGGTTTATAGCAGTAACAGATATGCTTTTGCTTATCAGTTAATCTACTACATCCCTAGGAGGGAGAATGATATACTGGCTAGAGCAGGGGATGTTAGACATCGAGACTCCTGGATCGGTCCAATGGCTAGAGGAGATTTTATCACACTTAAAAAAAAATTAAATTTGTACTGCCTCTGTATCATTTTAAAACCTCCCTTCACTGAGATTTCTTCCCCCACCCATGTCCTGCTGGATCTTTACTCCTGTATCTAGGATTCCCTCACTGCATCTCACACCAGGTTAACCCTATGTGACATACTCTGGCTCCAAGACACACCCCTGCTTTCTCTCTGGCATTTTCCCCTCCTAAATAGCCCTTTCCCCTTTACTCTACTTCGCTTCCCTTTTTCATTCCCACTTGCGAGTCAGTTTCATTCCCTTGCCCATCTGCGCCCTCCAGCTGCCCTCCCCCCACAAGCCCAGCTCTGGATACTGCCACCTCACCTAGTCAAACCTGCCCCCCGAACCCTTTGGTTCCAGCTGCCACACACACACACACACACACACGTCTTTCTGGGGCGGGCAGGGAGCTGGCCCCAAACAGAAGCAGCAGGAAGAAGTGATGGAGGGAAGTGTCAGCTGATTATGGGTTTCAGGAGCACCAGGGCCTTCCCCAGTCCCAGACCAGGCCCTGGCGCATTAGGTGCTGCACACACCCCGCAGGCAGAGGCCAGTTCCCGCTCTGAACAGTGGACAGCCTCAGTAGCAGACAGGACAGAGCTTGCGGCAGGGGGAGGAAGCCGGGAGGCCATCCCGGGGGTGTGACCACTGAGGGGGAGCTCTGCAAGCGGCCCTGGTGCGAGGCGCTCGGCTGTGGAGCCATCTGGGCAGGGATTCAGCTCAGGAAGGGCCCAGTCCAATGCCTGCATATACTCCGTTTCTTGCTAGGCAGCCTTCACTGCTCAATTTCACCCCCACCCCCTTAGGGAGGCCTGCATTTATGATGGCAAAAGAGCCCGCCCCCCCCTCCCCCGGCACACAGCTTCAGCCTCCTTTCCTGCCCTGCCCCAGCACTTGGACAAGCGGTCCCTCTTTCACACTCCTGCCCTCCCTCGTACACCAAGCCTGCTGCCTGCCTCAGGCCCTGCGGGAAGAGGGCCAGAAAACAGCTGCCCTATGGTGCGGCACGGCGCGGTGGCTAGAACGAGACGCAGCTGTGATGGCCCCACAACCACCCACAGAGAGAGGCAACTGCCTCCCTTGTCCACCACACGCAGAAATGGCTCCAGTCACCTACGACTCCCCAGAATCCCCCCCCACCCACCCACCCACAGAGGAGTCAAATTCGGGGCCAGATCTGGCCTTTCATCACCCATGTTTCTAACCTCTTTGTCCCTAACTCACTATTCATAGTATCACAGAACACTAGAACTGGAGGGGACCTCGAGAGGTCATCAAGTCCAGTCCCCTGCCCTCCTGGCAAGACCAAGCACCGTCTAGATCATCCCTGAGATGATCCCTGAGGTCTCTGTCCAACCTGCTCTTAAATATCTCCAGAGATGGAGATTCCATAACCCCCCCTAGGCAACTTATTCCAGTGTTTAACCCCCCTGACACAGGCAGGAAGTTTTTCCTAATGTCCAACCTAAACCTCCCTTGTTGCAATCTAAGCCCATTGCTTCTTATCCTGTCCTCATCAATGTCTAGACCCTTCAGGTTCACCCTCATCTGCCAATGTAATTAACACGTCATTTCTTAGGCTGGAGAATTCCTGGAGAAAGTAAGGAAAGGAGAGAAAGAAGCCAGCTAAACCAAACTCCGTTCAGTCCTCTTATTCCTCTTGCGCCCCTGCTCCTTACTACTAAATGCCAGGATTTATTTGTAGTGTGTCCTTCTCTGCAAGATCCATTATGGAAACTGAAAGGAGCTATTGCCAGCAATAGATCAAACCCGTGGGGGGTCTCGCACCCCCAGCGAAGAGGGCTAGCCCCTCCAGCTATCAGCCTAACACCTAAGAGAGCAAAAGCTTTCACAGCGTGTCCCACGCTATAGCTTAACAGCCAGGCTGCAGGCTCCCATGGCCACAGAGAAGGCTGCAAAACTTTCTGAATTGTGAACTTTGTCCCAGCTGGGGCCAAAGTGTTGAAATATCCGAATTTCCCATGGGATGCCATTCTGATGTTTGCTCACCCCTAGTTAGGGCCCCTCAATGAAACCATTGCCCCTCCCAGGAGGAAGGTTGTCCACCTGATCACACCAGGGTCTGAGGAGAAAGCAGGGATCACCCTGTCTCAAATCCAGTCGGGGCTGTTCGGCCTCAGGACACGCTACAAGACCCTTCCTCTTGCCCGGGCTGCACTTAACACACTGAAACAAGTCTGGGGGCAGCTAGGGAACATCACTAGGCTGCCGATTCCCCTTACAACAGGATGGGGACAGAGCAGAGATTAGATCTCAGACCCTCTGGCTCTAAGAGGACAGACTCCCACACCACTTGGGCTAACAGGAGTAGAGGGGTCTATGACACCCTCTGAAGCCATTCTGATTCCACCCAGAAGAGGACAGCTGTGTTCACACACACAGGCCACGTCACTGGCGCTGGAGCCAGCTGAGCCTTTGCCCTGTGCATCACTGCTCAGAGGTGTAGCAGGAGTTTGTTTCATCTGCAGCTGGGCCCAACTCCAGCTGTACTGGGCAGGCAACTCCGACAGGCAAAAGAAAAGGGCCAGGGGTGCATGTGGGGAGGGGAAACAGAGTCTATACAAGATTGCGGGTCAGGTTCCCTGCACGTAGCCACCCACAGCTCTGAAGACGGAAATTCTCCAGTCATCATTACCCCCTATCTGCGCTGCTCCACCTTCTGGGAGCAGGACGTTCTTTTGGTGAAAAAATGGACCCTTATTTAAAAAAAAAAAAAAAATTATCCAAAAAAACCAACAGTTTGATATTTGTCATGGCTTCTTTTTAATAATGAAGAATGAAGAACATTCGTGACGCTTTCACAAAAGATTGGTTACTTGAAATGATGAAGGTTCTGTGTTAAATGCTGGGAAACGAAGACTCCTTCAGGCCTTTCTCCATGTCGCCATGAAATTGTTTGTGCCAGGTTTGGACAGCTGGGTCATTTGTCAGCATCCATATGGGTGCTGAGGACTTCAGACAAGGAAGCCCACTAGGAAGGTGCCTAAGAAAGGCAGCATGGCCTAGTGAATAGGGCACCAGAGAGATGGAGATGTAGGTGCGATTCCCAGCCCTGCTGCTAGCTTAGACAAGTCACTTCCCCTCTCTGAGCCTCAGTTTCCAAGTGTAAAATGGGACTAGGCTCCTTTGGGAAGCCCTTTGAGAGGCCATTATGAAGAAAGGCTGGCAAGAGCTGGATATGATTATCCAACAGACTCAGGAGCTTAGCTTTCGGTCTCACTGGTTCAACTTTGACCCCAAGGAGCCAGGCAAGGCCTCACGCTGAATCCCTGCCAGTGCCATAGGGTGCAGGGGAAGAGGACAGAACCAGGCAGACACTGCCCCAGGATAACTGGGGCCAGCTGACCGGATTGAAATTGACAATCAAGCTGGAAGACTCCACAGCTCATTTCTAACCCCTCAGAGATGCTCTGCTCTTCCTGCACCTCCCTCCCCCTGGCCACAAGAACGTCTCCTCTCTGGAGCTCAGTGCCTGCCAGGACTCCAGCTCCACTGTGTGCAGAGATCGAATGGAAGCAGCAGAGGAGAGCGAAGCCGGTTGCTCTTTTGTCGGCTGTCCAGTTCTCTTACCATCTCTCCGGATCTCCTGTCTCCCGCTAGGGGGGTCTCTGGCCGACCTCTGGATGTGCCTGGCAGCTGAATTTAGCCATGCATTTCTGCAGGGATTCAGAGAGCCCTGGACAAGGCAGGCAGCTTTGCATTTGAAAGCCTCCTAGTGGGTTTTGCCCTCCCTCCCTTTGGCAAGCTCCAACCCAGCAGGGAAGAATGCCTGGGCCAGCAGATTCCGGGAGACACGCAGCCGAACCGCCCGTCAGCTGCTGCCTGGCCTCTGCCCTTCATCCCTTCCCTGGTGGGAAGGCCCAGAGAGCCAGCACCCAGCTTGCTCTGGGTACTCCGGGCTGCTGATTGACAGACAGCTCATTCTCTGCCCCTGGACGAAGGGGCTTGCTCACTGATCAGAGCTAGTTCAGTGAAAAACGTTTAAATAGCTCTTCCATCTACAAGCAACATCCAACTCTCTGGCTCGTGTACACACACACGTGGCCACTTGCAGCACACTTCCCCATACACTGATTAAAGATTACAGCCCTCTAGACACCAAAACTCACTGCCCAGAATATGGGGGGGGGGGAGCGGGGGCGCAAGGTACTGTAAGAACACTTAATGGAGAAAGCAAAACTCCTATGACTAGCTGGTAACAGCAGTGCACAGCACTTAATGGAACGCTGTTTATAAAATTTAGAGGCCAGATGGCAGCTACTTGGGTCTCCGATCCAGCCTGGCAGCTCGGGGCTGTTCAGAGCCGACAGGGATCTCGTCAGCACTAATTTCCCCCACCGAGCAGGGCTGGGCAGAGCCACATGCCTTTCCAAGGGAGTAGCAGGGAATACAGCTGACCGATTTCCCCTGAGGGGGTATGATTATCATGCGGCTGGCGATCAGGCTGTGGTCCAACTCTGCTGAGCCAAAACGCCTGCAGGGGCCACAGTTCGAGACCTGGAAGGGTCATCTCTGGCAGGCAGTGTCAGATCCTGAGATGTAAGAAGAGATCCACCAGCTTTGTGTTTCCCATGCAGCCTCCTACACATAGCGGCACCCTGGGCAGGACATTTAGGCAGGACAAGACCCCTGAGGAGAATAGGTCACTGGTTCTATTGGCCGGGTATAAGCCAGGGACTATCGTGCAGACTGCCCTGAGTGCAAATGAGCCAGACCTATGCCCCCTGTGCCCTTCCCAGCAGCAGGCTGGCCATTTGAATGTGAGGACGACCTTCCCGGGCTGCTGGAGAAGAGTAGGACCAGGAACTGGTTCCTCCGGGGGATCGTGGATTCTGCCACCCGCTCCCTAGAGGCCGCCCCACTCCCTGTGATCTTGGCCATGAGCCTCACCCCCAAACTAGTGAGGGCATTTGCTCGGGTGGGGTTACCTCAAGAGATTAAGGGACCGCTACCGTTTCCTCTAAGTGGCTAGCAGAGCGGGGTCGACTTGACCATTCGAACGCTCCGAATGCCAGCGCGCCTTCCCCGAGGGATGGGCTCGAACAGTTCAACGGTACCCTGAAACCAATGCTGCGCCAATTCACAAAGGATGACCTCCAGCATTGGGGTGCGTGCCTACCAGCCCTTCTCTTTGCTAGAGAGGGGTCCCCCAAGCCTCTACCGGGTTTCCCCCTTTTGAACTCCTCTAGGGGAGGCAGCCTGGACTTAATGAGGGAGGACTGGGAGACCCAGGAAACTTGGGTTCTAGGGTCCACCCACTGTGTGTTACGCCTTCAAGAATGACTGCAAGCGCAAGACAGACCGTACAATCGGGGGAGCAGGGTCCGCAGCTTTGAACCAGGTGTTGCTCGTTACCCTCATCGAATCAAAACTGCTGGCCAGGTGGCAAGGTCCCCTGGAAGTGTCCTGTCACAGGTGACCTGCAGACTAGGAGCTCAGCTTGCTGGGCTGAAGGAAGGAAGCGTGCACTTACCATGAGACTCTACTAAAGCCTGGAGAACCCGGGAAGCCATGTTTACTGCACCATCAGTCCCCGAACCAGAACTCGGTCCCCTAGCGAGCAAACCTATAGACCCCAAACCAGCAGAACCAGGGGAAGGCGTAAGCCCACCCCAACGAAACCAGAGGCAGCAACTCTTCAATGACTTTCAAGATGTCCTATCCACCCGACGTGGACAGATCTTCTAAACCACTGTGTTGCAATGGTACCAGGGCAGAAAGTGAGGGGCATCCACTGACCCCGATCCCAGAAGACTTGGATGGCCGTCCAGCAGGAAGTCAACACAATGCTTGAGATGGGAGTAATTAAAGAGTCACAAAGCAAGTGGAGGAGTCCCAGTGCCTCGGTGCTAAAACCCAACGGGGCTATCAGATTCTGCATCAATTGCTACAAGTTTAACGGCATATCCCGGTTCGACACCTGTCCAATGCCTCGTGTCAGAGCTCCTGGAACGCCTCGGGGAGGGGAGAAAGTCTCTCTCAACCAGCTATTTAACGAAAGGGTATTGGCAGATAACCCAGGCACCTGACTCACACACAGACTGCCTTCCCCACCCCAATGGTCCCCATCAATCTACAGCTGTTTGACTGCACAGGACAGCTGCCACTCCCAGAGGCTGATGAGCAAAGTCTTGCAGCCTCACCACCAGTACACAGCCACCTATACAGACTAGAGAGGTTAGATAGCGGGTAACAGAATAGTTGACTAGCCGCATGAGTTCTTAGTGGTTACACAGCTATTCTATAGTTCCCAGGGGTGGGGCTGGCAGCCTGTGCCCTTCCAAAGTGCAGTAAGAGGCGCAAACACGGCAGGCAACCAGCTTGGCTTAGAGACATCAGCAGCGAGCCTATTAAACACAAACAGGACACTGACGAGAAGTGGAAACGTGGACAGAGGACGAGGGAGGCGCATAAAAATATTGCTTGAGCACAGAGGGGCGTAATCAGGAAAGCCAAAGCACAACTGGAGTGGCAGGTAACAAGGGATGGGAAGGGTAATGAGGAGGGTTTCTATGGGCATTTTAGCAACCAGGGGGCAGTCAGGGAAGGTGTGGGACCCTTACTGAATGGGGACAGTAACCTGGTGACCTAGGTTGTGGAAGAAGTTCGTGTTCAGTGCCATTTCCCTCCCCTTCCCCCCGGTCTTCACAGCTGAGGTCAGCTCTCCTACTTCAGCACTGGGCAGCACAGAATGGGCAGGCGGTGAGCAGCCCTCAGGCTAGCCAAAATGTAGTATCGTGGCGCTGGTATAAGAACATTGGTATAATGGTAACAAGTCCTTAATGATTTGCTTGTAAGTCCTGTATGTGTCCGTCTCACCCAGCCAGCCATGCTTCGTGATAAACGACCTTCCTGCTAATCAGAGGACATGGCTTTAGCACCAGGTTTGCTATAAGGTCTGGCTTCTTGTTAGCATTACAGATTAAGTTGTGCTTCTTATCTGCATTGCAAACCAAGCTGTGTACGGATCTTTTGTTATTCATTTGGTAGCTACACAATCCTTTTTAAGAAAGGAAACAAAACAAACAAAAAAAACCCCACAACACTCCCGTCTGACATCCCCCAAAACGGTTTGGTGTGAGGGGGAGGATGTGCACACAGTTAAAGGCAGGTGACATAAGGATGTGAAAGACTAGTTGACTATCTGATAAGCAAATGCTTATCGGACCGTTGATACACTAGTCGATTCATCGCTCCCCGCTCCCCTCCTCCTCTTTCCTCTAGAGGCAGCAAAGGGGGGGGGGGGGGGGGGGGGGAGTGGAGCCTTCAGAGCTGCAGTGCCATGTGGAGCCTGGGGCCAGCCAGGGACTCCTCAGCTGGCCCCCAGCTCCATGCGGTGCTGCTGCTTTGAAACACCGTGGGGAGCAAGGAGCCAGCGGGGGACTCAGTCCCCCACTAGCCCAGTGCTTCCCCCCTGACTTTTGCCTTTAAAGTGTAGCAGCAGCCCTGGGGCTATTGCTATACTTCAAAAGGGAGGCTCCCTTATAGTCTATAGGCTCCCTATTAATTTAAATTTAACAACCCTAATGTGAAAGCCATCTTCTTTAAGAAGTGAGAAACAGACAACCAGGAAGCATCCATTGTGTCCAATGCTACAAACAAGTTAGCAGAACGGAGGAAGCTTGGAACCAGGCAGACAACCAAGAGGGAGACAACAAAACAAGAGAACAATGGGAAGAACCAGCTCAGGATAACTGGAAATCCGAGATTGACACCCCTTCAGGATCAATGATTGTATCATGACATTGCAAGACCCATAGACTCCAATGGAAACATACAAAAGTATAAAGAGGGGGCTTTTGCCACGGCTTTCCGGGTTCAGCCTTGCAAAGCCTTGGAGCATTGGATCGTGATCAACAGAGCCCAGCTCCTCACTGGTGTTCAGTCTAACTGGACAGTAACAGGACCAGCTGCAGGATGTGGTGTGTAATATGCCACTTTTCATATTGTATTTCAACAGCAGCAGTGTGTTGCCTTTTCCCCTGCAAAAGGCCCCGCGTGCTTCTTATAAGCGTAACATCAGTGGTAAGAAAACAGGTTAAGGACTATTTAGAAAGACTGGACATGCACAAGTCCATGGGGCCAGATTCAATGCACCCAGGGGTGCTTACAGAATGGGCTGGTATAACTGCAGAGCCATTGGCCTGTACCTTTGAACACTCATGGTGATACAGAGAGATCCCGCACAACTGGACAGAGGCAAATGCAGCGCCCATCTTTAAAAGTAGGAGACTCTGGGGAATGACAAGCTGCTCCATCTCACCCCAGCCCCTGGAAGAGTCATGGAGCAAGGTCCTCAAGGAATCCATTTTGAAGCTCTTGGAGGAGAAGGTGATCAGGAACAGTCAACAGGACTTCAACAAGGGCAAGTCATGCCTGACCAACCTGATTGGGGAAGTCAGTGGATGTGATATACCTTGACTTTAACAAAGCTTTCGATAGAGTCTCCCAAACTATTGCCAACAAGTTAAGGAAGTATGGCCTGGATGAATGGTGGATAGAAAGCTGGCTACACTGTGCTGTTGCTACACTTCAAAGGTGGAGGCACCCTATCGACTAATCAAGTAGTCGATGCAAAACTGTAAACTATTCGATTAGTCAGTTACCCGATACTTAACATCCTTAACTGGTTCTGTTCAATACCTTCATCAACAATTTAGATGAAGGCATAGAGAGCACACTTCTTAAGTTTGCAGATAACATCAAGCTGGGAGGGGTTGCAAGTGCTTTGGAGGATGGGTCATAACTGAAAATGATCTGGACAAACTAGAGAAATGGTCTGAGACACAGGATGAAGTTTCATAAGGACAAATGCAAAGTGCTCCACTTAGGAAGGAACAATCCGTTCCACACATGCAGAATGGGAAGCGACTGTCTAGGAAGGAGTCCTGCAGAAAGATCTAGGGGTCAGAGTGGACCACAAGGTAAACATGAGTCAGTGCGACACTGCTAGGAAACAAAACCACCACACCAAACATCATTCTGGGATGCATTAAGAAGGAGTGCTGTTGAGCAAGACACGAGAAGTCATTCTTCCGCTCTATGCCAACTGAGGCCTAACCAGCACAGAGTATTGTGTCCAGTTCTGGGCACCACATTTCAAGGAAGATGGAGAAATTGGAGAGGGCCCAGAAAAGAGCAACAAAAATGATTAAAGGTCTCAAAAAACATGAGCTATGAGGGAAGACTGAAAGAACTGGGCTTCTTTAGTTTAGAAAAGAGAAGCCTGAGAGGGGACATGAGAGCAGTTTTCAAGTAACTACGAGGGAGAAAAATTGTTCTCCTTGGCCTCTGAGGATAGGACAAGCAGCAATGAGTTTAAACTGCAGTGAGGGAGGTTGAGGTTGGACATTAGGAAAAGCTTCCTAACAGTCAGGGTGTTAAGCACTGGAATAAACTGCCTAGGGAGGTTGTGGAATCTCCCTCACTGGAGATATTTAAGAGCAGGTTAGACAGACACCTGTCAGGGATGATCTAGATGGTGCTGGGTCCTGCCCTGAGGGCAGGGGACTGGACTCACTGACCTCTTGAGGTCCCTTCCGGTTCTAGGATTCTATCAGTCTATGAAGAGTGATTAAAAAGACTGGGACTTTTCAGCTTAGAAGAGAGGAGCGATGCCTTCCCCTGCCAGGGTACCTGGGGAATGTGAATTTTAAATACACATCTAAGTAATTTAATGAACAAATTCTAGGGCATGTGCCTTATAATTAAGGAGTGTTTTTCTTCACATGCTGGCAACGTGCCTGCAATTAGCCAGCCCTTGATTCACAGCAAATTCCCCACAGATCAAAAGCACCTGATACGGTACATCTGCAGGTCTCTACACGGAGAGGGAGCTTTGCTGAGTGTAAACCCCCATGTGATTTTTCACACCTTGCACCTCAGGAACGTTTAAACGGACACCCTGGGCCAGACCAGATCCACCGGTGTAATTGGCAGCACAGGTGGGCTGAGGCTGATGTGAGCCAGGGTGAAATTATCCTCATTAAAACAGCAAGCGAGTTAGGCACTCAGCTCAGCTCAAGGAAAATTGCTTCCCGCAATGGCTCCGCCAAGCCAGCCTCGAGGAGCGCCAGGGAAAGAGCCTGAGCGGCGTACGCGCTAATAAGATCCCCTGGAAATGTAAACGATGGTCAAAGCAGCCACATTAACGCAGTGTGGGAGACCAGGGGAAAACGTGTGGAATTTCCCAGCCAGGCTTTTCGGCCGCCACAGGCTTAGGCCGGTGCGTGGGGCTATTAAGGGGATGGAAATGTTTTCACACGGTTGAGCAAAATTCCTCATACTTTCAAGTCAACGAGGAACCCCGGTGGGGCTTAATAGGCCAGCACAAATACAGCCCCATTACAGATCGTTAACGGGGGCAGAGGGCTGTGGGAAGCGGGGCAATTAGGAGGTCCCATCTGAGCTCCTGTCTCACCTTCGCAGAGTCAATTCCTCCCACCCATTGAATCTCGGAGCAGCACTTTAAAGGTGATGGAGCGGCCCTGTTCTTACCCCCTAGCCGGGCGAAGAGCAGTCGGGGGAGGGAAGGCTGCCACGAGATTGCCGGGGCCCACCCTACACCACGCCAACCCTGCTGGAGATTTCCCGTATGCTCGAGAGCAGAGACAGCTCGTGTCCAAAGGAGCTGGAGGCAGGGGTAATACAGGCAGCCACTGGCTCACTTCTGCTGGTGGCCCTCAGTCCCAGATTACGGCCGCCCTGATGTTCTAGCCCAGCATGCCCCCCACAGCTCTGCTAATGCTGAAGTGTCCCAAGCACCACCCCCTTGTATTGAGCCCTGGGGGCCCCAGAATAGCTGCGCCGATGCCCCTCAATCCCAACCTGCAGGGACTTTTCTTCCAGGGCCCCACCACCCGCTCGCCTCAGCTCTGACAGGAATCTGTGCAGAGACCTGTCACGCACTACTCTGGGGGATGGTACAAATTCCAGCTCGGCCCTGGCTGGTCGAACTAGGGACGGAAACGGTTAACCAGCAAGACCCACACATAACGGTAAGGCTTACAAGTTCCCATTAACTGGTAGGGCTAGAACAGTTCCCCACCCAGCCCATGTAGGGGGCTGCTCCAGCCCCATGGGGCCCACTGCAGGCAGGGGCAGGGCCTCTCCAGCTGGCAGAGGAGAAGTGGCCAGGATGTCAGCTTTGTGCGGCTCCATTACTCCCAACAAGAGTGCTTTCTTCACAAAAAACCTGAACGCCTCCCCCTGCTCCCATCCAAACAGCCACCCTGGGGCAGGCCATGGTCCATCTAGCCCAGCGCCAATCTTCTGGCAGGCGCAGTTTCTTGGGAACAAGACAATTACAGAGTGATCCAGCCTCTGCCATCCAGGCCATCAAGGATTGGGGTGTCCCTAAACCATGGGGGTGCACTCATGGTGATCTTGGCTAGTAAGTTCATAGAGGACAGGTCCCTCTCTGGTCACTGATTTCGTTTATTGGCTCCAATTATGCTTTTGGCTTTCAAAACATCCCCCCCCTCATGTGAGTTCCACAGGTTGGCAGCACATTGTGTGAAGTAGCACTTCTGCCTGTTTGCTTTATACCCGCTGTTTATGAATTTCCTTGCATGACCCTTAGCTCTTGTATTACGTAAAAGGGTAAACTACTTCTCTAGTCACTTTCCTCCGTATAATTAGTGATTTTCCAGACAGCTGTCATAGCCCATCTTAGCCATCTCTTCTTCTAAGCTGAACAGTCCCAGGCTTCTGCCACCCCCCCTTCTTATATGCCAGCTGTTCCATACTCTGAATCATGATTTTTGTCCTGCTCTGTACCTTTAGGGGTGGGAATGGATCACCGGTAAGCGTCACCACACCACAGGCTGGGGCCAGTAGCACCACGTGGGTTGGGGGCAGGTCCAACTGGGCTAAGCCCACCACACTGCAGGCAGGCAGGGGTGGGAGGGGTCCTTAAGCAGTTAAATGTTATATTTAACTGAGATTTTACATCCCTAGTTCCTTTAGAACTCTTGGGCGAATGCCATCTGGTCCTGGTGACCTACTACTATGTACTGATTTGTTTCAAGAGCTCCAGTGCCGACACTGGACGGTGCCTCAGGTGTGTCACCTCTCAAGAACGTCTTAGGTTTGGGAATCTCCCTCATGTCCTCTGCCACAAATGGTGGGTGCAAGAGATTAGTTTAGCTTCTCTGCCACAGCTTTGTCTTTCTCCATGGCTTCTTCAGCCTTTGGGTTATGAGGTGGGTACTGATTGCTGGGCGGGGTTCCTGCTTCTGATGCACTTAATATCTTGTGGTTGTTCATTTGTGTCCTTAGCTAGCGGTCTTCAATTTTGCTCTTGGCCTGGCTTATTAGAATTCGAATCCTAATGTTTCCCTTTTCACCTCTAACTGCATCTGGTACTCCACGGTTTAGACATGGTGGGTATGTCTAGACTGTATCCCTCTGTCAGCAGGGGAGGCAGGTTGACATTGCAAATGAAGCGGGGATTTAAATATTCCATGCCTAATTTGCATAAAAATGGCTGCCAGGTTTTGCCCACTCAGCCGTTTGTCAGCAAAACGTGGTAGTCTAGAGGGCGATCTGTCAAGAAAAAGCCTTTTTTGACAGATCCTGTAAATCTCCCCTTATGCCTCCCTGTAAATCTCCTTGCAGGAGGCATAAGGGGAGATTTACAGGATCTGTCAAAAAAGGCTTCCTTTCTCGACAGATCCCCCTCTAGACTACCACTTTTTGCTGACAAACTGCTGAGTCGGCAAAAATGGTGGCCATTTTTATACAAATTAGGTACAGGTTATTTCGATCCCCACTTCATGTGCGATGTCGACCTGCCTAATCTGCACCCCTCTGCAGACAGAGGGATGCAGTCTAGACATACCCAGTGGGTCGGAATGGGGTCCTAGAGGCTGGGAATGGGCCATAGGGAAGGGAATCACATGATGGTTCCCTGTTCTGTTCACTCCTTCTGGGGTACCTGGCACTGGCCACTGTCCACAGTCTTTGCATCCCTTCATCGGTTCTCCCTTCTCTCCACATTCAAGGCCCCTCACCCCATACCCATCATCCCTCTCACGAGAGAGGATTCACCGGTTCGCCAGCCCATGGTGCGGTGGGCCAGGCCAATTAAGCATGCCCGTCAGGCGAATGCTTACCAGGCAACTCTTTACATCTTCATGGCAGATGAAATTCAAAATGTGGATAAATTCAAAGCAACACACATTGGAAAGCCTCATCCCAACTACACAGCTCAAATGAGGGGGTCTGAATGAATTCTTAGCACTCAAGGGAGAGATCTGCATGTCATTGTGGATCGTTCTCTGAAGGCATCTGCTCACTGCGTAGCGGCAGCCAGAAAAGAGACCAGAACGTTGAGAATTGTTAAGAGAAGGAGAGAGAGTAAGACAGAAAATATCCTATTGCCCTTCTATAAATCCATGGTACAGCCACATCTTCAATCTTGCATGCAGATGCGATTCCCCTCCCCCATCTCAAAAAAAGATATTGACTTGGAAAAGGTTCAGAAAAGGGCAACAAGTATGGAACAGCTTCTGTATGAGGAGAGATTAATAAAACGGGGACTTGTCAGCTTAGGAAAGAGATGACAGGGGGGTGGGGAGAATGAGAGGTCTCTACAGTCAGGGCTGGTGTGGAGAAAGTAAATAAGGAGGTGTTATTTACTCCTCACAGGAGAGCTAGGGGTCACCCAATGAAATTAACAGGCAGCAGGTTGAACACAAGGCAGTATTTCTTCACGCAATTCACAGTCATGGAACTCCTTACCAGAGGATGTCGGGCAGGTCAAACCTATCAGAGGGCTCCAAAAACAGCCAGGCTATTAGCCAGGGAGGGCATCTAAACTGGGAACAGGTGGATCTTCAGTCTGACCCAACATGGCTGTTCTTACGCGCTCGCCATCTGCCCGGATTTTCCCAAATCCCCACCCATGCGTAGGTCAATATTGTAACCGCTATGGGACTTGCTAGGGTTGCCCAATTATACTCACTCAACACCATAGCCACCTGGCAAGAACAGCAAGGCTAGGGCCCCCACCCTTGTGCTCCAGAGGGTGGGGGGTGCTTCTGAGCTACGGGAGAACCATGGGAGCCCCACAGCCTTCGACACAGCTCGGGTTTTATGCCGGGAGGGACGTTGGTGTGCATCGGGCATACACTGGCCACTCGATGCCACTGGCCTAGACCAGATGTTTCTACAAGGAGTCCCAGGGAGCAGCAGGTGGAATCAGTGGAGATGCACCTGGCCACCTGCACACACCAACCTGGTGAGAAAGACCAGATGGTCTGGGGGTAGCCCCACACTAGGGGGGGACAGGAGCCTGCTTCATCAGTTAACGGGTTAAATCTAAGCTTAAATCGGGGGTTTTACATCCTAGTCTGGGGCTTCACTGAGCCGCCCCTTCCCCAGTAACCCTGCAGGCTACCACGGCCAGGGCAGTTAGTTCCGGGACCAGGGGCACACGGTCCTAGGCACAGGTGTGTCTGTAGCCTTTGCTGCAATAGGGAGACAATGGGCTAAATGTGGGCAAACACCACAAGAGAATCTTCCCAGGTCATTCCTGCCCTCAAGGCCTCTTTTGCAGGAGAGGGACAGTCAGGTCTGTTACCACCAGGAGGGTGGGGAAACTGAGGCATGGGCAAACAACCCATGCCGAGGCCCTCTGCCCTCCCCCCCCCCCAGCCATACTGCCCTTCAAGCCAGCACGTGCAGCCGGCTCTGATGAGTTTAAGGTCTCAGCTCTATGTGATCCCAGGCTGCACCTGTGCTGTGGGTCGGAGCACCACATCTTATTCGTAACATCCTGAAACAGTGGGAAGCTTTACAAGGCAGAGCCAATTAGACATTCAGAAATACTGCCATCAGGACTCGGTCAAACTCACTGGGCCCCCCCTCTCCAGTGCTCGGAGATTCTCGCCCCACTTCAGTCAAGTTCCTCAGAGCCTTTGGGAGCGAGGGTTTGCTGCCGAAACACACTGCTTCTGCCTTGCAATGTGCAGGGCCTTGGTGTGCAGGAAACAAGCGGCAGAATACTGCGATTTATTTGTACTCCACAACGTCGCTGCATGCACAGCAGCTTCCAAACTTTCCGGGCCGTTCAGATCGAAGCAGTCGTGGCAGGCAACGGGCGCAATGTGGCAAAGAACCAAAAAGGAAGGGGGTGGGAAGGAATCCAACCCCCAGATAATCCGGCTTTCCAAACAACTTGTCAGACAGAGCCCCCTCTCTTCTGTCTCGCTCACGCTGAGAAATAGCGTGTGTGCAGGCATGCGTGTAGCACACGGCATGCCCACTCGCGGAAGCCACTGCGAGAGCACCAACAAAGCCGCGCTTGGCTGCTCTGCTGCTTGTAAAAGGCTAATGAGATTGACGCATGGAAGGAGCGCTGCCTGGCCCAATGCGGCTCATGGCAATTCCAACTGGCTCAGCTTGAGGATCCACTTCTAGAACATAAGAACGGCCACACTGGGTCAGACCAAAGGTCCATCTTGCCCAGTGTCCTGTCTGCCACCAGAGGCCAATGCCAGGTGCCCCAGAGGGAGTGAACAGAACAGGGAATCAAGTGATCCCACCCGTCACCCATTCCCAGCCTCTGACAGAGGCTAGGGCCACCCTCCCTGCCCATCCTGGCTAATAGTCATAGATGGACCTAACCTCCATGAATGTATCGAGCTTTTTTTTTTTTTAAAACCTTGTTTAAGTCCAGGTCTTCACCACATCCTCTGGCGAGGAGTTCCACAGGTTGACTGTGTTGTGTGAAGGAATACTTCCTTTTGTTGGTTTCTACCTGCTGCCTATTCCTTTCATTGGGCAGCCCCTAGTTGGTCTTACAAAAAGGGGATCAATAACTCTTATCTACTTCTTCCACACCGGTCATGATTTTATAGACCTCTATCCTACCCCTCTTTAGTCTTCTCCAAGCTGAAAAGTCCCAGTCCTATTAAGCTCTCCTCCTATGGAAGCGGTTCCATACCACTCATTTTTGTCACCCTTTCAGATCACCTGACAAAAGCAGCTGGCTGTCTGCAGTTAAATTCTGCATATGCCCCATCCTCCGCCAGGCCAAGTCTGCCAGGCTGTTTCCACAGCAAAGGAGCGGCAGGTAGCGTTGGTGTTGCTAGGTCTTTACCCATACTGTGCCAACCAGCCATGCTGCGGAGCATCCAGTTTGAATCTGAGTGGGGGATGGACTCTCCTAGCTCAGATACTGTACAGGAGAAGGGTTACTTCCCCCACCACCCCACCTTCACACTGCCCCTTGCCACCCAAGTGCCCTCAATGCTCACCGCACCCAGCACTGAAGGCGGACGACAGCAGCTGGTTAAGCAGGGATCACTTCACTGAGTGCTGAACAAGGGCGGATGGTGGTTTGTGTCACTTGGGGGTTTTTAAGTCAAGATGGGGGGTGGTCTCTCAAAGAGCTGTTCTAGCTCCACACTAAGTGATCCCCTACCTGGGTGAAATCCTCTGGTCCAGGCCTGGCCAAAAATAGGGCCTGCAGGCTGGATCCGGTTCACCAAGCTGCCAGATCCGGCCTGTGAACACAGCAGGGAGCTTCAGGCATGCTCCCTGCCCCACTCCGCCTGCCATTTGCCCGAGAAAAGCAGCTGCTACAGGGCCCTGTTTGACCAGCTGAGAGCCCGGAGGAAGGGGTAGACGCTTCACGCACTGCCCCCACCCTCCGCACAAACCCATTAGCCTGTTTTTGGCCAATGGGAGCTGCCTGTTGTCAATAGGCAGCTTGTAAGGCAACCTCTCCTCCTCCCCTTAGGCTCCCAGCTATTCAGAGATCATATGGCCCCTGCAGCCAGTGCAGGGGTGGGCAGGCAGGGAGTCAACAGGTAAGTCTCCCAGTCAGAGCCTGGCTCTGGCACCCCACCCCTCTGCCCCCCACCCCACAACCCAAACCTTTGCACCCCTTCTTGCCCCCATATCTCCTGCCCCAGGTCACAACCCAAACCCCTGGACCTCACCCCATAGGCCCCTGCCCCAGGTCACAACTGCCTCCTTCACCCAAACTCTCCCAGATCCCACCCCCCTCCTGTACCCCAATCCCTTACTGCAAGCTCCCTTTTGTTCCTAGTCTCCATCCCAGACCCCACATCACCTCCATTCATCTCATGGAAGAGCGTGGCCCTCAACCACTTTCCAGATTCTCAGAGTATGCCCCCCCCCAAAACCAAAAAATAATAACCCAGAGCAGTGGTGGGCAATGTCTAGGTGATCCCACTTGCCCCTTATGGCCTTAAAATGCAGCCACCTCTGGGTGCTGAGGAATTCAGCACCCATTTGGCAACACATACACAGATCCCTTCACTCCATGCCGAAATGCAACCACCTCTGGGGTGGAACCTGCAGCAACACTGCACAAGAGCTAAGCCTCACTCATTTTCCTCTTCCTCCCCCATCTCCTTCAATGTCCAGTGATCCTCCTGGATGAGCAGGCTGCTCGAGTCGTGCCAATGGGCTAAGGCAGGGACCTGGGCAGGAGACCTCAGTGCCTTCTCTCCAGCATGCCCATCGCGACTCATCAGGCACCAACAGGACTCTGTTTAGTCCTTTTACTCCCCATGCACAATGTTTAACTCCTTCCGTCGCTTTCCTCCTCCATTCAACACTGGTGGGCTCCTTAGCCTAGGGTCCCTCACGCACAACAGGTTCACTAGCAGAAGTTGGCTCCCCCACCGGTGTGCTCATGCTGGTTTGTGAGTGCAGGGTGAAGCACACACGAGGGCACACGTGCCAGTTTTATTAGCCTGGGGTTGCTCCAACACACGCCACTGTCCCCTGGGTTGTGTTACGGTAGGGTCGCTCCCACGTCCTGGGCCCTGGCTGAAAGGCAATTGGCAGGCTGCTCACGTACACTGCTGGAGAGCACTGAATTTCCGTCAAGAACTCTGAAGCTTTTGGTTTGAATTTTAAAAACACTCCCAGGAAGAATCAGAGTCTTTGTAAACATAAGAGAAAGAAGGAGAGCATCTTGGAGCCTCTTGACCTTGACGATGTCCCTATAATTATTAGTCTGTGTTTATTTTCAGCTAAACCCAAACTATTGAATAAACAGTGTCAAGTTGGTTCTCTCAAGCAGACGATTATCCTCCCTGGCTCCTCTAATGAAAATTATCACAGGGCGAGTGACCTCACACGACACACGCTAAATAATGCAAGATGCTCTGGGATCAGACAGGCAAATCATAACCCTGCTTTATCTTATCGCTTCCCCGAACAGCTCCATGCTTGTTTTCAAAAGCGTTTGGCAGCCACAGCCGAATGCTAACCCAGCAGAAAGCAGAGCAAAGCCAGTCTTGAGAGTGACAGAGACCTGATCTAGTGTTCTGTGAAAACCCTGTGGCTGCAGAACTGGAAGGGACATCAAATCCAGTCCCCTGCCCTCATGGCAGGACCAAGCACTGTCTAGACCATCCTGGATAGAGGTCTAATTAACCTAATCCTAAATATCTCCAGCAATGGAGATTCCACAACCTCCCCAGGCAATTTATTCCAGTGTTTAATCACCTGGACAATTAAGCTTTTCTGAATGTCCAACCTAAACTGTCCTGGATGCAATTTAAGTTGGGGGGGGGGGGGTCATTTAACAGCTGCCCAATTTCACAACCTGCAGGGCACCATGATTCTTTTCCATCACCTGAACATTGATCAAGAAGGTGGTGAAAGAAGAAGATTGAAAGCCAATAATAAAGAGGGACCTACAGTGAGGTTCCTTCTACAGATTGGAAAAGCTTCAAGCGACCGACCTGCTGCCAGCCAACTTCTAAGTAAGATGCTTCTGCTGCGGACAGGTCATCCCACCACTGGCTAACCGGCATATGTATGAACTGCCGTGTAGACAGGTGATCAATTCCAGAGCATCCCAGAGCAGAGGGACCTATTCCCAGGGTGCAGCCACACCCTGGCTGGCCCACATTGGCCAACTTGGGCTGCGGGATTATAAAATTGCAGTGTTGACCTTCAGGGTTGGGGCTCTGGGACCCTTTCCCCCCAATGAGTTTCCTTAAGCTCGGCTCCAGCTCAAGCCACAGCATCGACCCTACAACTCTACAGCCCCTTGAGTCTGACTCAGACATGGGCCACCCACAGGTGTTTCATTGGAACGTGGACATGCCCTCTGCACCCTGGCATCTGATGGGTTGCAGGCGTGGCACCCCTGCAGCAGGGTTAACTGGAGGGGCAACAGTCTAGAATGCAGAAGACATGACTAGAGTCACTGTCCACCAAGAGAATCTACAGGCGAGGACGCTCTAAATCCATTGCTCTTCTTGCTCACCGGGAGGAGCAGATTCCAGAGGGGAGGACTTCAGACACCTCGTGCCCACTTCTGAGCTGCCTGAATTCAGCATGGCAAGCAGTGGGTTCGTGGAGCACAGTGGCACGAGGGTGGCGGCTTTCACCACACAGATTTTGCTTCTGTGCCTCACCCCTTGGCTTGGAGTTGTACCTGGCTATCAGTTTTCCTTCCTCCCTTGCGTGTCGCCTTCTGTGCCATCCCCTTTATTCCACCGATCTTAATAGAATCGGTGACACAGAGCCATTCTCCAAACATGGCCTCCCTCTCTCTCTCGCCACTTCCTTAAAGATGCCAGTCTGCCAGCAAGGGGGAGAGAGAGGCAAGTCTGGTGCCCTAAATTTGCCCAGGCTAGACAGAGCCGCAGCAATGAACACCTAAGCAGATCCCCTGTAGATCCCTGGCATGGTCCTTCACCAAACTAGTTCCTCGAGCAGATTTCTAGGGTTCAACCAGTCACCCTGTTGAAGAGCCCCCAAATCACTGCCAACAGGAATGCTGAATGGGGAAGAGTGACAAAAAACACCAAGGGAATGAGAGCAGTCAGAAATACCAGCAGGAGATCATGATGAGGTTCAGCATGGGAAAATGCAACTGGGGGAAAAAGGACCTACAGCAGAGATACTTTGGAGGAAACCGCTTAGGAAGTAGCAGTGGCCAAGAGACACTGAAACGAGAGAGGCCAGCCAGTTAGACGTGGATGGGAAATGTAACATTGCGGGTACGGCCCAAGATCATTTGAGCACAACTTTCTGCAAAGGCATCCTCCAGCAGCACATAGGAGTAGAATAGCCACTGCCTATGCAATCCAGTCAAGACTGCATCTAGGAAACTAGGTTGACTCCTGGGTGACTTGCCACTAGGAAGAGGTTGATAAATTGAAGGGGGGAGGGTCATTTAGATCTTCTCTGTCTACGGAGTTGTAGGAATACGGAAAAGTCATATGGGACAAGTGTTTCATGAGCTGTGACCAATTATTTCTCCCCAGAAGAGGACCCAGCGCCTTCTACAAGAAGCTAACATGTCACTCAAAAAAGTCTCTCCTTCTTGCAGCCTGAACAGCAGGAGCCATCCTGAGTGGGCTGGTAGCTGAATGAAATACAAGTGTAAGGGACCTAGATCTTCTGCTAGTGGATGCTGGAGCGCTGCTGAGGTCAATGGCGCCATGACTTTTCACCACCAAAGGATCCGGCCTGCCAAGATGTGGATGTGTTTGAGAATAGTTACAGGAAAACTAAACTGAGGTGTAGGTTCCAAGAGCTGACTAACATCCATCCCTAGGAGAGAGTTACATAGAGGTAGGGCCAGCAGAGGATGACAAGGACATCTTAGACTCTCTCAAGATCAGACTATGGAATTGACTCCAACAGCAGGGGTGGGGCCGGCTTTGCGACACTGAAAGCCAAACTGGATCAAACACTACAAACGACAGACAAAAATCCCGCACAGGCATCCAGGTGAGGAACGAGTGGAACCTCCCCTAACTCTTTCCACCAGTAGATCTCAAAGCACTTTAGACGGGTGCCTTGTACCAGTGGCCAAGCGAGAGATGACCAGCCCTATGGTCAGATGCCCCAGCTCGGCGAGCTGGGAACACAGTGCAGAGCTCCTGATTCGCGGTCCTGTGTCCTCCCCACTGGCCCTTCCTGCCTGCTTAGGACATACGGTTACAAGATTGAAGCCTGGAAATTTACACTTGTTCTTTCTTCTCAAAGAGGTGACGTCAGACGGGAAACAAGGGAAATGTTGTTAACACTGAGGGTAATCGATCCCTGAACAAAGCAAGTCTCCAGCCCTGGCAGTTTTTAAATCAGGACGGGGTGGTTTTCTGGAAGACCAGCCCCACACAGAGCAGGAATTACATCAGAGCAGTCCTATAGCCCGTTTTCAGAGCAGGTCTGACTCTCAGTGAATTCCATCCACCACACTATTTGTGCACAGGCCACGTGGAGGGAAGACAGGTGTCTTCCTCACGCTGCTCCTTGCCCACGGGGCTTGGGAACGCTTTGGAGTGACCGTGCCTAGGGACCCAAACCAGTCTGCCCTCTCTGCACACAGTCGAGTGCTTGGCTGCTTTCTCAGCAGATCCATCAGTCACTTGCGCAAGGAGGTTCACCGTATGGGGCCCTGACCTGTGGGAGATGTATGCGGCGAGAGGGAAGGGGCCACAGAGCATGTTACCCAAGAAGATAAGTTTCTGCCACTTCCAAGCTGGGCCAGATTTGCCTAGAACACCACAGGGGCTGTAGACAGGAGCGCACGTCTAGTCTAAGAACTGGAAGGGACCTCGAGAGGTCCATCAAGTCTGGTCCCCTGTCCTCACAGCAGGACCAAGCACCATCTAGATCAGGGGTGGGCAATAATTTGGAAAGTGGGCGAGGGCCACATTCTTCCAGGATATGAATGGAGGCGGTGCAGGGCCTGGGATGGAAGTTGGGTGCAGAAGGGAACTTGGATGAAGGAGGCACTTGTGACCTGGGGCACTGGACTGGGGCAGAGGGAGTTGGACTGTGACCTAGGGCAGGGAATTGGGGTACGGAGGGGCTGCAGGGGTTTGGGTTGCAAGCTAAAGCAGGAGGGGGGGGACTCATCTTGGGCAGGGGTTTGGGGGTATGTGGAGTAGGGGGCAGGAGTGGGGGGCAGAGTGTTGGGGAAGGGAGGGGCTGGGGTGCCAGAGGTAGGCTCTGCCAGGGAGACTTATCAGCCTTCCTGCCTGCCCCGCCCCTGCACAGGCTGCAGCCATGTGCTCTGGAGCCCCTTGTGCTTCATGGCTACCTGTTATTGAACCAGGCAGATCCCACTGGCCAGAAACTGGCCAGTGGGATTGTATCGGGGGCAGGAGCAGCTCCTAAAGCTTCCCCTCAACTGGAATCACAGTTTTTAAAAGAAAAACCGCCCTGCAGCCACATTTCTGAGCTGTGTGCGGATGGGGCGAGGCAAGCAGGGAGCCTGCCTGGGGTCTCACTGCAGCATCCACGGCCCAGATCAGGTGGCTCAGCGGGCCAGATCCTGCCATATTTTGCCCAGGCTGGGTCTAGATCATCTTTGACAGGTGCCTGTCCAACCTGCTCTTAAATATCTCAAGAGATGGAGATTCCACAACCTCCCCAGGGAACTTATTGCAGCGTTTCACCACCCTGAGAGGCAGGAAGTTTTACCTAATGTCCAACCTCAACCTCCCTTTGCTTCTTGTGCTGTCCTTGGAGGCCACGGAGAACAATTTTTCTCCCTCCTTTTAGGTGCTTGAAAAGTGCTCTCATCCCCACTCAGTCTTTTCTACCTGCATGCTTACCAGTTAACCAGTGCCTGGCCTGGCTGGAGCACCTCCCCAGCCATGGCATGCTGCAGGGAGGGGGCCCAGCTCCGCCCTCCACCAACACCCTCCCCCCCACGGCGGGCATTTAACCAGTTAAACTTGTCAGTTAAATTACACTGGATTTGCCATCCCTATGTGGATCCAGGTGGCCTTTCGGTCTCCATCAGGCCAGGAGCTGAGCAATAAAAACCCCGGACAAGCCCTCCCAGTGAAGCATTTATGAGCCACAAGGGAGAGCTCCTTCAGCCCCTTCTGCAGCAGACAGGCGTAATGGAGAACGCAGAGAAACGTGTCTGCGGAACACATGTGGGCTCGAGCTACAGCCCAGGCCCGGGGTCCAGGTTACGAGCCAGCAACGCCGTAAGGCAGGGGTAGGAAGCCATTGGAAAACATCCAGCACAGCTAGAGAGGTAGATGAAACCACCCCCAACTGCTACCAGATTTCAGTGCCTGAGAAGGGTGGGTGGGACTTTCGAGAGCAGCTTGTGATGCCCTGAAGAGCCTTGAGCAGACAGTACCAAAAGCCAGCCCTCTGGGAACCGGGCGTCAGTGAGCCAAGAACTGAGACATGCCCCACCCGCATAAACAGCCTGGCCACGATCCGGAGGCCTGTTCTCCAGCCTTTTCCACACCAGGATCTTGTGGCTCTTCACCAGTATTCATTGATCCAGCCGCACACCCCAGCTAGAAATGGGGGAAGATTTAATCCTCATGTCTCTTGCTCTGCCTTTGATACCTCCCCCTCCCCCCAGAGAGATGTTCAGCGACTCCCCCCAAAGTCACCTGATAGTCACCCGATGGCCAAGACTGGGTGCAGTTTCGGCCCTTTGAATCAGAGCCCTGTGTTCCAACCACTACAGAACTCTGCCTCATTGCTGCCTGCACTATTGTTTTGGCCCTGAAGAAACAGGCTGGTGGCAGCGGGAGGGAGGCATATGTTTTATTTCGCCTTCTCCCAGCATCCTATTAAGCTCTTCATTCGGGGGGAACACACCCGCTCCCTACCCACCAAGGGAAGGAAACTTGTAGCTGATCAAGAGAGTCACTTTGCATGCACAGCTCTGGACGAAGGCAGCTCTTGGTCAGCCCTGCTCTGTTCTTGGCACCTGCTTTGATCTCTGGCTCCCATGTCTTCTCTGCCCACGTATGCCCAGCGCACTGCTGAGGGTGGGGACACACACTCAGGAAGGGCCCCACAGCAGTGTGGCACTGCCTGGCCACTTGCAGCCTATACAGCCAATGTGACCAAAGAACCCCATCACCGCCCCCTGCCCAGGTGCTTAAGTAAGTCTGGTTAGTGACTACACAGAGTGCCAGGGTTAAGTACCACACAACACCGCGGTCACCGCTAGAGGGCTGCCGACCGATTGAAAGCTACCACAACCACCTGGCTGGTCAACGCTTTGGACAGTCCTGTCGGAAGCCGCTGGGGAGCAAGCGCTATTAGGAGAGTAGTTCCACGGGAGTGGGGTTACTCAGCATTTACACCCAGGGAGCCAAGAGCAGATCCCGCCTCTAGGTAGGATTTCTTTGGATTTACACAGATTTCTGGCACAGGGCTGTGCCTGGCTCAAGGGCACCCCAAATGTTGCTGACCAGTGCCACCAAAAGCTGCAGCAGCTCAGGGCAATACAACTTGCCACCTAGCAATTCCCCAGTGCCTGGGCAGAACATGGGTTGGTGTTTGCCCGGTGCTAGGCTGTGCCCATTCCAGCCTCTCAGAGCAAACTGAGGAGCAAATGCCAACTACACCCAGCCAGCAGCTCCCTTCCTGCGTGCTCCAGGGGGAAGTCGGCTGAGCACAAATGCGGAGTTTGCTCAGCAAGGAGGGGGGAGCTGGTCACAGGTAAGTAGGTCGGTCCCGGTGCAGCCTTGGTTATGTATTGCTCCATGTGTGATTAAAGCAGCCCCACGAGGATCAAAGGTCACATTTTGCCCAGCTCCAAGCAGGCCCCATGCCACATCTGTGCCCTGCTGCAGTGACTTAGCCAGATCTACCACGGGGGAAGGTGGGGGGGGGGGGGTTAAAGAAGTAAAACCCCAACCCACAGCATCCAACCCGGCCCAGGTCCTCAGCTAGAGCTGCCAGCACATCGTGCATCCACACAGAAGCTCAGGGCTGCTCAAGGGCCCGGGAGGCTGGCGAGCTCTGGCCTAGCAGAGCACACACTGAGTGGGCACCAAGCGCCCCCTTTGAGGCTGGTCCACATGTGGGGTAACAACCTACTACTAATACCAGCTGACAGTTCTGGCTTTCAACTAGCAACAGCCGGTGGGCTGGCGGGGAAGGTGCTGGGTTCAAATCTTGCTGCTCACCCACAGGGGGAGGGTCAGTCAGCTGACTTGGATGGCGAGCGTAGCTGTGCCATACCCAGGGCCCTGCCTTGTGCTTAACCTCGTGCTGGGATTTTCCCTAGGCGCCCCCCATGAACATGGCAGCCAAAAAACACCTTTCCCCCCCGCCCCCCCACTTGTGTATCTGCATGGTCCTGGGAGCACTTCAGAGTCAAAGACCTCAGAGGTCTTCTAGCCCAGTCCCCTGCACTCATGGCAGGACTAACGTTACCTAGACCAGTGATCCCTGCAAACTGAGCACTTGGGACAGCCACCCAGGAGAGATTCAAGTGTCAGCCAGCTGGTTAGCAGTGCACCCCCATCTGTGTTTATACAGGTGGTGCACATTTGCACATGCCTCAGTGCACAAAATTTATTCTGCACATGAGGGGAAAAAAATTAGAGGGAACATTGACCTAGACCAAATTAAGCCCGAATATCCCTGTTGACGTGGGTAAAGATCTCATTTTAAAGAGTGAAATGACTTGATCAAGGTCATGTGGAATCGGTAGCAGCAGCAATGAGACGGTTCCAGGAGTCTCATTTTAACCACTAGGCCACACTTTCTTGCTAGGTCCCTAATGGTGACACAGCCTGAGCCAGCTTGCACTGACCCTGCCTGCTTGTGCTGACCCACATTCTGCTGTAACCCATGTACTCGCGGATCCCAGACACACTCTGGGCTCATCCATATTAATTGCAAGTTCTACTGGGGCAGGGGGGAGGGGGGCGCACAGCTTCTTGCCTAGCAGCCTTTCCGGCATCAAAGAGAAATTCTGCCTTCAGCGTCTCCACCTCACCTGGCATTTCCAGCGTCCCTTCCGGCCCCTCACTTTGTGTGCACGGCACGCTGCTTGCACACAGCCCGCGCGGCATGCTGCTTGCACACAGCCCGCGCTGAGACATTTAATGGCTCCCAGGGCCCCCTCCACAGCATTGAGAGATGCGAGGTCACCACTCCTAGGGAAGCCACGGCGCCTTCAACAACTGCAGAGCGCTCGATTGCCAGCTTCTTGCCCTGTGAGCCCTGCCGGGGCAGACTGAGCAATCCCCAAAAGGAAAGCAGAGGGCCACGTCGCCGGTAACGGGAGCCAATATTCATTCTGCCATCTGACGCAGCTTTTTCAGCCAGAGCATGCCGCGCATTTTAGGAGCATTGCAACCCTGGCAATAACCCTGTGGGGGTGCCACAAGTCACCTGCATGAGAACAACTTCATCAACCACCGACATCACAGACATCCTTCGACGCCCAGGGACACGGAACAACCGGCAGGACTGGAAGGAGCCAATACTCTAAGCAAGCAGCACTTGGTATGGGGGGATTCCTCTTCCAGGGCTGACGCAAGTAGCGGGAAAATGCCCTTTCAACGGGACACCTATCAAACCAAGACGCATCTACAGATCGCAATGACTTTGAACTCAAAGTCCAAACCTGCCTCTGGGCACCCTGCCAAGCTGTGCCACTTTAAAACAAACCAACCACCAAACATTTAAGCTCCCCCCCCCTTCCTCAGCTGTGAGAAAGACCCACACAACAGCTGGGGAAATGCTTATACATACACACAAAGGAGAGCCAGCAAAAGTGACTACACTAGTCACAAAGTGCTGTCAGATACATTGAGTAAACAAACTGACAAGAGAGAAAACACATTCTCTCACTAATCTTTCTGTTCCAATCGTTTTAGGTGCAACATGCAAAACCAGTTGGCAAACACTGTCTAGACAGTACTGATGTTTGAAATGAATGTCAGCATTTCTTTGAAATATTACTTGAGGACTAATGACAGACAGACAGTAGCTCCTGCAAACAATTCGGCATCTCACTTCAGAAGGCATTGTAAAACTAACAATTTAGAAATTAATCTAAAAAATATTCCCAAGTCTTAAGATTTAAGTACAGAATCGCGATTTCTGATGCCATTACATGTTGAGCAAACTGGAGGTATCTGAAGATTTTCCACATCTTACTGTGCAAAACTCTACGTAGATAAACACTGAAAAAATACTTGCAAATATGCCAAAGTTATTAACGATCAAAATTCATGAAAGATAAATAGTGAATCATCCCAAACCTGCATATAAATACAATGTCTTTTGTAAGGCTTGCTGCAACAGGAAGAATGCATTCCAATACTCAATAGTTGTTTGTATATAGCCACACACATGTTCATAGAGTAATAAATTTTAAGGGCCGACAGCATTGTTATTTGTACATTATGGACACAAATGTACATGAGAACACATTAGTACACCCCTCACCCGTAGCGATACATAAAGAGAGGGAGAAACACATGCATCCTATTTGAGATAGCAAAAACTATTCAGGAAATCAGCTGGTCTCAAAGGTTTCTGCTGTTGTGGGACATGACCATGGGTGAAGAGCGCCAGGGGTTACCCCTGGTTCAATCAGTACCCATACCGTGAGAATCTCACCTCAAGCGCTGCCCCTAACTTCACCCCACATCAGAGCCCGGTCTCCTCGCGTTGTCACTTGAGAAGGCAGAAACCGTGCTAGGCACTTAATGAATTTCCAACTCCCTTCCCCCACAGACTCCCAGCCTGTCCGGCCCCTTCTACCACCTCTGTCTCGGAAAGGAAACGTCACCAGCACTGAAGCATTTTGGGGGGGGTCAGGTGCAGTGGCCACTGAGGTAGCAGCGAACACAAGCGCACGGATTCAGGGTCTCCAGGCTGCAGGCCCTTGCCCAGGCAGGGGATTTCGGGAGACAGAAGGCCATTTCCCTGGGGTGGGAATCCAGCCTGGGCACTGGTGTGCGCTCTCTGCTTCTTACAGACAAGCCACGGGCTGGCTGAGTGGTCAGCCGCTCACTTTTAAGCAGCACCTGTGCCCCCTGGTGGCATTCCAGGGAACTGGCTCAGCACGGGCTACGGGTCCACCAACTCTGCTGACACGCCTTCACGAAGCACCCGGGCTTTCCTCCGCTGGCTCCCACACAGGCTGGGCACTGCTGAAGGCGAGAGCCCCAAACTCACCCCAGACTGCACTGGTGCAAGTGTACAGCACCAGCCTGGCGCACGACAAATGATGTCATTTCCTGGCGGAACCCCTCTCCGAGGAAGTGATGAGCAAGGCCGCAGCCGCTGGGAGAGGGGCGGTACTCCAAGGGCAAGATCATGGCCTGGGACCACTCCCGGCACTGAAGACACCTGTCGTGTCCAATTTCGCCTGTGCTCTGGTGACCCATTGTGGCGCCGTCCCCTCACAATGCCCCATGGGGCAGGGGGATGCAAATGGAGCAGGCCTGGGGCGGGCCATTTCCCAAGAGACTGCTCCTAGGAAGTCTTGCTCAGACCGACATCAAGCAAGTGCTCAGCTAGGCCGGGTTTATAACTAAGGCATTGGATCGGGGTGCCAGACCTCGGTTCAAACCCCGGCTTTCCCTTAGACTCCCCAGGTGATCCTGGGCAAGTCACTTAAATCTCAATGTGCCTCAGTTTTCCCCATTTGTAAAATAGGAATAATATGCTGTTGGGCCAATGAGACTCAGCTTTTGGGGGCATGGATGGTCTTTCTCCAGGCGCGCACACAGCACCTAGCACGCGACTGCATTAATCGCAGCTGGAACGCTTAGGTATTGGGAGAGTACAAACAAACTAGGCGGCCAAATTTGGGAGCAGGGAGGAATTTTCATCATGACCATCCTTTAGCCATGTCAGTTTCAGAGAGGCTGGACAGCCATCTGGCTTGGGTGGGTTCGCCACAACAAATCCTGCATCTAACCCAAGGATTCTAGGATTATTTTTGGCAAGGGGGGGGGGGGGGGGGAGCGAATGGAAGGGGAAGAGAGAAATAGGATAGAGCAGACGTCTGCCGGTTTGGTGCTGCCAGAGTTTCTCCTCAGAGGCGGCGGCACAGTTCTGCTCATTGTCCTTCTCTGCGCGGCTCTGGGGCAAACGTACCTGGAGCAGACAGCAGCTGGTCTAGGCACAGTGTCCCCAGAACAAAAGAGGGGAAGTTGGCAGCATTTCTGAAAAGCCAAGGACAAACAACAGCCCCGGGGAAGGAGGGACGGGTTGACAGGGAATGCTTAGAAGAGCTAGGATCTCTCTCGCTCGGCCACAAGCACTGATGGGGGAGAGGGGTGCCAGTCCAGAAAGGGGATAAGACGTGTTAGTGCAGTGCCCGGGGGAGGAGGGGCTGGATAGCGCTGATGGGCTGACCTGAAAGAGAACTTTGGGCGGGGCGCTGGGAGAAGCTTCCCTGGTGGGACAGCTAGTTGGGGATCCTGGGGGCAGTTCAAGGTGGCACAAAAATTCACTCCCAGGATCAAACCTGCACGGCTGCCCACAAGGGGTCTAAAAGGCCCTTCCCACCCCAGCTCATGCTAAGAACTTGGTGAATCCCAGCCCACAAGGGCTGGAGGCACCAGGCTCTAGGGAAAGGGGGCTCTGTCCCTCAAGCCAGCCCCCTCAGGGAACACGGGGAAGGACCACGCCTGGGAAAGGTGCCTACACACAGAACTCCAGGTGGAGTGCTCAGATACTGATCTGCCCAGTGACCCCCCCCCCCTTCATCAGGCACGACTGCTGCTGGCAGACACTCCCCTGGGGCATGAGCCTGGCCCAGCCCCACAGCGCTGGCTGAAGGGGTACCCTCCTCCTCACACTGTGCCCCACCAGCTCCCGAAAGGGACTCGGCTGGACACGGGCCCCCTAAGCCTGTGCCAGGCTCCGGTTCACCTCTGCACTTCGGCTGTGCCCCTACATCCCAGACTGGCAGGGCTGGGCCGGGCACCAGGGCAGAGTCTGCACTTCTGTAGCCAGAAGGGGGCACCATGCCAGGACATTTGAGACCCCCACTATGATGCAAAGCTGCTCTTCCCCAACTCACTCACCACACCCAGGTGCCGGGGAGCCAGACTCAGAAGGGCCCATGTGTGGGGTTCCCGGGGTGGGGGTGGGTGCATCATTCCCATGCCTTTGGTGCCAGCTGCATTACAACACAAGCAGAAAGATGCATGCGCCTCTTGGATCTGCCTCAGCAGCCATGGGGAGGGGTGAAGGTCGCAGGCGGCAGCCTGGTGGGACACACCGGGGCAAATCCTGCACTCAGATAGCCAGGCGAAACTCATTGAAAGTCCACTGAATAAAATAGAGTTAGGGCCAGGCCCACACTGAGTGCCAGGCAAAACTCAAACAGCTTTCCCAGCGCACCGTCTCCAAACACATCCTGCGGTAAGAAACAGCCCAGTACAGGCGCCTCTGTACCCAGGGTATGGAGAAAGCAGAGAGGCTCCATGTGGCACAGATCCACGAGCGCAAAACTTGGGATAAACTGCCTAGAAAAAACCCCTTCCCACAACAGCTCCACACGTTAATTTCCAACAAAGTCCCTCAAATAAAAAAGGAAAAAGCCTCCATTCCCAGCACAGCACTGCCCCGGACTGATACTATTTTGATGTAACTTTTAGATGGTTGGGGGTTTGTTTTTTTTTTGGGTAACCCGAACAAGCAAAACGTCGCAGCAAGGAAAAGTAGATTCCATGATCTTTTACAAAACTCCAGGGCAGCCCAGCACTGGCTATTCCCGACACAGCTGCGAGAGTGAAAACTGCTCCCCGAGTTTCATCCCCAGGCTGTTTGTGATGCTTGGGAATCGTGGGGGGGGGGGGGGGGGGGAAGGAAGGAAGAACAGCCCTACAAAAAACTTCTCAACTCACTGCACAGCCCTGAGCGCCGGGTGAAAGAGGCAGAAACCTCCCCAAAGAACCAACTTTATCCCACGCCTTAGCATGGCAGAGTCTGGTTCCCAAAGGTAGCCCCGCAAAACTCCACCCCAAGCCAACGCCGGCAGGGCGAGGAGCGGGCCAGAGCGGGCCAGCAGGAAACAAGCTTGTCCGATTCGTTCCCAAAACATTCCAGATCCCCCCGCCCCGCCCCGACCCCTGGGCAACACACACCCCATCACAAAGGCCGACTGATAGGAACAAAGTGAGAGGGCTCAGCAGAACAGAAAGGTCAGTGCCTCAAAGTCTGTGTGTCTCACACCCAACACACAGTTTCTCTCTCTCATTGTGGCTGTACATCCAGTCAATATTTCAGGGAGGAATGCGTCAGCCCCCGGCTCTCCTGCCAAGCCCCACCGCCCCACGCACCAACGTGAGATTTCAGAAGGGGGAGAATATTTGTCCACGCAGCTTCCCAAGGCTGGGCTGGGCTCCTGGAGCTTCACAATAACCCTGTGAAACTTCTGAGGTGGGGGAAAGGGGGGGGGGGCGTTTCAATTCCTTCTCCCCCACCACCCCCCTTCCCAATGAAAAAACCTCTACATTTCCAAGCAGGCATGGGGGAAGAGAGCCAGCTTTGGAGCGACTGGGGGAAGGCACCTCCCTCTCTTGCAAGCAGCCACAGGGCCCCTTTGATAGTCACATCGGAAGAAGTGCTTTTAGGAAGAACAGGCCGGGTGGCTCTTCCCACACCCCAAACCCAGGGGGCTTGGAGCAAAGCTCCCTGGCAAGCCTCCCACCTCTACCTCCACCCTGGCCCTAAGTTTGGGAGAGTTGCCTGGAACTCGCAGCCCAGCGAGGTGGGCATTAGACCGGAGGCGAAGGTGGCTAAAGAAAGCAGGCGAGGAAAGGGGGGTGGGTGGGTGTGGTGTGGGTGGGGGGGGGGGGGGAGACAGTGGTAAGGAAAGGCAAGGAAGGAAGGAAGCATTTCCGCCCGAACTAATCCATCAGACACGCAGAAGAGCCTCCGCGGAGGACAGCTGACCCCGGCCGGCGGCCCCCTTTGACCCCTGCCCGCCAAGGCGCCGTGCCCCCCCCCCCCCAAAGCTGAGCCAAGCTCCGGCGAGCAGGGTCCGGCCAGGGCGGCGCGGAACTCGCCTGCCCCTCTCCGCGCTGCGCCCGGGGGCTTCCCGCCACACCCCTCCGGCGCTTCAAAGCCGCCCCCCGCGCCGCGGCCCCGCCGGGGCCCCCGGCTTTTTGCAACCCCCCCCCCCGGCTCCGTGCCTTGCTGCCCCTGTTCCCCAGCAAGCCCGGCGGGGGGGGGGGCCGGGGGGGGCGCGGCGCACACGCAGGATGCCGCGCCCGCTGCTCCCCCGCCGGGTGCGTGGGGCGCCCAGGTGCGGCAGGACCGCTCCGCGCTTGGCGAAGTTTCTCCCACGCGGGGGGGCCGGGGGCGAGCCCACCCCACCCCGGAGGGCACCGGGAGCTGCCCCCCCCCCCAAAACACACGCGCCTCCAGCGGCCACCCCCCCGGCGCCCTGCTGGCCCCGCGCCACGGAACAGGCTGGGGTCCCCCCCGGTACTCACCGCGCTGCCCCGGTGTGCTGCGGGCCGGCGCCCAGCCCAGCCCCCGCTCCCGGACCCGGCGGCCACCAGCGGCCTCTGTACCGGCTCCCGGGGCTCCGAGCGCTTTTCAACTCTGGGGCGGAGCCCATGTGACCGGGGAAGCCAGTGGTAGGAAGCGCCGGGCGCCGCTGCACCCCCGAGCCCGGCTCCGCCAGCGGCCCCGTCTATTTGAAACCCCGCCCGGCGGGGCGCAGCCACCTGTCAGAGCCCCCCCCCCCGGACATGCTAAGCGGGGGGGCTTGTAAAGTCCGCCCCCCCCCCCCATGCACACACGTGCCCAGCGGGCCTGCTCGTGTAGGGACCGGTCCCATATGCCGGGCTGCGGCTTGTACAGGCGCTTATCCCCCCCCACCCCCGCCACACACACCTGACTGCGCACAGCTGTTGTCTGGCCACATGGGCGCGCCCCCCACCCTGCACCCCTTTGCCCCCCGCACCGCTCTGTACCCCGCACACTCCTCTCTCCCCCTCTGTCCCCCCCACACGTACCCCTTTCCCCCTGCACTCCTCTCTCCCCCTCTGTCCCCCACACGCACACACACCCCTCCATCCCTCTCCACACACACACACACACACACACACCCTGCACCCCTTTGCCCCCCGCACCGCTCTGTACCCCGCACACTCCTCTCTCGCCCCTCTGTCCCCCCCACACGTACCCCTTTCCCCCTGCACTCCTCTCTCCCCCTCTGTCCCCCACACGCACACACACCCCTCCATCCCCCCTCCACACACACACACACACACACCCTGCACCCCTTTGCCCCCCGCACCGCTCTGTACCCCGCACACTCCTCTCTCGCCCCTGTCCCCCCACACGTACCCCTTTCCCCCTGCACTCCTCTCTCCCCCTCTGTCCCCCACACGCACACACACCCCTCCATACACACACACCTGCACCCCTTTGCCCCCCGCACCGCTCTGTACCCCGCACACTCCTCTCTCGCCCCTCTGTCCCCCCCACACGTACCCCTTTCCCCCGCACTCCTCTCTCCCCCTCTGTCCCCCACACGCACACACACCCCTCCATCCCCCCTCCACACACACACACACACACCCTGCACCCCTTTGCCCCCCGCACCGCTCTGTACCCCGCACACTCCTCTCTCGCCCCTTTGTCCCCCCCACACGTACCCCTTTCCCCCTGCACTCCTCTTTCCCCCTCTGTCCCCCCCCACACACACCCTTCCATCCCCCCTCCACACACACACACACACACACACACACACCCCGCACACCCCTCTGCCCCCCCACATACCTCTCTGTCCCCCTCTGCCTGCCCCTCCCCCCCACACACCCCACCCTCCTCAGCACGTTGGAAAATGCCCTGGCTTGTGTGGGAAAGCTGCTCCCTCCCCGCCTGGGCTGCAAAGCCACCTTCCTCCTCTCAGACAAAGCTGGCAAGCGGCTGGCCACGCCGGGGTGTCCTGCCCATTTACAAATCAATACCGACCTCCGGAGAAGCCTGCATTAAGCAGGAGCCCTGATGGGGCTCAGAGCAGCCATGCGGCTGTTCCCAGCCAGCAGCTGGGCGAGAGGCTCCCCGGGCCCATCCCTCAAGGATGCCCAGGGGCAGGGTCTTTTGCTTTGGGGGCAGAGCGCTCAGGATCGGGGCCCCGCTGCAGAGCTCATTAGCAGGCTTTATTAGAGGGAGGTTGTGGAGCTGTTTCAGGCTGGCTCTGCCTAGAGAGGTCACCACTTGGCTGCACGTCCTGTGTTCACACGTGCAAACTCACACGCTGGCCCCACCGGCGTAGGCCCCCCGAGACAAGGAAAGCATAGGGAGGGCCAGGCATGGAAAGGCAGGTGCTGGCAAGAGGAGGCAGAGCAGGACAGCTGCAGGCATGCACACGCGTGTGTGCAAGCTAAGTGAGGCAAAGCAAGACAGCTGCAGGCATGCACACGCATGTGCAAGCTAGGCAAGGCAAGGTGCATGCCTGCAGCTCCTTTGTCTTGCCTTGCTTAGCCTGCACACGCGTGTGCATGCCTGCAGCTGCTTCACAAGCGTGTGCAGGCTAAGCAAGTCAAGGCACCGCAGCTGCAAGCGTGCACAAGAGAGCAGGGCCAAGGCAAGGCACCGCAGCTGCAAGCGTGCACAAGAGAGTAGGGCCAAGGCAAGGCACCGCAGCTGCAAGCGTGCACAAGAGAGCAGGGCCACGGCAAGGCACAGCAGCTGCAAGCGTGCACAAGGGCACGTGGGCAAAGAAAGACCGGCCGGGCATGCACAAGCTCGGCAGGTGAGGCGAGGCAGGTGGCATACGTAGGCAGCAGAGGATTCCGATTTATTGGGGCCCTGGACACAAAGAACACTTGGATCCCCCAGACTCCAGGGATACCGTGCTCCCGCCTCCCCGCTTTTTAATGTGGGCGAAGTAGCCTCAGGCAGGCATGGCACGGTGGTGGCAAGGGAATACGGTGAGCAGCTCCCTCACCGCGAAGCACAGCCCCTGCCAGCAGTGCCAGCTTCTTCACGGGGTGGGGCTGCGGTGGTCCTTAGCTCCCCCTCACCACGGGCCACCGGGCAGAATCAGTGACTTTGTCCGGGACTGAATTCCTCCCTCTGACGTGTTCGTCGGAGAACAGCCATGAATAGGAATAGACACCTGGGTGTGATTTCTTTTAATGCAGAGACACCCTGGCACACCTCACAGCCCTGGACAGGGTGAGCCTCTTAATCCATGGCACAGAAGGCAAAGAACTGGCCCCCGCTCTCCTACTGCCGCCTCCAGCTGTTTGGAGAAGGTCTCTTCATCAGCCTGCTCCCTCGAGGAGGACCTGGGGCTGGGATCGTGGTTCGTCTGGAACCTCCCCTTCAGCCTGGCTGCTCAGAATTATTTCTTCCGTCCCACTGAGGGTCAGAACTTCCCTGCGCTGGGGGGCTTGTAACGGAGTCGACTCACGGCCGGGGCGCCGCCTGCTGGTGGCCCCGGGAATTAGCGCAGTCCTCAGCAGGGCGCCCCCTGCTGGCTGGGGTCTCGCCCACCCTCGTCCTGCGCTCCCTCCACGCTCTTGCTCTGGATCCGCGACGCGACCAGGACCGGGACAGCCTCTCCAAGACGCTGCCCTGCAGCAGGCCCAGCACTCGGCTCTCACACCGCCTTCCGGAGGTAGGGGGAGGGGGAGAATCAGCAGTCCTCCGTCTTGCTCTCTGCCACCATGACCAACTGCAGCCTCAGTGACCCCTTGCACCTTCATGGCCCTTGTATCAAGGCCACAGCCTGGCAGGTATCAGGCCAGGACCGCCCTCTCTAGCCTCCCTGAGCCAGCCCAGCATGGCTCTGTCCAAGGTGCTTCTCCTTTGCTGGGAGCCCATCCTGCACCCTCGCCAGTCAGGACCCAACTGCCATCTGCGCTGCTGGGCAGCTCCTTATAGCAGGGTTGCCCCAGCAAGCCACCTTCTCATTGGCTCCTTAGAAGCCTCTCTCTGATTGGCTGTGGTCCCTCTAGCCAGCTTTAAAACCTGCCCAGAGCAGGGCACTACAGGGTTGTATGCCCCCATGGCAAGCAACAATCTCTGCTCCAACGAGCTTCCAGTTGAAACAGAAAGAGTGGTGGGAGGGGAAACAGAGGCACGGCTCAGCAAAGCGTTTTGCCCGAGGTCACGCAACAGGACAGTGGCAGAGCTGGGAGTCATGCCCACATCGGGAAGACCCAGCCCAGCGCTCTTGCCACGGGCCCATGCCTCAGCGGACGCATGTGCAGCTCTGGAGTGGAAGAGAAAGAAGGAAAAACCGATTGTAGTTTGGCAGCTGTGTGGCGCACAAAGCGAGGCTCCGTCGTCACAGATACTGATCAGTGCCATAGAAACAAAGAAAGCGACAAAAAGCAAAGTTCTGAGCCTCGCAGAGCGGTGGGGAGAGCCACAGGAGGGGGTGACAGAAAGGAAGAGACGGCAGGAGAGGCAGGGCAGCCAGGCAGGCATGGACGGGGGGCTGGAGCTGGGAGGAGAAGCCAGAAACAATTTTCTGTCTGTTTCCTAAGTGAGTTTCAGGCTGCTGAGAACTTTCTGAAAGACCTCCCCTAGACACTGAAGTTATTCGCTTAGATTTCGTCCTCACGCTGACCGGCTTTTGCCACCGTGGAGACAGGGAGGACTTCACAGCCGAGCCTTAAAGGCCCTTGGCCGTCCTGCTGAGGGTGGCTGGCTTGCGGCAGGCTAGCGGTGCTGGGGCAGATGTCATCCACGTGTGAACAATCATCACCCATTGGGTGATTATTCCAGATCTTGTGGCAAATGGCAGGCAGCAGCATACGCCTGGCCAGCGGGAGGAGTGATTCGTGGGGAGTCCGTTATTCAAAGGAAAACGCCTGCGTTCCTGGGGTAAGTGATCTGTGCAGCAAATGCCAATTTGTTCTAGCGCTCCCACATCCCTGTGAAATGGGACAGACTTCAGCCCCCCTGGGTGATGTTATTTTGTAACTCGCACCTGAGACATTTGCAAGAATACCCGCTCCTCAGAGGGCATCTCGCCACTACAAGGAAAGCACAGGGTGGATGGGGGACGTGGGGAACGCAGCTCCAAAATTCCCTGCGGAGAGTTAGGTGAACAACAACATAACAGGTTGGGCTTGGGGACTTGTTTCCATCTTAGGCACAAAAGCGATTCCTTCGGGGGATCGGGGAAAGGAAAGAAACAACGAAAAATGCAAAGGTTGAAAAGGAAGTGCTGACCTGATATTACATGCCAGAAAGCTCGAATTATCAGGCAAGAAGCAACAGAAAACAGGAGCCAAGACACCAGCCAGCTATTTACCAGCCAGACTGGCTCACGTTCTCGGAGAAAGTTCCATGCAGGAAATGAGAGGGAACAAGGCAGAGCATGGAAAGACGGTAAGAAGAGTATCCGGCTGCTACTCCTGACCTGATTAAAATTCCTCAGGAGTCCTGGCTTGAGAGATTATTTTATGTGCCGCTTCGCCTCATCCTCATTAAGCTCCCCAGACTTCTTGCCGTGGGTTTCGCCGTGTGAAACAGCTTGGCGTGTGCGCACCTATGACGGCGTGCCTTTTCCATGTGCACACGCGTGTGCTCCGTGTTTGTGTGGGGGAGTCAACACCGACACAAGGCATTGCTGTTCCAGTGTGCCAGCCGAAACGTGGACGCTGGGCCGGGCGTGTGTCTGCACCGGCATGCCCCCATCGGGTGCCTCAGCGAGGGTGGGGGAACATTCCCACGCGGCCACATCTCCACCAGGACTCCTGTCCGCCCCAGCGCTGACCCTGGTGCCTGTCTCCACAGGCTGGGAAAAGCCGGGATCGAAGACCCCGGAGCAGCATCCCTGGCAACCATCAGCACAAACCTCCTGGGAAGCAACCGGTTTTATGGGAGTGTTTATGGGCCCTGGGCCTGGCCTGGAAGCAGCCCGGCAGCCGCACACCAACTTGCAGTCCCCACGGATCTTTCTGCCTCGCAAACACTTGGCCTGTAAAAGCCATCTGCCTCAGGCGGTGCGCTTGGCCTGGGGGGAGAAGGAGGCGACGGCTCGAGCACTCTGCCCATGGCAGACGCAGCTTCTTCCTCGCCTACACGCTCCCCTCGCTCCCCTCTGCAGCTGGCCGCCCGCCCGGCCTCCATTGCCAGGAATGCACAGCCAGGAGAGTGTGCAGGAGGCACTGTAAGCCGAACGCAGCTCTGGCCACTTCAGATGCATCTTCTTGTGTGCCCAGAGAAGGCAGCTTGCCTAGTAGTTAGAGTGCTAACCTACCGCCTGTGAGGCCAGCACTCAATTCCCTGCTCTGCCGCAGACTCCCTGGGAGGCCTAGGGCAAGGCACTTAGCTTGTCGCTGCCTCGGTTTTCCATCTGTACAATGGGCCTCACAGCACCGCCCTGCCTCACAGGCACAGATGCTGGAACAAGGGGACCTTGAAAGGGTTTCCATCATGGATGGTAGAGGGAGGCAGTCTAGTGCAGTGGCTCTCAGCGTCCTGTCGTGAGGCTACACACACGAAAAGACGGCAAAGTGCTCGGAGGCTCCGGGGAGAAATGCCTACAGCTGATTATTTTTCAAATGAACTTCTGTTTGGAAGAAAAACCACCCCAGCAGACAGACCCGTGTAGGCAGGCAGCCGGGCTCAGGAGCTAGCGCCAGGAACATGATGCCCCATATTTGCTACTTGTGAGACGCGGCCCAGCTCTCCACTCCTGTTCTGTCATAACCCCTCCCTGAACCCCTCAAACCAGGCCCTGGGCATGGCGCTCAGCCAGCCACAAGCAAACCCAGCCCTAGGTTTCCCCGAATGGCAGCCCCCCTTCTGTCTGAGCCACCGAGTCGGCTGTGGGCTGGGTGTATCTGCAAGCAAAGAGGCAATCAAAACTCCTTGGAACACACCGCTGGAGATGGGCAGAGTGGCTCGAGGGGTTGCAAGTGCTTTGGAGGAGAGGGTCATAATTCAAAATGATCTGGACAAACTGGAGAAATGGTCTGAGGTTTATAGGATGAAGTTTAATAAGGACAAATGCAAAGTGCTCTGCTTAGGAAGGAACAATCCGTGTCACACACACAGAATGGGAAGCAGCTATCTAGGGAGGAGTCCTGCAGAAAGGGATGTAGGGGTCAGAGTGTACCACAAGCTAAATAAGAGTCAACAGTGTGACGTTGTTGCAAAAAAAGCAAACACGATTCTGGGAGGCATGAACAGGAGTGTTGTGAGCAAGACACAAGGAGTCATTCTTCCGCTCTGCTCTATGTTGATTAGGCCTCAGTTGGAGGATTGTGTCCAGTTCTGGGCACCACATTTCAAGACGTGGAGAAATTGGAGAAGGTCCAGAGAGGAGCAACAAGAATGATGAAAGGTCTAGAGAACATGAGCTAGGAGTGAAGACTGAAAGAATTAGGCTTGTTTAGTTTGGAAAGGAGAAGACGGAGAAGGGATATGACAGCAGTTTTCAGGTATCTAAAAGGGTGTCACAAGGAGGAGGAAGAAAAATTGTTCTCCTTGGCCTCTGAGGACAGGACAAGAAGCAATGGGCTTAAACTGCAGCAAGGGAGGGTTAGGTTAGACATTGGGAAAAACTTCCTACCTGTCAGCGTAGTTAAACACTGGAATAAGTTGCCTGGAGAGGCTATGGAATCTCCATCTTTGGACATATTGAAGAGCAGGTTGGACAGACATCTATCGGGGATGATCTAGACGGTGCTTGGCCCTGCCATAAGGGTAGGGGACTGGACCCGATAACCTCTTGAGGTCCCTTCCAGGTCTAGGGTTCTATGATTCTATTAATTGCTTGGGGGCTGGATCCTGGCCTGTGGTCTCCAGGAGGTCGGACAAAATGGCCACCTTGGTCCCGTCTGGCCATGGAATCGCTGAAACTGGTAGGAAAAACGCCCATGAACAGTGTCACCACTGGGTTTGTCTGGTCAGTATTCTGCATATTGGGCCCCCCGGCCCAGCCACCACCCAAACGGGACTGGACGACAATAGACCTGCTGGTTCTCTCCTTTCTAGGCGCGGTCTGCATGGCAGTGAAGAACTGGCGGGTGACCTGTGCCAGGTAAATCAGACTTGCAGGGCTTGGGCTGGGGAGCCATTTCACAGCAGTGCACACATAACTCACCCACCTGCACTAAGCTCCGGAGGTCCCAGGCTTGGTTCCGCCTGGGGGTGTTACACACCCACTGGGAATCAGGCTGGAGTTCTGTCACCAGGGATCTGCCAGGGGGGAGGGAGAGCCCCGCTCTGGACTGTTTTCAATCCTGCTGTTAGGGGAGCAGGTTTTGCAGGAGCCCTGGGATTCCAGTCATTCTGCAGGGCTCTCTACTAGCAGAGTCCCAAAAGTGGAGCTCCAACCCGCAGCCTGAGCCCATGTTGGCTGGCCCAGCAGGCCTGGGTGTCCCAGAGCGTGGTTTGGGAGACACCCATCCGATTCTCTCCATGCGCTGAGAACAAGATGAGAATCAAGCCACGAGCTTGGGCAGGGTCATTTACAATAATACACTTCCTACATTGCTCCGGGGGTCTTCCTCTTCACTTGTCTTCCAGTGCTCTGATTTAGGAGGAGGAGGTCAATAGTAACACTCCCCAAAATGAGGTGTACTCTCCTAAATCACAAACACACACTCCTTAGCCCCTCCTTGGTGTCCAAGTGTAACCCACACACCTAGGGTGGGTCACTGTCCCATGCAGTGGCACTTAGACCCCATGTAGCCAGAAATAAGAACAAGGGAGCTTTACAGCCTGTGCTGGGAAACAGCTGGCTTTATGGCTCAAGCTATAGAGGCTTCTCAACTAAGCTCCAGAGATCCCAAGTTCAAATCTGCCCAGTGGTGGTTACACAAGCACCAGATGGGGATATGACTTCCAGTGGGAGGGAGGGGTTCTGCCTCCTGTGCACACTCTAGAAAGCAGCAGGGTGCTCTAGCTGTGTTTAACTCCCATCATTTCTCCATCTGTTTCCTTTTTTTCCTGGCCAGAGAGAGACAGATCACCCCACAGTCCTGCCCCTTCTTGGTCCTGCTTTGGGCAGGGGGTTGGATGTGACCGCTGAGGTCTCTTCCAACCCTAGGGTTCTATAATTCTAGAGCTGGTTGGGTCTAAACACCCTTCTCTTCCACAGCCTGAAACCTCCAGCTCCCCTAGACCATGAGTTCCCAAATGGGGGGGCATGAGGAAACCCAGCTCCCCCCCCATATCAAGCTTTGGGGGGGTGGGGGCGTGAGGGTTTTTCAAAAATCAGAAAAGGGGGCGTGATGCTGAAAAGTTTGGGAACCACTGCCCTAGACAGGGCAGCAGCTGCTGGGGCAAAGGGCCCTTTGCTTCAGCTTCTGGGCCAGGCGGAGCCAGGGGATTGGAGATGCTAGAGTTTTGCCAGAAAAGGTGTTTAGCCAAAAAGGGCCCATTGTCCAACAAACAAAGCTCCCTTGCACAATCATCCCCGTTGCCCGCTGGTTTTAATTTGGAAAAACGTAAAAAACAACGAATAGTCCAGCAGCACCTTAAAGACTAACACAACATGTAGATGGTGTTGTGAGCTTTCGTGGCCACAATCCACTTTGAACCCCGAAGTGTATTTTCTTCCAAGGGGGCAGGGGAGGAAAAGGGTTTGGGTAAGTGAAAGATTTTGGTGAAAAGACACCATGAAAAGTGTAGTGACCCATGGGAGACAGGTTCCTTCCAAATTCGCGGAGAAGGACACACTTTGGAAATGTCAACATTTTTTCAGGAAATTGGCTTCCAGTGGCCCAGCCAGCTCTCCTGAGCACTTGTGCCAATGTCAACTGGGTGCCACATGGCAACCCTAAGCCACTACCAAACCCCCGAGTCTAGACAGGCCCCGCTTCCTCCCATGCTCCTCCCCGTGAACCAGCCCGCTCTGCCAGTCTCAGGTCTGGTCTTCACTCCGTGGAAGATGGACACTGTCGCAATCGATCTTCCAGAGTTCGATTTAGTGAGTCTAGTTAAGACTCACTAAATCAAACTCAGAGGGTGCCCCCGCCAGCATCGGGTACTCCTGCTTTTGTGAGGAGTAAGGGAAGCGGATGGGAGCATTTGCTCCCATTGGCCTCCCGCTGTGGGGGCACCGCCAAGCTCGGTTTACAGAAAGCCAACTCCAGCTCTGCAGTCTACGTATTCTGTGTCGCCAGAGTTGCATCCCTTAAGCCGAGCTGCCGGGTATAGTATAGACCTGCCCTTGGCGGCTGCAGCACCCTCTTTCCCCTGTTTATTTGATGCCTTGTTTTATTTGTTTGCTCCAGCTTCCCATTCTCACAGCACTGGTGAAAACCTCCGTGAAGGCCTAATCTCAAGCTCACCAAAAGCCACCCATCACCGTAAACTCAGCAGTGCTTAGACAGTGGGGCCCACCGGACAGAGACTGTGGGTACCTCTTCTGTTTCCCAGCATCCTTAGCGAGACTATATAAAACTCTCCCTTCTGTGCTCCTGGATATTCTGATTGTCTTTATGCCATCTTCCTGCTCTTACTCGATTCCCTCTCCTTTCCTTCCATGCCCTTCCTCCATGTCACTTTCCATGTCACTTTCCCTTTCACTGATCCCCACTTCCGCCCCCTTTGATTCAGCACCTCACTAGGGACCCTAAAGCAAAAGCACAGCCGCTCCTCAAATTACCAGGAAGGGCTCTGAGTTGAGCTGGGTGAGAAACATTTTCCCTGTCTAGCGAGAATTTCTGAGATTTTGACTTTTTTTTCCCCAAAATCGCAACATTTTTCTCAAACCAAAAATCAGAAGGAACTATTAGATTGGGTGGACTGAAACGTTTCATTTTGATCATTCCAAGAGGTGTTCTCTGGATTTTTCACCTTTTAAGATTGTTTTACTCACTCAAATTTCAAAATAAAAAAATGGAACTTTTTCACTTAGAAAATGACCATGATTTTCTTTTCAGGGAAGCATTTAGAAAATGTTGAAACTAGATATTTTGACAATGTCAAAACTCTTTTCAAATTGGAACATTGACAGACATGACCCTTTCCTACAGTTTCTGTTTCAGTGAATTGGCATTTTCCAACAAAAACTTTTTACTGAAAAATTCCCAGCTGACTGTCTTTTGCAAGCTGCCGGTGCAGGGTACTCACTTATTTTTGAGATGAGAATCATAAGGTTTCTTCCCACATGGAGATGATTGATGCCACCTATTCTGGGACCACATGGTTCTGGTTTAGCTGCTGTAAGGTACTCCCCACCATGAAACATAAGCATTGGAATATTGCCCTATAGAATATTAACCTAGAATTTGCAAAGCTGTGCAAAATATTCATAGCGAAATACAAAGCCATCATCATTCCAGATATTTAGCCATGCATTTCTGAAAGGTAGTGCAGACCACATGATACCTTGTGGCAAAATCTATGAAATGTAGTTTTTAACATCTAGAAGATAAAAACGGTGATAAGTAACAGCATGGATTTGTCAAGAACAAATCATGTCAAAGCAACCTGATAGCCTTCTTTGACAGGATAACAAACCTTGTAGTGGGGGAAAGTGGTAGCTGTGATTTATCTAGATTTTAATAAGGCATGTAATATAGTCTCACATGACCTTCTCATGAACAAACTAGGGAAATATAACCTAGATGGGGCTACTATAAGGTGGGTGCATAACTGTTTGGAAAACAGTTCCCAGAGGGTGCGTCTACACAGCACCCTAAACTCGAAATAGCTTATTTTGAAATTTGGCACATCTACACAGCGCCAAGTTTTGAAATAATGCACTATTTTGAGACATCCCTTCACCCTCGTGGAACAAAGGTTACAGGGATGCCGAAATAGCACACCTGTTATTTCAAAAAAATATTTCAAAATAACGGGTGGCTTGTTAAGATGCAGGGTAGCTAATTCGGGATATCTCCAGTATCCTGAAATAGCCGTGCAGCATAGACATACCCAGAGAGTAGTTATCAGTGGTTCACAGTCATACTGGAAGGGCAAAATGAGTGGGGTACTGCAGGGATCAGTTCTGGGTCTGCACATGTTCAGTATCTTCATCAATTATTTATATATCGGCATAGAGAGGACGCTTACAAAGTTTGCAGATGATACCAAGCTGGGAGGGGTTGCAAGTGCTTTGGGGGATAGGGTCAACATTCAAAATGATCTGGACATAAGGTCTGAGGTCAATAGGATGAAGTTTAATAAGGACAAATACAAAGTGCTCCACTTAGGAAGGAACAATTTGTTTCACACACACAGAATGGGAAGCGACTGTCTAGGAAGGAGTCCTGCAGAAAGGGATCTAGGGGTCAGAGTGGACCATAAGCTAAACATGAGTCAACAGTGTGATGCTGTTGCAAAAAAAAGCAAACCTGATTCTGGGCTGCATTAACAGGAGTGTTGTGAGTAAGACATGAGAAGTCATTCTTCCGCTCTACTCTGCACAGATTAGGCCTCAGTTGGAGGATTGTGTCCCGTTCTGGGCACCACATTTCGGGAAATGTGGACAAGCTGAATGAAGGAGGTGCATAGAAGAGCAACAAAAATGATTAAAGGTCTAGAAAACATGAGCTATGAGGGAAGACCGAAAGAATTGGGTTTGTTTAGTCTGAAAAAGAGAAGACTGAGAGGGGACATGATAACAGCATTCGATTTTCTAAAAGATTGTTACACGGAGGAGGGAGAGAAATTATTTTCCTTAACCTCTGAGGATAGGACAAGAAGCAACGGGTTTAAATTGCAGCAAGGGAGGTTTAAGTTGAACATTTGGAAAAACTTCCTACCTGTCAGGGTGGTGAAACACTAGAATAAATTGCTGAGGGAGGTTGTGGAATCTCCATCTCTGGAGATATTCAAGAGCAGGTGAGACAGACACCTGTCAGGGATGATCTAGAATATGGTACTTGGTCCCGCCACGAGGGCCAGGGACCGGACTTGGTGACCTCTCAATGTTCCTTCCCATTCTATGATTCTAGTTTTTCCACTCAGAAAAACAGATCATTATTAAGAAAGATCCCAAAAATCTGTAAATTTCTTTCACGCGAAGATGCAGAGTCGCATGAAAACACAGGGAAATTAAAGTCTTCCCTCAGTCATTTTGATGCAAAAAACAGGCCAACCTGGCAGAAACTAGAGCTGTCTTTTCTCCTTGTCACTTTGATGCAAAACCAAGCCAACTTCGCAAAAAAAAAAAAAAAAAAAAAAAAAATTGGAGCTGGGGGAAATTTTCCAAATTTTAATTCCTTGAAATTTCAACAGGAAAACCCCCCACTATGTGATTTCTTGATTTAATTGGTCCTAGCAAAAAATCTTGCAAAACGGTGGCATTTCAGGATTGCAAACTGATCTAAGATTTTAATGGCTTTGACTTATTGTGTGCACAAAGCATCACACCAAAGTTGTGACAGCTTTTGCTTTTTACGCATGGCTGAATCTGCAGGTTGTGGCAGGAGCGTTTTGTATGCCAGGGAGCTCCGGGAAAGGGGGCTACAAAATTGCATAACAACTGAAGCCATGTGGAGACAGCAGGTGAGCTCCGTATGACAGGGAAAGATGTTTAAAACCAATCCCTCTCACTCTGTATAGGTGCTGAGCTGCTGTTTCAGAGTGACTGCCACACACATGACAGCTGGAGGGACATTCTGTCGGGCGTAAAGAGCCTATTACAGAGCAGCAAAGATGCAGCTTTCAAAAGCGATGGAGGACTCCAGTTGGGTCTCTCGGGAGGGAAATAAAATCCAAAGGCCCTTTGCCTCATTGATTTCTGACACTCCTTCACAGTGCCTTAGGAATAATTCTCCTTGCCTGTAATGCCACCTACTGGCAGGGCCTGCTTGGGCATGGCTTAGTTTTGGCTTGGGATTTCGGCTGAGCCATGGTGGTGAGGTCTGGATGAGAACAGGCAGTAGGCGTGGGCGGGGGGATGCTCAGCCAGCAAAAGAACTTCAGAGAGGTACATTGAGGGGGAGAAAAGCCATCAATCCAGTAGCATCATTTTCTCCATTAGCAAAGCCAAGGAAAGGGTGCAAGAACCAGCCACAAAAAAATTGCCTTCCTGCGGGAGCCACAGGGTATGAGAGGTCCTTGTTATTTTATCTCTGTGGGTGCTCACCTGTTATAGTGAGAGAGTCCATATAGTAACCAACCAAGATGCTGCATAGTCCCCTAGGTTGGGCAGTGGATTGGCGATTAGAACACCCAGGGTCTAATCTTGAATCTGCCACTGCCCTGCTCGGAGACCTTAGTCATATCGCTCCCTCGGTTGGTGCCTCAGTTTCCCCTCCCATTCTTTTCCTGACCTGGTTATTTGTCCTGTTGGTGAGCTCTTTGTGGAAGGGACTGTCTCTGACCATGTGTCTGTGCAGCATGTGGCATGGTACGGCCTGGCTTTTGGTGGGCACATCTAAGTGCTCCCAAATAATAATGGTAAGGTATGCAGCAGGGCTGAATAAGGGTGGCAGATTCATTAAGCTGTCCAACCAGGTGAATCCACTGGTGACTTCCACTCCACCCAGCCAATCCACCCTTGGGAGCAAGTGTTCCAGGCCTGCGCATTTGTAGCTGCAGCTGAAATATGTCTGAGCTGCCGGAGAAAGAAAAGACGTCCGTTTCCGGGGCTGAGCCCTGAGACCAGTGTGAAGTTCAGCTTGACAAGCTGGCACTGAGATATAAAGGCGGGCAAAGGTAGGGTGAGCCAGTCCCCACCCCCCTCCCCGTGCTCTGTTATTTTATTACTATTTGTGTTACAGGAGTGTCTGGAGGCTTTAAGCAAGATATAGGCCTCGTTGTGCTAGGCACTTGTGTGAGAGAATCCCTGCTCTGCCCCAGCCATCTAAATAGACCAGGCAGACAAAGTGGGGGGGCAGAAATAGTGGTTCAGAGAGAGAAAGTGACTTGACCAAGGTCACAAAGCAGGGCAGTGGCAGAGCCAGGACTAGAATTCTCCTGCGTGTCAGTGTATTGGCCTGGCCACTAGGCCATGCTCCCTCTGCTATCAGAATTTCCCCAGGCCAAATTCCTTGGCTCTTTGCTTCAAAGGTTTTGGGCTCATTGGAATCTAATTGTCGCTGCACTGAATTGTGGGACATGCAGTGTTTTCCTCTGTTTCCCGTGAGTATTTGCCCTTGGCCACGTAGCCCCCAGCTCAGCCATTTGGGATCCGCCGCTCCTTGCATCTCAGGACTTCACCGCACTCTCCCAACGTTCATTCATTGACCCTCTGGACACTGCCTGGAGCTGGGGGGAGGGATTCGCAATTCTGGGGAGGTGGCGAGCCAGTTTTCATCTGTGCTTCAGTGTTGGCCGATCACGTCTGATGAGCCGACATTCAGCCACCGGTCTGCAGCTAACACGTGGGAAATCCAAAGCAGGTTGTCCGCCTGGCCCCAGGGAAATCCAAGGCAGCTTGTCCCGTGCCTTAGGCCCCCACATAGCCCAGTGCATGGATTTAGCTCCTTTTAGCCTTTCCTCACAAAGTCCATCCCTCCATCTCTTGGCTCATGCAGGTTGCTTTTCTCAGAGTGCCCTGAAATAAGTGTAACCCACACACCTACTGTGGTTTGCTGACCAATGTGGTGGCACCTAGACCACAGCAACAGCAAAGATCAAGAAACCTCTACAGCATGGGCTGGGAGCCAGCTGGCTTTTAGCTTAGAGGGTCCTATAGTAAGCTCCAGAGGTCCTAAGTTCAAATCTGCCTGGTGGTGGTTACATAAACACAACCTAGCTGGCTCATGGCACAATCCATGAGCATGTTCAGCTGTTAACAAAGATGTTAATGGGTTAAGCCCACCCAGGGACAAGTCCTGCTTTCTATTCAGACTGACCTAGGATTGTTGGTGGAAGCATCCTCACTTGAGGTCCTTCAGCCCAGATGGGATTTCTCTTGCAATGCCGTAGCTCACACAGAAGGCACAGACTCCTTGCTGCTAGCGTTGGGCCGGTTCTCAGGTCTGTGAATATGTGGTCACACTAGATGTGATGGATGGAAGGGGAACTACCCTTTTCTGGATATCCCAGCCATGCAGTTAACTACATTGCCTGTAAGAGTTACACCCAGAGATAATGGGACCTTCAGAGTCACTAGGAAGTGTTGGCAGGAAGTCAGGAGAGCCAACGAAAACAGTGTCACTTTTGAATTGCAAAACAGGACCTTCCTGCTGCAGGCTTGTGTGACTTAAACAGGGTTCAAAAAAGAGCTAGATAGATTCATGGAGGTTAGGTCCAAGAATGGCTATTCTCCAGGATGGCTAGAAATGGGGTCCCAGCCTCGGTTTCTCCAGAGGTGGGTGACAGGGGAGGGATCACATGAGGATTACCTGTTGTGTCCCTTCCCTCTGGGGCATCTGGTATTGCCACTGCGGGCAGACAGGATACTGGGCTAGATGGATTTTTGGTCTGACCCAGTCTGGCTGTTCTTATCAAAACAAGAGCCGGGAGGGAAGTGTTAAGCCAGGAACAAGGTGTGGAATTGCCAGCGATATCCAGGCCTAGGGACGGACTGAACCTTGGAAAAACAGAGATGTGAGTAGAACAGGGATTGTTTAGTCAGATGCAATCAAGTTATTTTCTTTATTTGGGGGTTTGCTGAACTGATTCCCCATACACGGTCACTTTTAAACTGAATCTCAGGGAACCCCAGCAAAGCTCTGTGCTTTGAATCTGCCTTTTTTCAGTTGGGGTGTGTCTAGACTACAGGGTTTTGTCAACAAAAGTGGACTTTGTCGACAAAACTATACCTGCATCTACACTACCGCTGAGTTCTGTCAACATAACATCGACAGAACTCAGCAGTTTTGTCGACGGCGGTAAACCTTATTCTACAAGGAATAACGCCTTTTGTCAACAGAGTTCTTTCATCTACACTGTCCTTTGTGTCTACATTCTCATGTCGACAAAGCGGCTTGCTTTGTCGACAGAACTGGCTGTAGTCTAGACACTCTTTGTCGATAGAAGCTTTGTCGACAGTATCTGTCGACAAAGCCTCCGTCGACAAAAGCCTGTAGTCTAAGCCTACCCTTGCTCTGTAACACTGAGAAACCTCGTATGCTTAAGTATGTCTTCTTTGTGTTGTGCATAAAATCACCTTTTTAAGTCTCTGATCTGATTCCTGTGTCCTAGAAAGCAGGCAGTTCTGTGAGCCTGTGCCTAAGAATGAAGGTCAGTGATGAAGAAATCTAAGTTTGTTTCCAAGCTCTCTCCTGAGGGCGGGTTAAAAAGCCTGGGCTACCACACAGGGAGAAATTCCCAAGTCCGTCTTCCTGGGGCCTCAAAGGGGTTTTTGCATTTGGGTGGTGACAGCATCCCACACAAGGTCAAGGAATCTGTCACCGTGGGGAGTTTTTAAGTGGAAGCCTTTAGTGGCTGGGTATTTTAAAGTCTCTTGTGGGCCTCACCGTCTTCACTCAAAGTGTCAGAGTGGGGAATAGTTTTGACGCTAGAGGATCAGAATTGTCCCATCTGGCCTTAAAATGTGTGATATGTGAAGGTCGGGGAGCTTGGCTTTGGTCAGTAGATTTAGAACAAAAATAGTGTTTTTGTAACACTATTGCATCCTCTCATTAACCCCGGATTCAGCTTCTTGATGAGATCACCACGACCCTTCTCCCACCCTGGTGCTGTCCTCTCCAGCATTGTCTTCTATTACTTGGCACTGGGGAGGCCACATCTGGAGTATTGTGTCCAATTCCAGGCCCCCCACTACAGAAAGGATGTGGGCGCATTGGAGAGGGTCCAGCGGAGGGCAACCAAAATGATTAGGGGACTGGGGCACATGACTTAGGAGGCGAGGCTGAGGGATTTGGGTTTGTTTACTCTATGGAAGAGAAGAGTGAGGAGGGATTTGAGAGCAGCCTTCAGCTCCCTGAAGGGAGGTTCCAAAGAGGCTGGCGAGAGGCTGTTCTCAGTGGTGGCAGGTGGCAGAACAAGGAGCAATGGGCTCAAGTTGTAGTGGGGGAGGTCTAGGTTGGAGATTAGCAAAACTATTTCCCTAGGAGGGTGGGGAAGCACTGGGATGGGTTCCCTGGGGGAGAGGGGTGGAATCTCCATCCCTAGAGGTAAGTCCCAGCTTGACAAAGCCCTGGCTGGGATGATTGAGTCGGAGTTGGTCCTGCTTTGGGCAGGGGCCTGGACTCAATGACTCCTGAGGGCTCTTCCGACCCTAGGATTGTATGATTACCCCTGTGGTTCAGGCTGCTTGTTCTCGTGGAGGTGAGTCTTGGCTGGAGCAAATCCTGCCCGTAAAGAGGTCGTCTCCGGGCAGAGACCTCCTCTTGCAGCTCAGCCCAGAAAACCTACAGTAGGTGGCACCATTTGGGCGGGTCAGAGCGTTTGAAGTGTGGACAAGCTCCGAGACATGAGAAGCTCAGGGGAAGGCAGAATGGGGCTGGAGGAGGCCTGGGGCCACGGGGCAATGCAGACGCCCCGGTTACCCAGGGATCTGCCCATTTTGAGATTCTACTCTCCTCTGTCCCAGCATTTTCCTTGAAAATTCTGTGAGGGCAGCCTTGCCTTGCAATCCTCAGCTCCTTACCAGCATTAGACCGAACAGGGCACCGTCATCCAGCTATTTCTGTTAGGGGGGAGACAGATAAGACAGAAAAGCTCATAATGCCACAATGGAGACCCACAGTACACCCACACCCGGAATACTGCGCGCAGATCTGGTCAAATATTGGAAACAGACAAGAGCAGAGCCAGGCAATAAAATGATTAGCGGTATGGAGCAGCTGTCATATGAGGTGAGATTAAAAAGACGGGGACTTTTCAGCTTGGGCGAGAGATGACTAAGGGGGGATATGAGAGAGGTCTAGAATCATGACTGTCGCAGAGAAAGTGAATCAGGAAATGTTATTTACTTCTTCCCAAACCACAAAGACCCCACGAAATGAATAGGCAGCAGGTTTAAAGAAAGAAAAGGAAGTATTTCTTCACACAAGGCACAGTCAACCTGTGGAACTCCTCACCAGAGGATGTTGTGAGGGCTGAAAAAGAGGGGAGAATGGGCAACGGATCACTGGATGATTCCCTGTTGTATTCATTCCTTTGGAAGCCTGGCATTGGCCACCGTCAGCATAGAGGACACCCAGGATGGCCGTTCTTATGTTCTGGCTTACTTCACATCTTGGCATTCCAGTTCTAAGCGCCGCCCTCTTGACAGGGAGCAGACAGCTTTCCACCACAGCTTCCCAGATCCCAAAGGTACGTCTCACCTGTGAGGAGGAGAGAGAGAGTTTGGTGACTGGATGGCACGGGAGGAGAATTCTTGGCTGCCAGAAGAGACATAAGCTAGGCAGGAAAGAGGGAGGCTGGTGGGAAGGAGAGTGGGCAGGGAATGTGCGTAAGTGCCCGGTGGCAGAAGTTTCTTGCCCCTGGGATGAGCATTGCAAGGGGAAGACGTTTTGGGCCCCAGATTCTTTCTACACGCTCTGGAGGAGAACGCACTAGCAAACAAAAGTTGCTGGGGCAGGGAGATGGGGGTGGGGGAGGGGAGTCAATTTCCCCCAAAACTTTGTTCATTCCAGAGAGATCAGCATGTGGGGACAGACAGGGCAGTTCAGCCTCCGTGTGGTTTTGTTTCCTAAAGACCCAGTGCGAATGAAACCCCTTGGGTGGTTTCCTTTTTAGATTTAAACGTTTCCCCTGCAGCCAGTGTTACAGGCCCAAATTCACCATCCTTGGGCTAGGGCACAGGAGCCGGCAGTGAAAGGGATTAGAAAGAGGAAGTAAAACTGACCGGGTTCCTTTCATAGGCAGCTGATAAAGACTTAGTGGAGGGCAACCAATGAAAATGATGGTGCGTGTGTGTGTGTTGTTTGATTGTGACGTGTGTAATAGTTTAAGAAACATTTAAGAAATGTAGGCCAGGTCCATACTAGGGGAGAAAATCGACCTAAGCTATGCAACTCCAGCTATGAGAATAGCCTAGCTGGAGTCAACGTACCTTAGGTTGAAATTCCACAGCATCCCTCGATGGGAGAAACTCTCCCGTCAGCTTCCCTTGCTCCTCACATCCCCATGGAGTACCAGAGTTGACGGATGTGCCATCAGTGGGCAACTTAGCGGATCTTCCTAGACCCGCTACGTCAAACCCTGGGAGCTTGACCTCCGGAGTGTCGATCTTGGGCTAAGTGGAGACAAGCCCTTAGGAACCTATATCTCAGGGATTAGTCTATGGGACTTAGGCCAGATCTACATTAAAGGGAACCTCAAATTAAGATACATTATGTATCTGGAGTCGACGTACCTTGTTTTGAGTTTCCCCACTGTCCCCACAGCGGCAGGCCATTGCTCCGATCAGCTTTTCTTACTCCTCACAGAAGCTGGAGTACTGGCTGCCAGTGGGGGCGCCCTCTGAGCTCGATTTAGCAAGTCTTAACTAGGCTCACTAAAATGAACTCCGGAAGATCAATCGCAACAGCGTCGAACTTCCGTTTAGTAAGACGTGGCCTTAGTGTCCTAAGTCTCTTTTGGAAAAGACACTTTTCAAAACTTTACTCTGGATGTTTTTCTATCTCCCCAACAATCTGTTTTCCCAGACCCACCCTGACCTTGTGCCTGCACTGAGTCCCACTGCTTTCAAGCTGATCTTACAGAGTGTGTCTACACTGCACCCTTACCTTAATATATGCTACGCAGTGCCAAATTTCGAAATAAAGTGCTATTCCTAAACATCTCTTAACCCTCGTCGGAATAGCGAGCCTGTTATATTTTGAAATAATGGGCGCACTCAAAAGATGCAGCATAGCTATTTCAGGATACTTCCGATATCCCAGAATAGCACCGCAGTGTAGATATAGCCAAAGGGGCCTTATTGCAAGATTAGGGCCCTAAACTCTTTGGAACACAGCCTACGCTGTCCTATATGTGTAACCACCACCGAGCAGACCTGAACCTAACACCTCTGGAGTTTAGTGTGGGTGTGGCTACAGCTTGAGCAACAAAGCCAGCTGTCTCTGAGTTTAGAGCTTCCTCATTCTTATCTCTCTCTGTAAGTGGTCTGAGTGCCACTGAATGGGACAGTGACCCACAGAGCCGAAACTAAGGTTTTCTGCGCATGGGGCAAGCTACTGAACTGCGCCCCACCCCCAAAAAAATGATAAAATTCTTAATTTTTTTGTATTAATTTTATTCATTGCACATGTTGTTAATTGCACAGATACTGAAGATTGCAAATAGATGATAGTAAAGGTAGAAATGAAATAATATTTTAAGTTTCTAATTTTTAATTTCGCGCCCCTACATGTACCGCACCTGGGGCGAGTGCCCCACTTGCCCCACCCTTGTTACAGCTCTGGTGACCCACACTAGGTGTGTGGGTTACATACAGGCAGCATTTGCTAGAAGGCCCACACCCAGATCTGCCCAAGCTGTGCAAAACTAGTGAGCAGAATCGGGGAGGGATGGGGCTACATTCTGTGGGCCTCTCGTCATTTCGTACCCACCAGCCAGACCCCATGGTAAAGGACCCCGGGAAATAATCTGAGGCCCCAGCATAGATTTTTTTTAACATTAAAAGTTGGGATAAAGGGCTTAAGAATAACACCTGACAGGTGGCAGCTCTTCCAGGAGAACCCAACCGGCGCCTCTCCCCCCAGCCCATGTGTCTCCCAGCTCTTTGTAAACTGGCATGAGACTGTATCTCTCCTAGCAGATGCGGTCGCGGCCTGCGACGCAGAGCAGCAAACACTCAGCGGGGGACCATTAGGTTATTATTTCAATTAATTGTCTACGTAACAACGCTCATGCAAAATAGAGGCTCAGCACCAATTAGTCAAATCAGCCTCCTCCAGCCACGTGCCACCACTGTGACTGCAGTTGCAGAGTGAAGGCGGTCCCCCCGCAGCCAAGCCGGCTCTGGTTGTAGCAGGTCCATAAACAGGGCCCTTCGAGGTCACCCGTTCTCCTCAGAGGTGAGGTTGGCGGGGTGGGGGGTAGGAGGTGGGGGAAGGAGGGGCACAGATGACTCATGAGCCTTTCGCTTGGGCCTCATCTTGATCTCCTGTGAATATGAGTCATCCCACCCATGTAAATCCAGCCCCAACAGCTTTATAAAGCAAATCTAGCTTGCAGGTAGGCGTTTGTTGCTGCTGGAATGGGTTTTTCAGGCAGGAAATGCCATTTCAGCAAAACAATCAAAAGTTTTCAGCAGGAAGATTTCAGTGGGGTTGAAAATTTGTCAATTTTCTATCAGGACACTCTACGCAGCACCCAATACTCAAAATAAGATACGCAATTTGCCCTACGTAAATCAAATCACTTATTTCGAGTCTGTTTCGAAATACAGCGCTATTTGGAGCCATCCCTTACTCCTCGTAGAATGAGGTTTACAGGGATGGCGAAATAAGTGCGTCCGCTCTATTTCGAAATAGTGGATGCGTTCAAAAGATGTGGGGTAGCTATTTTGGGATCTCTCTGGTGTCCCGAAATAACTTTGCTGTGTAGTCATATCCTCTGAACACAACACTTCCTTTTGTTGAGATGACCCAAACCACTTCTGCCATCGTTGTCATTTGGGACTGGCCTCTTGGGGGACTACATTTCCCACGAGGCCACGTGGACTCATCTCTGCCCAAGATTTGTGGTGCATCGTGGGAGACAGTTTTGTCCGGGTGCTGAGCCCATGTGGGAGAAGGGAAAAACAGGGTCCTTGGCCTAACAGGTATACAGTCGGAGAAATCTGTGACTTGCAAAGTGTAGGTGGAGAGAGACAGAGGTGTCATTCTTATCGTCACAATTGTATCCCGTTGCTCCCAGTCATCTCATTGTTACTGCTTGTTCCCCAGAGCTCAGCTTTTTCCACACATTGTCTTTCCCCTTATACTCAGGGCAGCAACTATTTGCCGACTGTTCTACATGCAGGTTTTGTACCAAATTAACAGCACTGATTCCAAAACAGGTGTAATTATAGCAATGCAGCCTCCTTAGTGTGGATACAGCTGAGCTGGAAGAAGAGGGATTTGATGTCAGGATAGCCTATTCTGGCACAGGTATGGGAATAGATGTACCGAGCTAAACTTCTCTGCGTTGGTGTAACTGTCTCTATCCTGGAAGAGTGGGGGTAATTGGTCTGCCCTGAGAAGTTCTCACATTAGACACCTAAACAGACAGCTGGTTTCTATACTGCTGTATCTTAGATGAATGCGCAGCCGGGAGACTTAAAATCCCTCAGGGGGCATTTACACGGCAGCGTTTTTCTGGAAAAACAATACTTGCGTCCACACTGCCATTGTGTTCTTTCAACAGAAAGTCGAAAGAGCAGAGGGGTTATTCCGACAGTGGTAAACCTCATTCTACAAGGAAGAAGCCTTTTTCCGAAAAAGGCGTGTGTGGACGCAGAAAAGGGAGTTCTTTCGGAAGAAGAGGCCTCCAGGAAATCACACAGCTGCCCGGGTGGCCACTGTGATGACGCGTCGGGGCTCCCCTTGATCCTGCAGCCCCGTAGCAGCAAGAACAGACTCCACCAGCCAGTAGAATAGGGAGGGTTTATTGCTTCTCCAGGATACAGCACAGCACAGATGTGATGTGGATACAGGAGTCTAGGCCAGGATGCCTCAGACCCTGGAGGTTAGTGGGTCCATCGCCCCACCCTAGACCCTCAGCTTAGGTTGTTCCCTTCATGTTTTCCAGCCAGAAACTGACCCTTCTCCCGATACCTGGTGTTCGTCTCCGCCTCCCTGCCTTTGTCTCTCCCCCTAGGACATGTGTTCCCAAACTGGGGGGGTGTGCCCCCCTGGAGGGGCATGAAGAAAATCCAGGGGGGGCACGAGGCAATCCAGCCCTCACCATCAAGTTTTGCTGCCCCAGTCAGTTCCTTTTTTTTTTTTTTGCTATTGGGGGGTGGGGGGCGTGAGGGTTTTTCAAAAATCAAAAAGGAGGCATGATGCCAAAACGTTTGTGAACCACTGCCTAGAAAGAGGTTTGCTAACTGCCCAGGCTGGGGCTAGGTGTCTGGGCCAATACACATGCGGGTGAATCAGTGGGAATCACCAATCACAGCACAGGGGGACCCCGGGTTACAGAGCAGACAGCCCCCCCACGACGTCACAGCCACTCCGTCCAGACGAATCACCACTTACATGCGAGATAGCATCCAATCAGTGTGGACGCTCTCTTTCAAAAAAGCACATCGCTTTCTCGTTGCGCTTTGGCTGTGTGGACGCGCTCTTTCGAAATACGCGTTTCTGGAAGATCTCTTCTGGAAAAGCTTCTTCCGAAAGAAGCCTGCAGTCTAGACGTAGCCTCGGCAAGACCGACGCTTTTACAAACCAGTGTTGTTCCAGTGGTACAAAGCCCGAGTGCAGACTACCATATGTATTAGGTTGGTACAGTGCCTACCACGTTACCCAAATCAATCTACAGCTCTGAACACAACGGGGCCCCGTCCTAATGCCGTGCGCACCTGTGCCGTCATAACGCCACCATTGCAAAGTTCATGGCTTCGGAGACTAGCCGCTGACTATTTCTGCTTGGATCCTACGCCCTGCAGGCCAGGAAGGTCAGTGCTGTTTCTCTCCTAAACGCTTCTCATTTGTTAGCGTGGGCCACGTGGCAAAGAAAAGTCCCTCGCCTCGTGGAACACCTGTGAATGCTGCGTACAGAGGTGGTCTCCTCATCTCAAAAAAGATATGCTGGCAGTAGAAAAGGTTCAGAGAAGGGCAACTAAAATGATGAAGGGTTTGAAACGGGTCCCATATGAGGAGAGATTAAAGAGACTGGGACTTTTCAGCTTGGAAAAGAGGAGACTAAGGGGGGATATGATAGAGGTCTATAAAATCATGAGTGGTGTGGAAAAAGTGAACAAGGAAAAGTTATTTACTTGTTCCCATAATATAAGAACTAGGGGTCACCAAATGGAATGAATAGGTAGCAGGTTTAACACAAACAAAAGGAAGTTTTTTCTTCACGCGGCGCACAGTCAACCTGTGGAACTCCTTGCCTGAGGAGGTTGTGACGGCTAGGACTATAACAGGGTTTAAAAGAGAACTAGATAAATTCATAGAGGTTAAGTCCATTAATGGCTATTAGACAGGCTGGGTAAGGAATGGTGTCCCTCGCCTCTGTTTGTCAGAGGGTGGAGATGGATGGCAGGAGAGAGATCGCTTAATCATTACCTGTTCGGTTCACTCCCTCTGGGGCGCCTGGCACTGGCCGCTGTCAGCAGACAGGACACTGGGCTAGATGGACCATTGGTCTGACCCAGTCTGGCTGTTCTTATGTTCTCTGTCTGCAGCGTTGCCATTCAGAGACTCCCAGCCTGATGGGCTTCAAATTAAGTAGGCGAATTCCACCCTGGACGCACCTCTAACCCACCAATTCCCTGGCTGATTGTAGAAGAGGAGCCCAAGCCACACCTCAAATGAAAACTCCGCCGTGACCTAAGTCTCAAGCCATGGGGCATGGTACAGAGAGGAAAGCCACCGAGCGCAACCGGATTTCTGCTCAAATCCTCAGCCAAAGGACACAGCTTCCCCCTAAACTGCCAGCTTACCCCCTTCCCTGACAGCCGGCTCCTCCCGTCCTTGGGCCAGCCTGGGCATCCATCCAAGACACAGCAATAGAGAAACAAGTTGTGTCGGTCATCCCCGGGCTACACTAGGGGGTTATTTCAAAATAACCCCCCTTTGGTCGAATTTGTAAGCGGAGCGTCCACATGGCCACAGCCGTTCTTTCGAAATCGGGCCCCCTGCTTTCCTCGGGGAATCACGCTGCTTCTGAAATCGGCATTTCGAAATAGCGGCAGAGCAGGGGGTATGGTTTGGGGCCGCAGGTGCCAGTTGATGGAGCAGGGGGTGAGGGGCCTGGGGCCACCGGAATTGGGGGACAGGGAGGGGGTAACTGGGGGATTTGCTGACAGGGCTGGGAAGTGGAGCAGAGGCCAGGGGATTTGCCCACAGGGCCTGGGGGGCGGCACTGCCCATGGCCGGCACTAGGCATATGCGGCATAGGGCACAGCGGTATTCTGCGTCTGCCTAAGGATGGCCCTAACCCCCGGAGAGGAGATGGGGCAGTGCAAGGTGCCTGCCGCCTCCCCCGCCCCCCTCCAGGCAGTGCCACGCAGCGAACAGGCAGCGCGGCTGGGGAGGAGCACGGCAAAGGCAGCGCACTACGCTCCCTAACATGGGAGCGCCCACCTCTGCCTCTCCGGACACCCCCTTCCCAGGCCGCAGGGACAGAGCCTCGGAGGGGGGCTGACGGGTTTGTTCCGCAGGAGGCCACGTTCAACCCTTCCCGCCGGCTGGGAGAGTGGAGGGGCCCCTTCCAGAGAGGCAGGATTCAGGACTTTGGCTCTTTTCCCCGGGCCAGAGATGGCTCCGAGTTACTGTCGCGGCTGAAGAAACCTCACAGGGTTTGGAGGGTCACTTTGGCTTAGCCCCTCCCTCCCCAGATACCAATGGGCAGCCCGGGCTTGAACCATCTCCCTCAGCCAGGCCCTTCCCTTTGGGGTTCCCGTCCCCAGCCAGGACTAGGTGGAAGTGGGCGTGAACTACCTGGAGACACGCCCACCATCACCAGGTTGGGTTTAACAAGCCTCAGGATGTTTTTCCCAGAGGGCAGGGTCAGGCAGCCCAGAAAAGAAACTGCACCAAACGCTCTGTAGGGCAGCCCAACCAGCCCAGGATATGAGACTAAGGGGGGATAGGATACAGGTCTATAAAATCATGACTATTGTGGAAAACTGAATAAGGAAAACTTATTTATTTATTCCCATAACATAAGAACTAGGGGTCACCAAATGAAATGAATAGGCAGCAGGTTTAAAACAAACCAAAGGAAGTTTTTCTTCATGCAGCGCACAGTCAACTTGTGGAACTCCTTGCCAGAGGATGCGGTGAAGATCAGGACTTTAACAGGGTTCAAAAAAGAGCTAGATAGATTCATGGAGGTTAGGTCTATCAATGGCTATTAGCCAGGATGGGTAGGAATGGTGTCCCTAGCCTCTGTTTGTCTGGAAATGGGTGACAGGGGAGGGATCATGTGAGGATTACCTGTTGTGTTCCCGCCCTCTGGGGCATCTGGTATTGGCCACTGTTGGCCGACAAGATACTGGGCTAGTTGGACCATTGGTCTGACCCAGTCTGGCCGTTCTTATGTTCTTAACCTTCTCCAGCATCCTCAAGAAGCTTGTGGAGAAGGGTAAAAGGGTAAAGCTAAACCCTCAGCAACATAGCCGAGAGCCGGCTGGTAAGACCAACCCCATGTCTTACAGAGAAGATCCGACCAAGGATCAGCAAGGGAAAAAATGCTCCTCTACTGAAGACCAAGGCAAGCTCCCAGCTACCACGGCAGGCTCAGTATAGAAGGGTAGAGAGGGTCAGATATTGCTTCATTATGTGCCACATATTGGAGCCAGCTAATTGTTTTTCAGATTTTTGTGGGAAAATGCCATTTTCAGTGACATCCTAATGAATGGCAGGAACTATTGATTTTCAGCACACGCACAAAAAAAAATTCAAACAACCCATTGTTTTTCTACTTTGCCACTTTGACTTTTGTTACATTATAAACCAGACAGTCAGAATCAACAAAGTCACAAAAGGTTGTTCCGAGTTTCCCAGAGAAAATGTCAGAATTTTTGTTTCATAGGAAAATTTCAAATGTTCATTCTGGAAAGAGGGAAAAAAACTAGACGTGCCCAAATAAGCCACGGCCCAGGAATTCTGTGTTCCGATCCACTCCCATAGGGTACGTCGACACTACATTTCAGAGCAAGCAGGAGTGAACCTCCCACCCTGGGTCAATGGGCTCGGAGTGGCGGGGTTGGCATCAGCGCGCCATAAAAAAGCTGGTGGAGACAGCACATTGACGTTATGCCTCAGGTTGGAGTTTGGGCTCTGGAGCCTAGAAACCACGGTGACGGGCACTTTCAAGTCAAGCACATTTTGTTTTCCTTAGATAGGTCTCTGACCTCACCCAGCCCAAATCCTTTTCCATAACCACAGTCTTCAAAGCAGTTCTCTGCCCCTTGTCATCCTAGTAGCCAGAAGAGAGAAAATCCTGGAGCAAACACACAATTATTCCTCCCCGGAGAAGATTCCCTCTGGGCAAATGAGCTCCCGCTAATTCCTAGAGCAGATGGCCTCCTCCTTTCTCTCTCTGAAGAAGCCTAATGACACCTTGTCCGCGAGCTTAATGCATTTTAAACCATCTCCAGGCCTGGCCACATACTTGGGCTGTCCCCTAAGGACTGCTAAAAAGTCACAAGCAGGAAGAAGACGGAGGCTTAAATAACCGTGCCGGGGCTCCCGCCCCTGCGGAGGGGAAGGGGCTCTGGGCACTCAGTGTTACCTTTCACACGCCAGGCCGGGGCTCCCGTCGGAGCAAGCCGGCGATGAAAGGAACGCAGGGACACCAGCCTGAGTTTGAACTTTTCACCATTTTTTTTTTCCTGGAGGGGGAATTTTTCTTGCGGTCTCGCAAAGCCCTTCAGGAAATGATTTAGGAGCAAAGAGGATCGGGTGGGTAATCGGCTGCAGCTGAAGCAACGCTTGTTTACAGTTCTGTCCCTCCCATTGCTTCCCTCTTTTGCGTGGGTGGGTGCGAGCGCACGAGGGTGCACGCGCCCACGCGCCCGCGTGCACCCGCAGAATTGTCGCCACGAGGACGGCAGGCGAAAGAGGGCTCGCAAACAGAGGTAAGTCAATGTCTCAGAGAGCTTTGGGGTGGGCGCCTGGGCCAGATGGGCTGCCCCCCCCCCGAAAGTTGTGGGTAAACAAAATGGGCCACCCACCCCGCAAGCTGCCCTCCCTGGAGGAATGTCTCCGTTGACTCTTCTGGGTGACTCTACAATAACAAAGCAGGCTTTGCTGCCAAGCATCCAAGAGGGGTTCTTCCCATTAACAAACCCTGGCCAGAGCTGGCTACATTATTCAGAACAAAGTGGTTCATGAGACCCCCTGCCCCACAAACACAACAAAGCAATGCGAGCTGTCTGACCCTAAACCAGCAACTCTACCCCTATGGGTAACCCTACAATAACAATGCCCTACACTTGCCTTGGGATCTGAGCGTGCTCGACAAACATTAACGGGCAGCCCTGCCCCCACCCTGAGCTATGAATGATGGTCCCCACATCACTGCTGAAAAGCCAGAGGCAGAGAGAGGATGAGATGGACCAAGGTCTCCCGGCGCATCCGTGGCAGAACTGGGACTAGCAGACCTGACTCTTGGGATCTGTCCCAATTCCACGACGGTCCTGCCTCTCCCATTTCCCAGCTTTCACGGGTGAGGAAAAGCCATTGTTTTATCAAGGACAGGAAATGGCTTCACGGCACCCGACCCCAGCCCTCTCCTTGCCCCGGGGGGTGGGGGAGATGGGTGGCGCTGTGACCCACAGCTAGCAGCCAGAAAACCACAGGTTTGCTCTGAGCCCTGCCCCAGCCTTCCCAGGTGTCACTTAAAAAAACAAACAAACAAAAAAAGCTGTGGGCCTCAGTTTCCCCTCCTGCAAAAGGGGCATAAATCCAGTGTAGTGTGTGCCTTTGGTAAGCCTCCAAGAAGGGCCCCAAAATACAACTACTGAAAGGTCGGGAAGCAAGTCCCAGCATCAAGTAGACCAACAAAGTCACTTCCACGGATCAGCCTCTGCTTCCCAGCTACTCCAGACCCAGCCCACGTCTCCAAAGCTCTGGAAATCCGGCCCTTCGGCCAGCGTGTGGGAAACCTGATCCTCCCAGGAGATGACTCTGGAATGGCCCCCAGCCCTGAGACTGTAAGGGCTTTAGGGCAGAGACCAGCCTTTAGGATGTGTGTATGTAACCCACACACCTAGTGTGGATCGTTGCCCCATGCAGTGGCACGTACAGAGAGAGCTCAGAACAAGGGAACTCTCCAGCGATGCTTAAAATTAACTGGCTTTATAGCTCAAGTGGTAGAGACACCTACCTTAAGCTCTAAAGGGCCCATGTTCAAAGCTACCCACTGGTGGTTACATTCACCTAGAGCCAGAAGGCACTCTGGCATACCTACAATACCTACCAGTGCTTTGGGCTGAGCTCTGCTCCTTGGACTGGAAGAGCTAGGTAGCAGGGTCTTCCCATGCAGCAAGAATTTGACCTTCCTGTCCCAGCAAGGAAAATGACCAGCTTACCTAGCAGCTACTTCAACCACAGACATAGCATCTGGACCCACAAAAATGCTTCTGGATGGAGTGTGCCTTGGGGGCTGGAAGTACATGAAGACTAGGTTGCTGGTTCCCTGCTTGATTAGAAAATCTCCCAACATTCCCAGGGGTTTTTCCAAGCCCCCCACAGCCTGGAGGTAGCTTGCTTCATGCAGAAGCAAACTTCTTGCCAGAGGAGGTTGTGAAGTCCAGGACTTCAACAGGGTTCAAAAAAAGAGCAAGATAGATTCCTGGAGGACAGGTCCATCAATGGCTGTTAGCCAGGATGGGCAGGGATGGTGTCCCTGGCCTCTGTCTGTCAGAGGCTGGGAATGGGCGAGAGGGGAGGGATCAGGTTCTTTGTTCCATTCACTCCCTCTAGGGCACCTGGCATTGGCCACTGTGGGCAGACAGGACCCTGGGCTAGATGGGCCTTTGGTCTGGTCCAGTGTGGCCCTTCTTATTGTTTCCAGTTGTCCTGGATGGATGCCTTTCCACTGCGCTGGGTCAAGTCCGGACAACTGCACTGTGCCTTGCATCACCAGCTGACCAGGGATGGGGGGAGGTGTCCTGCCTGAATGGACCATCACAGACATAGGATTCTCTAGTCACTAATTGTTATTCCAAGACCCAAAAGGCCTGGTTTTCAATATAGTTTAATGATTCCTCGACTGCTGCCCCATGCCGACGATGACAGTATCGGTATCAATGTTAAATCAAGGTCCGAGGACTGATCCCTGCCAGATCCCCTAGAAACGCCCCCGTCCCCCCGATTCCCGGTTTCCCAGCACCACTGGGAGGCCTGTCAGTCAGCCGGCCTTTAATCCATTTCATGTGGGCCCTAGTCACATGATATTATTGAAGAGTTTTTTTTTTAACTCAAAATGCCAAGGCTGCACCAAGCCAAACGCTCACTGACATCTACGTACAGTCCATTGATGCCAATCCCTTTGGCCACCAAATTTGCCACCTGAGGGAAAAAACGGATTTCACGCTCGTCTGACAGAGCCTATTTTCCATTGTCTGCTCGCCCGGGTGGGGGCCTCTTACAGCCAAGCTGCCGTGTACACAGAAGGCTTCCTCAGAGATGGGCCTCCGGCGGGCACCCTTCTCCTCACTCAGAATCCCTCCAAGGAAAAGGGAAGAAATTTCCCAGTGGGCAGTGATGGGACTATCTGACCTCAGGGGAGCTTTGCTAACTCCCACTAGGGTCTCTCACAAGCCACCCACCTCACTAACCATTCATGCAGCATCACAGCAGAGCTGGGTCCTGGGGGGCGGTGAAGAGGCAGCGTGCAGCACGTTGAGATGGTCATGGGAGAAGAGGACAGAGGGAGCACAGGAAGCGGGCAACGCACAAAGGAATGAGGGTTGGTATAACGGGGAAGGGCTTTGAAACGGAACAGCAAGAGGAGCCAGTCTACAAAGTGCCACAGGACTTCTCGTTGTTCTTGCAGATTCAGACTAACACGGCTACCCCCTGATACTTGAGACAATTATTGGACACCATAGACTCACAGAATCCCAGGACGGGAAGAGACCTCATAGAATCATAGAATACTAGGACTGGAAGGGACCTCAAGAGGTCATCGAGTCCAGTCCCCTGCCCTCATGGCAGGACCAAATACTGTCTAGACCATCCCTGATAGACATTTATCTAACCTGCTCTTAAATATCTCCAGAGATGGAGATTCCACAACCTCCCTGGGCAATTTATTCCAGTGTTTGACCACCCTGACAGTTAGGAACTTTTTCCTAATGTCCAACCTAAACCTCCCATGCTGCAGATTAAGCCCATTGCTTCTTGTTCTATCCTCAGAGGCCAAGATGAACAAGTTTTCTCCCTCCTCTTTATGACCCCCTTTTAGATACCTGACAACGGCTCTCGTGTCCCCTCTCAATCTTCTCTTTTCCGAACTAAACAAACCCAATTCTTCCAGCCTTCCTTCATAGGTCATGTTCTCTAGACCTTTAATCATTCTTGTTGCTCTTCTCTGGACCCTCTCCAATTTCTCCACATTCTTCTTGAAATGTGGTGCCTCAGAAGTCATCGAGTCCAACCCCCAGCTCAAAGCAGACCAATCCCAACTCAATCATCCCAGCCAGGGCTTGGTCAAGATGGGACTTAAACACCCCTAGGGATGGAGATTCCACCCCCTCCCTAGGGAACCCATCCCAGTGCTTCCCCACCGGCCTAGGGAAATAGTTTTTCCTACTATCTAACCTAGACCTTCCCCACTGCAACTTGAGACCATTGCTCCTTGTTCTGCCACCTGCCCCCACTGAGAACAGCCTCTCTCCAGCCTCTTTGGAACCCCCCTCCAGGGAGTTGAAGGCTGCTCTCAAATCCCCCCTCACTCTTCTCTTCTGCAGACTAAATAAGCCCAAACCCCACAGCCTCTCCTCCTAAGTCTGGCCATGGAGTCCAACTTGAAAAAGGATGTGGACAAGCTGGAAAGGGTGCCTGACAGAGCTACGAGAATTGCTGGAGTTCTGGAAAACCTGGCTAAAGAGAATCCATCTATTTCACTTCCAAAGGCGTGGCAGAGGCTATGGAACGACACACTTTCTGGCAGCCAACCACTCTAGAAGCTCGCCGAAAAAGCCCCGCTGGCTGGAAGGTGAAGCCGAGCCAAGCTAGAAGGAAAGGGCTCCTTTGCCACAAGGCAGAACTGCTGGAGCGGCTTGTGTGGCGGGGGACGGGGGTGGATCGGTGTTGCTCACAAGTCTTCCGGAAAGGCCGGCATCGGCTTCAGACACTATGCTGCAGCAATTCTCGGGTGCTGACGTTTGGTCGGGGTCAGACGGGGTCAGACTAGGTGTTTGAAATGGTCCGTTCTGGCCTTCATTTATGAATCTATAATCTCCCCACCCTTCGCCCCGATGCACAGATTCACCAGGGCAAGGGCCAACAGCTCGAATGGGGGAACCACTTGTGTAAACTTGTGTGAAGTTGTCCTCTCCCCTGCCACCCTACAATGTCAATTCGGGTTTAGCAGGGGACAGGGTGGCTCAGAGCATCAGGAATGGGATTCTCACAGTCCTCCTGCTTTCGGCCACTGGGTTTCCAATCCAGCCCAGGACAAATGAACCCAGAGCAGAGGGAGATGTGTCCGTATCGCAGTCCCACAACTGGCAACAGGAGTCTCACTGACCAGTCTCAGCAGTGGGCCTGGTGGATTCTCTTCTTCTAGCACCGGGGTGCAGAAGCACATGGGCCTGGAGGACTGATGCTGTACCTGCTGTGGGGTTAAGAGCAGCAGGCTCCGAACCCCGTGTCTCACTGTAGGAGAAGAAGGTGAGCAGATGTGTCCCAGCTTGCAGAGCAAGAGCCTACCCAACAGGTGCACGACACTAGCCAAGCTTTAGGGCAGTCGGCACAGAAGGCCACTCGGTGTGAACACTAATCTTCCATCTCTGGAGACCTGGGCACAAGTCTGTCTGAAGAAAAACCTCAAACCACTCCCCCCAGCTCTGCCCCCCAGTGCCAACCCCAGCATCTAGGACATGCAATTGACACTGGTGATGATGAAGCAGGAGAACTCGTCCTGACACCTTGGGAAGGCTCTGAGGCAGAGTTGCTGCTGTTTTTTGTCCAATAAACTCTTCTTTGAGCTGAGCTTTCTGCATATTGGGGCTACTATAAGGTGGGTGCATAACTGGCTGGATAACCGTGCTCAGAGAGTAGTCATTAATGGTTCACAATCCTGCTGGAAAGGTATAACAAGTGGGGTTCCACAGGGGTCTGTTTTGGGACCGGCTCTCTTCAATATCTTCATCAACGATTTAGATATTGGCATAGAAAGTACGCTTATTAAGTTTGCAGATGAGACCAAGCTGGGAGGGGTTGCGACTGCTCTGGAGGATAGGGTCATAATTCAAACTGATCTGGACAAATTGGAGAAATGGTCTGAGGTAAACAGGATGAAGTTTAATAAAGACAAATGCAAAGTGCTCCACTTAGGAAGGAACAGTCAGTTTCACACATACAGAAGGGGAAGCGACTGTCTAGGAAGGAGTACGCCAGAAAGGGATCTAGGGGTTATAGTGGACCACAAGCTGAATATGAGTCAGCAGTGTGATGCTGTTGCAAAAAAAGCAAACATGATTCTGGGATGCATTAACAGGTGTGTTGTGAGCAAGACACGAGAAGTCATTCTTCCGCTCTGCTCTGCGCTGGTTAGGCCTCAGTTGGAGTATTGTGTCCAGTTCTGGGCACCGCATTTCAAGAAAGATGTGGAGAAACTGGAGAGGGTCCAGAGAAAAGCAACAAGAATAATTAAAGGTCTAGAGAACATGAGCTATGAAGGAAGGCTGAAAGAATTGGGTTTGTTTAGTTTAGAAAAGAGAAGATTGAGGGGGGACATGAGAGCAGTTTTCAGGTATCTAAAAGGGTGTCATAAGGAGGAGGGAGAAAACTTGTTCATCTTGGCCTCTGAGGATAGAACAAGAAGCAATGGGCTTAAACTGCAGCAAGGGAGGTTGAGGTTGGACATTAGGAAAAAGTTCCTAACTGTCAGGGTGGTCAAACACTGGAATAAATTGCCCAGGGAGGTTGTGGAATCTCTATCTCGGGAGATATTTAAGAGCAGGTTAGATAAATGTCTATCAGGGATGGTCTAGACAGTATTTGGTCCTGCCATGAGGGCAGGGGACTGGACTCAATGACCTCTTGAGGTCCCTTCCAGTCCTAGTATTCTATGATTCTATAAAATCATTTCACAGAGCGGGTTTCTCTTTCAGGCAACATTTTTAAAAGCCAGAAAATTATCAGGATGTCATAGAATCCTAGCACACTAGAACTGGAAGGGACCTCGAGGGGTCATTGAGTCCAGCCCCCTGCCCTCACGGCAGGACCAAGCTCCGTCTACATCAGGGCTACTCAACATACTGACCACGGCCCATTTGTTTGCGGCCTGCAGTGTGGTTTGGGTTTACACGGGGCTGAACACGCGGCCCGCAGGTAGGATCCTTTGAACCTGGCCTCCACTGGGAACACGCTCCACAATGGTGAGTCAATATAATGGTCTCCTGTTGTTATTCATTTTAGCAGTTAAATTCCTGTTGTCATTGCTCATTAGAAGTGCTGTCATGTGGGTGGAAATCGGGTAAATGTCGCATTTTATTAATATCGGCAGAACTGACTTAAATGGGGCCTTTGTCTGGGAACGGCACAAGGCTAGGCGAGATCAGCCCAATAGCTGCAGGCGCCGTCACAAGATTTCAGCCAAGGTGAGGACACGTGGAAGAATTACAGATGAGGAACAAACTGAGCCAAAGGTTTGTGCATGTTAGTGGTTTGCGGGCGAGGCAAAGGGTTAGTTTTAGTTCTGATTTGACGGGGTGTGTTGCACGCCTCGCTGACGGCAGGTCCTGATGAGTAATGAAACTGCAGGGGAAGAGCTGCACGTAAGAACTGAGGGGGCCAGGACTGTGTAGCATCAGTGGAGCCGGGTATGTTTGGGGGCAGGCTGAGGGCTGGAGCAGGAGGCGGGGCTAAAGGCAGCATTCAGGGGTGTGCGTGGGGAGTCCCAGGGCGGCATTAGCGTGAGAACCATAGGCTGCTATTCAAGTACACTGATAGTGTAACCCACACACCTAGCCTATGTCTACACTGGCAGCTTCTTGCGCAAGAACATCTTGCGCAAGGGTTCTGGTGCAAGAAGTCTTGCGCAAGAAAACGTCCACGCTGCCGTGTGCGCGCTGTGCTTTTGCGCAAGAGCATCCATGGCCGTGTGGGCGCTCTCTTGCGCAAGAGAGCTCTGACGGCCATTTTAGCCACAGGGGTTTCTTGTGCAAGAAACCCCTGCCACGTGTCCACACTGCCCTCTTGTGCAAGGGCTCCTGCGCAAGGGGGCTTACACCTGTTAAAAAAGAGCGTAGCTCCTGCGCAAGGAGCCCTCTTTTACCATGCCGTACTGTAAATTTCCTTGCGCAAGAGCGGGCCGGCAGTGTGGACGCTCTGCAGATTCTTGCACAAGAAGCCGCGAGCATAGACATAGCCCTAATGTGGTTACTGAGCAATGCGGTGGCACCTGGATCCCAGCAACAGTTAAGCCCAAGAGACCTCTACAGAAGTGGCTGGGAGCTAGCTGGCTTTTAGTTCAGAAGGTAGAGGCTCCTATACTCCACTTCAAAAGGCCCAGGTTCAAATCCGCCTCATAGCGGTTACAAGAGCATTTACACAGAACCTGCCAATCTGCTGTCACCACCGGCTCACTGTTACAGGTAAAAAAGAAACGAGGAGTTTTCAGCTTGGAAAAGAGGAAACTAAGGGGGGTAGGATAGAGGTCTATAAAATCATGAGTGGAGAAAGTGAATAAGGAAAAGTTATTTACTTGTTCCCATAATATAAGAATGAGAGGCCATCAAATGAAATCAATGGGCAGCAGGGTTCAAACAAACAAAAGGAAGTTCTTCACGCAGCGCACAGTCAACCTGTGGAACTCCTTGCCTGAGGAGGTAGTGAAGGCTAGGACTATAACAGGGTTTAAAAGAGAACTAGATACAGAGGGTCCTTGCTATAAGTCCAAGATACACTCCAAAAAACTTGGACTTAAAGTGAAACAACGTATAGAGGGAATTTTTTTTCCTGCATCTGACTTCCATATAAGCAAATTGGGGGGAGTGTTTCGCACGACTTGTAGCAGGGAATGGGAGAACTTATAATGCATCGGTTCCTACAAATGTCAACGACTTTAGTGTGAAATGATGTATATCGGGGCGACTTATAGCAGGGACCCCCTGCAAATTCAAGGAGGTTAAGTCCATTAATGGCTATTAGCCAGGCTGGGTAAGGAATGGTGTCCCTAGCCTCTGTTTGTCAGAGGGTGGAGATGGATGGCAAGAGAGAGATCGCTTGATCATTACCTGTTCGATTCACTCCCTCTGGAGCACCTAACATTGGCCACTGTGGGCAGACAGGACACTGGGCTGGATGGACCTTTGGTCTGACCCAGTCTGGCCGCTCTTATGTTCTTCTGGGTACGTTCCTGCTCCTAGCTCTCATACTCCCTAACATTTCAAGGGATTTCGTTCTTTCTTTGCCTCCAGCGTGCCAGCCAGGCAGATGGCTTTTCAGCACCAGCTGCAAGGCCGTCTTTCCTCTCTTTATAATTAACAAAACATTGTTTTCAGCCCATGCAACATGGCTCCACTGGAGAAAGGGGCAGAGCCCAGATCTGTTCCTTATCACCCCTCCCCCACCAAAAATAGCCAATTTAATCTGGATCCACCCCTCCCAGTCCCACCTGAACAACATCCTCGGGAAAGAATCCAAAGTGCACTGCAGAGGCTCTGGAAAGGGCACGAAAAAATATTTTTAAATTTTAAAATGAGGCTTTTAATTCTTTTTTTTTTTTTTTTTGTCAATCTAAAAATAGCCACTTGTTTTAAAAGTTTCCAAGCCGGAAGCTCTGAAGAAGCAAAACGACAGATGCGGCAGATGTTTTTCTTTTAAAAAAAATGTTAATTGCTAATATTTTCCATCCTAGAACGCACAGATGGCTGTTTGCTACTGGGGTCAGTGTGGGACTGTCCTGACCTGGGAAGGACTTACCCCATGGGCACTGGGAAGGATTTCTATACAGGCTGGATTGTGCCGACTGCTATTTATCGACGGTTTGCTGCGTTCTGCACCTGGTACATCCGGAACCGCCATCAGACTGAGGTCTAGGGCCTTGTCCACACACAGTTTGTGCAGCGATGTAACTAACCCGGTTTAGAGAAGCTCAGATTAGTGTTAGTTAAATCAGTGAACCTGTTTGTTTCAAACCAATACCTCTGCGGTATCGCTCTTACGTTCCTGCTATTGCATGGGCTTTGGGCACTGGTGCTCCAGGATCCCTCCTGTTCTCTGCCCAGGGCACAATCATTCATACTCCTGAGAGCTGTAAAACTTTGTTCTCACCCAGATCCTAGAATCCTAAAGCACTAGCACTGGAAGGGGCCGCGTGAGGTCATCAGGTCCAGTCCCCTGCCCTCACAGCAGGACCCAGCACCATCTAGATCATCCCTAGACCATCCCTGAAGATGACTGAGTTTTGGGTGTGGGTGGTTGGATGACGGTCAGTGCTCTGGGCTCTACAATGCTCACAGTCTAGTCCCGTGTTCCCTGTAAGCTGAGCGCTTAGGTGGACACCCAGGAGAGATTCCAATGCCACCCAGCTGATTAGCAGAGTGCCCACAGAGCTGACAGCTGACAGCATGTGTTTCTACTGGTGGTGCACATCTGCACATGCTTTGGTGCACATAATGAAATTTGTTCTGCACGTGGATGGAAAAAATTAAGGGGACCACTGGTCTGGTCCCTTCTCACCTTGAACTCTAGGGCTAGGTCTACACTGCAGTGTAACCTGGGCTCAAGCACGGGTTGGAGCCCCCAATTCCACACTGTCTGCACACAGATCTGTTTGATTCAGCGTAATAAGAATGCAGAATCCAGATCTTAGCATCCCCCGGAGGTGGGGGCAGGGTGTCCAAGCCAGAGTCCATGAGACTCGGGTCTGAACCATGTCGTTCAGCAGTGTGGACACAGCTCAAGCCCCGGACCTGCGTGTGGCAGTCTGCCTACCACAGTGTGGACGTGTTAGCATGGTGGCGAGACCTGGGTCCAGCCATTGCAAAGCTGGGTTTACAAGGCAGCGAGGATGCTCCAGTGCAGATCTGGAAACACCCAGTGGATTAATAAGAATGGCCACACTGGGTCAGACCAAAGGCCCATCTAGGCCGGTGTCCTGTCTGCTGACAGAGGTCCATGCCAGGTGCCCCAGGGCGAGTGAACAGAACAGACCCTTTCCCAGCTTCTGACAGAGGCTAGGGACATCATCGCTACCCATCCTGGCTAATAGCCATTGATGGGCCTAACCTCCATGAATGTATCCAGCTCTTTTTTGACCCTTACCCTGGTTTTCAATGCGGGGTAGGCACACCCGATGAATCTCTCGTTTAAGCCACCCAACCTGGGAGACGTTCCAGTCGGTGGCCGAGAGCATTAAGCTTCGCTCCCATTGATTTACAAACCAATTTAAAACTAGGCTGAGGGACGATGTGCTTCGGTCAATATGATTTTCCATACACAGAGCTGGCCCGACTTGCATCACCCCTCCAGCGCCCCAGGGCAAGTCTGTGCGTGGGCCAGGCCTTCGACGGACCCTCCCCCGGTGGCGTTCTGTGAAGAGGCGGCTTGCCCTGGATCTGGGGTAAACCCCGCGTCTGTCATGAGGAGGGGATCGCACGCAGAGAGTCCATGCGATGCAGGCTACTGGTGCCACCAAATCGCCTGCAAAACCCAAACCAGCAGGCGTTGACCCCAATGCCAGACAGGCATGAAACAGTTAAAAACGTCCATCAAAGAACTGGGAGGGACCTCAAGAGTCATCAAGTCCAGTCCCCTGCCCTCACAGCAGGGCCAAGCACCATCTAGATCAAGGCTACTCAACTTTGGAAGCCCCGGGGGCCACAGGGATACTCACAGCACATGCCAAGGGCCGCAACTTAATATATATGCAAATATATGCAAATAGCTTCTTTTACACTGACGGGCATGAATACAAAGATGAAGGCAAGACTACACGAAACAGAGGGCCCATTTAAGTCAGTTCTGCTGATATTCATAAAATGCAATATTTATCCGATTTCCACCCCTATGTCAGCGCTTTGAATGAGCAATGACAGTCCAGGAATTTAACTGTTAAAACACATCGCAACAGAAGACCATGATATTAACTACTTTTTTTTTTTAGCTCCCACCCATGGGCCGCAAACAAACAGGCCATGGGCTGCATGTGGCTCGTGGGCTATGTGTTGAGTAGCCCTGATCTAGAGCATCCCTGACAGGTGTCTGTCCAACCTGCTCTGAAATATCTCCAGAGATGGAGAGTCCACAGCCTCCCTAGGCAATTTATTCCAGTGTTTCATCCCGACAGGCAGGACATTTTTCCTAATGTCGAACCTCAACCTCCCTTGCTGCAGTTTAAGCCCGTTGCTGCTTATCCATCGCCCGGGGGCAAAGGAGCGTGTGAGCGGCAGGGCTCTGGTGCATCGTGTCTGGGATGTGGAGACAAAAGCTCTGCCTCTGAGCACAGGCGGGGAGAAGGCAGTGCTCAGAGGCAGAGCTTTGCATTTTCAGCGTCAGCCTGATGGGAAACGGATTTGCATTTTCAGTGTCAGCCTGATGGGAAACTTTCTTTGAAGGGCTCGAAAGACACAAAGCGTCCATGGATAGCACAGACCGCTTTCCCCGAGTGAAACCTGCGTGTTCCCAGCAGAGATTTTTCCAGCAGGGGCCAGGACACCTCAACCATGTATTCAGTGCTGCAGAAGAACTGTAACGAGGGGTGGCTTTCCCCAGCATGTCTCTGCTCTCTGACTTTCCCAGACTTTCCTCCTGCTGCCGGTCAGTGTGTCTGGGCAGAACACGCCTGCCGCATGGCCACTCCAACCATGCCAGGTAGAGGCAGTGAGAAGGCACTGGCTGAGCTGCCTTGCACACTACGGGCACTGAGGGAGAACACATCTGCAGTGTAGCATGACTGCAATGGGGGACAGCGTGCGACCCAGCGCACCAGCACCCAAAGGGTTAATGGGCGTAGGACATGGAACGTGTGCACAGGCTCCGGAACGGCACCTGCCCCAGGTGCCCAGCCAGACCCCACTGGTGCAGCTATGGAGAGCCCAAGGTTCAGGAGCTCGAAACCGCTGAGGTATTGAAATCGACAGCAAGGGAAACTGAGGCACAAGGAGGGGCCCCAGCGCTGACTCCCTGCCCAATAAGCATTAACCACTTCATGGGTTCCCAAACTGGGGGGCGTGCCCCCCCTAGGGGGGCATGAAGAAATTCCAGGGGGGGTGTGAGGCAACCCAGCCTTCCCCCCCCCCAATCAAGTTTTGCTGCCCTGTTCAGTTCCTTTTTTCCGTTTTTTTGCTCAACAAGTTTTGCTGCTATGGGGGGGGGGCGTGAGGGTTTTTCAAAAATCAAAAAGGGGGGCGTGATCCCACCCCACCATCCGCTCCCACAAGGGCAGCTCTGCCGCCGGCACCCCCAGAATGGGAGGGAGCAGCTTTGTTATCACCAGGCCACCAAACTGGGCTCGGCTCCTGGCAGGGGCTGCAGAACGGTGATCTCCCGTGGCAGTCCGAAGGCTTTTGGGGGTACCCAGTACCCGTCCGACTCAGGACCCATGAGCCCCACCGCGGAGCTGATGCAGAGGAGCATCTCAGAGGAGGGTTAGCATGGAGAAGGAAGGCGAGGCAACCTCACCTTCTTTCCCAAATGCTTCTTCTGCCCTAGGAGAATAGATTACGATGAGTCTTCATATCACACTGCCCAGGGGAAATTAAGAAGAAGGGCCAGCCCGCAGGAAGCAGAGGGGGACAGCCAAGACCACTTATCCCTTGGAAGGTGTGAGAGGCGGCTGAGCAGCAGGTCCCTTGCCAAGGGGGCGCATTAGGGCTCCAGCTGGTGGCCTCTCCCAGCTCGTCGCAGGAGAGCATGCTGGGAAAGGCCACGCTACACGGGCCAGTCTGCGCTAAATCACCTGACAGCAGGTCTGGTCAACATCAGTCCACAGAGCAGAATCCCCTGGCTTTCTGCAGGCAGAGAGAATTTGATGTAATTGACCCTGAGTGTTCCATAGCCCCAGCTTAGCATTTTATGGGGCGGGGATATTGTGCTTTGCTCTGGTATTAGGTTATAGTGTGTAATAAAAGCCCAGCTCCCTTGTGTGTGGAGCATCTGGCACGTTTCACGCCTGGATGCTCGGAAATGGCTAACTGAGTCTTCTGTCCTCGGAGGAATGGGGCTTTCCAGGCCCGTACAGCACCGAGTGCGTGGGCCCGTTATCCTGGGCGCCGTGCGTGAGCGTATACACAATTACCCCCAACAATGGCCGCACAAGAATGTTATTGAGGGGGCAGACCCAAGCACTCCAAAGTTGGGAAACGGCAGATTTACACGTGCCAGGGCATTTGGCCTCCTTTGCATCCTTCCTGCGCACTGATTGAGGCAGAGGGCCGGTGGGAAAATGTGCTTGTGATCATGCCATGAAAGGCTGCAGCCTCGTGCCCATGCACAAGGGGGCAGAAATAGGGTTTCTTGGGCAACCATAAATCCAGCCTTTGCAACCTTTGGCACTCAGGACTCTGCAGCCTGCATTGTGTTCTAGGGTTGCTTTGCTGGTGTCATTTCCGAGGGGATGGTCGTCAAGAAAAAGGTAAATTCTGGGATGGGCCAAGGGGAGTGCGGCCCAAGTCTGACTCTGCCCCCCAGCTGGGGGAGGTGTCGTGCCAGTGGGGTGGGGGAAGCAGGCCAGCAGGACTAGTGGGTAAATGCAAGCCCTGGTCTACACGAGGGAGTGATTTTGAAATAACCCCCCTTCTTTCGAAATCACAAGCGGAACGTCCACACGCCCACGGCCGTTATTTCGCAATCTGGACTCCTGCCTCCCTCGGGGAGGAACACGAATTTCAAAATAGCGCCAGTGTGGACGCGCCGGTGCTGCTGTTTCGAAATCACGACCCCCCCCAGAGTCACTCAAAGTCACTGCTCCCCAGTGCTCCCTGGGGCTCCGAGTCGAGGTGACGCGCCCACAGCCACGGAGCCTGCCACGGACTCATGTCGAGGCTCCCCCGTGGTGGGGCCACGCTCTTTCGATGCTGTTATTTCGGATGCTGTGATTCTGAAGTCATTTCGTAGCGTAGGCAGGCCCCAAGAGGGCTATGCCAGGGGATAGCCTGGCTCTCTCTTCCTCCCTCACCCGGCGTGGTGCCTCTTCGCCTGCGCCGGCTTCCTGAGGAGGGGAGAGGGGCTGTTGTTCCGTGGTGTGTTTCTTCAGGCCACGGGAGGGGGCACATTTTTTGGGCTGGGGGCCATTGACTCACAGAAAAATCAGCCAGGGACCAAACAAAAGGAGCCCCCCCCACCACACACAACAACAAGGACAAACCCGCCTCACACCCCTGGCCCCCAGCGGAGGAGCAGGCCAGTCCCCACGTTTGCCTCACACAGCAGAGCCGTGGAGGGGACCAGGTGCATCGAGTTTGTGGGGGGAAAGCCTCCAGGCAGCACTTTACTGCTCCAGCCAGGGGCGGGGGGGGGGGGGGGGAGCGGCAGCACACGGAGACACCCCCCCGCCCTAGGCAGAATTCCATGGATTGCATCCAGCTCTGGCTTATGGGGAGCTGGCGCTGGCATTCTAGCCCCAGAGGTCCCTGCAAGGGGGGGGAGGCTGGAGTGCCAGCGTGGGCTCCTCAGTGCTGGGGGGGGGAGCCCCAAATCTCAGGGCCCAGATCCAGGTAAGCCAGGGGCCGAATCCATCCCCCGGGTCTTAGGTCCCCCACCCCTGCTGTAGGACTTGGCTTGGGTTGAACCTTCCTGTGGTGCCCTGACACATCCAGCAGAAAGGGCTGGCCCCAGAGACCCCTTGCCTGTGTGCCAGCTGCGATGGCCCCATGGGTGCTTGCTCAGAGCTGCCAGCTCTGGAGCGGTGGTTGAAGGCAGCCCTTTTGCCTAGGGCCCGAAGGAGGTGACTGCAGGTTAACAATGGACAACTGAGTCTAATTAAAGGCAGCCAGTGACCTTTAAAGCCCTCTTTGGGGCATGAGAAAGGGGAGGAAGGGGGAGAATTGAAGTGCAGAAGGGGAAAATGTTCCTCTTGGCTGAAAAGCGGTGTTACCCTAGATGGGGCTTAACTTCTGTACGGGGAGGGGGCGAGGCAGGGCGCAGGTGGGCAGGAGCTGGCAGCGCTCCCCTGCCACTTAGGAAGGGGAATTTTCTTTTCCTCTAAAGAAACCCTCTGCTCTGAGCTCCACCATGTGTTGTCGTGGGACAGGACACTCCTGCCGGGCAGGTGCGGGCAGCAAAACCCAGTGATGCCGCACGGGGCGTGGCCAGGACCCCGCATGCAGCTCTGGAAAGCAGGCAGGTAGGTTAGGTGCTTCAATTCCGTCAGAGGGACGTAGGGACGAGGCTAAGAAGCAGCAGGGCCGACTCACTGTGGTAATCTGCCAGAGGCTGGTGCAGCGAGGTATCCGCACCCTGTCACCCAGTGGTCCCATGCATCTGCCCCTAATGATCTATTAAACTCCTGTGCCTATCTGTAGACCTCCAACGCTAAAACGAAAAGCCCAAGTCTTTTTTTTTTTTAAAGAGAGATTAACAAGACTTGGGGTACGCCTAGACTACAGGCTTTTGTCGACAGAAGTTTTGTCGACAGATACTGTCGACAAAGCTTCTGTCGACAAAGAGCGTCTAGACTACAGCCAGTTCTGTCGACAAAGCAAGCCGCTTTGTCGACATGACAGTATAGACGCAAAGGACAGTGTAGATGAAATAACGCCTTCTGTCCACAGAACTCTGTCGCCAAAAGGCGTTATTCCTCGTAGAATGAGGTTTACCGCTGTCGACAAAACTGCCCTTCTGTTGACGTTATGTCGACAGAACTCAGCAGCAGTGTAGATGCAGATATAGTTTTGTTGACAAAAGTCCACTTTTGTCCACAAAACCCTGTAGTCTAGACACACCCTGGGACTTTTCATCTTAGAAAAGAGGAGACTAAGGGGGGACAGAATAGCGGTCTATAAAATCATGACGTGTAGAAAAAGTGAATAAGGAAAAGTTATCTACTTATTCCCACAGTATAAAAACTAGGGGGTCACCAAATGAAATGAATAGGCAGCAGGTTTACAACAAATCAAAGGAAGTTTTTCTTCACTCAGCACACAGTCGACCTGTGGAACTCCTTGCCAGAGGATGCTGTGAAGACTAGGACTTTAACGGGGTTCAAAAAAGAGCTGGAGAAATTCATGGAGGATAGGTCCATTGATGGCTATTAGCCAGGCTGGGCAGGGATGGTGTCCCTAGCTTCTGTTTGTCAGAGGCTGGGAATGGGCAACGGGGGAGGGATCACTTGATGATTCCTTGCTCTGTTCTGTCACTGGCCACTGCCAGCAGACAGGACACTGGGCTAAATGGACCTTTGGTCTGACCCATGTAGCCGCTCTAATATTCTAAGGCTGCGGCTGGCCTTTGGGCTGGTGGGCGGCACAGACCAGAAATGCAGGGTGGAATGGTTCCACATCTCACAATTTTATGGTGGTATGTTGGTGTTTTTCTGAAGCACCCACAGGCTGGAATCTGGGTATCGTCTGGCAATGCCTACTTCTTTTTAATGTGAGTTTCTAGCCCTCCTGGCCCCCGAGAATATGAACCCTGTGCACCCCACACCAGCAAGCAAAGAAAAAGAGCCTCATGTTTATTGCTTTTTTTAAGCCTCATGTGCTTTAAGCCAGTCTCCTATTTTTTCTGGAGCCAGACACAGGGTGATGGAGGTTGGCAACGCTCAGCCCTGAGTGGCCCCCAGCAACCACGCCGTGGAAAGCTGGATTCCAAATGGGAAGGGTTGTTCCCCCCCCCCGACAGCTGATAAAATACTATGATTTGCCTGCAGGCCTTTTCATCTGCAACCCTCAGGGACCCAGCGACTGTGGGAACACGTGGGCCGGTACTGCCCAATGCTGCCCCCGTGGCTGGAAAGAGCATGGAGAGCCACTGATGATTTCACTCAGAGGTTTCACGCAATGCCCATGACTCAGCAGTGAAATCTACAAAGAGCAGGAGTGGCTGGCATCCGCTCCGAGCGGCTGTGAGAAATACCAGGGGCTGCCAGTTTGGGTAACACGAGGCCGTGACTTAGGAACCGCCAGGGCTGAGAGCAGCAGTGACAGCGTGAGCGAAACAAAGCAGGTGCAGAAGAGTCTCAAGGGGGGCAGCCATGTCAGTCTGTCACTTTAAACACAACGCATGGTCCTGTGGCCACAAACATACACAGATCACGTCATGCGCGTTCGTGGGCACAACCCACTTCCTCGGATGTGTTGGAAGCGTGGCTGGGACAGCGTCACATCTCATAGACTTTGAGGCCAGACGGGCCCATCATGGTCATCTAGTCTGCCCTCCACATCGCAGGCCAGAGAAGCTCCGCCCCCAGCCCCCCCACACCCAGAACCTCTGCCTGAGTTACTGACGCCCTCAAAGCGCGACGGAAGGACTCCAAGGTACAGAGACATCACCATTTCCTGCAGAGGAAAGCGTGACAGGTTCCCCAGGCTGCAACCTGGGACGGGGATACCGCCAAGCCCTCTCACCCACCCACCGGGGCTCCCTCTCGCCCAGCGATGCTCTGACAAGCTGCACACCTGTGGCAGGTGCTGTGCACACACAGATACCCCCCACGGGCAGGCACACACCCAGCTGAGTGACATGAATGCTTCTCCCAAGTACCTAAAAGGGCATCACAGGGAGGAGGGGGGAAAATTGTTCTCCTTGGCCTCTGAGGACAGGAGAAGAAGCAATGGGCTTAAATTGCAGCGAGGGAAGTTTAGGTGGGACATTAGGAAAAACTTCCTAATTGTCAGGGTGGTAAAACACTGGAATAAATTGCCGAGGGGAGTTGTAGAATGTCCATCTCTGGAGATATTTAAGAGCAGGTTGGACAGACACCTGTCAGGGATGGTCTAGATAGTGCTTGGTCCTGCTGTGAGGACAGGGGACTGGACTCGATGACTCTTGAGGTCCTTTCCAGTTCTAGGGTATGTCTAGACTACAGGTTTTTGTCGACAGAAGTTTTGTCGACAGATACTGTCGACAAAGCTTCTGTCGACAAAGAGCATCTAGACTACATCCAGTTCTGTCGACAAAGCAAGCCGCTTTGTCAACATGACAGTGTAGACGCAAAGGACAGTGTAGATGGAATAACGCCTTCTGTCAACAGAACTCTGTCGACAAAAGGCGTTATTCCTCGTAGAATGAGGTTTACCGCCGTCGACAAAACTGCTGAGTTCTGTTGATGTTATGTTGACAGAACTCGGCAGTAGTGTAGACGCAGGTATAGTTTTGTAGACAAAAGGCCACTTTTGTCGACAAAACCCTGTCATCTAGACGTACCCCTAGTGTTCTAGGATTCTATGAACTTCCAACAGCGAGGCTCCAGCTGCCTGCTCCATCACCCCAATCCGGCACCCCTGAATTGGCCTCTGGAGAGGACATGCCCCTTGCACACTGAGCAGAAATTTCCCGTGCCCTTCAAGCCAAACACATTTTTTTCAGTAAAGTACAAAACAGGTGTGTTAGCTACAGCGCGAGAGGTGTGAAGTGGGGACGAGCAGTAGGCACCGAAGAGCAGAGGAAGTGACCAAAGACAATAAGAGACAAACACACAAATCTAAATCATACGATGCCGTATTTAGATCAGCAGTGGTGTGACCCTGCTGGATGTTACAGATCTTAACATACAGGTTTCTCCTGAAGCGTGAACCAGTCTTCATGGCTGAAGTTTGTGTCTTCTCAGGATTCTTGTCGCTCCCAGCATAGCTGGGGCAGAAGAAAGGCAAACCCCTCAATGCATTGTCCCTTAGTTTACATCCTTTATCCATGTACCTGGAGCAGGGGTGAGGAACCTATGGCGTACTGGCTGCACACAATTTGCAGGAGTAGCTTCTGGTGGACCGCAAGACTGTTCATTTACCTGAGTATCCACAGACATAGGTGGCAGATTTAAAACAAACCAAATGAAGATTTTTTTCATGCAACGCACAGTCAACCTGTGGAACTCCTTGCCAGGGGATGTTGTAAAGGCCAGGACTTGAACAGGGTTCAAAAAAGAGCCAGATAGATTCATGGAGGTTAGGTCCATCAATGGCTATTAGCCAGGATGGGTAGGAATAGTGTCCCCAGCCTCTGTTTGTCTAGAAATGGATGACAGGAGAGGGGTAATATAATGATTACCTGTTGAGTTCCCTCCCTCTGGGGTATCTGGTATTGGCCACTGTGGGCAGACAGGACACTAGGCTAGATGGACCTCTGGTCTGACCGAGTCTGGCTGTTCCCATGTTCTCATGCTGCAGACATTCATTTTAGCTTGGATTTACATCAGCAGGGTTCAACGGTAACACCTAGAATCGGGGATTCCTCACTTTGGCCAAAGGTCACATCCCCTCCCCTATGGGCATCTGGCTCCCTGATCCCGGACACCCACCACTGCTACCGCACACAGACTGGTGTGTCCAGGCCCTGCCTGCTAGACTCATGTGCTTTTAAGCTTTCCTCAGGCTGAACAGCACCCAGGCGTGGTTCTGGATGTCGGAGCAGACACTGCGGGGAGGAGGCAGGGAGTTAAAATCTCCTTCTGGGCAGGCGTTAGGCCAAGGAGAGGCAGGGTTCGCAGTATTGCCAGCACCCGGCTCCCACGCTGAGGCCACATTGCGGGGGGACCTGCAGAGACACAAGCCAAGAGACGGTCCCTGGCTGGGGAGACTTGGTCGAACTAGAGACGACAGCCCACGGGTCGAGCGTCACCCCCATTTTACAAAGCGAGGAAGAGTCGGGCCCCAGAGGAAGCCCCTGAGTGAGCTGGGATTAGACCTTTAGTCACCAGTCCACGGGCTCCTTAACGACTCGACGGTCTGGCTGGGTTACTGATCCCTCGTTTTGTATGCTGCTGAAAGCCCGGGCTCGTCGGAGTGCTAGCCGTGCCCAGATGGATTAAAGAGAAGGTATCTGGACCTCACCAGTCTCATGCAGGACACATCCCAGTGACTAGCGGACTCCACCGCAGTGTCTGGGCCCGCGTGGGCCGCCCCGGCCGACGGGCCTCCCGGGACAGGCAGAGAAAGCCACGTCTCTCCCTCCCTGACATTGTGAGGTCCCATCCGAATCCCTTATTAGCATGCGCCAGGAGCAGAGGACTCACGAGGGAGAGGACTCTGACAGGAGGCTGCCAGGTGATCGCTGGGTTGCTCCCGGCTGCGAGGATGCGTCTCGCGTGTGCCCACGTTTCAGAAGATAACGATCTCATCGCCGAGCTGTGAATTTCGCACCTCCTGCTCTTCCCCTCCCCTCTCCATTGCGGGATAGAAATGTTCTCCGCCAACCATCATTGGATGTCAAAAATCGTTACCGCGGAACAGGCCTGCATGTGCTTCAGAGACGCCAGAAATGACACGAGAAGGAAGAGAGGGGGCGGGGGAGACAGACAGAAAGAGGAAGCATTATGCCGCGCTGTGATCCGCAATTAACTGGGCCCCGTCCGGAAGGCGCAGGAGATGCACGGAGGGAAGCCGACCGGGGTCATTGGGCTGAAGACGAGCCCTCGGTAACTGTAAAGGATTGCTGAGCAGGCGCTGGGGCCGGGAGGAGATAGTGGGGGGGGGGGGGGGGCAGGATGGTTGTGGCTGGATGATGGGTGGGCCATTAGAGAGACCCGGTGGGCCGAGCGCGTCTGTGATGTTAGCAGCATGCCCTCCTCGAAGGGGGGCCATGCTGTGCACGCTCACACTGCCGGGGAGTGCACCTGCCCATGGGGCTGTCTCTGGACACCGGAAATTGATTCCTAGGCCGTGGGATGGGCTCAGGGGAGGCTGGGTAAACCAAAGGCCCGATGTGGGCCAAGTTACAGCGCCAATCAGAATAAGTGCAGCGGGGGGACGCTGGCCCTGGGGAGGGTGGGAAAGGGGCTACAACCCCTCTCCAAGTGAATGAAATTCCATCCTCAGATCCCTCTCTCTGAAGCTCGGCCCAAGTCTATTATCAGCTACCTGTGTGGGGAAGGAGCCAGGAGGACTTGGCCCCTCTGGGCGCTTACTCCCTCCTGGGCTGGAAGCCCAAGGGCTGAGCCCTGCAGGATGCATCCTCTCTATCACATCGAGGGGTCTGTGCAGGGCAGGGCAAGGAGGGGGCATGAAGCGTGGGCTGCCGCGGCGTAGGCTGCCCCTGCTCCGTGGATAATAGCCCGCCACACCCACCCCGGCGCTCCGTCACCCCTGCAGAACGATGGCCCGGTGCTCTCCAGGGACAGCCCTACACACAGCAGGGCCACTGCCCCGCCAAACTGTCGGGGAAGCCTGCAGGAGAATCTGAGCTTTTCCCTCCAACCCTCGAGTGCAGGCATCGTTCTGCGACCACCTCGCTGGCTGATCTGCCTCCCTCGGACCACGCAGATCCCACCAACCAGAGACGGAACACGGCTTGAACCTTCCTGGTCTGGGACTCTCTGGTCCAGCAACTTCCATGGTCCGGTGGCACGACGGTCCCCCCCCCCCCAGAGAGTCCCCGACCAGGGAGCCCCAGCAGGAAGCAGCTGGCTGCGGAGCCTGGTGGTCCAGGGGGAGGGGAGCCTGAAGTTCTGCTACAAACCCTGGGAGAGCCTGGAGTCCATCAACAGAGGGGCCGACCTTCCCTGGTCCAGCAAACTCCCTCCTTCAGACCAGGCAGGTCCCGAGGGTGCCGGGCCAGGGAGGTCCCACCTGTAGTCCCGCTTGAGTCGCTTGCTCTGGCTCTGCCATCACTGTGGGAGCACTCCCTAGGGCAGCCCCCTGCACAGAGCCCAGAGGTGGAAAGCAAGGGTTAGGCCAGGAAGATGCCCAGGGCCCCCACTTTGCATCTTGCTGGAGAAAACAATCACCTTGCAGTGTTCGTAGAATTGTGGAACCCCAGGGCGGGCAGAGACCTCAGGAGTCACAGAGTCCAGCCCCCTGCCCAAAGCAGGACCAACCCCAACTCAATCAGCCCAGCCAGGGCTTTGTCAAGCTGGGACTTAAACACCTCTAGGGATGGAGATTCCACCCCCGCCCTAGGGAACCCCTCCCAGTGCTTCCCCACCCGCCTAGGGAAATAGATTTTCCTAATATCCAACCTAGACCTTCCCACTGTAACTTAAGACCATTGCTCCTTGTTCTGCCACCTGCCACCACTGAGAACAGCCTCTCGCCAGCCTCTTTGGAACCCCCCTGCAGGTAGTTGAAGGCTGCTACCAAATCCCCCCTCACTCTGCTCTTCTGCAGACTAAACAAGCCCAAATCCCTCAGCCTCTCCTCACAGGTCATGTGCTCCAGCCCCCTAATCATTTTGGTTGTCCTCCGCTGGACCCTCTCCAATGCGTCCACATCCTTTCTGGAGTGGGGGGGCCCAGAACTGGACGCAATACTCCAGATGTGGCCTCACCAGAGCCGAATAAAGGGGAATAATCATTTCCCTAGATCTGCTGGCAAAGCTCCTCCTAATGCACCCCAATATGCCATTAGCCTTCTTGGCTACAAGGGCGTCCTGTTGACTCATATCCAGCTTCTCATCCACTGTCATCCCCAGGGCCTTTTCGGTCACTCTTCGGAAAGGGCGCAGAATATCCTACTGCCTTGCCCCCCCCCACATCTGTCCAGCACCACTAGCCAGTGGGCCAGGAGAGTTGGAGCTCTGGACCTGCCCCCCGCCCCCTGCTTTGGAGTAGCTACACTGCCCTGAAGCATCTGGGTCCAGCGCTAAGCTTGCAGCTGCCCAAGATGCAAAGGTTGGGGAAAAGCGCCTTGTCCCCTCTCCACCTCCTCTTGGGTCTGGGCACCAGTGCAGGTCTGGACACAGTCTGGCCCTGCGTCCAACAGACCTGCCACTCAGTCCTGCTTGTTGTGTGTTACTGGCGGAGGCAGCTGGGCTGAAGACATCAGGATCCGGGTGTCTGGTCTCCGCTCCCAGGAAAAGAAACAGTCGGCGCCTGAGCCCCAAATGTAGCCACCTAAATCCTCCACCACCTCCCCCAGGTCTGTGGCTTATGGAAATCCCCCTGGGACTCCATAAACATCTAGGATCACGAGCTGATGTGACAGTCCCCTGCCGTGGCAGCCTCATAATTAATTTTGGGCAGTCCTAAAATGTGTGTGGCAGAGGAGGTCAGATGAGCCAGAGGTTCCCTTCTAGCCTTATAATCTATCAAGCGATTGTCACATCTTTGGTCCTTTCAGGGCCACATTCCCACCCTAGGTTTCCTGGTGTAAATCAGACTTCTCTGAAGTCTGCAGAGACCAGAGCACGTGACCACTGGGCTCAGAATTAGCTGTGCATGTCACCACCGAACGCTTCCTCGAGCAGAGGTGTTGGTTTGGTAAGCAACGTTCCCTCTCACCTTTCTCATCCACGTGCGGAATAATTTTTTGTGGACTGAGGTATGTGCAAGTGTGCACCACCAGGACAAACCAAAAAAAAAAACCTAGCTGGGAGCGTTCTGCTAATCAGCAGGGTGGCATTTGACTCCCTCGAGCAAACGCACAAGCTTACAGAGAACATGGTTGGCCAGGTGGCAGGAGATGGTGTATCAGCATGTCTCCCTGGTGCATCGCATACATACTCCTCCGTCAAGCCTGCAGGAGGTGGAACGGGAGGGCCGAGCCCCGCTGGAGCCAGATGCCCACCCTAGCCCGCCCACCCACCCGCCGCTCTCTTTGAAGAGGCTCCTTCTCAGATGCAGTGACCAGGTGTCACTGTTCATTTGGCAGGCCCTGCAGTGTGACAGACCCGCCCAGCCCTCAGGGGAATTGGGAAGCCCGACAGTTTCAGAAGGAAAGGAGAAACTTCTGCTTGTACTTTGCCCTTCCCTCTGAGTGCTCTGCTGCCGGGAGAAGAGAGGACGCACCGCCCGGGTGAAATACACCAAAGAGAGAGGCGTCGTTAACATGCTCAAGAGTTATTGCTCAAACCTTCCCGGTGCTGGACCCCTGGGACCAGTGGGCTGAAAGCTTTTAAACACACAGCCCCTGGAGCTGGGCCAGGAAGGGTTCTCTGCTTCTTTGTCCGTGACCCCTTCAAAATCACTCAGGCTGGACCTTCCACCTGCAAGGTGTCCCAGGTGGCCTGGAAAATCAATCCCCTTCGACTGGATATGGAGCTGATTGGTTGGCCCAGGACTGAGGCTTCCGACATCCACATCACGACAAGGTATTTATGGGAGATCACAGTGGTGTACACAGCGGGGAGGGAGAGGAATTGTCTAGCCACTGTACGCAGGGCCTCTCTGTCATTTGAAAAGTTCCCCATCAACAAGACAGCAGACTAGACCACCCCGGAGACTTTTTCCTCCCTCTAGATTCAGCACTCCCAGCCAGACAGTGATGGAAGGTGAAGGGCCAAGCTGGGATCTAACAGGACTTGACCATTTCTAACGCATAATTTTAGGGACATGGCTGTCTAATGTCAAAGATGAGGGGAAGGAGGGGGGATAGGTTCTCATCCCTTGTGAGATGACAGGGTCCAAAAACCAGCTAGATAGATTCATGGAGGCTAGGTCCATCAATGCTTATTAGCCAGGATGGGCAGGGATGGTGTCCCTAGATCACTGGTTCTGTACTGTTCCCTGTTCTGTTCACTCCCTCTGGGGCACCTGGCATGGGCCACTGTGGGCAGACAGGACCCTGGGCTAGATGGCCCTTCGGTCTGCCCCAGTCTGGCCGTTCTTATGTTCTTCTGGGCAATTCCCTTAAGCTGCCCGTCACACTTGCTGCCCGTGCCATAATGTATAATAATTGACATGTGATCACAGCTGCTTGGTGAAGGTGTGCAAGCCGGCACCAAGAGAGCGTCTGCGCATGTCCATTCCTGTCGCTGTTCATTATTGCTACAACAGAAGCATACAGCAGGGCTCCGCTGTGCTAGCTGCTGTACATGCCAGAGATGGTCCCTGCCCCAAGGAACTTCCAGTCGGCATTAAGCTGCGACGAGTCGCTGTAACAAAGCAAGGGAAGCAAGCGGAGGGGGAAGATGAGGATAAGAGTCATTGAAACAAAGGGTTATGCAGATTAGCCCTGGGCACCATTTTCAGATTTGGAGGTGAGGCATGAGTATTAGTAAACAATCGCTATTGAGGATCAGCAGCAAGGGGCCACGCGGCTAGCCACATCCAGCGGGGAAGGTACCCGTGGTATCCTACAGATTGTAAGCAGGGAGGGACCCGATAGCGTCACGCTCGGCCCACCTCAGACAGACGTTCCTTGACTCCTTCATGGACCCAGAGATTGGCGATGGAGCCAGAGGGAGATGCTCCATGAAAACTTGGACCCAGCCAGGGAAGTGGTTCTGGCAGAGGGATTTGAAGCCGGGCTTGGATCAAGAGGTGCATCCTGTGGGCGGCCCGTGCGAAACTGCAAAGACGCTTGCGGGCGAAGAGGGCAAATGGGCTGGCAGGCAGGTGTCCTGGGTCACGCAGGGGTCGACGAAAGCTCCTCGCGGCCCGGAGCCTTTGTAAGGATGACGGACGGGCGGGCAAGCCCGAAGCGGAGCCCGGCTGTATGTCTAGATCTCCTTTCTAATTGTTCCTCAATCGAACGAGCTTCATTTCCCACCATTAATTAATGCACCGAGCCACTCTGCTGGCTGAAATTACAGGGAAGAAAGGTTTTTTTTTATTGGCTGTTCTCCGTCTTGCAACGTTTTTAATTTGCTACATGAGGTAAGTTTCAGCAGGTGCCAAAGAGCAGTTTAAGAAATGAGCTGGCCTTAGCATTTCCTCTTCTCTCTCTTTGATTGAGGTCCTCAAAGCCTTAATTAAACTGGCTAGAGTTTCCAGAGCAAAATGCCAGGGGCTGGTGGTACCGTCCACTTCTGAGCCCCCTGGGGATGCTCTATGTCTTCCAGGCAGGGACCTACGATGCAGGAGAAAGTCGCTGCAGGTGGGGGCTGAAATGCACCAGTGGATCTGTGTGGGGACCCCAGAGGGGCTGTGGATCAGGACCAAGGAGCAGTGGCAGAGCGGTATGGGTAGAACCCAGGGCTGGCACAGTGGGTGTGCGGCTGCAGGTCTGGATTGCACCACCTCTGCAGCAATGTGGGGCGTCCCAGGGCCGGAGGAGCCGTGGGAGGAAGCTCACACATTCCCCTGCCTGTGCCGTGCCGCTGCCTTGGCCAGCGCAGGTAGTTTCTCCCTTTCAGGGCGATTAATTCAATCACCCATCACTTTGACCTTGGAGCCGCTCTCCTCCCTGAGGACGATTCAGAGGGGAAAAGAATGAGGCAGAAGCACTGGCATGTGCAGTATCCGGGCCACGCAATGGCCCCATGTGCCTTCCTATGGCTTCCCTTTCATATGCATAACGGACACACGGGCCATTAACTCCAGCAGCCTTGCCAGCAGCTTCTGTAATAATCTGTAACGGATGAAATAGTGCACGAGAGCCGTACCGGGCTCCTCAGTTCAGGAGGCGCGGTAACTGGTCATTATGGGATTTATGAGCTCCGTGACTGGTCATTACAGCCTCGAGAGGAATGCTGCATCAGTGCTCTTCCTGAAAACGCCGTCCTGGCCACCGTGGAGGTGGAAGCTCTTTACCCCAACCTTCCACAAGAGGATGGATGATGCTGTCAGGACCACTGTCCCCGATGATGCCACGGCTCACCTGGTGGCTGAGCCCTGTGACTTTGTCCTCACCCACAACCATTTCCGATTTGGGGACAATTTGCACCTTCAAGGCAGCAGCACAGCCATGGGCACCCACATGGCCCCACAATATGCCGACATCTTTACGGCTGACCTTGAACATTTCCTCAGCTCCTGTCCCCTAGCATCCTTCCTCTCCTTATACTACACTGATGCCATCTTCATCACATGGACCCATGGGAAGGAGGCCCTTGAAGAATTTCATCGGGATTTCAACAATTTCCACCCCACCATCAACCTCAGCCTGGACCTTCCACACAAGAGATCTACTTCTTGGACACTATGGGTATGTCTAGACTGCATCCCTCTGTTGGCAGAGGGATGCAGATTAGGCAGGTCGACATTGCAGATGAGGCAGGGATTTAAATATCCCATGCCTAATTTGCATAAAAATGGCCACCGCGTTTTGCTGACTCAGCACTTTGTCAGCAACAAGCTGCAGTCTAGAGGGGGAACTGTTGAGAAAGAAAGCCTTTTTCGACAGATCCCTTATGCCTCCTGCAAGGAGGTTTACAGGATCTGTCGAAAAAGGCTTTCTTTCTCAACAGATCCCCCTCTAGACTGCCGCTTCTTGCCGACAAAGTGCTGAGTCTGCAAAACGCGACGGCCATTTTTATGCAAATTAGGCACGGGATATTTAAATCCCTGCCTCATTTGCAATGTCGACCTGCCTAATCTGCAACCCTCTGCCGATAGAGGGATGCAGTCTAGACATACCCTACAGTACAAATAAATGATGGTCACATACAGGACCGGCCCGAGGTATTCTGGTGCCCCGGGCATGGGCGCGCAGCACCGCCCCCGGGCACACGGTGCATGCGTGGGCCCACCCATGGGGAGCGGGCCCGCCCCCCTAGGATGCGCAGGCCCGCCCCCGGGGTGCACAGCGCGTGCGCGGCCCGGCTACTGCCACTGGCGTGCAGCCCGGGGCCCACCCCTGGGGCACATGGTGAAAGCACGGCCCAGTCTGGCCCGGCCGTCACTGCTGGCGTGCGCGTCGGGCCGTGTAGGGCCCCGCTGCCATGGGGGGAAGGGCGTTGCTAGCCGGCGCTGCGGGGATGCAGGCGGGCCGGTGCTGCGGGAGCCAGGCTCGCAACGCCTGATGGCAGCTGTAAGGGACGCCGTGCTCCCCTTACAGCTGCCATCAGGCGCCCCCCATCGGTTGGCGCCCTGGGCAGCTGCCCGGCTCGCCCATGCCTCCGTCCGGCCCTGATCACACAAACACCATCCAATATCGGAAACTGACCGCTATTCTTACCTATTGGGATATGTAAAATGAATAGGGATCTGGGATAGTGGTAAGGAGTTCAACCACAGTAGGCAGTACCCTCTAACACGCTCTTTCCCTTCATTTTTGCAGCCTAGGAACATAGATAAGCATGCCGCTGCTTTTCTGTGTTGTGTCTTTTACCTACCCCCACTGGGCCTGTATAAATATTTCAGGGTCACTTTTCTTGTAATCTCTGTAACCTGCTGATTCGGAAAGTTTGTAGCACAGAAAAGTGTTGATTTAATCAGAAATTCTATAAATAGTAATTGGGGCGGGTATAATAATGTCATCACCTGCTTAGTAATATTCATTTTGTGGGAGTTAACATTACTAAATAAGGCTTTAGGAAAAGTATATAGACGTGTGAATTAACATACTAAAACAGATAAAAGGGTGTAATTGGTGCCAGGTTGTTGCCACTCGGACGTTGTGCTGAATGTCCGAGGTTAATGTGCATTGGGTAATAAAGCATTTCCGTTGACCCCATCCGCTCCTGGGTCGCCTGTTTCTTCTCTAACATTACCTACACGCCTCCAGCATCCATCCAGGTAAGGGTGAAGTGTAGACACACCCAAGAAGGGCAAACATAATACCTCTCCTTAAAAGGAGGGGGCAAAGAGAACGAGGGGAATATAGACCAGTCAGCCTAACTTCAATACTGCGAAGATCTGGGAACGAAGGGTTTAACAACCAATTTTGTAAGCACTGGGAGGGGATAATCGGGAATAACTAAGACGGATTTGTTAAGAATAAATCGTGCCAAGCTGACCAACTTTCCTTCTTTGACAGGGTAGGTGACCAGGAAGCTGAAATGTGACAGACATTGATTTCAGGAAGGTGATGAATATTTTGACATAGTCCAACACGATAGTCGCATAAGCAACTAGGGAATAATGGCCAAGGTGAAATTACTCCCAGGCATGTGCACAAATGGTTGAAGACTGGACTCAAAGAGCAGTTATCAATAGCTCCTCGTCAAACTGGCAGGGGGACATCTCTCTTGGGGACCCTCTGGGGTCAGTCCTCGGCCTGCTATGAGTCAATATTTTCATGAATGACTCAGGGAATGGAAGTGAAGAGCATGCTTATAAAACCAGTGGATGACACTATGCTGGGAGGGGTTGCAAGCACTCTGGTGGGCACGATTAGAAGGCAAAGTGACCTTGACAAAGGAAGACAATTGGTCTGACCTCAACACAATGATATCACATGAAGATACATGCAACTCACTTCATTTAGGAAAGAAAAAAAAAATCAAATGCCCTGCTACAAATCGGGGAATAACTGGTCGGGTGGTGGTACTGTTGAAAAAGATCTGGGGGTGATAGTGGATCACAAACTGAATATGAGCCAGCAACGCGAAGGCAGTTGTGAAAAAGACTCATCTCATTCTGGGGTGTATTAATTGGGGTGTCATACTAAGACACAGGGCGTCACTGTATTACTCTATTTGGCCCCAGTGAGGTGTCAGCTGGAGTCCTGCATCCCTTTCTGAGTGACACACTGTAAGAAAGATGTGGACAAATTGGAGAGAGTCCAGAGGAGAGCAACACACATGATAAAGGGCTTAGAAAACCTGATCTCTGAGAAAAGGTTTAAAAAACTGGGCCTATTTAGTCTTGAGGAAAGCCGACTGAGAAGGGATCTGATAACAGTCATGCTCAGGGCTGTTACAGAGAAGACAATGATAAATTGTTCTCCGTGTCCACTGGCGGTAGGAGAAGCAATGGGGGTTAATCTGGAGTGAAGGAGATTTAGTTTAGATTTTAGGAAAACCTTTCTAGCAATAGGAGTAGTTAAGCTCTGGCTTTCAGGGGAGGTTGTGGACGCTCCGTCACTGGAGGTTTTTAAGAAGTGGCGGGACAAACACCTGTCTGGGATGATCGAGGGTTTTTTGTGGTCCTGCCTCGGTGCACGGGGCTGCACGTGGTGATCTCTGTGGCTGCGAAACAATTCTTCAATGCTCTGCAGCCACGAAGAAAGGCTAATGCAGAAGGGAGGGGTGTACTGGTTATCACAGAGGAACAGAAACGGGTCAATGGCAGAACAGCTGCACAAGAACAATGGGACAAGCCGCGTCCATGTGTCGGCAGACAGCTGCATCCTCACCCACAGAACAGGAATGCCACGCTCGCCAAGTCAGCACTTTCATGGTGAAATGATCGATTTTGCATGATCTTTCCAGTGTGTATTTTTATATTGTGGTTTTTATTTTTATGTTTTCATGGTAAAGGGTTGTGGGAATTGAGTGCTGGCGAAATGCACCGTATTGACAGCTCCGGAGATTGAAGGCCTCTCCTTATCCCGAAAGAAGGCAGCTCTCCGGCAGCACAAAGGTGTGTGCTGCATCCCTGAGTACCAAGGACCACGTCCTGGGCAGTGACTGAAGCCTGCTGACCCCTCTGTTGCGACTGGCAGACCAGGGTAGGGGACCAGTGCCCACGAGATGGGTGGGGCTGTTTGTGGTTTTGGCCCCCACCACTGGCAACTGGACTGAGACATACCGACCCTCACCTGTCACCAAATTCCAGGGGATAGTACCGGGCTGGGCAAGATGCAGCCCAGGGGCTGAATCCGGCCCACCTCCCACTTTGATCCGGCCCACGGACGGCATCGGGATGCTTTCTATTTCTATCCTGCTGCCCATGCCACCAAATTTCCAGGCAGTGGCTCAGGCAGCAGAATCCTATTTAAATGGCTCCCGATCACCGCACTAACCCCGGAGCCGTGAGCCTTTTAAATAGCCACAGCAACCACAGGTGCCTGCCAGGCAAGGTGGTAGCAGTGGGACCAGGAGCCGCAAGCCCTTTGTTTTGTTTTTACTTCGAAGCCTCCGGCCCCAGACAACTCTGGGAGGAGGCTAGTCCCCCTTCCGCCCCTTCCGCCCCAGGCCCCGCCCCTTCTGGGGGCGGAGTCGGCTTGTGAGATCCCTGTGCAGTTCCGATATACTGGAACCTCGGAGTTCCGATCTCCTTGGGAAGGGAATTGGCCACTCTGAAATGTTCGTCACGCTGAACAAACCATCGTGGTGCTTCTTCCAAAATCAGACAGTGGAACGGTGACATACCACGGCATTGACACTTTACCATGCAGAAGAAAACGCTGCTTTCCCCCCTTTTTTTAGTAGTTTACATTTAATGCTGGATTGTACCGTATTCGTTTTCTTTGTTTGCTTTTTCTTGGTCTCTCCTGCTGCTTGCACATGTATTTCTGGTCCCGAGTGAGTCACGTGGCTGACTCTGAGGTTCTAGGGTGTTCGATTCATGTGGGCCAGTGGAGGCCGGGGATGCGTGAGCTCCCCGCTGCTTGGCTCAGGGGACTCAAAGACAGAGCAGACAGATTCCAGCCCAGGAGCGGACAAAAAGGAACGACTGGCTTGTGGCCCACGCTCAATGAAGTGGTGACCTTCATTGGTGAGGTGGTCTCCTCACCTCAAAAAAGATATTTTGGCCTTGGAAAAGCCAAGTGGTGAGGTAGTCTCCTCACCTCAAAAACGATATTTTGGCCTTGGAAAGGGTTCAGAAAAGGGCAACTAAAATGATTAGGGGTTTGGAACGGGTCCCGTATGAAGAGAGGTTAAAACGACTGGGACTTTTCAGTTTAGAAAAGAGGAGACTGAGGAGGGGATATGATAGAGGTATATAAAATCATGAGTGGTGTGGAGAGGACAAATAAAGAAAAGTTATTTATTAGTTCCCATAATAGAAGAACTAGAGGACACCAAATGAAGTTAATGGGTAGCAGGTTTAAAACTAATAAAAGAAAGTTCTTCTTCACACAGCCTGTAGTCAACCTGTGGAACTCCTTGCCAGAGGAGGCTGTGAAGGCTAGGACTATAACAGAGTTTAAAGAGAAGCTAGATAATTTCATGGAGGTTAGGTCCATAAAAGGCTATTAGCCAGGGGATAAAATGGTGTCCCTGGCATCTGTTTGTCAGAGGCTGGAGAAGGATGGCAGGAGACAAATGGCTTGATCATTGTCTTCGGTCCACCCTCTCTGGGGCACCTGGTGCTGGCCACTGTGGGCAGACAGGCTACTGGGCTAGATGGACCTTTGGTCGTACCCAGTACGGCCGTTCTTATGTTCTTATGACCTTGGGCTGCTTCCTGGTGGACAGGAATCCACATTACTAATTTGCTGTCAGCCTCATTAGTAGGGCTGAGGATGACGCAGTCCATGCTGAAAGAACCTAGGAGGGGCTGCCCTAGGTCAGCAGAGCCATGGGATGGGAGCTTGCCCTGACCTTGTGGATCAATAGAGATCTTCACCTCTCGGGGATCTGCATCCTGCCCCTATCGTCAAATTCATAAACCCTCATCATTGACTGGATGGGGGAGCATTGGCCTTTGGCATCTCCATGTATACCACGGTGAGCTCAAGTACCTTTCTGCAAAGGATCGAGTAATAAATGAGCCTTCATCCTTGCCCAGCACCTTGGAATGCATCCCTCCCGCATCCCAAATGCAGCCCGGTGGGGCAGGCAGCCTTTGAAAGAGAGGACAGCCATAAATCTCTCCCAAGCTATATGGACATTTTACAGCTTGCCGTTTCCACCGAGAAGTGGCAGTAAATAATGGAGTGGGAAATCTGCCACCTGTCTCCAGAGGAGGATTGATTTGGGTGGAAGTGCGATTGAGCTTCATATGTATGCGGCGGCTGTAAATAAGCAAAGTTTAAGCAGTGACCTGGGGTCGCTCTTGCTCTCTCACACACACTCTGCTTGCCACCTGTTGGCTTCCCCCGGCTCCTTCTCGGGCTGTTGGTATGGACGGCAGCACTCCTCCAAAGACCGGCGAGAAGGTAGAAGGAGCAGTTGCCGTGATGTAGCCATTTCGCTTTTACATTCCGTTCATGCTAAGGATACGGGGGCGGAGGGAAGGGGGATGCCGTGCTGACACTGAGCTCACGGTTAGGCTGAAACATCCGCAACTGTTTGCTTTCCAAATAAATGCTCCTTTGAGTTCCCAGGTTGGGATTTTAATGATGCTGATCCCGCGAAGCAGCATATGGTTTGCCAGCCTGCTCCGGTCTTTGTTTGGCAGCCTTACGGTCCTATGTCAAGTCTTCCGACGGGAGACCATCTGGAGGGAAGTTAACCATTCAAGGACAAGGGCATGCCATTGAGCATGCTGTCTGCCCCGGGTCGAATGCAACGGTGGGCGCACCCCGATATGGAGCAAGCATGCTGGAAGATTGCAAAGGGGGGCAGGGAGAGGCCCATACTGGACGTAGAGGGAATGCCAGTGGAGAACATGGCTGCCAAGACCCTGCCAATCATGTCAGCTTCCCCCCAAGGGCAGAACTCAGCTGCTGGGCACCACTCGAAATGCAAGACAAGCTTAGGCAAAAAAACACCGGCCCTGTGCACAGCTGTGCTGCTTAGCACGTCAAGAACAGTGGGCAGATGTTGATGGAAAGTCAATGGCCCGGAGACGGGCGGCAAAAGAAAATTTGAATCCCCTTGCACCTTCACAGGCAACGCACCCGGTTTCAAACAGTTTCCTGAACATCCGCTGAGAGCCAACTCGAAGGCAGCTCCTTTCTGGCCTGTATTTACATAGATTTTGGCTCCAATTCCTGGCTGGGAATTGGGGCTTGGCTTTCCCTGTGGTGTGGCGCTCAGTCTCTATGCGGAGCAAGGAACAGTTTGCTGCGGACCGACAGCGTTTTGTCAGGAGAAAGAGAGAAAGAAGCAGCCCGGACTCAAGCAGCAGAGGAAAAGATTTGAGCCTGTTGCTATTGTTATTATTGAGAATGTTTTCTGACTGGAGGTTGTCTAACCCTCCCTCTGACTTGGTAGGTGGCACCCTCTCTAGGTGTCAGGCCCCATCTCCATGGCATTCCCTCCATGGCCTCTCTCCCCATGTGATGGAGACAGGGACGACAGCTTAGTGACATGGACACCGGCCGTCTTGTAACTGGTCTGAGCCCTCCCGCTCAGGGCACGTGAAGGCTCAGTGGACCTACCTGGAGCCCGACTGACGCCAATGGGTCTGATTCAGGCCTTGAGGCCAGAGGCCCTGACAGCCTCCGAGAGCCCCTGGGCAAGGTGTGTGGGTGGCCAGCTCCACGCTCCCAGTAGGGGCGGGGCCCTGGGCAGAAGGGGAGGGGCCAGGGCAGCCAGCCTCTAGCAGTGCCTGGAGCATGTAGAATGGCATTCTGGCGGTGATTTAAAGGGCCAGGGGCGCCGGCCACTGCCGCTGGTACTGCAGCAGCGGCTGGGAGCCTGGGGCCTCTTTGAATCACTGGATCCCGGGGTAACTGCCCCCTTTGCACCCTGCTTGAGACCAAAGTCATCAATGCTTCAGCCACTACCAGTCTGGGAGGGTAGGTGCTGACTCAGTGGGTGCTCCGAGGCAGGAGCACCCCTGGATAAAATGAGTGCTCTCCACTCCAGCCAGCAAGCCAGCACCGGAGCCTCTCACCCACCAGCAGCCCTGCTGATCAGCTCCTCCCGCCCGCCCGCTGCTCACAGCTGTTTTGGGCTATTCAGGAGGCTTGAGGGGGGTAGGGAGGGGCAGGGATGTGGCACACTTGAGGGAGGGGGCAGAAAGAGGGCCGGGGCAGAAAGAGGTGGGGTGGAAGCTTGGGGGAGGGGGTATATGATAAGCCAGCACCTATGGAAACTCAGAAGTTACCTAGAGCTCTGTGTAAGCTCCCAGACTTGCCTCTCACACAAACAAAAGCAGGTGAGACACAAGAGAATACCTCCGCCATCTTGTTTCTCTCTTGTCCTGGGGTCAACATGGAGACCACAGCACAGCGCGGAACCACTTAACTTCTTTCTTGCCTTTCCCCAATTCCACAGAAAGAAATGTCGATGTGTAAACCAGACAGTCAGTGGTGGGGTGTCCAGGGCAAATGGGAGATCCTAAAACAGGAGTGGGGGAACCTTTTTTGGGTCGGGGGCTGCTGACCCACAGAAAAAAAACAGTCGGGGGCCACACACAAGTGAGAAGCAAAAAAGAGAAAAAAAAACCCCTCACTGATGTGACTTCCAACTGAGGAGAAAGACACTCCCCACATTCTCGTCACACCAGAGCGTAAGGGAGGCTGGACTAGTAGATTTTGTGAGCTCCAGCCCTGCAGGGGATGTGTGGGGAGGGGGACTGGAGATCCCTTATGCCTCCTGCAAGGAGGTTTACAGGATCTGTCAAAAAAGGCTTTTTTTCCCTCGACAGATCCCCCTTTAGACTGCCACTTTTTGCCGACAAAGTGCTGAGCTGGCAAAACGCGGAAGCCATTTTTATGCAAATTAGGCGCGGGATATTTAATCCCTGCCTCATTTGCAATGTCGACCTGCCTAATCTGCATCCCTCTGCCGACAGAGGGATGCAGTCTAGACATACCCTTTCTGCTGGGCACCAGACAGACTACATTGGAGAGACACAACTCAGCAGAGTTTACAGCATCTCTTAAAATCAGCATTGAACTCTGGCCCCTGCCCGCCCTTCACCACCTTCACAAATTCTTCCCCTGCCATGTACTGCGACTTAAAGAAAACCAGAGGAGAACCAAAGAGCTGAGGATGAGAAGACCGGGCATCCCTCAACAAAAGGCTACCCAGCTTCAGGAGATCCCCGAGTCAATATACAGTAGACCAGGCTCCCCCACGTAGGGTAGCTGAGAATGGGGGGTAGGGAGGTTCAGCTATTCCCACGTTGACTGGCACATGTCACCTCAGGGCGTGAGGCAGAGAACATTTTGAGGCACCTTTAATGACGGCTTGTGGGAGCAGCTAGTCCTGGAACCTGTGGGATTAGGCAATTCTTGATTCAGTCCTACGTAGAGCACATATTCTGGGGTGAGGGGTGAACAGAGCTGAAACGCTCTGTAACAGGGGTTATAATGCAATTAATTTTAACATCCTTGTTGCGGAAAAATGCTAAAGAGTTGACCGCGATAGCCCATTTAAATAAAAAAAAAAAAAAGAGAACTACACAAAAAAGGAGGAAGTGAGTTAAATGGAAATTAAAAGGAACCGTCACGAGGGTGAAATGCCCACAAGCTGCATGGAAATTTTTTTTTTAAAATGCCACTGTAGAGGCTCACATTAAATACCCCAAAATTAAAAACAAACAAACAAACAAACAAACAAAACCCCTGAAAAACAGAGGGCCAAACAAAGTCCTGATGCCTAAACAGAACAAAAGGGGCAGTTAGAGGCAAAAGGCATCCTTCAAAAATTGGAAGTCAAATCTTTCTGAGGAAAACAGAAAGGAGTATAAACTCTGGCAAGTCAACTGCAAAAGTATAATTAAGCAGGCCAAAAAAAAAAAAAAATAGATTTGAAGAACAATTAGCAAAAGACCCTGTCGAGGGCACCTTGCCCGTCCGCCGGTGAGGGTGGCAACGGGCCCTTGGACGCCTCTTGAACTCCCTCTTGGGGCAGGGTGGCCTAACAGACACAGAGTCTATGCACTGCAACCTGCGTTCAGGGTAACACGGCCTAGTGGCCACAGAGTCAATACACAGTCTGGCCCAGTGGCCACAGAGTCAATATACAGTCCTCAGTGTTCAGAGAAGTACGGCCTAGTGGCCTCAGAGTCAATATACTTCCCCCCCTCCCGGGGTCAGGGTAGTGTGGCCCAGCGGCCACAAAGTCAATACACATCACGGCCTAACAGCCACAGAATCAATATACAATCCCTCTGGAGCCAGGGTTGTATGTCCCAGTGGCCACAGAGACTGGATACTTCCCCCTGTGTTCAGGGTAACACAGCCTAGTGGCCACAGAGTCAATATACAATAGACAAGTCTCCCCCATGTGGGGTATCTGAGGAGGCAGGATAGGGGGACCTGGGCCTCTCCACTGGGTCCCAGCCTAGGTTCCTGTCGGCAGTGAAACGGTCCACTGCTAGCTCGGTGGGGGATCCCCCCGTAACACACCGCGCTCTCGGGGAGCAATTCCCCACCCTAGGCCACTTCCTACCTGCATCCTGTAGGAAGTCCTCTCTGTCTCCTCGCTCTCGTCTGGGGACTTCTAATGCAGTCCTTCTCGGCCTGGCCGCAGCGGCTTGGTCCGGCTGTGCTTCCTCCCCGGGAGCTCCTCCAGCACCTCCTTCCCCTGTGGCCGTCAGCCCTGACTGAGCCTCTCCACAGGCCTTTATAGCCGGCCTCCAGTTGGAGCATGCCCAGCAGGGCTGTGGGGGCGGGGCCTCCTCAGCTAGGTCAGTGCGGGGTTGATACACCCCCTCACAGAGCCCAACATGAAGAGCAATTCCTTTTAACACCCCAGAGGCCGGGTGCCCACTAAACACTCAGCGGGGCCACTGGGCAATGGAGGGGCTAGAGGCACGCTGGAGGAAGACGAGGCTGCAGCAGAGAAGCCACATGAGCTCTTGGCATCACTCTTCATGGCAAAGGATGTCAGGGGGATCCGCCTGCCTGGGCTGTGCCTTTAGGTGACGGAGCTGAGGCGCTGTCCCAGACGGAGGGGCCCATTGAATTGATAAATGCAACAGGATTCACCCAGGACCTCTCGAGGAGCGTGGCGGCGGAAGTAGAGAACGTGTGTAACGGGCATGCAAGGTATCACTGAAATCAGCCTGTGTTACTGTGACGGGGCAAATCCACCCCCCACTGTAGGGCAGGGAGCTGCCCTGGCCCAGCTGGCCGGAAAAGCTCCACCCCCACTGCCCTGCGGGGCATGCTCCCAAGGGGGCCAGGGTATAAAAGCCCAGGGAGCCACGCACTTGGGGCTGACGGCCGGAGGGGAAGGAGCACGGTTTGGAGCTCCTGCGCCGCCCCTGAGCAGCCGCCGCCGCCGCCAGTACTGCTTCAGCAGCCCCTGCAGCAGCCGCCGAGCCCCAGCCCCAAGCCAGGAGGCCGAGGACCGGGGCGCGCCCGGCCAAGCAACCCCCGGGGAGGGGAGCGGCTCGTCGGGAGCGGTAGGAAGCAGCCCAGGGCGGGGGATGGGCCTCGGGGAGCTCGGCGCATGTCGGGAGGAATCCCCGCCGAGCAGGCAGTGGAACTCGCCTCTGCCCACAGGGCCCTGAGCTGGGCCCCAGTGGAGTGGGAGGGCCTGGGTCCCCCTACCGCTCCACCCCACAACTGGGGGGGGCTTGCATGGTGACTAGGCCTCAGGGCCGTAAATACCCTGCCAGAGGGGCATGTACTTTTGACCAGGCCTCAGGGCCGTAAATACCCTGCCAGAGGGGCATGTACTTTTGACCAGGCCTCAGGGCCGTAAATACCCTGCCAGAGGGGCATGTACTTTTGACCAGGCCTCCAGGCCGTAAATAACCTGCCACAGGGGCATGTACTTTTGACCAGGCCTCAGGGCCGTAAATACCCTGCCAGAGGGGCATGTACTTTTGACCAGGCCTCCGGGCCGTAAATAACCTGCCACAGGGGCATGTACTTTTGACCAGGCCTCAGGGCCGTAAATACCCTGCCAGAGGGGCATGTACTTTTGACCAGGCCTCAGGGCCGTAAATACCCTGCCAGAGGGGCATGTACTTTTGACCAGGCCTCAGGGCTGTAAATAACCTGCCAGAGGGGCATGTACTTTTGACCAGGCCTCAGGGCCGTAAATACCCTGCCAGAGGGGCATGTACTTTTGACCAGGCCTCAGGGCCGTAAATAACCTGCCACAGGGGCATGTACTTTTGACCAGGCCTCAGGGCCGTAAATAACCTGCCACAGGGGCATGTACTTTTGACCAGGCCTCAGGGCCGTAAATACCCTGCCAGAGGGGCATGTACTTTTGACCAGGCCTCAGGGCCGTAAATAACCTGCCACAGGGGCATGTACTTTTGACCAGGCCTCAGGGCCGTAAATAACCTGCCACAGGGGCATGTACTTTTGACCAGGCCTCAGAGCCATAAATAACCTGTCAGAGGGGAAGGTACTCTTGGGGCCTAGACCTTAGGGCCGTATATACCTGGTGAGAGGGGCATCTGTTGTAAATCAAGCCTATGGACTGTGTCTGCCCTAGGGGAAGAGGGCCCTGCACTAGGCTTTGGAGGCTTTCATACCATTGAGGGGGCCTGCCCCTCGACAGTTACCAATGCCTGGAGGGTAACTTTAACAGCAATTTTTTAAAAGGGCTCCAAAGGGAATCCCGACAATCACAGGCCAATAAACCAGACTTCAGCATCAGGCAAAGTGGTTGAAACGATAATAAAATACCCTCACTAGGACAGAGGGGAAGCGCTGGGATGGGTTCCTTAGGGAGGGGGTGGAATCTCCATCCCTAGAGGTGTTTAAGTCCCGGCTTGAACAAGCCCTGGCTGGGTTGATTGATTTGGGGTTGGTCTGCTTTGGGCAGGGGGCTGGACTCGATGACTCCTGAGGTCTCTGCCAGTCCTAGGATTCTGTGATTCTGAAGTATAAAATTATTAGACACATAGGTGAACACAATAAGAGAAGAGCCAGCCCAGTTCTTGTAAAGGAAATCATGCCTCACCAATCTACAGGTTGGACTTCCCTGGTTTGGCACCCTGGGGACCTGACGGGTCCCAAAGGAGGGAGTTTCCTGGATTAGAGCAGGTAAATTCCACCCCTTTGCTGATGGACTCCAGCTTCTTCCAGGGTCCATCAACAAAACCAGCCAGGCTCCCCTGCTCCGAGGGCTACTGGGCTCCAGTGTTCCCTCTAAGGTGCGGGGCAGCACAGTTTCATGGGTGATTAATCAGCCCGGCCCAGTCGGTCAGCTCCCTGCATGCACTGAGCCTCTGACTGGGCCGGGCTGATTAATCACCCGTGAAGCTGTGCTGCCCCGCACCTTAGAGGGAACACTGCTGGGCTCCCACGACTCTCTGGCCCAGCAACATCTGTGGTTGCCGGACCAGAGAGTCCCGGACCAGAGAGTCCAACCTGTTCTAGAATTTGTGGAAGGGGATCAGCAGACAAGACAAGGATGCTCCAGTGGATACAGCGTGGACTTACAGACAACCTTCTGTAAGGTTCCTCACCAACGGCTCTTAAGCAGAGTAAACAGTCGTGGGGGTAAGAGAGAAGGCCGTCTCATGGATCAGTAACCGGTTAAAAGACAGGAAACCCAGGGTAGGAATAAATGGAGTTAAATACCAGGTACCCTGCGGCTCTGTATAGAGACCACTGTTGTTCAACATATTCATAAATAATCTGGAAAAGGGGGTGAACAGAGAAGTGGCAAAGTCTAGAGATAGTTAAGTCCAAAGCAGACTGAAGAATTCCAAAGGCATCTCACAAAATTGGGTTACTTGGCAACAAAATGGCAGATAAAATTCAGTGCTGATTAATGTAAAGTAATGCACTCTAGCAAACAACCGCAACTATCCATACAAAATGATGGGGTCTAAATTAGCTGTTTCTAGAAAGAGCAACTTGGTGTTATGGACATTTCTCTGAAAACACCCACTCAGTGGACAGTGGTGGTCAAAAAAGCTAACCAAATGTTAAGAAAGGGAAAGATAGTAAGATTGTAAATATTGTTGTCCCACTATATAAATCCATGGTACGCCTGTACCTTCTATGCTGTATGCAGGTCTGGACACCCCATCTCAAAAGAGAGAGATAGTAGCACTGGAAAAGGTACAGAGAAGGGCAACAAAGCTGTACGAGGTACGATTTCAAAGACTGGAACTACACTGCTTGGGAAAGAGATGACTAAAGGGGGATCTGATAGAGGTCTATAAAATCATGACTGGTGTGGAGGGAGTGAATAAGGAAGTATTATTTACCCCTTCACATAACATAAGAACTAGGGGTCACCAAATGAAATGAATAGGTAGCAGGTTTAAAACAAACAAAAGGAAGTTTTTCTTCATGCAACGCACAGTCAACCTGTGGAACTCCTTGCCAGAGGATGTTGTGAAGGCCAGGACTTTAACAGGGTTCCAAAAAGAGGTAGATACATACATGTCAGGGTGGTCAGGGTGCAACCCTAAGCTATATGTATCCCCAAGCCGTTGACTGCCAAATGGCGGGACAGAATGGCAAGAGATGGATCACTCAATAATTGCCCTGTTGTGTTCACTCCCTCTGAACCCTGAACCGTTGGCCACCGTTGGGAGCCAGGATACTGAACAAGCGGTGCCAATGGTCTGTTCCCCTGTGGCAGTCCTTTTGTCCCATTCTCAGAGCTCTGGGGAGCAATCCTGCTATGCCAGAGGATGGTTGGAGCAATAACAAAGTTGGAGATTTGCAGAGCTGTCATGCAGTCACTCACCCCTTGTAGCGCCTCCTGCTGGCCGTCCCAGAAATTGGCTCTGCCAGGCATTGCACTCCCCCACTGGCAGTGACTTGCCTTGGGGTATCTTGAATGTTCCACCAATTTTCTTTCCTCACAGCTCTAATGTATTTGTCCCCCGCAACCTCTCTCCATAGGTCCCTCCTTCCAGCCCCCATAGCCTCTGCCATCCCCCTGCATTCCTTCTGGTTTTGCATGGGAAGGAGACTGACTCCTGCAACGCACCAAGCACTGCCTGGGAGCAGTGGCGCAGGCAGACTGGGACCCTGGGGTGGGCCCTGATGTGGGGTGGGCGGGCAAGGACAGGAGGGCAGGGCAGGAGCGCTCTCCCCACCTCCAGCACCCTGGGGGCCAAGACGGGGGGTGAAGAAAAGTGCACCTCACTTATGCTGTCCCCACATCCAGCACTACCGCTGGAGAGTGGGGGGCAGGGCCTTACAAGCCGCCATCCCTAATCCCACCCCCCAGCAAGAGTGGCGGGCGGGAGGTGCAGGACAAGTCCCCGACCGGGCTCCATGGCTGGAGCACTGGCCAGGCAGAGCCGGGTAAGCCCCATATCCCGACCCTGCTCCGCGTCAAGCGCACCAGGCTGGCGGAGCAGGGCAGGCGCTGGGGCAGGAGTCAAGCTGGGGCGTGGGTGGATGGGCCTGGATTGGATGTGGGTGGCCACGGCCCACTCAGCCCCACCCATGGCTAGGCTACTGCCTGGGAGCTGAGGAGACCTCTCAATGGGAGGGTCCTGGATATGGCAGGACGAAGCACCCCAAGTACGGTCGTAGTGAGGCGGTCGACCTCCCACCTCCTCCCTGGTGGCTGTCCAGGGGAGTCTCTTCCTGGGCCCAATGCAAGCAGGAATGCTGGCCCATGCCTTGGGGCCCAGCACCCCTCTGCCCTGCCGCTGGTGGAATGCCCCCAGCAGTCGTTCCCAGAGGGCTGGGGTTGCAGGCTGCCGCAAGGAATGCTGGGAAAGGGGGCAAGGCCATAAATAACACCCCTTGGCTCAGAACAGAGGGAGGTGTGGAAATAGCAGGATTTTTCTGCTCTCTTCCCTGAAAGGATCCGGGGAGCAGCAGGAAGACGCTGGAGAGGGGGCTGCTTTTGGGACCAAGGGCATGGGCAGCGGGTGAAGGCCCAGCTGGGGAAGGCAGCTGAAGCCCCACCCCTTCCACCGAGACCATGCCCCTTCACAACCTTCTCCCCCCAGCCAAGCCCTGCCCAACCCCAGCTCTGGGGCGGGGAGGACATGTAGCGCTTGGGCAGTGTAGGCAATTTTGGGAAGGCAATGCCTACCCTTGTCTACAGTACCCGCCCATGACTGTGGGGAAGCACTGGGAGTTTGCATTAGGTCCCAGCCTGTGGGTGACTTGAATGGGGGGAAGGAGATGGTGTTAGGGAGAGGCTAGGGGCGGTCTGTGGCCAGGGATGGGCGCGGGTGCGGGCAGGAGGGAATATACTTCCTTTGTAGGAGCCCAAGGCTGGAGCTTCCTTCTCCCCCCATCATGCCCCGGTGAGAGCTGAACGCAGACCCCATATGCTCTGGGTTGGGCGTTCGGTGCCCATATGCCCCTGGGCTGAACGGGCACGCCAGAGAGGCAGCATCTGCATATCTCTGATGGGCTGGGGATGAGGACTCTGGCTGAGTTTTTCTCCCAGCTCTTCCACTGGGTAACTGAGCAGACGTTTCCCTCCCGGTGCCTGATACCCCACTTATCCGTTCAGAGCAAGTTAGCTCCTGCGGCCGGGATTGTCTCTGGCTGCGTCTTTTCCCTCGCCTAGACCATAAGGGCTGCAACTTGCCCCAGGGTTTCTACAAGCTGCCACCACAACGATACCAGCTCTCTGCAAATTAACGGAATAGCTCATGTAACGGGCCAAAATGCTCACCACCTCGTCTCCTGGCCCCTTTCACTGCCAGATTTTCCTTCGCATTTCTGCTTTCTAACAGCCTCGCCTTTTCTTCCTCTGCCCGATAATTGGATTCCTTAAGTAGTCATGTATCTATATTGAACTTTCTACTGTTGCTGCCTCCCTGCGTCTCTTCATTTCGGCATGACATCATTCCGCACCATTTCTCTATACTCCAGCGGGCTCCCAGATCTCTCGCCTCTGTCTCGTTTGTGAATGAGATTTATGAGCAATCTACACCTTCCAGATGGCTTTGGAAGATTTTAAAGACCACTGTACCAATAGTCGCTTTTGTGGGACCCTCTTCTTCCCAAACAAGATGCTGTATGTGTCCCTGGTAATCACCCCTGGCCAAAATTTACTTCCACTGGAAGTCAGTGGAAAATGGCAGCGCTGTGTTTTGTGGTGCGCCTCTCAAACAATATCACCAGGACTTTGCCAGAATTAGATGATGAGGTTGGTTCAATAAAATCTAGGTGCATCCCTGGACAAAAAAAAATCGATAATAACTTGAAATTAAGGTTGTAAATCCCGATCAGTAACTTAAAGGAGAGAAACATTTTGAAACAGTTTTTTTTTAAATAAAAATTGAATCAGAAAGTCAAGAATACTGAATTAAGATGAGGGGGAAAAGAAAGAGGGAGAGAGAGAGAGAGGGAGAGAGAAAAAGAAAGAGAGAGCAAGCACTCTGCTGGAGAGAATATGAACTTCTTATCTGTGTAACATAGTACCCATACTGCAAATATCAAATGGGGATTCTCAGTTAGGTAATCTTATATCTACAATACACAGTGGGTATATTCAGCAGTTGGCCAGCCCTAAAGCAGAACCCAGATGTGGCCAGTACAAAACCCATTAGGGCTATTTATAGAACAAAATAAAGTGAGTTTCCAGTGCAAACTGGTATTCTTAAGGCCTGTAGCCAACAATTACATTATTTGTATTTAAACGTTACTTAACACAGCAATGGGAGGCTGTAGCAGGCAGTCATCTGTTCTGTCCCTGCATCCAGACCAGGCCTTCCAAAGTGGAGCAGCACCTCTGACTGGGTAGCCACATCCCATCTGCTCACAATATCAGCTGCCCTTTTGTGTCCAACGTGAACACCTTGGCCATTAAATACCCCACTTCACTTTCACTCAAACAGGGTGGGAACCGGCTTTCCTGTTCTGTGAACAGTTTTGAGCTTTGAAGAATGTGTCCCATCCCAACGCAGGAGAAAAACGTCAAATTTTGGAAAATCAAAACAGGGAACCAAAAAGCCACACATTGCTAGTTCAGACTTTGTTTGCTAGTTCAGACTTTGTTTGGCTGCCCATCACTTTTAGTTTTAAAACAATTACTGGGGGTGTTTTGACAGCTTCCAAATGTTTTGCCCACAAAGCTTTTCTAGTGGAGCAGAGCATCAGAACCCGGCCCTTTCCCACCACAAATTTGAGCTTTGACACACTGAAAATTTTGGGAGATAACATGGTTGTGCCAACTAGTTCCTCCCTTAACCCTTTGAGCTCCGGAGTGCACTCCGGGGCTGTCTTCCAGCTCTGTTGGTGTCAGTGGAACATGCGGTTTTCACAAGCCACATCAATGTAGGGCAGCGCAGGGTGATTTTTTTTCTCAATATTGCCTACAACTTTAGGGCTCTGGAGAGACCCAGGAAAATGATGGTTGCCTGGGATGCCGGAGACTTTGGCTCGACCTCTGCCAACCCGTTGGATTTGTCGTTCCTTCGTGATGAGGCCCCCTCTGGCTATGTTACCACCGGCTGGCACTAGGATATCACAACAATGTTCGTTTCATACTCTGCTTCCCTGTTGATAACCCCAAAGGGAAAAGAGCAAGATCTTTGCCTAGAAGATGTTCTTTCATCCTCAGCAGAGATTCTCCATCCTTTCCCCCACCCCGTCAGTCAAGATGGCAGAGCCCAAAGTTAACAGGCTCCGGTAATGTCACTTTCCCCCTTCCTTTCGGGGCAATTTATAATTTTGACTGAGAAAGGGAAGACACGCTCCATAAATCAGGAGCTGAGCGATGGCATCTCAGCGCAGTGTGGCATCGGCCGCGCTCGGCAGAAGATAAAGCTGTAAATACAATGCATTTTTAAACAGCAAGCCCGCAAGGCTGTGACATTGGGTGTGTGGCTGTTTCCCCACCTCTTTCGAGAACGGGTGTCAGAGTTATTGGAGCAGTCTCGTTTTGATAGGCCATCACGCCCACATCATCCATAGCCACAAATCCAGCCCTGCTCGGGCATAAGCAGTGGCTGGTAATTCAGGCTACGTCTACAGTACAGGGTTTTTGCACAAAAACGGCCATTTTGGCACAAAAACCCGCGGAGCGTCCATACCTCAAGCGGGTTTTTGTGCAAGTAAATGTACAGTGAATTGACAGAACATAGGACTTTTTGCGGTATAGGTATTCCTCTTTCTACGAAGAATAACTCCTTTTTGCGCAAGAGATCTGTGTGGATGGGAAACAAAGGTTTTTTGCGCAAAAACAGCCTTTTAAAACAAGCACAGGTGCCCTGGTGGCCATTCTGTTAATGGCAATCAGAGCTTTCTTGTGAGACAGCATCCATGCATCGCTTTTTTGATGCACTTTTGTAGTGTGGATGCACTCTTGTGCAAGAAGTTTTTGCAGAAGATCTCTTCCTCAAAAAGCTTCTTGCGCAAGAAGCCTGCAGTCTAGATGTAGCCTCAGACAGGCCAGAAGATCGGTACGTGAAAGACCGTGGTTAGCACAGAGAATGCCTGGAAATGTAGAGCAAACCACACAAGCTAACAGAAAGTGATGGACCTATTGTACCAAGGCTTGGTTCAGTGTAAGGATGCACACAAAATACTGCCCAACGATGTTTTTGTCATATAAGAACATGAGAACAGTCACACTGGGTCAGACCGATGGTCCATCTAGCCCAGTGTCCTGTCTGCTGACAGTGGCCAATTCCAGGTGCCCCAGAGGGAACAGGGAATCATCAAGTGATCCCACCCCTGTCGCTCATTTCCAGCCCCTGGCAAACAGAGACTAGGCACACCATTCCTGCTCATCCTGACTAATAGCCATGGATGGACCTGTCCTCCATGAATTTATTAGTTCTTTTTGGAACCGTGTTAGTCCTGGTCTTCACAACATCCTCTGGCGAGGAGTTCCACAGGTTGTCTGTGTGCTGCGTGAAGAAAAACTTCCTTTTGTCTGTGTTAAGCCTGCTACCTATTAATTTCATTTGGTAACCCCTAGTTCTTATGTTATGGGAACAAGTAAATACCTTTTCCTTATTCACTTTCTCCACACCAGTGAAGAGCTCTGTCATAGACTTCTACCATATCCCAGTCTTTTTAATCTCTCCTCATTTGGCATTTGTTCCAAACCCCTAATCTTTTTTTTGCCCTTTTCTGAAACTTTTCCAATGCCAAGTTATCATTTTTGAGATGAGGCGATCACATCTGTATGCAGTATTCTAGCTGTGGGTGTGCCATGGATTTATACAGAGGCAATAAGATATTCTCTGTCTGATTCTCTAATCCCCTTTTTTCCCCAAATGATCTGCCCCCTATTGTCCAGTTCCAGCTTCAGGGTGACACTGTGCAGCAGCAGCAACAGCATCCCCCACACACTAAAGTGCCCAGTGCACCCACCCAGTGTGCATGCCTGCTGTGAGTCCCAGGACTGAGTGTGCAATTGCTCCAACCTGCGGGCCGGAAGTTTGAGACCCCTGGTCTACATGCTTTCTGAGGAGTGCTTGCAGGGGGGCCCATTGGAAGAGTTGGTTCTCCTTCACAGACCATCAACCACAGCAGATATAAATCTGTCTTGGGGGTGTTACCCAGGAATCCAATGTGTCTGAGATACAAATGCATAGCAAAGGTTCACCGCTTTGTCCACAATGATAAAACCTGCATGCAAACAAGATAACAGTGGACCAGGTATCACAACTTTTCCAGTGACGTATGAGCTTTGTCACAATTATGCAACAACGTCAACCCATCAGTGGTGATACTCAGGTATAAACATAGCTGTCTTTCTTTTTACACCATGTCACAATCAAAACACAATGTTCAACTCAATCGGAAACTATATATACGTTTTTTGATTTGCTGAAAATGTTGAAAAATGTTTTTGGCTTAATCTAAAACAATTTTTGGGGGGCTCTGCCTGCAAATTGGAAACTCCGTGATTTGGCCAGCTGTGATCAAATGATCACCTGGGAGGCCAGGAAGGAATAGCTTGCAACACAATCCAACTGATGGGCTGTGTTTTTCGGTTACAGGGCTGTCCTTTTTTTTAAAAAACTGCTGTTTATTTTGACAGTAGCCTCTGCCTCCTGAGAGCCTAGTATGTGAAGAGAGGCGAGTCTGTTATCGTGAGATTTCCAGCACCATTTAAGAAATGCAAGAGATGAAAAGATTCAGAGAAGATCTGGATCAATACTGCAAAGGGCTATGTACTTATCCAAGTCAAAGCATTGGAGAGGTTAGGAGCTTACTAACCTCCAGAATTGGCTGTCATCTGATGCAAGAGTGGTGGATTTTAAAGAACCACTCTGATCACCTCACCTGACCTGCATAACGCAGACCAGAGGACTTCACTGAGGATACTCAACCAACTGGGCTAAGTTTGACAAGAAGCAGGACTGGTGAATGTTCTGTTTGGATAAGGCAGGAGATAGGATAACAGGCTAGACAGAAGGAAGTGGGATCAAAGAGCCTGGAAAATAAGTGGTCGGTTGTGTAGTCACTGTTCTTGGGTTCTCCAGGATTTCGTACTAATCCCCAGTGTGCAAAAACCAACAAAACCCAACACCACCCAGTCAAGTGCTAAATGATAGCCCCTTCCAGGACTTTCCCACCCTATTCCACAACTACAAATGTCACACTTTCCTTCAGCCCTCTGGAAGTCAACGTTTGCTGAACACAGGGAATCCACATGATACATCTGCCCAAAGTCTGAACTGATAAAACAGTGCTGATGAAAAGATTTCACTTCAAGTTCGTCACAAACCAGGCAGCCTTCAGAGGAGACAAAAAGTTAAGCAGCTCGAAATAGTAAAGAATTCAAGCTTCTGAGTTTTGAAAGGTGTTTTTTCCCCCTAGCAATGTAGGTACTGTCTCTACCACCTTTCTGCATCTGCTCAGTGCTTGCATTACTCTCCTCCCCAGAAGCTGTGTCTACACTAGGAAGGTTGGGTGGTGGAAGTGCTGTCGACAGGCAAAAGTCGCCAAAAGTGAAAACTGGTCAAACCGGATTTTCTGCCCCCCATTGTCAACATTTCATAGCCACGTCACTAGCACCCTGTTAACAGAGCAAAGCATTGTGAGTAAGCATCCCACAGTGCAGTGTGGTGGGAAGGCCAAGCTGATCCCTGCACTCCTGGGATTCCCTCCGAGTTCTCCCACAGCCTCCTCAGCTCCTGGGAGTGGCATCATGAGTAGCTCTGGGAGCTCTCTGTGCTGAGGAATGTCAAAGCAGCACGGACGTCTCTCCAGCCCTCCTCCTGTAGCAGCAGCCTGCCTGCCGCTGTGTTCCCTGCAGGGCAGAACAGGAGCATCCCAATGATTTGTTGTTTGTTTGTTCCCCAAAGGGAGCAGCTCACTCAGCTGTCAGATACTTCCCAGAGCTTTGAAAGGGGAGGGGAGGGGGTGCATGCTGGCAGGGCAGCAGAGATCACAAAACACTGAGCAGAGCCATCAGGGCAGGCACTGTGGGATACTGGCGGAAGCCAGTACTGTCAACAAAACAAACAGCAGAGTCCATGCTGGCTCTTTGTCAATATTGAAGGGAGTGGAAAAGAAAAAAAAAGGCTCTCACTGGGGTGGAAGTCATTTGTCACCAAAACTGTTATTTTTTCCCCCAACAAAAGTCACATTGCAGGTGAACACGCTCACTGTTTTGTCATCAAAAGGCAGGTTTTGGGAACAAAACGTGCCAGTGTTGATAAAGCCAAAGTCTCTGTGTTCCTTTCTCCTGTGCAGTTAACATGGTAACTCTCAGATTTAACTCTGAGCATTTTCAGAGAGCTGGGATGGAAGAAGCTACACACACACACACACACACACACTATCCTTTGTACCCACAGCTGCCTGGAGTGAAAGCACAGCAGGGTGAAAGTGAGCCAAAGGAAATGTAGCCTGAACATCAGGGAAGGAATGTTCAAACAGAGAGATCTATTTGGCAGTGCAATATTTGATAATGGTGAAACAATGAAGGATCTATCAGTGTAGTCATTGAATGGCTTGGGTATGTGACTTGCAGCACCGATGAAACAGGCGTGAAGGGGGTGAACACACCGAAATGTTACACCGTAACTACCACCAGTAGGCCCTACTAGCGCAAACAATGGGCCGGTTTGAAATGGGACTATGCAAACTCTGTACTTTTAGCTCACGGTAGTAGGGTCTACGTGGGGCAGTTACAGCACAACGCTTTAAGGTACGTCTACACTGCACACTTATTTCAAAATAAGCTATTCCAGAAGAAATACTCCGAAATAACTCATTTCAAAATAGCACGTCTACACTACAGGGAAGCCTCAAAATGAGTCCGAGGCAAGCTCCCCTAATGTGGATGTGCTACTTCGATTTAGAGCCCCAGAAGGCACTGGGGAGTAATTGCTTTCAGTGGCCCTGGGGAGGAGCTATTTCGAATAGCAGTTTTGGAAGAGGCATTATTCCTCATGGAATGAGGTTTACAGAAGTCAGAATAAGTCATCCGTTATTTCGAAATTCTTTTGAAATACTGGAATTGCTGTGTTCTGTAATTCCACTCACATTGATATTTCTAAATAACTGTGCTGTGTAGACGCACCCTTAGTGGGTGTGTAATGGCAACAGGCAGAACCCAACCTGGGACCTCAGGAGCTTTGTGCATGACCCTCTGCTACGTGAACTAAAAGCCAGCTGGCTCTCAGCTAAGGTTGTAGAGCAAACTCCCTCTCTGTCTCTGAGGGTACGGCTAGACTACAAGTTTTTGTTGGAAAAAGAGACTCAAAATGCACTCCACATTTTGCGTACCTTTTTCTAATTCTTTTGTCGAAAGAGGCTTGGAATGAGGAATACAGGGGCTTACAAAAGAGCGCATTTGCTCTTCCGCAAAAAAAAGTGGAAGAGCAAACATGTTCCCTGGACCCAGCGGAGTTTTTTTGGGATACCTCTGGTATCCTGAAAAGCCCCCACAGTTTAGCTGTACCCTAAGTGGTCTCAGTGCTACGCCATGGAACAGGGGTTACACATGCTGCAAACTTGCACTCCCCATAGTTCATGCAGAGGGCCAGGTGGACAAGCCCTAATCTAAGCCTAAATCACTTGCTGGAAAATCTCATGATTTTCTTGTGAACCTTGGGATATTTGGTGCATTGTTTTCTACATAAGAACGGCCAAACTGGGTCACACTGAAGGTCCATCTAGTCAGTGTCTTGTCTGCCGACAGTGGCCAATCCCAGGTGCCCCAGAGAGAGGGAACAGAACAGGGAATCATTCAGTGATCTCTCCTCTGTCACCCATTCCCAGCCCCTGACAAACAGAGGCTAGGGACACCATCCCTGCCCATCCTGGCTAATAGCCATTGATGGACCTAACCTCCATGAATCTATCTAGTTCTTCTTCTTAAAGTCCCAGCTCCTGGATTCACGTGATTATAAGAGAATCTTAATTTTCCTTTTAAAAGTGAATGTCCTGTCCTTGAGGTAGCAGAGAAAAGCTTGAAAATGTGAAGCCGAAAGGCAAGTCACAAGGACCTACCATATAAAAGCTCATTATTTTTGCATCATGACCCATAATCTTGGGAGCCTAGGTCATGACTTTTGGATGCGAATGGTTGGCAAACCTGGAGAAAAGTCCTCCGCTTAGGAGCAGCTGCTTTCTGGACCCAGCTGGAGGAGCAAGGCAGGGGGGATGGGGAGGAGAGAGCCTTTGGAGCCACCATAATGCTGTAATCTGAGAAAGCCAGCACTGCTGGGGTTTAGTTAAGGGCAAGAGCTGTTAGTGTGCAGCAGTCTAATAAACTTCTATTGAACCTGCATCTGGGGGTGTGCGTGGGTCTGTAATCACCTTCTTCCAGTCCTCAGAAGACCCTGCTCCTCCTCTCCCCTTTCCCCCCATCCTGCTCCACTCCATTTTACATGACTGGGCATGCAGATAGGGTCCAGAGTTACCTAGACAAATTGGAAAATTGAGCCAAAAGAAATGTGATGAGGTTCAACAAGGACAAGGGCAGAGTCCTGCCCTTGGGACGGAAGAATCCCAAACACTGCTACAGTCTGGGGACCAACTGGCTAAGCAGCAGTTTGGTGGAAAAGGCCCGGGGGATGACAGTGGATGAGAAGCTGGATATGAGTCAGCAGGGCGCCCTTGTAGCCAAGAAGGCTAATGGCATATTGGGGGGCATTAGGAGAAGCATTGCTAGCAGATCTAGAGAAGTGATTATTCCCCTTTATTTGGCGCTGATGAGGCCACATCTGGAGTATTGTGTCCAGTTCTGGGCCCCCCACTACAGAAAGGATGTGGACGCATTGGAGAGAGTCCAGTGGAGGGCAACCAAAATGATTAGGGGGCTGGAGCGCATGACCTGCGAGGAGAGGCTGAGGGATTTGGGTTTGTTTAGTCTGCAGAAGAGAAGAGTGAGGGGAGATTTGAGAGCAGCCTGCAACTCCCTGAAGGGGGGTTCCAAAGAGGCTGGAGAGAAGCTGTTCTCAGTGGGGGCAGGTGGCAGAACCAGGAGCAATGGTCTCGAGTTGCAGTGGGGGAGGTCGAGGTTGGATATTAGGAAAAACTATTTCCCTAGGAGGGGTGGGGGGGATTCTCCATCCCTAGAGGTGTTTAAGTCCCAGCTTGACAAAGCCCTGGCTTTGAGTTGGGGTTGGTCCTTCTTCAGGCAGGGGGCTGGACTCAGTGACCCTGAGGGCTCTGCCCGCCCTGGGATTCTGTGATTCTCCATGCTATACTGGAGACAGCCTGGCAAAAATTCCAGCCAACCCCATTCAACTCCTCCCTTGGGCCTTTGTTGGTTTGTGCTGGTCTGTGATGGTTTATTCTCCCCTGCTGGGTGTTAGCGGGAGGATTTGCCTTGAGTTCTCTCCAAAACCTAGTGGTCAACTGCAACCAGCAGCATTCACATCACAGCTTCTAGTGACATCTCCTCAAAGGCAGCCTGCCTGGAACATTGCAAGGGTGTGGTGGCTCAGGGCCGAATTAATTACAGCGCCAATGAGACAAGGACTAGCATTCCCTGTAAGCTAAGCGCTTGGGCAGCTACCCAGTAGAGAGTCAGGTGATGCCCAGCTGATTAGCAGAGCGCCCACAGCCACCCATAGCTGGCAGCATGTGTTTCTATTGGTGGTGCACATCCACACATGCCTCCATGCACATGGCAAAATTTATTCTGCACGTGGGTGGAAAATATTAGCGGGAATATTGACCAGATAAGCTCCAGTGTCTCTCCATATCAGATAAGTTAGGTAAGAAATTGTCACAATCATGAGGGTTAGCCGGCAGCCTGGGGACTAAGGGGTTAACTATACCTAACTCAGGTAGAGTTAGCCAACAGGAATGTAGGTAGGAATCTCAAACTAGGACAAAGGAATTTTGGGGTTTCCCGCCTTTGTCCTGTGAGAGTTCCCTCCAGCTTCTGAGGGAGACAGACATGTCTCTGGCTCCAAGGAACAATTCTTCACTTTCTGTAAGAAGGGTAAAATTTAGATAAATCCGTTAGGTTTTATTGTTTTATAGTTTGGGTATGGGATCTGCTGTCTGTGCACTTTTTAAAAAATGTTTTGGCTTTCCTTTGTAACTAAGTTCTAGGCTCATGGAGTTTCTCCATGAGTACATTATTTTGTTACTTTTCCATCTAATCCTTATGCTTGCAACAGGAATAGTGTGGTGATAATAAAAGTTTTCTCTTTTCGTTTTATTAACCTGGTATTGGTTAATGGTTGAGTCCTGGTTTGTACTTTAGGGGTGAGATTTCCCAAATAGTCTCTCCCCTGATTTTCTTTATTAATATTTGGGTGGTGGCAGCGGAGATTTTATTCCCAAAATCTACATTAAGATTTTGGGGGGAAGTTTTATACCAAAGCTTGGTAGATAAGGTTTTGGGGTACTTTTGCTGGCCCCCACTTCTGCATTTATTGTTCCAGAGTGGAGAAGGAGCCATGATTGAAATATTTTCCCACAGCGCAAGCAGGAGATGCTATCCAACCAGGAGAAGCTAGGATCTCTCCTTGTTGCTGCCTAAGGCAGTCCTGACTGGCAGTGTTGCAATAGAGAAGTCTCCACCAACAATACACATAGAATCATAGACTCCTAGGGCTGGCAGAGACCTCAGGAGGCACTGAGTCCAGCCCCCTGCCCAAAGGAGGACCAACCCCAATTCAATCAGCCCAGTCAGGGCTTTGTCAAGCTGGGAATTAAACACCCCTAGGGATGGAGATTCCACCTCCTCCCTCGGGAACCCATCCCACTGCTTCGCCCCCCTCCTAGGGAAATAGTTTTCCCTATATCCTATCTAGACTGGGTGATTAGCAGGCTCCTAAAGCTGTCCCTCTGGTGCTTTCTTGTGGCTCAACCTACCCATTGCAGTCAGAGTGGTGGGATGGTATGCCTCTCCTGAGCCCTGAGCGATCAAAGGCACAGGGCAGAATTGGTGGGATGGTCTCCAGGTCATGATGGGCTTCTGCTGAGAGCTGTCTCACTTTGACTGCTAGCACAATGACAATGCACACGTACAACGGCCAGGACCAGGAATAAAGCCTTCTGCCCAGCCATGCTGCCCAGGCTCCGCCAAGCCGCAAGACTCAGCCTGACTTTGGCTGGCTTGGGAAGGCAAGAGAGAATATTGCATTGGCTTCAGCCGGCGTGATTTATGGGAACGAAATTGCAACGCAACGAGCGAGACTGATGGGAACTTTACAGGAGGCTTTTTATGTAATTAAAACCAGGGCATTGAAGATTGGAAATAACAACATTGGCTCCTGGCCTGGGCTGTTTCTGGTCCTCCGTCTTAGAACTTTAATACCGCTCACCTCCCCTCTCCGTCGTCTCCCTCCTCTGCACAGCCCCAGCCCCAGAACTGGCTGCTGGTTTTCCTCTTTCCTGTGTGTACGCTGGACTGTTTCCAGAGCCAATACTTTTCCATCAGAGCCTGGGGGGGCTCATGAATGCGTGTGCTCGCTCTCTCTTTTCCATCCGTGTCGGGGCAGGCTGCAGCGACGGAGAGCGGGATGCTTTTCGCATGTTGCCCTGGTGCCAAATGTGGCAGTGCTGAGAGGCGGGTGGACAGCAGTGCATTGGGAAGGAAACTGAGGCAGTAAAACCAGCACAAGAGTGAATGTCATTGTAATGTTAGTTGGGTGTCCAGAGGTCTGGGAACCTGTGCTTGTTTTAGCCAGGTGCTTCAGAAATACCGCCATGCCTTTTATTTAGCAATAGAAGCTAACCCGACGGAAAAGCTACACCTAGACTCAGTAGTGAGTGCACAGCAGACAAATGTCTCTCCACAGAATGAGACTGGTCTTTCTCTAGTGTCTTCCATCTGAGGCATTCTAACCTGTGTCTGCAGCCACGAACTGGTACCGCCCTATTGCCATTATCCGCGCTGCATCTGCGAAGGAAACTGAGGCACGGGCAAATGGCTGCTGCAAGGCGTCACCCGACCCATGGCAGGGCTGGGAGCAGAGTCTGTAGGACACGGACTTGTTTTGCGTGTGTAAGCACAAGCTCTCCACCCTAGCTGTATCTCTATCACCGGTTTCTTAGTCAAGTGCAACACAAAATGGGCTGAAGTAACTACGGCTTTATTGACGCAACACCGAACTCAAAGAACAAAACACAAAGTGCGCGTGTGCTAACAAAACAATGGCTTGAAGCCAGAACCCACAATGCAAATAAAAGGAACGTGGGAGCAATACAAATAATAAGGGATCATAGCGCCAACACGATGTTCGGTGACGAAGGCAGGCAGATGCCTCAGGACGGAGAAAGGCATGCAAAGAATTAGGCAGGCGGAGGGGCTTCTCTCTTCTGTCTTGTTTCTTCTTTCCTTGACTCGTCGTCCTGCGCGTGGTGTCGGACGCGAAGGCAAATGATGGAAGAGCGTATGTGAGAGAGAGATCCGGCTGCCTGGTCTTACTGCAGTCCCCTTAGCTTAAACCGAATAGACTCTGTGCCGGCAACCGCTACAAATGTGGGGTGCAGGGTTGCCCCCAGAAAACTGTCCCGGACACGCTCTCTGGTGGGAGATTAACAGTCTCTGTGGTGGCGGCAAGCAGCTTCTAGCAACCTATGGAGGCAAACAGCCTGCCCCAGCTGCCTGAAGGGGCTACAGAGGGGCTGTTGCTCCAGCACCACAAGCTGAGGAGAGGGTGTGCGCGCAGAGAGCCCTGAGGAGCGGGTGAATGCCCCTGATTAGCCCTCTTGTGGTCAGGCAGATAAGGGTCAGGTGACCCCATTTTTCCCGCCTTTTTTCCCCCTCATCTTTTTCAGTCAGGAGAAGGTGACAGGGAGGCCTCGCTTCGGAGGGAAAAACAAAATGGAGGACATAGACGCTAGCAGCCCTCCTCCAACAAGCCAAGAGTCCTTCGCTGCGGGGCAGACGGGAAATAACAAAACCAGTTGGAGAGGCCTCTATTTCTTCCCCCACTCCCTGCCAGACAGTCAGCCCCTCCGAGAGGTAGAGCTGGCTCAGAGCTCATCCATTTCCAGCTGAGGAGAATTGTCCCCTGACTCCCCTTGCCGCTTTTAGGTGCCACTCCTCTCGAGTTTGGACAACATCGAAATCTTCCTCAAGCCTTGCAGTCCAATCTCCCCTCGTCAGTTTCCCGTGACATCACTCCTCTCTGGAGCTGCCTCCCGGGGCGCTCCCAGCTGAGAAATCGTCTCGCTCCTGGGGCCAAGCGCCCCCCGCTATTCTCCCTGCTCACGGCAGTGACTGCGAGCCCCCGCTGGGACGTACAGCTTCAGCGGAGGAACTCCTGACGTCTAGCCAATTAAGGGAGAGGAGAACCAGGGGAAATGTGCACCAAAGAGCAAGAGTGAAGTCAGAGAAAAATCACCGCAGGCCCTGGGGAAGTGTTTCTGCAGAATCCATTCACCTCTACTACTTCTTTGGCTGTTACAAAATGGTGGGTAGGTATAAACACGCAAATTAGCACATGCATGAAAGAATCGCAGGTCTGCTCGGCAGCTAGTGGCTTCTGTGTCATTTACTATTTGGACAGCATCTCGCAGGATTAGAGCTGGACCTTTCTAGGGTCTCTGGGCACGTCCACAAAATGAATAAATAACAGTAAAATGGCCAAGCTTCATTCCACTTCAGTACAACAGAGTGAGTCTCCCATGCTTGCAGTGTTTCCGTGTGCAGTGTTGTTGTGGCAGCGTTGATGGCAGGATCTTAGGCCCTGTCTACACTGGCACATTTTATTGCCAAAAACTGCCATTTGTTGACTAAACAGTGAGCGCGTTCACATGGCAATGCGACTTTTGTCGGGAAAAACACTCAAGTTTGGCGACAAAAACCTTCAACCCTGCAAGAAACTTTTATCTTTCTCTTCCCTTTATTGGTGACAAAGAGCCAGTGTGGACTCTGCTGTTTGTTTTGTCTAGAATACTGGCTTCCACCAGTATCCCACAGTGGCCTGATGACTCTGCTCAGTGTTTTGTGATCTCTGCTGCCCTGCTGGCCTGCGCCCCTCCCCTTTCAAAGCTCCGGGAAGGGTCTGACAGCTGAGTGAGCTGATGCATTTTGGGAACAAACCAAGAACAAATCATTGGCATGCTCCTGTTCTGTCCTGCTAGGAAAACAGTGGCAGGCAGGCTGCTCATGCAGGGGGAGGTCTGGAGAGACTGCTGTGCTGCTGTGACATTCCTCAGCATAGAGAGCTCATAAAGCTATGAAGGAATCCCAAGAAGCGCAGGGATCAGCTGGGCCTTCCCACCACACTGCACTGTGGCATGCTTACCCACAATGCTTTGCTCTATCTGTCGACAGGAGAGCCAGCCATGTGGCCATGAAATGTCGACAATAGGAGGCAGAAAAACCGGTCTGACCATTTTTCACTTCTGGCAACTTTTGCCTGTTGGCAGCACTTTTGTTGCCAAACCAACCCAGTGTAGACATAACCTTAGCGAGACAAGGCGGGGGGTGAGGTGATATCTTTTTATTGGGCCAACTCCTGCTGGTCTCAGGCTATACACAGCTCTTCTTCAGAGAAGAGGTTTGAAACTTGTCTCTCTCACTACCAGCAGTAGGACCAGTAAATGATATTACCTCCCCCATCTTGTCTCTGTGTTCCTTTAGGCGTTCTTTGCTATTACGAGCATAAGCAGACATGCCATTTTAATAGTCCTATTAAAATTAATGCTTGTCATTACACTCAGAACACAAGAAGGAAGGGCTAGTTTTTGCTTCCAGCCTACCTGGAAGAGAAGGAAAACATTTGCATTGAAACTTTTTAAAATTGAAAATGCCTTTTCATTTGAATTGACAACTTTCAGCAACAAAACCAAACCAAACCAAAACACATCAGCACTGATGTTTTTAATTTTTGATGTTTTTTTCTGACTGTTTGTGAAAAGCTTGCGGGGGGGGGGAGCAAAATCACTCACCTTTTTCTCACTCAAAAAAGGCAGGGGTTTGTGAGGTTTTTTGGGGGGTGATCTGTGTTCCCCCCCTTTCAATCAAAATGAAAGAAAACATCATAACATTCCATGAAAAATCAAGTTTTCATGTCTTTTTCTTTAATGGTGACACAGTCTTTCTGGTTTTGGTAGCAGCTTTCAACTCCCTGAAGGGGGTTTCCAGAGAAGATGGAGAGAGGCTGTTCCCAGTGGTGGCAGATGGCAGAATGAGGAACAATGGTCACAAGTTGCCATGGGGGAGGCCTAGGTTGGACATTAGGAAAAACTATTTCCCTAGGAGGGCGGTGAAGCTCTGGGATGGGTTCCCTAGGGAGGGGGTGGAATCTCCATCCCTAGAGGTGTTTAAGTCCCGGCTTGACCAAGCCCTGGCTGCGATGATTGATTTGGGGTCGGTCCTGCTTTGGGCAGGGGGCTGGACTTGATGACTCCTGAGATCTCTGCCGGCCTTAGGATTCTATGATTCTATGACCTTCTAACAACATAGCCGAACCCTGGAGTAAGAAGCAGCTTAACCTTCTCCCCCAGGACTGTGTAGGACCTTCCCAGATCATGACTCAAGATGAGGGGAGAAGATAGGGACTCACATACCCTCCCAGGAACAGGTCAGCCAACAGGGATGGAGAATAGGGAGTGCATTCACTGGCCCCTGGAGCTACCTGGATGCAAGGGATGGGGTGGGGATTATGTTGCCTCTTGGACAGCATGTACCTTCCCCGACAGCAGGAAAGGGAGCTCCAGCCAGAGAAGTTCTGTCTCTAGGGTACAGTCCCTTCTCTTATTGCACTGCCCTGTCTAGCCCTATGGGACTTGATCCCACCACTGCACAGATTTCAAGTAGGGATGTAAAGGGTTAACTGATTAGCTGGTTACCTGGTAAGTATCACCCTTACCAGGATGCTTAATGGGGTAACCAGTTAACGGGCAGCTCAGCTGGGCTGGTCCCCTCCCACTCAGGGCCAGCAGGGGGCTGCTCCAGCCTGGCCGGGCCCATTGCGCCCCACACGCGGGATTGCGGTTAATCGATTAACCATAACGTTTAACCGGTTAATGAGTTAAACGCTATTATACGTTCCTAATCTCAGGCTGCAGAAGGAGGGTTCCTTCTGGGGCCATCTGACACCCGGGGGGGGGAAAGCCCATCCCGCGTGGGGCAAGTGGGCCTTGTCACAGGCCTTCTCTTTGGGTGCTGAACTGGGAGCCCCAGGGGCAGGCAAGCCGTCAGGTATGGCCCTCCTCCAGCAGGGCTGCCCATGTCTGGGGGCTTGGTACTTGTCATGCAGCTGTGAGGTTTCTCACAGGTCCCTCCCTAGGGTTGCCAACCCTCCTGGATTGTCCTGGGATCTCCAGAATTTAAAGATTAATCTTTAAGGAAAGATCATGGGATGAAACCTGCAGGAATACATCCAGCCAAACTGGCAACCCTAACCCTTCCTGTCCGTGGGGATGGTCCCTGTCCCTGCAACTAGGGTGGGAATTTAGCAGTGGGGCGGGGGCGTTATCTGCACCTAGTCATGGCCTTCTAGACTAAGCAGTCCTTGGCAGGGGGCCACCCCTCTGAGGCTTGCTGCAAAGCGTGGGGAGTGCCACGGGGACGGGATCAGCCACAGAGGTCTCCCTGAGACTGTCACTTGATGGGCTGAGCAGACTGAGCTTGCTCACCTGCCCTCTGGGGCACACCACCATCCCGTCCTGCTGAGCCAGAAGCTCTGGTCTTCCCCAGCAAAGACACGGAGATGGAATCCCAGCCCACAGCAGAGCAACACAGACACTGAGAGCAGCTCAGCTCTCTGGGAAGGCTCAGTCACAGGGACTTGACCCAGCACCCAGGTACACAGCGCCCGTGGGACCAGAACCCCAGATAAATCCATCTGACTCTGCAGAAAAGTTTTATACAGAGCAAGCTCATAAGTTGCTCGGTCCCTTTATCAAGGAAAGAGAGAGAGGGGCACAGCTGTTGTACCCCCAGGTAACAATTATTTACACTGGGTTTAATAATAAACAAAAGTGATTTTATTAAGTACAAAAAGTGGATTTAAGTGGTTGCAAGTTATAGCAGACAGGTCAAAGTCAGTTACTAAGCAAAATCAAAGAAAACTCACCTGAAAAGCCTAATACTCTAAGAAACTTGTTACATGCAATTTCTTCCCTAACACTACTTCTGCTCATCTTTTCTAACAGGCTGGGAAGCCTCCCAACTTATTCAGTCTTAGATGTTTCCAGCAGTCATCTGGGTAGTAAGTAGGGGTGTCTTGGGCTACGTCTAGACTGCATCCCTCTGTCGACAGAGGGATGCAAATCAAGCACATTGAAATTGCTAATGAAGCAGGGATTTAAATATCCCATGCCTCATTAGCATAAACATGCCGCCACTTTTTTCTAAACGGAATTTTTTTCGAAAAAAAGCGGCAGTCTAGACGCGGATCTGTAGAAAATAAAGCCTTTTTCAACAGACCCTGTATTCTTCAAAAAATGAGATTTACAGGACCTGTCGAAAAAGGCTTTATTTTCGACAGATTCACATCTAGACTGCTGGGGATTTTTTATCGAAAAAGCTCCATTTTGAAAAAAAGCGGCAGCCCTGTTTATGCTAATGAGGCATGGAATATTTAAATCCCTGCTTCATTAGCAATTTCGATGTGCCTAATCTATATCTCTCTGTCAACAGAGAGGTGTAGTCTAGACACACCCTTGGTGTCTAGCAACTGTCTCTGTTGTTTGGTTTCCTGCCTGTAAATAGATTTTGCCCAAGGCAGGAATCCTTTGTGCTCAGTTTCAACCCTTTCACACACCCCTGGGAAAGTACTGCATACAGAATGGGTTCCAGCATCAGGTGACCTGGCCACATGTCTTGGCAGTCCAGGCTTAAGGAAGAACAAGATTATTCACAGACTGTTGTCATGAGCACTGAGCCATTAAGTTCCTTGAGTACCACTAATGGCCTTCAGTAGCACATCTAGGCCTGGTCTACACTACAGCAGAAGGTCGAAGTAAGATATGCAACTCCAACTATATAAATGACATAGCCGGAGTTGCCATATCTTACATTGCGTTTCCGCACCATCCACACAGCGGGACGCCAATGGGAGGAAACACCCCCATTGGCTTCCCTTATTCCTCATGAGGAGCAAGAGTATTGGTGCCGACGGGGGTGCCTTCTGAGTTCCATTTAGTGGGTCTATACCAGACCTGCTAAATCAAACCCTGGAGGATTGACCTTCCATGTTGTGTAGACGTGCCTCTGGATATATAAATAGGTTTATACTTCATATTTCTAATGTCACATACAGCAACGATACATGTATACAAATAGAATATACACATTCAGCAGTTTACAAGCTTTTCAATGACAGGCTATGTGCCACGTTTTGCAGAAATTCAAGTTAAACATATTCACATTCAAACACATATTTCCATAAAGAAAATGGGAGGTTGCAATGTCACACACCGTAATTACTAGATGCCAGCTCTCTGGACCAGGTGCACTGAAGGAGCCATATGGGTGGGGTCCCCATGCCGTGCTCAGCCCTGTTGAGGGGTTCCACCTGCACAGAGTGTTACCCTTTGTGCAATTGGCAGGGCCAGGCAGTGAATGAACGAGGGACGCAGACACCCTAGAAAACAAGCCAAACTCAGCAATTCTTTGCCTGGTACTTTTGCATTATTAAGGCTCTTCCAGATCATTGGGAATCGTGACACATTTCCCATTTCCTACTTGGCACAGCTGTTCTGCTAGCGTGTTATTATGCTGTGCAATTTGGTGAGAATAAAACTTCGGAGTAAAAGAAGAAATTGGGTTTCTCACTTCATTCCAGGGAGCAGATTCCGACATGTCCTGCATCCGAGTGTTTTCTTCACCACTTTCCAGTCATTAGAGGCTTTAGATTTGGTTGCCCATCCCTTATTGCTCTCTGTCACCTGCTAAAAACAATTTTGTATTGAACTAAACAAAAACATGTATCCCTTAATGGTTTCTTTTTGTTATGCAGATATGCTTAGCTTATACCCAATGAAATGCATGTATACGTGAGACATGGAAAGTCAGTATTAGATTGTCATGGATTTTAAGGGGAGACTGGACGATTAGATTATCCAGTCTGCCCTCCATCAGAGGCCAGAGAATTTCACCTTGTTACCCCAGCACCAAGCCCATTAACTTGCATTTGTCATTGAATCTTTTCTCCCAGAAAAGTAGCCAGTCTTAACAGGAAGACCTCAGGAAATGGAGAATCTGCTACATCCTTTGGCATTTTGTTCCGATGGTTAATCACATGCACTGATAAATATTTATGCCTTATTTCTAACTGGAATTTGTCTAGCCTTAGCTTCTAGCTCCTCATGTATCCACTCAGCTGGAGCTCGATGGGGCTTAGATTAGAGAGGGGGATAAATGGGATATAATACAGATGTCCAGTTCTTGTCTGCTTTTCTCTGCTTGGTTAAAGAACCCTTTAATACCTGGCATGCTCTCCTCATGAGGGTACCTACACATGGTCATCAAATCGAGACTCAGTCTGGTTTTATAAGCTAAGCAGGTACTTAGGTCTCTCACAAAGGCATTTTCTCTGGCCTCAAATCACTTTAGGGGCTCTTCTCTGCACTCCTGCCAATATTTTAAAATCCTCTTTTAAACGTGGACCCCAGAACTGAACATCATGTTCCAGCGTTGGTCTTACCAATGTTGTACACAGCGATCTAATCACCTCCTTCCTCACTTCTCCTCTGTGTACATAGCCAGCGATCCCATTAGCACACTATGGACCAGTGATAAAGTTTTACAGTTCTGGGCCCTGGTTTTTCCCCATGTCCCAAAAGTGTCATCTAGCGACCTCAGGAGGAATTCTTGTAAACAGTTGGATAACTTTCTACTGGTGAAATCTTAGCCCTCCGTCAGTCCATGACAAAACTCCCATTGACTCCAATCAGACCAGATTTTTACTAAGAGAGGGTGCTTAGCTAAGGAGCAAAGCAGCATCTATACTAAAAATACAGGAGCTGTGAATGCTTTTCAGCTGGGCTCAGTGGACAGGACCTTACTTATCAATCCAATAATATACATCCTAATGGATGGACCCAAATTCAGATCTGTTTCAAAGCCCATTGGAATCCAGAGCAAAGTTCCCACTAGATTTGATATGGCCCTTTGGGATGCATATGGGGGAAGTTTACCTTTCCTCTTCTCCCTATAACTGGAGGATTTTTGTGCTATCTGAAGCTTTTTATTGTTTCATTTTATTATTTTTTCTCTAAAATGTAGTCCATGGACCAAAAGGAAATGTCTGGAGCAGGTACATGAGCCGCATTCAATTTGATCATGGCACGGTGGCAGCCGAATGGCAGATTCCTTCATCCTTGTACAGTTGTAGCCCATAGAAGCTTTGTGCATTATAAAGCTTCAGAAGTTTATGGCCAGGATTATATGATATGGTCGCCCAAGAGAGCATGGGACTGAACTCAGTGTTGCAAGAGGTCCCGTGCACGTGTGTGTTCGTGTTCTCTCAGACAGTTTCTTACATTTCAGGCTAGAAGTGATCAGCGGTGAGGCCTCCTGCGTGGGACGTGCCAGAGAACCTCACCCTGTGATTTGGGGGGGGCACATGGACTCAGCACAGAGAAGTTTAACTAAACAACAAAACAAAGAAAATAACCTGATCACAACTAAATAAACATTTCCCTATCTACTTATGATCCATGCTTCAAGGTCCAGTCCATTTCCAGGCCTGGTGTTCTTTGTAGGCATGGTAGTTCTGCCTGGTACAATTGATCTGGTTCCCCCCAACTCCTGTCTTAAAAACACACACAAAGAAAACAGCAGGCAGGTATATCTTCCAATTAAAAATCTCAGCATCTTCTCCCATTGGCTCTCCTGGCTCCCTGCCGACACCCCCTACCTACCTGAGTTTAACCCTTTAGGCACCGAATGCTGGCCAGCTCCCCTCCTATCCATCACACACTTAGTCACTCACTCTCAGGCAGGGTTACCAGTCCTCATATTGCTCTTTTAGCTCTTCATTAGCAGACTAGTTTGAAATATGGAGACCAGAACTGGACACGGTATCTGGTAATAGTCTTACTAGTGTGCTCTATAGAGGAAATACACCCACCCTGCTCCTCCTTTCTATTTCCCAATTTAAAAACCCAGAGATTACCCTCATAGCTATGGCATCACACTGGAAGCTCTGTAGAAATGATTATCTGTCCTGAGCCCTATGTCTATTTAAGTATCACTGCTTCAGAGGATAGTGTTCTCCACCTTAATTTGAATGTTTATTCATATGACGCAGAAAACCTACAGATTTTATGACTGCCTTGGCAACTTGACATGTTATGGAAAGAGCACATCTCTAACACAGGGAACCTCTTCTGTGAGGTTAATTTTACATCTAAAATATACTCCAGGTCAGTTCCTAGAGCTGGAGTCAATTGGAACCGCTCTGCTCCTGACCAGATGGCAGTAGCTGTGGATCTGGTTCACACACAGCCAATTTAAGTTTCTTCTGAATAGGAGTGCCTCCCTGCCTTACTGCTCCTGTGGTGTGAGCACCACTATCACTGGGGCTGGATGTCACAGAATATCCCTAACTGGTTTCCCCTTTCTAACGTCAAGCTAGTTGATTTTTCATACTGTAAACTGCTGAGGTCTTGATCTACCTTATGAAGTCTGTACCCAGAGTAAACTCGTGTATGACCTGAGAATACCACTCCACACACTCAGGTGCTTTTTCTGAATCAATGGAAATGCAGAGCTATAGACCTGTGTTTCATCAGTGCATTGTTGGCATCTGAATCTGTAATCTCTTGTGATCCTAGGCTGGTTTTGATCCACAACAGGAATCTGTATACAGCGCTATGTCACATTTGTCTTAGTGCCCCGAGATTAGCACCTGGAGGAAAAAGGGGATGAAACTAGAGTTTGTTTGGAAAAATAATATGTGAATCTAGTTTCATAAATGTGTATTATTAATAATAACTTGTATTATCACAAATGTCTATTATGAATTATAATTTGTATTGCCAAACCAGCGAGGAATGCCTAGTCATTGTCCAGGACCTCACTGTGCTAGGCATTGTGCGAACACAGAACAGAGAGAGGGTATTTGGCTCCATACAGCTTATAAACATGAGCTAACATATGCATACAGACAGACAGGGAACATGAGGAAACAATGAGGATCTCTTGGTCACCATGACAGGCAGTGGTGTTAGCTCACCAGCTGCTTAAAAGTTGTCAGGCTTTTTATAGGAGACAGCAAGAAAGAGAGTGTGATGGAGGACTTAGAAGGAGGAGAATGAGGCAGTTGAGTAGATATTTATGGGGTGTTTCTCCAGATGGGGAGGGGCCAAATAGGAGAAAACAACAAACATGAGTGTGTGGAAATGTAAGAATGGAGGCTGGAATCATGACCCAATCAGAGGCGGGAGTCGACATTTTGATAGTTGGAGCCTGATGATGTGGTCTTTTCCATTTTAAAGACATTTATGTTATTTTGTGTTATCCGTGCACGGTGGTGTGACTTCCGCACCAGAGGGCAGCAGGCCCTGATGGGATTGTACAGCAAGCCTGCTCAACCTGCAGCAATGTTTCTTGGCCCACGGGGCTGCGTTATTGTGAACTGGCACACAGGGTCTCCGGAGTGCTCAGGCAGGGCCAGATTTAGGGGCAGGTGATCCAGGCAACTGGCTGATGGAGTGCTGGGCTCAGGGTGCTGTAAGCTGTTCAGACATCTAACAAATGGAGAGGAGCACTGAAAATACTCCTCAGCTGGGTTGCCATTTGGTCTAGGGCAGTGGTGCAGCCTGGGGAGCCATATGCAGCCCATTGGGGTTCTGTGTGCAGCTCACAAGACAGCCCACTGTAGTCCATGTGCAGGGTGGCCACATTCTGGCAAATGAAATTTAATGTGGATAAATGTAAAGTAATGCACATTGGAAAAAATAACCCCAACTATACACATAATATGACGGGGGCTAATTTAGCTACAACTAATCACGAAAGAGATCTTGGATTCATCGTGGATAGTTCTCCGAAGACGTCCATGCAGTGTGCAGCGGCAGTCAAAAAAGCAAACAGGATGTTAGGAATCATTAAAAAAGGGATAGAGAATAAGATGGAGAATATCTTATTGCCCTTATATAAATCCATGGTACGCCCACATCTTGAATACTGCGTACAGATGTGGTCTCCTCATCTCAAAAAAGATATCCTGGCAGTAGAAAAGGTTCAGAGAAGGGCAACTAAAATGATGCGGGGTTTGGAACGGGTCCCATATGAGGAGAGATTAAAGAAACTGGGACTTTTTAGCTTGGAAAAGAGGAGACTAAGGGGGGATATGAGAGAGGTCTATAAAATCATGACTGGTGTGGAAAAAGTGAATAAGGAAAAGTTATTTACTTGTTCCCATAATATAAGAACTAGGGGCCACCAAATGAAATTAATGGGCAGCAGGTTTAAAACAAATAAAAGGAAGTTCTTCTTCACACAGTGCACAGTCAACCTGTGGAACTCCTTGCCTGAGGAGGTTGTGAAGGTTAGGACTATAACAGGGTTTAAAAGAGAACTAGATAAATTCATGGAGGCTAAGTCCATTAATGGCTATTAGCCAGGAAGAGTAAGGAATGGCGTCCCTAGCCTCTGTTTGTGAGAGGGTGGAGATGGATGGCAGGAGAGAGATCGCTTGATCATTACCTGTTCGGTCAACTCCCTCTGGGACACCTAGCATTGGCCACTGTCGGAAGACAGGGTACTGGGCTGGATGGACCTTTGGTCTGACCCAGCATGGCCGTTCTTATGTTCTTATTCTGCTGGTTTCCATCTGCGGCTTTTTTTTCCTACTAGTATTACAAAAGTGACATGCATGCAAAGCCAAAGCATGTGAAGTGAGGTGCATGCTGATTACACACCATACTGACTGTGAGAGTTGTGTGCTCCCTCTGCATCCAATCACAGCGCTGTTATGGTCCAATTGGCCCAGCCCACACGTTCTAGATATGCAAGCACCAGGAGCAAAACTGCCCTATCCCAGGAAACCATCTTGGTAATGACAGTCTTGTGGCCCACTGAGATGAAGGAGAGCCACTCATCTGGCCCACTCACTCGCCTTGGTTGCCCCTTATTAGTCCAGGGCCAGCCCTGTGCTCAGGTTTGGCTTGTCTGCCCTATGATAGAGGAGCAGCAGGGCCAAATTGGAGCACATGGTGCTATGACCATTGGGCCTACAAATTTACCTAAATCACAAGTCAATAGTAAAAAGTGTGTAAAAGTTCATACAATGTTATATTTGCCTGCAAAAGCAAATGTTGATGGGAAAAGATACAAAAGGGAGACAAAATAACTGAAGTAGTCTCAACAGAAAGGCCAAGTTGGTATGATTCTAGGATTGGGTGGAACTCATGCTTGTTAGAAACAGGAGAGGGGGAGCTGGAAGGTAATGAGCCAGTATTGGTATGTTGGATATGAGGCTTGATTGGTAGACAAAATAATGAAGGGATGAACTGTGGCATCCATCACTCCCTTTATGGGCCCTTAAAAGAAAGATTTTGTGGAGAAAGTATGGAAGAAAAGGAATAGTTGGGGAGAACACAGAGAGGCTACTGGATGGCTGCCATCTGCTCCCATCTCCGCGGATCCTGGGCCTCCTTCACCTTGATCTGGAGAGATGTCTTCACCAGACCGGTCAGAGAGAGGGATCCAGATGAGATTGCTACCTCTTCTGTTTTCCCCTGAATCCTGAACACCACCCAGAAGGACACACGATCAGACTTTAACAATAGCAGCAGCAACAATTTTTAGCCCAACTCAACTAACTTCTCTTTTCCTCCAGTGGGAAAAGAGTTATTTACCATGTAAGAGACTGTCAAACCACAAGCGGTTTTGTCCTTTTAAGAACCCCCTCCAGCCAAAGAGAATGGGAAAAAGAGATGGTGTTAAAACGACAGCCTTATTGAACACCTTCCATGTCAAATGCTGTCACTGCTTTGCCTTCTTTTATGGATCTTCAATAAAAGGTCACAATTATTTTTAATAGCATTTGCTGCAGTACAAAACAGGCTGATGCCTCTGTGCGCCAAATCCTGACCCTGGCTGATTAGTGTTACACAATAACCAGGTTATGGTAACGTCTTTGAGCTATTTTTTTCCATCTAAATTAATGTATCCATGTGGGTTGTGGCCTGGATTGCCTTGGGCGGCCCTCGCTGAAAATGCCAAGGTCAGGGCACGTTGCCAAAAGGAGAGTAGATACTCCCCAAAGTGGTGGTTAATGCTGAAGTTAAACTCCCCAACCAGTTACAAATTAACACAAACACACACAACCCACACAGCCCCCTTTACTGCAATCCAGTTCTCTCGCGCCCAACCAGCACCTAGGTTCAGTACAAAGAGAAGTTACATTAAAAGCTCTGCTCGTTTTATAAAATGTTCTGACCCCAAAGGCTCAGCCACGTTACCAGATCAGTATTAGATTGGATCTTACCCAAAATACCACGCTGCCAGCCAGTCCTTTGGTGTCTAAAGCATAAGGTTTATTATAAGGAAAAATGAAAGAATGAGAAAAGTATAGTGAAGCGATACAGCACGCAGACACATACAGAAATGTTAAAGTCCGTATATCAGGTTCCTAGCAGGACTGGTGAGTTTGCTGGCTCAAAAGTCCCTCTGGAAAACATCCGTGGCTTGGAAGGGTCATTCAGTCCTTTGCTTAGAACTTCATTTATTAGTAAAGTTACTCCAGAGGTCAGAAGCCGGAATGAAGACAAGATGGAGAAGATGCAGCTGCCTTTTTATCTCCTTTGCCTCGTGGTCTTTGTCCCAAGCACAAGCTTCCCAGCACATGGCATGGAAAAGCACAGGCTTTGTCTACACCAGCATTTCTCAAAGTGTGGGTCGCGACCCCCAGGGGGGTTGCGAGCAACTTACAGGGGGGTCGCAGCTGGATCCGGGTTTTTTATGCAAAAATTTGTCTCTCCCCGGCATCTCAGTTGCCAGGTGTCCGGTTTTCACCCGGACCCCTGCCACATCTGGTGGGGGCGGGGGAGTGAGGAGCGCCGCAGAGTGTAGTGAAGAGGGGGCAGGAGGGGGGAGTTGCCGAGCGCCATGCTAGGGGGGCGCCGGGCTGGGTGGGAGTGGAGCGCGCGCTGCTCTGGCCCATGTGACCAGCAGAGACCGGCAGCTGGCCACGTGATGCCTCCCCTACATGCTGTGAGCTGAGGCAGCCGGGCCAGGCGGCAGGGGCAGCCACTTTAAAAGTAAGATTGTTCCTCTGTGCCTGGCTCTGCGGGGGGGGGGACGGGGGGAGATCTGATTGGAGCAGGGCTCCCGATGCTGAGGATGCCTGCCTCTGGGGGAGGGGAAGTGCATTGGGATGGGGGGGCACTAGAGGGGCCTGGGTCTGAGGCAGAGGGGAGTGCACTGGGATGGGGGGGTCGCTAGGGGGGCCTGGGTCTGAGGCAGGGGGGAGTGCACTGGGATGGGGGAGTGCTGGGGGGGCCTGGGTCTGAGGCAGAGGGGAGTGCACTGGGATGGGGGGTCGCTGGGGGGCCTGGGTCTGAGGCAGGGGGGAGTGCACTAGGATGGGGAGACTGGGGGGCATGGCTCGGGGGAGGGGTGGGTGCATTGGCAGTTAGTGTGCAGTCCCAAACTGGACAAAGTGGTGCAACTTTTGCTTAACAACTTTAGCTCCCATCCCCCCCTTGAGGGTGGGGGGGTCACACAAATTCATTTAGCATTTTAGGAGGTGCAGTATCACAAAGTTTGAGAACCCTGCCTTAGAGTTCTGTGCATAGGCATGTGTGATGTGTCTTGACTCATAAGGTGTAGTCCCTGGCTTTTCAGTGGGTTCATTGTACAGCTGATGACCGTTGGAACACGCTAGGTAGAGCTGATGCCAATCAGTCTGGGGTGTCAACCAGAAACACAGTGTAATCCTGTAAACGAGTCTATCGGATGCCCTGTGGGCACGTTAGTCTCTCCCCCAGTTTTGTGCTCCCGTCACCTTCGTGAATTGCCCTCTGGCGTCCCAGTCTGTCCCACCACCAGCTCGTAGGGGCTCGCCTCGTGCGAGAGTCGACTAGCCGCCCGTGGCGGGGAGAGCGGGGTCCGGGCCCGCCCTCTCTCACGGACCCCAGCCCAGAGCCCTAAGGACTCGAACATGCATGCCATCCGGTCCGGCTGGCGGGGCATAACTCGCCAGCCTACAGGCTCTCTTTGCCCGCCCTGAGCTGCTTCCTCTCCCCGCCGTCACCACGGCGTCCGAGCCGGCAGGATTACCTTCGGGTCTTAGGGCCCATCCGTGGCTGTTCTCCGCTGCGGAGGGGCTCTCTCCGAGTCCCCCCCCCTCCCCCGCCCGTGCCCAGGCTTTTAAAGCCCTGCTCCATTCTCTGGCAAAGGGGCCTCCACCCCTCCCAGCGTGGGCGTGCTCCCGGCCGGCTGGCGGGGCCGCGTGGTGACATCACCACAGCCGTGAGGTCGGACGCCACCCCCGGCGCGTCCAGGTGCCCTGCCGTGGCGGCTGCCTGGGAGTACCCGGCGCACTGCCGGTACGCCGCCTGCGGGGCCCCTCGGATCTCGGGTTGGGGAGTGCACAGCACTGCGGCGCCCGTTTCCACCCCCCGAGCCGCCATCAGCGCGGCCGCTGGCGGGACCAGCGTGCGGGGCGTCTCTGCCCCGTCACAGATACCAACAGGCAGAACCAAACCTGGGACCTTTGGAGATTAGTGAACGTGTTACCCACACACCTGGGTGTGAAGCACTGTTCCACAGAGTGGCACTTAGACCACTTACAGAGACAGAGAATGAGTTTGCTCTACAGTCTTAGCTGAGCACCAGCTGACTTTTAGCTCAAGCAGTCGAGGTTCATGCACTAAACTCTAGAGGTCCCAGGTACAGTTCTGTCTGTCAGAGTTACGTATACGCCTCTACCACTTGAGCTAAAAGCCAGCTGGCTCTCAGCTAAGGCTGTAGAGCAGACTCCTTCTTTCTCTCTCTAAGTGGTCTCAGTGCCACTGCCTGGAACAGTGAACCACACCCAGGTGTATGGGCTACAACAGCACCAGTTTAGGAAAAACAGATACATCCACAGCTCATGAAACAAAGGTATTACAAACACATAAACAAGAACATCATACTTGGCAAATCTTCCCATTTTCACAGGCACCTTACATGGCATATCTGCTCAGATTCCTTGCTCTCTTATAACATCGGTGTTAACGACATCACAAAGCGTCTCTCATATTTCATACATAGCCACAATGCTGCTCACTCATATTTGGCCCTGTTGCTGCTCCTGTCATCATGGAGGAGCTGGCCCAAACCTAAAGAGTGTTACCACCTTGTGCAACAGTTCTGCAATGCGTGGAGTGGGGTACCAGGTCCAGCCCCACAAGACAGGAGCTCATCTGGGTGAGTTTTCCCATTGTGTAGGTTTGATTTTGTTTTACTTGGTTCTGCTTTGCATTTTGAAAACCACAGGGCTCTGTCAATAGCAAATGAGAGAGGGAGGGGGACAGGTCATGCAAGCACGTGAAAGTGACGAGAAGAAGCTATGTTTGATGCCAAGAGAACAGGGGAGCCCGCAAAGGGCTTCAAAGAGAGGGGTGATATGGTCAATCAGGGGAGTGATCTTTGCATTAGCATTTGAAATGGACAGCACAGAATTTGTCAAATCTGTTGCACTAAGCGAGACACAAGATGAGAGTCTGGCTGAGCGATTTAGCGGTGGCTGGGGAGGAAAAGCTGTATCTTAGACATGCTATGCAGAATGAATTGGCAAGATTCATAGATTTTCAGGCCTATAGGGACCACTACGATAATTTATTTTGACCTCCTGCATAACAAAGGGCACTGAATTCCAGCCAGCAATTCTCACATTCAGCCCAACAGCTTGTAATTGGACGACTGCGTATCTTTCAGAAAGACATCCAATTTTGATTGAAAGAATTCAAGCAATGGAGAATCCACTCCGTCCCTAGATAAATTATTCCAAAGGTTAATTACTCTCACTGTTCAAAATTGAAACCTTATTTCCAATTTGAGTTTGTCTAGCTTCAGCTGCCAGCAGTTGGATCTCATTCTGCCTTTATTTGCTAGATTAAACAGCTCTGTAGTAGCAGATAATTTCTCCCAATGTAGATACTTTACAAACCATGGCCAAGTTTCCGCTTAACCGTCTTTTTGTAAACTAAGTAGACTGGGCTTCTTAAATCCCACTTTAAGGTATGTATTCCAGACCTCAAATTAATTTTAATATCCTTTTTAAAGGTTGGCAGCAAAATTGGACATGGTTTTCTAGTGATGTTCTCACTCATGTCACAGAAAAAAATGAGTAGTCCTCTTGCATCTTGGGGCATGTCTACATAGCAGGGCAAAAGTCGAATTAAGCTACGCAACTTCAGATACATCAATTGCATAGCTGAAGTCAAAATAGCTTAATTCAGCTTTTGGTACTGTCTACACAGCAGGAAATTGAAGGAAGAACACTCTTCCTTAGACTTCCCCTTACTCCTCGTGAAATGAAGATAATAGCAGTCGGAATAAGAAGTCCTCCATCTCGACATTATTTTGAAATAATGTCTTGATGTGTAGACGTGCTCTTTGTTATTTTGGAATCACATCAATTATTCTGAAATAATGCTGCTGTGTAGATGTAACCTTACGGTGAGTCTACACTGCAGGGCTTAACTCGAAATAAGCTATGAGAATTGAGCTACGTCAACTGTGTATCTTATTTCGAAATAGCTTATTTTGAAATAGGGAGCGATTACACAGCACTTATTTGGAAATAGAGCACTCTTCCCCAGACTTCATTTATTCCTTGTAAAATGAGGGTTACAGGAGTCAGAGTAAGAAGTCCTCCAGCTTGACAGTATTTTGACATGATGTCGAAATAATTGCTTGTTGTGTAGACACGGACTATGTTATTTCGGAATAGCGCTAGTTATTTCGAAATAGTGTTGCAGTGTAGACTTACCCTTAAGGTGCGTCAACACTGCACCGTTATTTCGAGATAACTAGCGTTATTTCGAAATAACAATGAGAGTGTCTACACAGCCATTCCGTTATTTTGAAATAATTTCAAAATAGCAGACGGCTTATTCCAAAATCTGTAAACCTCATTCTATGAGGAATAACACCTATTCCGAAATAGCTATTTCAAAATAAGGTGCGTGTAGACACTCCACAGCTGCTATTTCGAAATAGCCCCTCACCAGGGCCATCCTAAATTATTCCTCCCCAGTGCCTCCTGGGGCTCTAAATTGAGATAGCATGTCTACATTAGGGAAACTTGCCTGGGACTAATTTTTGAGGCTTCCCTGCAGTGTAGACGTGCTATTTTGAAATAAGCTATTTTGTAATAACTAGTCCGAAACAGCTTATTTCGAAATAGGCGTGCAGTGTAGAAGTACGCTTGGAGACTAACTGTATACAAATAGTATCATGAGGTTCTGTGGGCAAAGAGAAAGAGGCAGTGTATTCCTGTTTACACATCCAAAGGAAACGTTAGCAAATATGATTTTCAAAACTGACCTTTTTTTCTTTTTTATTTCAAAGATTTTCTCCAGATTTCATCATTGTTTTGCTCTCAGAAACAGTCATTTTCAAAAATGCAATGGCTTTTACTTCACAATCAAAAATGTTCCCTTTAAAAATGATATGGCCTGTGCTTCAGCTGAGCAAACAAAATGAGCAAAAATGAGGAGCAAAACCAGAAACCGAGGGGGAAAAAACCCAACCAAAAACTGTCAATATGAAATGAAGGAAAATTAAGTCATTCAACCCCAGTAAAACTCTCAACAAAAATTTCACAGGAAGCATTTGGGAGAACCAGGCAAGTCCGAGGCCTTGCCCTCCATGTGTCTGTTCCTCCTGTCATTAAAATGGTGCACAGCACTGGAGTTCTTCATGATTTCCCCCATTATTATTGTTTTTTTTCTTCAAACTTTTCCATATTTACTTCCCAAGATCAATATTTTTGAAACTGAACAATTTCAGCTGGCAAAAAGTTCTCATTTGGGGTTTTTCCCCCGCTCAGGAAAACCTCAATCATCTCGACCGAAAGCATACTTATTTTTGTGTGTGAAAATTCCCCTTTTGTTGAAAAGCCACTTTCCACAGAGAAAACATCTTGACAGAATTTTTTTAATCAGCTCTAGCATTTGAGCACAGTGTTCATAACCAAGCAGGATGAAGAATCTCAAAGGTCTGGTGAGACTCCATATTCCACATCGTGGACACCACAGTAGGGAATGTGAGGGATATGTAACGGGATCACTAGCCATTGATGGCAACTAGAATTACATCCAGCGACTCTTTTTCTAGAAGACCCCCAAACAACGGACTCATTTGTGATTTCTAATAATAATGGGTGAATTCAAACCAGCAAGCTAGAAGGTCCAGTGCCTTCCAAAGAAAACCAACCATGGGGACTATTGTGGGGTCCATGCATTAGTAAATTCAGAGTCTAATGACCCAACATTTGGGAGAACTATGAACTGATGATCCAGTCAAACCATCATGCCATCACCTAACGGGGCCAGCTGTGTTTCTGCAACCTGCTAGAGTGGCTGGAAGGAGTTAATAAAAGAGTGGAATAAAGGACACTTCTGGACGTAATTTGCTTGGGTTTTCAAAAGGCTTTTGACAAGGTTCCCCACAAGAGACTATTAAGGAAAATAAATATCCACAGGGTAAGGGGCAGCATCCTGTTGTGGATCAAAAACTGCTTGAGCAATAGGAAACAAAGAGTTGGAGTGAATGAACGCTCCTTGGAGTGGAGGGAGGTTAAGAGAGGGGGACTCCAGAGACCTGTACCAGGACTGGTGTTATTTAATATATTTATTAACGATTTGGAGGAGGAAAAGGACAGAGAGTTCGTGAAATCCCTCCATGTGACACACAACTATTTAGGTTGTTTTTTTAAAAGAAAAAACAGAAAGTTATGAAGGATTGTGAGAAACTCCAGAAGGATTTAATCAAACTGGAAGACGGAGCGGCCAAGCTGGCCGATGAAATGCAACCGAGATAAATGCGAGGCAATGCACAGTGGGAGCTCTCTCTCTGAACTGCTCGCGGGGGCTCTCCTCTGACAAGCTCTGAGCAAGCAGAACCCCCCTAGGAAAACGATCTTGCGGTCACAGCATGTAGCTCGAGGAAGAGGTTTGTCCAGAGGCCAGCCGCTATCAGAACAGGAAAGAGGATATTTGGGTGAATTCTTGAAAGAAAGAAAAAAGATAGAGAGTAACATGATGTCAGTGTCCCCGTAGGATGGGAAGAGTTGGACTGGGCCCAAAGAACCGTGACTCATTGTGTCGCTTCACCGCCTCAAAAGTGCAGCAAAGCCAAGGAAGGACCTGGAGAAAGGCGGGGGGTGGGGGAACCACCTCTATTTATAATGCCCATAAGCATTCTGGGTGCCTTCCCTTTCCAAAGAGATAATGTGTCAGGCCTAAAGAATATAAGAACATAAGAATGGCCAGACTGGGTCAGACCAAAGGGCCGTCTAGCCCAGTCTCCTGTCAGCGGACAGTAGCTAATGCCAGGTGCCCCAGAGGGAGTGAACAGAACAGGGAATCATCAAGTGATCCCTCCCCTGTCACCCATTCCCAGCCTCTGACACACGGAGGCCAGGGACACCCTCCCTACCCATCCTGACTAATAGATTCATGGAGGTTAGCTTCATCCATGGCTATCTAGCTCTTTTTTTAACCCTGTTAAAGTCCTGGTTTTCACATCCTCTGGCAAGGAGTTCCACAGGATAGCTGTGCACTGCGTGAAGAAAAACTTCATTTTGTTTGTTTTAAACCTGCTGTCTATTAATTTCATTTGGTGACCCCTAGTTCTCATGTTATGGGAATAAGTAAATAACTTTTCCTTACTCATTTTCTCCACACCTGTCATGATTTTATCGACCGCCATCCTATCCCCCCTTAGCCTCCTCTTTTCTAAACTGAAAATTCCCCATCTTTTTAATCTCTTTGTATATGGGACCTGTTCCAAAACCCTCATCCTTTTGTTACCCTTTCCCATACTAGATCTTTTCTGAGTTGAGGTGACCACATGCATCCACAGCGCTCAAGGTGTATAGCGTGGATTTGCACAGCGAGGCAGGAGGTGCCTGTGTACGAGAGGGGATTGCAGAGGAAAAGGCCCAGAAGCCGCGTGCTCTGGGGAAGGAGTGAGGAAGCTTTCCTGGCAGTGCCACTGGCTGCGATGGCTCAGTTACTTGGAACGGGGTATCTAAACCCATTTGCCACTGTGAGAATCTCAGCCTGAGTGAAGAAGGCAGACGCAGAGTGGGAGAAAGGCGAGGTTGGTGCCTTCGATTTGCCGCTGTCCAACAGCCAACAGGGCTTCTGCTGCTGTAGGGCACTCCCCACCAGAGCCACCCTTTGAGTCACGGAGCTTTTTTTGCTCTGGTGCTCCCTTTGTCCAACCTAGCTCCACAGAGGCCTGCTGGTTCCATGGCCCAGCCCTCCAGCCTGGTCAGCTCTCTGCCCGTTCCCCTCCTGGGCTAGCAGAAAAGCCCCCAATGGGGAAACCCAACATCTGGTGGTCTCTAAGTTCAGCCCTTAGCCTTCATCTGGGGCCTGTAGATCTTGGCCTCGGTCACTCCTGGCACTGGGGGTTTGGAGGATAGTTAGGAGAACCCAGGCCCATCCTCTGCTCTGGTTTCTCACCCTCCTCGTGCCCCTGGGGACAGTTCCTCCATCCCTTTGTCACTTCCCCATCTTTGTCCTCTTATCAGCATCTTGCCCAGCTCGGTGGACTCTGCTACTCTGGACTTGGATTTGTGGTGCCTTAGCCAGCGAGGGATGTGTTTCCTCAGAGCCACTCCCATCTCTTTAGCAGCAGCTGGGCTGTACTGCAGATGAGCCCAAGCTGGAAGGGGTTGCAAGTGCTTTGGAGAGCAGGGTCATAATTCAAACTGATCTGGACAAACTGGAGAAATGATCTGAGGTCAATAGGATGAAGTTTAATAAGGACAAATGCAAAGTGCTCCACTTAGGAAGGAATTAGTGTCACACATACAGAATGGGAAGCGACAGTCTAGGAAGGAGTCCTGCAGAAAGGGATGTAGGGGTCAGAGTGGACCACAAGCTAAATATGAGTCAACAGTGGGACACTGTTGCAAAAAAACGCAGTCGGAATTTCCCTGCGGGAGACAGGAGTTGTCCCCACCTCTCCTCCTTGGAAATGGCAATTAACCTTCCAATTTGGGGGGGTGCAGTAGGTCACCTTTCTCCTTCTGCCCTGCTATGAAGGAGGAGGCAGCATGTATACAGATCCCCTTCCCAAAGTTTATCCCATTGGCTGGGAAATAGGAGCCTTGCTCCACCCACTCTGCAAGGTTCTTGGTCCTTTAAAGAGACAGTAACAAGATTCCTCCCAAAAGCGACAAGGAGTCCCATGGCACCTTATAGACTAACAGGTTTATTGGAGCATAAATTTGCAGATGAACTGTAGCTCAGCAGTTTCTCTTTGAAGTCTGTTCTTGAAGTTTTTTTGTTGCAGGATGGCTACCTTTAGATCTGCGAGTGTGTGTTCAGGGAGATTGAAGTGTCCTCCTACAGGTTTTTGTATATTCCATTCCTGATATCTGATTTGTGTCCATTTAGTCTTCTATGGAGGGACTGTCCAGTTCGGCCGATGTATATATGTATACATATACATCTATCCAGATGTATATAGCAGAGGGGCATTGCTGGCACATGATGGCGTATATTACATTGGTAGATGTGCAGGTGAATGAACCCGTGATGGTGTGGCTGATCTGGTTAGGTCCTGTGATGGTGTTGCTGGTGTAGATAGGTGGGCAAAGTTGGCACCGAGGTTTGTTGCAGGGATTGGTTTGTAGAGGAAGTACACTTGGCATTTATAAGATACATATACATCTATCAGATGTTTACAGTTGGGATGCTGTCCATGCCTAATACATATGGAATGTGCCATACTGAAGTGATGGTGCATTTTAGCCAATTTGAGACTGAATGTGCAGAGTTGCACCAGTTTTTCATTGTATCCTAACATCTTTAGGATTAAACAAAGACTGTGAATGGCTAGCCAACTACAAAAGCAGTTTCTCCTCTCTTGGGGTATGTCAAAACTAAACCCCTCTGTTGGCAGAGAGATGTAAATTAGATGTATCGAAAGTGCAAATGAAGCCGGGATTTAAATATCCCATGCTTCATTTGCATAATGGTGGCCACTGCTTTTTTCGAAATGGGGCTTTTTTGAAAAAACCCAGCAGTCTAGACTGGGATCTTTCGAAAATAAAACGCTTTTTCGAAAGATCCTGTAAACCTCATTTTTTGAGGAGTACATGATTTCAAAAAAAGGTTTTATTTTCGAAAGATCCCTGTCTAGACTGCTGTGGGGTTTTTTTTGAAAAAGCCCCATTTTGAAAAAAAGCAGTGGCTGCCATTATGCAAATGAAGTGCAGGATATTTAAATCCCAGCTTCATTTGCAATATCGACGTGCCTAATTTACATGCCTTTACTGAAAATGGGATGTAGTCTAGACACACCCTTGGTGTTCACACCTCCACATCAGCTGCTAGAAGTGGGCCTCATCCTCCCTGACTAAATTGACCTCGTTATCTCCAGCTTTACTCTTGATTGGAACTCTTTCCTTATGCCTGTATATTTATACCTGCCTCTGGAATTTCCACTACATGCATCTGACGAAGCTTTTGCCCACGAAAGCTTATGCTCCAATAAATCTGAGGTGCCACAGTCCTCCTCGTCGCTTTTACAGTTTCAGATGACCACAGCTACTCCTCTGATACAAGATTCCTCCCAAACACTACTTCTTTCCTGGGCTATTTCTCCTCTTCCAATATCTCTTTGGTTTTTGTATATCAGGCCTCCCAACACCCTTCAGGGGCTACCCCATGTGATGGGGACTGGCTGACCCCTAGGCAGCACTACCCTTTGGGGGGGGGCAGTTCAGAGCATCACAGCCACACATACAGCACTTGCGTCATCTCCATCAGTCACTTCCTTGCGTTGGGCTTGACAAAGCTCCTCCTGGAGAAGAAAAGAGTTATTCCCACAAGTTCATTGACTGTCCACGGAGCCACGGCTAGCTTATTTGTTGAAACAAAATAATCAAACAACATATTCCAAGACCATAACATTCTGATTGCATTGGGATTGATTATTTCCTTCAGTCCTGCTACGCTCAACATTTTCCAGCTGGAGACGGAGGTCAGCACATTCGTTTTTTCTACAAGTACTCTTGCAAATCCAGCCATCTCCCTTCTCTCATTTGTTGATACTTAGCTTTTTGGGGGTCTTGACATTTAGCGCTTGCCCTGCTTCTCTCCATGTGCCTGATGGATTCAGGCCCAGGGACTCTTAAACAGTTACACGCACTGGAAGGGCTTCACCAGGACCTCACGTCAGACTGTCCCGTTGCTCCGTGAAAGGTGGGAGAACCTAGTGCCAGGCCTGCTGCCGGGGTTGGGAAGGAGAACTGCCCCCGGACCCAGAGATTCAAAGGGACCAGGGCCTCCTGGATTCCGCCACTGCTACTGCAGTTGGAGCCCTGTGGTAGTGTGCTCCAGATCCCCGAGCAGTGTGCTCCAGATGGCGCTGAGGGCCAGGGGCCTGGCCCCACCCCTTCTGCCTGAAGCTCCACCCCTTCTGCGAGCATGGAGCCACTCCCCTCCTCCTACTCTCTGCCAGAGTGGGGAATTCCACCTGCGTCTCCCACCTCCCAGGAGAGCACTCCGAACTCTGGCTTAAAATCTGGAAAGTGAGCCCAGTCACTAGCTATGTTCTCCTCTTCAGCTGCACTGCACGGCTTATGCCTCTTCTGGCTGGTTTGTGTGGGTCTGGGCTCCATGTCATGAGAAATAAGCAAGGTGCTGACACTGTCTATCTCCAGGAGCAGATTCCCACCTGTGGATCACTAGTCACACTCGGTGCCTATCTCCAGGAGAGCGGTGAGTAGGTGTCTCTCAATGGCTGGCTTAGGCAGCTGGCTTTTATGGATCCTATTCTAAGGTGCCTTTCTCTGCCCTTAACTGTAAAGGGGATCTAGGCGCCTAACTCAGGCTCTGCACCTCTGGGCCTAAGTGATGTGCCCAAGGTCACACAGGAAGTCTGTGGCAGAGCACGGGTTTGACTCCTTGGCTAGTGCTTTAGTCTTCCTCGCCCACATTACAGCCCCAGTCCCATAAGCCGCATCTGTTACAATGGTCAAGATTCTGTCCATTGCTAAAAATGCTCAGGCCAAAATATTTGCACCCAAAACATTTAATTAGCTCATCTTGCATTGTGCCTCCTGCCATAACCCTTGGGGAAACCACCGCTCCTGTCTGTGGATTTCTATAAGTGCTCTCACCTAAACCGAATGAGCATGTGTGGGTAGTTTCTAAGTTCAGTTTTTAATACCTTCACAGATATTCTGGACTCTTGTTTTGAGCAGCATGGCAACTCCTTAAGTTGCTCGGTGTTTCTCTCTGCTGGAAAAATCTTCAAAGTAGCTGCTGAAGATAGCTGTGCCCCCTGGGCACATTGCTGTCAGGAAGCGCTTCCCACACTTTGCTGGATGGCATGATCGCTAAAAACTTGCAGCAACAAGATTGTAGGAGGCATGACCAAACTTTGTAAACACAGCCGGCGGGTCCTGGAACTTTCCACGCTGGTTCATCACGGCCACCTCTGGGTTCCTCTTCTGTGGGTGGGCAAGGTTATAATGGTCTGTTTGAAAGTGGCATGTAATAGCCTGGGTTTGACTCTCTGACGTTTTTGCGTTATCACTTAGCCCAGTAGGAAGCGGGTATAAAATGCTACCATAAAATTTAAGGTCAAATTGGGCCATTAGATCATCTCATCTGACTTCCTGTGTTCACAGGTCAGAGAATAACATCCAATTATTCCTGTATGGAAACCAATAACTTACATCCATTCCAGTTGGTCAAAAATTGCTAATTGTTTCTAACTGAAGAAAGAAAGATTGATGGAGATCTATCTAACTTTAAAAATTCTTGCAAAAATTTGTTGGTCTTTCAACGAAAACCTGAAACATTTTTGGTTTGCAGTAAAAATATTCAGTTTTTGGCAAAAAAATAAATAGTTTTCTAAACTTGAAAATATTTACCTTTTTCTTCTATTACATGCCAGAAAACTGTAACCAACATGAAAAATTTCCAAGCAAACGATCCATGCCATTATCTAAATCATTGATGAAGATACTGAGAGAATGGACCCTTGGATCATCTAGTCCATTCCCAAACTGGGGGGCGTGCCCCCCTGGGGGGGATGTGAAGAAATTCCAGGGGGAGCGTGAGGCGACCCAGCCACACACACCCTCGTCAATCCCACCCCACGTTTTGCTGCTATTTTTGGGGCAGGCGTGAAGGTTTCTCAAAAATCAAAAAGGGGGCGTAATGCCAAAAAGTTTGGGAACCACTGATCTAGTCTGACCTTCTGTATAACACGGGCCAGAGAATTTCAACCACTTACTTCTGTAGCGGGCCCAGTCACTCATGTCTGCTGTGGAGAATTGGGATTCATGGGACTTGCTTGCACTGATCGTCTCAGAATAGCAGGAAAATGAAGAAGAAACGTAACTAAACCTTTGGGGCTCCGATGGCGCTCTGGACAAAAGCTCAGGTTGGTTCCTATTTTATCTGTGCGGGTCTGATCATTTCTAATGTCGGCTGCATCTGGCCATCTAGCATTATGGGCTTTTCTTTTGTTTTCGTGTATCACCTCAAGTACTGCCCGTTGCTAAAGACAGCACACTGAATTAGAGGATCGCAGTGACCTAATTCAGGATGGTATTTCCTCCATTTACTGTATGTTCATATACATGTGTGTGAGATGAGCTTGAATCACTATATATATTTTTATTAGTCTCTAAGGTGCTACAGGACCACTCGTTTTTTAAATTACAGACTAACACAGCTCCCCCTGAGACTTTTAAATGAGCTAGGATGGAACTTAAAGGCACAGGTTAGTCCTGGAGAGTTCCAGAAGGGATGTTTCTTGTGGTGGGGGGCACGATCCTTCCCAGCTTCCTTAGGGTACATCTACACAGCAGCGTTATTTCGGAATAACTGATGTTATTCTGAAATAACAAAGTGTGCCTACACAACAAGCCTTTCTTTTGAAACAATGTCGAGCTGGAGGACTTCTTACTCCGACTCCCGTGACCCTCATTTCATGAGGGAAGTCGGAGGAAGAGCGCTCTTCCTTCAACTTCCTGCCGCGCATACAGCACCAAAAGCCGAGTTGAGCTATTTCGACTTCAGCTACACAATTGATGTAACTGAAGCCGTGTTGCTTAATTTGACTTCTCCCTGCTGTGTAGACATGTGCTTGGTGAAAAGGAGGACCAGGAAGATGAGAACATCCCTGCCCCCTCCCCATTGCATGAAGCAAATTCTGCTCATTTGCAAGTGCTCTTGCTTGGTTTGCATGTACAGTCGTGGTAACTGCAATTTAGGTGTGCAATTGCACGCCCATCGATTAGGGACCTCGCGCACATTACATTGAATAAAGCGTGGAACACGGCCTCTACTCTGAGACTCCTCGGGAACATCTCCATTCATGGGAGAGGATGAGAGCAAGTGATTTTCCTGGCTCGCAGTGCTGCCAGGGGATTGGTTTTATTACTAACATTCCACCATGTTGGATCCCGCCGCTCACTGGTTTGCTCCGATGGAGAGAGGTGTGAGGCTTACGGCAGGTGTCGGCCGATTGGCAGCCAACGTAAATGAAGTCATCACAATTAAGAATGAGGAAAGACAGGCACGGCCAGAGCGGGCCTTCAGTAAAAGTGTTATTGTAGGTGAGCGAGTGTGATGGGGGAGGGGGAACTGGGATTGATTCCATGTAAAGCATTAGATTTACCTTCGTCAGTATCAACCCTCTTTGCTCAATAAATCTCCTTATTGGACAGAGCAGCCTTTAAAATCACAGCTCCGAGCTATTTTCTGCCAACTAATAGTTCAGCAGAGATCAATTTCCAGGCTGGGAATTTTCCCTTTCTGCAACCCCGTGGCACCAGGAGTTCTTTCTGTCCCATGCAAAGGACTGGCACCCCTAAAGAAAGCAAATGATTATATGGGGGAAAGGTAAAAAACACCATCAAACTCCTGGGGGGGTATTCACTCAACTCTAATACTTGTCTCTTCATTCTAATTCCTGGACAGGACCATGATAATCCCATTTTAGAAGCCAGGGAACCTGGATTTTATTCTTGACTCTGGTCGCTGACTTCCTGTTGTGACCTCGGGGAATGTCCTTTAAGGATTCATGCCTCAGTTTCTCCATCGCCAATGAAACTAGCTTGCCCTCCAGGAAGATTGTAGGGCTAACCTCATTAATATTGGTACATTACTTTGAGATCTCTTGAGTAAATGGTAACATGTGTTTAACAGGACTATTTATTTTGCAGACATGCAGAAAGTAAAAGCAGAAGAGCAGACACATAGATCAGCTTTGGCATAATTAATAATAATCACAGTGATGTGCATTTTTAAGAAGAGTAGAGTAATCATAAAACATCACCACAAAAATGCTCGGCTTCTGAAGACCAGTGTTGTTGCTGGATGAGCAGTAATGAGAGAATAAGGCAACAGAACCATCCAAATAAGGATCCCAATTTATATAGCATGGGAATGTGGGGATGCAAGCAACTAAACTGACAAATTCCGCAGCACCGCGGGCCGGACCGAGACATTCCGGCGCCCCGGGCAGACAGTTTAATTGCGCCCCGGATTGGGGGAGGGCGCATGCGTGGCCCCGCGCGGCGCATGGGGGAGGGCGTGCGGAGCTGGCGGCAGCAGGACGCACGGGCCCAGCCTGGCCCAGCCCGGCTACCGCTGCTGGCGCACAGCCTGGGGGCACCCGGGGCGGGCCAAGCCTGGCCATACAGGGCCCCGCGGCCATGGGGGGAAAGGCGCTGCTGGCCGGCGCTACAGGGGTTAACACGGCCCCCACCCCGGGCGGCTGCTGCAGGGTGGCCGCTGGGAGCTGCTGCAGCCTGCGATCCAGGAGCCGGGCGTGCGGTGCCTGATGGCAACTATAAGGGGCGCTGTGCGCCCCTTACAGCTGCCATCAGGCACCCCCCATAGGTTGGTGCCCCGGGCAGCTGCCCGGCTAGCCCATGCCTTAATCCGGCCCTGGCAGCATCCTGGGAAGACCGGCCAATCAGTGGACTATGCTGCCTTCCAACCCCTATAATTTTAGCTACCAAACCCCTCCCACTCAGGAACATTCTCTGTCCCAAGAGCATCACAGATGAGAAACAACCAGCAGTCCTATGACACCTTAGAGACCAATGAAAAATATGTAGACAGTATCACGAGCTTCCAAGGGCAAAACCTACTTTCTCAGATGATGGGCTGGATTAGAAATAACAGAAACCAAGTCATTTGTAACAGAAAGAAAAAAAGGAACCTGTCGATTGTAGAACCGGTGTAATGAGGCTAAGTAAGTGGGCTGGAAGTGTCCCATACTTAGCTTTTGATGTAAAAAATGCAAATATTAAAAGGCAGGGGAAGAGTGGCTTTATAATGAGACATCCAGCTAATGTCTTTGTTTAAGCCCAGGGAAACAGTGTCAAATTTGCAGATGAATGCCAGTTCTGCACTCTCTCTCCATAATTGGCAGTTGTATGAGCCTCTGATGTGGTGGCCAATGTGGTTAGGTCCTGTGATGGATTCGCTTGTATAGACATGTGGACAGAGTTGGCAACGGGGTTTGTTGCAGGGGTAGGGTCCTGGATGAGTGGTGTGTGGGGTCTGGTAAGTATTTGCTTCAGGTTAGGGGGTGTCTGTAGGCAAGGATTGGCCTGTCTCCCAAGGCCTGTGTGAATGAGGGATCATTTTCCAGGACAGGTTGTAGATTGTCAGTGATGCCCTGGAGGGGTTTAAGCTGTAGGTGATGACCAGTGGAAACAAAGCATGGCTGCCTCTCATGTCCAAGGGGACAAGAAGTAGGGGACATATTGGAGCATACCAACATATGAAAAGTCAGGAGGGGGGGGAGAACACCAAGGTTAGTAAGGGGGCAACTGCCCCACTTGCTCCCTAGCAAATGGCACCCCGCTCAGCCTGCAGTGTGAAATGGTTTTTAGGTTGCTTCCTTGCCGGGGGTGATCTGCTCCATCAGAGCCTTACAAGAAGAGGAAGAAAGCGCGACGCAGCATTTTGATCCTACTGCTAGAGCTGTACAAGAGACCAGCCCCTTCTTGGGCAAGCTCTGTCTTAACGGGGCACCGGCCGAGCAAAATGACTGTCGCCCGCCAGTGCGAGAGCCAGCACAGATCTGCGGACATCGGGGGAGCGACACTGGGGATCTGGCCCATGGGCCTCCATGGTGAATGAGACAAGCTGGAGGCCTGACCCACCATCTTCACTAGAAGGCCACCTCTATGAAGCAGCTTCATTTGCTTGGTCCCTTGGACAATCCTGCGGGAGGGGTCTCAGGCCAGGTCTACACTGGCGGAGAAAAAAAAAAAAACAACAAAAAAAACACCAATGTCAGATGCGCAATTCCAGTTACGACAATTGTGTAGCTGGAGTCGATGTACCTTATATCGATTTTCTGGGGTGGCCCCCACAGTGGGAGGTCAATGGGAGAAACTCTCCCATCAATTTCCCTTACTCCTCACAACTGCGAGGAGAACTGTGGTTGACAAGGGCGCCCTCAGCGTTCGATTAAGCAGGTCTTGACTAGATCCACTAAATTGAACTCTGGAAGATTGATCACTGGATCTCACTGGTAAGTACAGACAAGCCTCTATTGAATAGCCAGTCTATTGGGCAGCCGTCTGTGCTATTTGGCTGAAGGGACCTCTTCCCAGTTTCTGGCCAGTAGCTTGCCACTGCGTGGAAGAATGAAACCCCCAACCCCATCCCCCATAATGGCAACCAGGAAGCATATTAACTTTACCAACCGAAAACCAGACTTGGTTTCTGAGTCTGGCCCTGCCTCCTCTGGCTGGTGACACCAATATTTGACAGCTCAAACCCAACACAGGAATTGTCACACTGGATCCGAATCAGGATCCATCTAGACCAGTGTCCTGTCTGACTGTGGCCTGCTGCAAATGCTTCAGCGAAAGGTGTAAAAAGCTGCACGGCAGTCGAGGTGGGACAATCCGCCCTCGATGATCTCTGCCCGAGGGTTATTTCGACCCTGAACCATGAGATCATACTTACCTCTCCCTAATGTGAGATCCAGCCCATCGGGATCGCCCAATTGGTTCCTACCTTGCTCGGCAACCGTCTGTGGGCCACTTACCCCTCGTCCTTCCCATAGCTGTGAAGTGCAACGAGGTCACTGGCCAGCATTCTCATAGTGCCTCTGCAGGGGGCAGCGTGTGTGGACAGCAGGGGTCCATCGCGGCCCTATTGCCCAAGACGTTCAGAACCCCGAGCCGTGGTCACTTAACTCTTTCACGCGAAACACGCTGAGGGAAGAGCGACACAGGTGAACGTGCTCTTGTGGAACCCTCCTAAGTGTTAAGAGTGGAGCACACAGGCAAAAGCAGTCGGCTTAGAGCAGCTCAAATAATGATCTAAAATCTGAGGTGGCATCGAGTAATTAAAAGGAAGTCAGCGGTGGCGGATCGCTTGCCTGCCCGCGAGTATGGTGTCAGGAAAACATCTCTCAGGATCGCTTCAGAGATGGGCTCCAAGAGATGCGCTCTAACATCTACTCTTTTCATAACGAGCTTTCACAAAACACAAAGCTCCTCGTGACCCCTACTGGTTCGTCACCTCTCTTGACTTCAATAAACTGTTTCATCAACAAAACATTCCTGACAATTTTAGCCATAATAAGCTTTTAGAGCAAAGGCGCCCAAACTCAAGGTCTCCATCCACTTCTTTTCTTTCAGGCTCATAACTATTTGAGTCTTTTCTCGCCTCCTCCCATTCTCATGAGTGGAAAGCGCGAGTCTGCAGCTGGCATTTGACCTTGCCTCCTGCGTGTCCAAATTAACCCTTGACAAGGTGGCGTTCTGTTTTAGTAATGAGTGGTGGCTGAAGACAACAACTAGCTGCCACCCTCAGTGTCTGTCAGGGCTGGAAGACAGAGCTGCCATGGCAACCGGTGTTGTGTGTGAACACTGTCACAGGTACAGGCTCACACTCCATCTTGGTCACTCACCAGACTGCCGTGAGGGATTCCAGCCACTGAATTTCCAACTGTTTTAAGGCTCTGCCCTCTGAACAGTGTCCAGGCACTGTCCTTACGCTAAGGCCTTGGGGCACACTCATGGGATGCGACCAGTATTCCTGCTAATTTTTCCCCACCCATGTGTGGAATAAATTTTGTTATGTGCACTGAGGCACATGTGAGTGTGCACCACCAGGAGAAACAAATACTAACTCTGGGTGCTCTGCTAAGTAGCTGGGCAGCACCTAAATCTCTCCTGGGTGGCCACCAAAGCGCTCATCTTACCAGGAACACAGGATGCGGCTCTCCTCTCAGGCATCCCCTCCTGAGAGCTTAGACCATGTCATCCACCTGCCGAGTCCACGGAACCAGTGCTGCCTGCTCAGACTCCTCCCTCATGTGAAACGTACCCTCTCCCAGATCTCCAGACGGTGAGAGTCCAGATTACCTCCTCCAGGGTCATGTGAGAGAGTTCAAGGCGAATCCCCACTGACTTTGCACACAGTGCAAACACACGCTTGCTCTTTCGTAACATCAGAACGCCACAGATCCATCCAAAACTGATAACCCCTATGTGCATTGCCTGCCTTCCGTTTCCTCCCAACAGGAATCAGGATCCAGAGCCCAGCATTTTGGGGCAGCGTGTTGCTTGTGTGATGGAATAGGGGGTGTGCTCAACCCAGTTCTTTTCTCCTTTCAATCGCCTGCTCAACATTATTTATGTGTCTCTTCCCTCGGACTCCTCCTACAACCTCCTCCATTGTCACCTTTCTCTTTGTCCTGCTTGGTAACCGTCCACCACTGCAGGGCCCTCATGCCTGCAGACCAACTTGGCCAAACTGGTTTGCTACTCCAGGCACCCTCCTTAGCGTAACTATTTTGATGTTAAAGTTTGGTCATTAAACAATCCTGATTTTCCCCAGGCTGTTGTGTGCCTCCAGTCGGGGTGCATCCCGTATTTAGAATCCTAGGGTTGGAAGAGACCTCAGGAGGTCATCGAGTCCAGCCCCTGCCCAAAGCAGGATCAACCCATGAAGGCAGGGAGAGATAGAGCAGTTTTCATGGCAATAGCATCATATGGTCAACCAAAATTCATAAGTTGCACAAAGAGATTTCCCAAATTGACAAAGACAAACTGGGGTAAAGAACCAATGGCGCCCCTTAATTTAAAACTCATCTCAAAGTTGCAGCGTGGCCAAAGCCCCGGAGATCACTCAGATTTACCCGTGTAAGGAGTTGAGCTGTCCCCTGCCATTAGAAAAACAAACCACCTTGCCTTTCTCAAATCCATCTTGCAGCTCCGTCCCGGTGAGAAGCATTTGTGCAAGCTTGCCGGGCTCGGCAAAGCGGGCAGGTTTGTGCCTTAGCGAGTCGATCATGCAGGTTTGGAATAAAATATCGACTTAATTTTAAATCAAGGGATTATCATTCCACCATCGCTGCGGCCCTGTAATAACCCAGCCGCATTCCCAGGCAGAGCTGAAGGGATATTTGCGAGGAGGCCTATAATGAAGGCTTTCGCCTAATGCTGTCGAGTAAGAGGCAGTCACATATCACCCTGGAGCTGTGGGAGCACTGAGACCCAGGAGGGAGTTTCAGGCCTTGTCGATCTCCCTAATGATCAGATGTGGTGGGCCCTTATTGCATATAGTGATGCGAGGAGTTTTCGTCTCATTAGCTGGTTCGCAGTGGCTATGAGGCATCACTGCTGCATCTGAATATGCTGGTTTATAGGCTGGGAAAGATCGGTTCTTTCAACAATCGGTTCTAGGGCCGGTTTTGTTCAACACAGAATCATAGCACACTAGAACTGGAAGGGACCTCGAGAGGTCATCGAGTCCAGTCCCCTGCCCTCACTGCAGGACCAAGTACCATCTAGACCATTAATAAAGAACATCTTTATTAGCGACCTGGCTGAGGGGATGGATTGCACCCTCAGCAAGTTTGCAGAGGACACTAAACTGGGGGAGAGGTAGATACATTAGAGGGCAGGGATCGGGTCCAGAGTGACCTAGACAAACTGGAGGATTGGGCCAAAAGAAATCTGATGAGCTTCAACAAGGACAAGGGCAGAGTCCTGCATTTGAGGTGGAAGAATCCCAAGCATTGCTACATGCTAGGGACCAACTGGCTAAGCAGCAGTTCGGCAGAAAAGTGCCTGGGGGTTACAGTGGCTGAGAAGCTGGATATGAGTCAACAGGGAACTCTTGTAGCCAAGAAGGCTAATGGCATTTTGGGCTGCATTAAGAGGAGCATTGTCAGCAGATGTAGAGAAATTATTATTTCCCTTTATTTGGCGCTGATGAGGCCACATCTGGAGTATTGCATCCAGTTCTGGGCCCCCCCCACTATAGAAAGGATGTGGACACATACGAGAGATTCCAGCGGAGAGCAACCACAATGATGAGGGGGCTGGAGCACACAACCTATGAGGAGAGACTGAGGGATTTGGGTTTATTTAGTCTGCAGAAGAGAAGAGTGAGGGAGAATTTCAGAGCAGCCTTTAACTACCTGAAAGGGGACTCCAAAGAGGCTGGCGAGAGGCTGTTCTCAGTGGTGGCAGGTGGCAGAACGAGGAGCAATGGTCTCAAGTTGCAGTGGGGGTGGTCTAGGTTGGATATTAGGAAGGGTATGTTTACACTAGCCCCCTAGTTTCGAACTAGGGAGGCTAATGAGGGCGACAAATTGCAAATGAAGCGCGGGATTTAAATATTACATTCCATGAGGTTTAACTGGTAATTCGAAGTAAGGGGTTTATTTCAGCATCGCCCTTCTCTGCTGCGTGTAGACGTGGGCAGTTCTTCTGGGCTAGTCAATTTCCAAAATGGCGACTGCCCAGGAACATGCGAATGAAGCGCGGGATATTTAAATCCTGCGCTTCATTTGCAATTTCAGTCGCCCTCGTTAGCCTCCCTAGTTCGAACTAGGGGGCTAGTGTAGACATACCTGAAAAGCTATTTCTCTAGGAGGGAGGATGAAGCACTGGGAGGGGTTCCCTAGGGAGGGGGTGGAATCTCCATCCCTAGAGGTGTTTAAGTCCCGTCTGGACAAAGCCCTGGCTGACATGATTGAGTTGGGGTTGGTCCTGCTTTGGGCAGGGGGCTGGACTCGACCTCCTGAGGTCTCTGCCTGCCCTGGGATTCTAGGACTCTATGAAAGAGGGGCAAGGCGGGGTGGGCAACAAAATGAAATCAGGAAGGTCTCTTGGATGCCAGTGCTGCCACCAGACCTGCCTGCCCAGATCGAGTGGCTAGCTCCTGAAACAGCACTGGACTAAACATGTTGAAAGCCTAATGAGGAATTTGTGCAGAATTAGGTATGTTTGCAGGGTGACCACCCCCAGTGCCATTAAAGCTCCCAATACAGGTATGTTTGGAGGTGAAGGCACTGCCAAACCGTACATAAGAACGGCCGTACTGGGTCAGACCAAAGGTCCATCTAGCCCAGTGTCCTGTCTGCCGACAGTGGCCAGCATCAGGTGCCCCAGAGGGGGTGGACCGAAGACAATGGTCAAGCGATTTGTCTCCTGCCATCCTTCTCCAGCCTTGACAGAGGCCACGGACACCATTTCTACCCCCTGCCTAATAGCCTTTTATGGACCTAAACTTCATGAATTTATCTAGTTTCTCTTTAAACTCTGTTACAGTTCTAGCCTTCACAGCCTCCTCGGGCAAGGAGTTCCACAGGTTGACTATGCACTGTGTGAAGAAGAACTTTCCTTTATTAGTTTTAAACCTGTTACCCATTAATTTCATTTGGTGTCCTCTAGTCCTTATATTATGGGAACTAATGAGTAACTTTTCTTTATTCACCCTCTCTACACCACTCATGATTTTATATACCTCTATCATATCCCCCCTCAGCAAGGTCCAGTGGCTAAGTCTAGAGTAGCCCCAGTCAGCAGGGCAGTAGGGCCCGTAGCTAGGTATAGACAATCCCTAGCCCAGCTCTAGGCTCTTGGATGGGCAGTGGGAACGCCAACAGGGGAGGGGACAAATTGTCACCCCGGAGAAGGCCATTCCAATCCCAGGACGATAGCTGCTCTGTACACGTCTCCCCCACAAGGTGGCTGGCTTTGTGTCACACAGAAAGCCTTCCCCTGCCTGAGCACTGCACCGCCATGCTATTTCCGCTGCTAGGAGCGGAGGGCAGGATTGGGCCTGTCACAGGGTGGAAAGACTGAGAGGCCGGGGGGGGGGGGTGCCTCTTTGGCCCTGTCTGTGTTGCCTCACCCCGTAATCTGGCCCCTGTCTATAGCCTCTATCAGCGGGGCAGTACGGCTCAGCAGCCTAGTCTATAATGACCCCCATCCACGGGGCAGTAGGGCCCAGCGGCCAAGCCTGGAGTAGCCCCAGTCGGCGGGGCAGTAGGGCCCAGCGGCCAAATCAGTATGGCAATTGAGGCACACTCCCCTTGGGGGTCAATGGGGGCGTGGTAAGGGGGCCCAGACCCTCCCTCCCCACCAGGCCCCAGCCCAGGGCCCTGTCAGAGGTGGGCATGTCCCAGCACTGGCTCAGTGGGGAATCTGCCCCAAACACACCGAGCTCACCAGGAGCCCTTCAGCTCCCCTCTCTGGGCTACTTCCTACCCCATCTGATGGCTGGTTTCTTCCCCACCTGCATCCTCTGGGCTACTCGCTCTCCCTGGCGTCCATTGGCTGCTTCTGCTTCTGCTTCTGCTTCTGCTTCTGCTTCTGCTTCTGCTTCTGCTTCTGCTTCTGCTTCTGCAGTTGCTGCTCCTGTGCTCAGGCAGGAGCTCCTTCCCTTCCCATGGTCAGCCCTGACTGAGCTGCTCCCCTGGCTTTTATACTAGGCCTGCAGTTGGAGCATGCCCAGCAGGGCTGGGGGGAGGGGCCTCTTAGCCAAGCAGGCCTGGTTAACCCCTTCCGGACCAGTGCGGGGTTGGTAAATCCCATCACAGGGCCCCATCTGACAAGAAGCAATGGGATTAAATTGCAGCAAGGGAGGTTCAAGTTGGATATTAGGAAAAACTTCCTACCTGTCAGGGTGGTGAAACACTGGAATCAATTGTGGAAGGAGGTTGTGGAATCTCCATCTCTGGAGATATTTAAGAGTAGGTTAGACAGACACCTATCAGGGATGGTCGAGATGGTGCTTGGTCCTGCCGTGAGGACAGGGGACTGGACTCGATGACCCATCGAGGTCCACTCCAGTTCTGGTGTTCTGTGATTCTATGTCTCAGAACTGTTCCCACGGCTCCCTGGAACTTCATTTCTCTCCCTGGCATCACCACTTTCCGTGCCATTGCTGGAGGCCCCAACACAACAGGAGGTGGGACCCTCAGAGTAAAAGTGGTCCATTTCCTGTCACCGACCCAGGAAGAGAGAAATCCAAAGAGCGAAGGGTAATGGCAGAGGGTGAAAGGAAAACATTCATTTTTCAAAATCCAAAGCCAAGGAACTTCGAGTGACATGGATGCTTTTAAAATTGTGCTAAGACTTCTTCAAGCACCCACGTTCTGATTCAAATTTCCAATGGAGCCAGCTTTCCAATCTGCTCTTTGCTTTCCCCAGGAAAAAAAAAATCCAGGTCCTTTTGGGTGTAAATTTCATTGTTGCAATCTAGAGGAAACACTCCGATAATAAAACCATTTACAGTCGGCAGCCCCAGGAAAGGACAAAATTTGGAGAAAAGCCCTGTTTCGGCCTCGCTCAGAGGGAACATAATGGCGAAAGGTTTTGTTTAGATGGTCCCATTGGACAACACATAAAAGTTCAGTTTAAATATTATGGAGATGGGATTCTTGGAGATTGGGGAGAGGGGAGAAGGAATTGTAGCTACAGCTTGTAATAGAGAGAACACTAGACACAGAGCTAGAAAATAAAGGACTACAGGGAAATAAGAACAGTTCATTTACCACACAAGTGTGCAACGTTTGTAATACTAACACAAAAACAGTAGGAATTATTAATATCCAGGGATCCCTCCTTATCTGGCAGCATTATTGCACCTTTCACTCCCCTCATGGATTGCCTGGAGAACATGAGAAGAACGAGACTGTTTAATAAGAACACAAGAACGGCCAGACTGAATCAGACCAAAGGCCCATCTAGCCCAGTGTCCTGTCTGCCCACAGTGGCCAGTGCGAGGTGCCCCAGAGGGAGGGAACAGAATAGGGAATCATCACATGATCTCTCCCCTGTCGCCCATTCCCAGCTTCTCACAAACAGGCTAGGGATAACATTCCTGCCCATCCTGGCTAATAGCCATTGATGGACCTAACCTCCATGAATTTATCTAGCTCTTTTTTGAGCCCTTGTTAAAGTCTTGGCCTTCACAATATCCTCTGGCAAGGAGTTCCACAGGTTGACTGCATGTTGTGGGCAGAAATACTTCCTTTGGTTTGTTTTAAACCTGCTACCTATTCATTTCATTTGGTGATCCCTCGTCTACACTTGCAGAGCATTAAGTAATGCTTAATTACTCTTAGCTGCCTGCAAAACCAGATATCAGCTAGAGGTGGGGGAACTGTAGAGTTGTTATTACAACATACACAGGAGACAGGTGCAGAATCCCAGCTGGGCTCTCCCATCTCTCTTCTGGATAAGAAAATAGTCCAGGGTGTGAGGTCACACTGGTACTGCACATACAGGCTGCGTGCGGTTGTCAGAGGGCTTTGGTGTTTGCCTATGAAAATAAGATTTGGGATCAGGGCTGGGGCAGACTATTAGGATTGGGGGCAGAGCATTTCCAGCAGCCACAACCAGGCTGTGGCCCTCCTTGTCCAAGCTGGCTAGTCTCAGATCAAAGTGGCTGATGCAATTTTGGAGGCAGCCTTCCCCAGGAATGAGGCTGATGAGTCTGTCCAAAACCCATCCAGAAATACAAAAAACGAGACCCAGGCCAATCATGCTGACCGGTGTTCCTAGAAGTGAATCACAGGAATGTAGAACTGGAAGGGACCTCAACAGGGCATCTAGTCCAGCGCCTCTCAACCTTTCCAGAATACTGTACCACTTTCTGGAGTCTGATCTCTTTTTTTGAACACATAATTATACAATAAATCCACTGGAATATAAATATTGTACTTACATTTCCGTGACTAGTGCACAGAGCTGCACAAAAAAGTCATTGTATCAAATTTCAGTTTGTAGTGACGTAATGTGGCCTCTTGTGAAACTAGGCAAATATCTAGAGCAGTTGTTGGACCCTCTGGAAGACCTCTGTGTACCCCCAGGTGTATGCATACCCTGCTTGAGAACCACTGAGATATCCTAGTCTCCTGCATTGATCACTGTTCCCTATGGGTACATCTACACTGCACGGCTATTTCATAGAATCATAGATCATAAGACACTAGAACTGGAAGGGACCTCGAGAGGTCATCGAGTCCAGTCCTCTGCTCTCATGGCAGGATCAACCACCATCTAGATTGGGGTGGCCAACCTGTTACAGGCAAAGAGCCAAAATAGCGGTAGACATAGCACAAAGAGCGGAGGGAAAAAAAGTTGTCAAGTTAAAAAAAAAAAAGCCCAGCTGCCGCGTTTGGTCTAGAGTGGAAAGGACACTGTGACTTTAAATGAAAACTCCGGTTTGGCTTTTTGGCCACATCAGTTTCCCATTGGCCGGCGCCATCTTACCGGCACCATTTTGCTGGACGGCTTCCCTGCACCCAGTGAGCACAGGGGGCCGGGGGCCCTTTGTGGGGGTGCAGGGGTGGCTTTGCGAGCCGCACTTTCTGTGGTGAAGAGCCGTATGCGGCTCGCGAGCCGTGGGTTGGCCACCCCGATCTAGACCATCCCTGACAGGTGTGTGTCCAACCTGCTCTTCAATATCTCCAGGGATGGAGATTCCACAACCCCCCTCGGCAATTTATTCCAGTGTTTAACACCCTGACAGGTAGGAAGTGTTTCCTAATGTCCAACCTAAACCTCCCTTGCTGCAATTTAAGCCCATTGCTTCTTGTCCTGTCCTCAGAGGCCAAGGAGAACAATTTTTCTCCCTCCTCCCTGTGACACCCTTTTAAATACTTGAAAACCGCTCTCATGTCCCCTCTCCGTCTTCTCCTTTCCAAACTAAACAAGCCCAATTCTTTCAGACTTCCCCCGCAGATCGTTTTCCAGACCTTTCATCATTTTTGATTAAATCCACCAGAACCCTGGGTAAGTTTCTCCAGTGGTTAATTACCTCCAGGGTGCATCTACACTGCACTGTTATTTCAAGATAACTAGTGTTATTTTGAAATAACAATGCAAGAGTCTACACAGCCATTCCATTATTTCGCAATAATTTTGAAATAATAGGCGGCTTTTTCCAATATCTGTAAAACTTCATTCTATCAGGAATAACGCCTATTCCGAAATAGCTATTTTGAGATAAGGTGTGTGTAGACGCTTCACTGCTGCTATTTCGAAATAGCCCCATCCCCAAGGCCATTCTAGGGGCTCTAAATCGAGGTAGAACGGCTACATTAGAGACACCTGCCTCGGACTAATTTTGAGGCTTCCCTGCAGTATAGATGTGCTATTTCAAAAGAAGCGTGCAGTGTAGACGTACCTGCACTGTTAAAAATATCCATCTTATTTCCAGTCTAAATTTCTCTAGCTTCCAACTGCCAGCCTTTGGAGCGTGTTAAACCTTCCGCTGCTAAACTGAAGGGCCCATTATTAAATATTCTCCCACATGCAGTTACTTAAGTCACCCTTAACCTCCTCTTTATTAAGCTAAATAAATGGAGCTCCGTGAGTCTGTCACTATGATGCATCTTTTCCAATCCTTTAATGATTCTAGTGGCTCTTCTCTGATTACCCTGCAATTATCAACACCCTGTAGACACAAAAATTGGACACAGTATTCCAATAACATCTGTCCATTTTCCCTTCCATTATACTCACACTGTAAGCTGTCAGGGGCAGGGACCATCTCTGCTCTGTGCTGGTACAGCACCATGCATGGCTGGGCCTCCTAGCTACTATGATAATACTGATAATAAATAACACTCATCATCAATAAATGCATATCCCTATATGCACGTGTAACCCACACACCTAGTGTGGTTACTAAGCAATGCAAGCGGTATCTAGACTACAGCAACAGTTAAGACCAAGAGACCGCTACAGCATCGGCTAGGAACTAGCCAGTTTTTATTTAGCTCAGAGGGTAGAGGCTCTTATACTCAGCTCCAGCGGTCCCAGGTTCAAAACCGCCTGGTGGTGGTTACACACGCATGTCTATAACCTGTGGAAACAAAGAAGACACCATGCAGTCTGAGCAATTTTGGCTCCTCATTTTATCTGCTGCGGAGATGTCTGCAGGTACCTAGTAGATACCATAGGCAGAGAGAGGAAAGAACCACATAAACCAGGGCTACTCAACTATGGAAGCCCCAAGAGCCACAGTGATACTCACAGCACACATGAAGGGCCACAACTTAAGTGTGGTTGCATAGACATGCACGTATATGTGCAAATATATGCAAATAGCTTCTTTCACACTGAAGGGCATGAACACAAGGATTAAGGCAAGACTATAAAACATGCAGGACCCATTTAAGTCAGTTTTGCAGATATTAATAACATGCAATATTTACCTGATTTCCACCCCTATGACAGCACTTTTAATGAGCAATGACAGTCCAGGAATTTAACTGCTAAAACGCAGATCAACAGGAGACCATTCTATTGATGACTTTTTTGTTTTGGCTCCCACCCACGGGCCGCAAACAAACGGGCTGTGGGCCATGTGTTGAGTAGCCCTGACATAAACCATGGACATTAAAGAAGACATGAGTATTGCGGCTTCAGTGTTAGTTCCAGAAGTTTTTGTTGACTTTGTATCATTGTTGGGGAGGTTGGAATAGTGCTCTATTACACTGGATTTTATGCTCATGCCATTGTTAGGTGCAGAGAGTAAAGTCTTATTTTTATCCTCAGAACAGCAACACTTTCCAGCCACTACACAGTTCTGTGGCCTCCTCCAGAGGGAATTAGCAGGTTCCAAAGCCATGATCCATTCAGTCCATGACTCTTCTGTTAATAGGGGACCCAGTCACTGCTAGCTGTGACTTTGACTCCTGGCCTGCTCCATCCAATAGGGAGCTTGCCCAATAGGAAGGGGTTGGAATGCTAGCCTGAGACTTGGCAGGCCTGTGTTCAACTCTATGCTCTGCCACAGACTTCCCCTGTGACCTTGGGCAAGGCATTTAACTGCTCTATGCCTCAGTTTCCCCATCTGCACCACAGGGATTATAGTCCTGCCCTGCCTCACACGGGAGTAGGGGAAGTGAGGATAAATACATTTTGAAAGATTGCAAGGTGCTAAAGTTCATTTCACTGCCTTTCCCCAGTGCCTAAAGAAGTAAATCCCAACTCCCATAGAAAAGTTGCTGGAGACCCATAGTCCATTCTTGAAGGCTTTTCATCAAGGACAGCACAGGGTCAGCCTCTCTACATTCAAGTCCCAAAAGGAACCACAGAAAGGAATTTAATGAAATACTATTATAGAATTTTACAATAAAGAAAAATAACCTGGCTGGGTTATAACTCACAGACATTCTTGTCACATGCAGGCATAAATAAAGAAAACAAATTAAAATCTGAACAGATCGGTCCCCACAGAAACCCAGTGAGAAAAAAACGAAGAGTTCCCAAAAACACAGGGTTAGTTCACCTAAGTCTCACTTACACTTTGATCACCAACTCTACAGAGTCCACCAGGTCTGAAACATCTTCCCACCACTTGCTTTCAATGCCCTGCACTGTCCTGGACAGGGTAGGAAGTAGCCCAGGGTGGGGACTGAACCTCTAAGGAGCTTAGTGTGTTTTGGGTAGACTCTCCACTGAGCTAGTCGTGGGACATGCCCACCACTGACAGGGCCATTAGAATCTAGGCAGATTTCCTTGGTTGAAATCTCTGTTAAACCCTCAGTTAAGTCTACAGATTAAAAAAAATACCCTGTATCAAGGAAACAGAAGAATTTAGACCAGCGTGAGGGGGTGGACCAGCCCCCCCCCCCCCCGCCGCACTGAAGAAGCCCCGCCCCCATGGCCCTGCTGGGCATGCTCAGATATAAAAGCCTGGAGGGACGCTCAGTCTGGGCTGCCTGCTGAGGTGGAAGGATGTGCTGCCCGAGAGCCTGGAGGGGAGCTGCCTGAGAGACCTGACCTAGAGGCCAGCCAGTGGGGACTGGCCAGGGAGGTTGCTGGCCCAGAGGAGGAGCAGCAGATGGATGCTGCAGCAGAGACTGGACACAGAAGGGCCCAGCTCAAAGGACATAGGTGGGGATCATTGTCTTTGGTCCACCCTCTCTGGGGCACCTAGTACTGGCCACTGTGGGCAGACAGGACACTGGGCTGGATGGACCTTTGCTCTGACCCCGTCTGGCCGTTCTTATGTCTTCATGAAGATGCCAACAATCCTGGACAGGGTGGAAAGTAGCCCAGGGCGGGGACTGGACCCCCCCAAGGAGCTTAGCGTGTTTTGGGTTGACTCCCCATTGAGTTAGTGGTGGGAGATGCCCACCACTGACAGGGCCCTGGGCTGGGACCTGGTGGAGAAGGAGGGCCTGGGTCCCCCTACCCTGCCTCCTTATCCCCCAAGGGGGATGCTACATTTGGACTTTGGATTTGGCCGCTAGGCTGCACTGCCCTGGTGAAGGGGGTGTTGCTAGAGACTCTGGCCACTAGGCTGCACAGCCCTGGGGAAGAGAGGCTCTGGGGGTATAGCTGTATCTGGGTTGCAGAAAATGTGGGGTGTGGTCCCAGGAGGCCCAGGTGCTCAACAGTGCCCCCTGGGTGAGGGTCAAGGGAACTACCCCGCGACAACCAAGAAAATAGAAACGACACTTTCCCCATTACTCCATGTATAGAAAAGTCGGTGAATCCCACTCGTTGACAATTTCACTAAAGACTTTGGCCAAAATAAAAAAAATCATTGCACACGATTAAAATAGCTTCTATTTTAATTCTAACAATTATGTTTCCCAGTTTCCCCTTGCTGTAATTACCACAGAATACAGGTTGAACCTCTCTAGTCCGGCACTCTGGTCTGGCACATCCGTGGTCCATCATGGTTTCAGTTAGCTGGATGTCCACTTGGCGTGGGTGTGGCCAACTTTCCCACAGTCCCATAAAGTTTGGTCACCGCCACCAGTCCTGGCTCTCAGGGGTCTGTGCTGCTGTTCAGCTCTCATTTACCCCTACATGTCTTCTCAGAGCCCAGCAAGCAGTGGAAGTGTTGGTGATGCTGCTAGATAAAATTGACCTCCCCTGGTCCGGCAAATTCTCTGGTTTGGCACCAGTAGGCCCTGAGGCTGCCAGACTAGAGAGCTTCAACTCGTACTAGAGCTGGAAGGGACCTTGAGGGGTCATCAGCTCCAGTCCCCTGCCCTCACGGCAGGACCCAGCACTGTCTAGACCATCCCTGAGAGGTGTTTATCGAACTGGCTCTTAAATTGCCCATGGTTCCCTGCTAGAGGGTTAGCAGCATCACTACCTGCTGCAAGATGCTTAGAGTTCGGGCAAACAGCCCGCTGTCTGGTGCTCAGCATCTCCCCTCACATGGGGCACATGGCTCCTGGCAAAGCAGCTGCCCTGCCCACTCACCCTCATGGAGCCTGGCCCTAGCAACAGGGAACCTACTGGAGCAGACTCTCAAACCCCCCACCCCCCCAATTCCAGATGCTTCTGGGCGTGGGGATCTAAATCTGCTTAGCCACAGCGACCCACACGCAACTCACTCCTGCCCCTCCCCAGAGACTCTCTTAAGGAGTGATCGCCCTATTAGGCACGAGGGTTACGCTATGGAGGCAAGAGCCTAAGGCAGGGGTGGGGAGCCTAGGGCCTGGGGGCCAGAATCGGCCCCTGGATTGCCTGATTCCAGTCCCCAAGCCCCCCCCCCAGCACTGGGGAGCTGGTGCTCCAGCCCTGCAGCCCCCTCCTGCTCAGATTCAGCCCCATTCTGCTCCTGCACCCTACCTCCCACACAGCCCTCCTACCCACCCTGCTTCTGCACCCTACCTCCCACCCACCCCCCGCTTCTGCACCCCACCCCTCCCAGACCCACCAACTCCCAACCCACGCCTGCACCCTCCCTCCCACCCCCACCCTGCTGCTGCATGCGGGTGGGTTTTCCTTGCTTCTCACTTTGGTGCAGCCCCCAACTGATTTTTCTGTGTCAGTGGCTCGCAACCCAAAAAAGATTCCCCACCCCAGCTGAAGGCATCTATACCTATAAACAGAAATAGGGGCTGAAATATCCCTTAATTGCACAGGTAGAAATTACTCCCTCCATGGGGAATTCATACAGCATCATGACATGGCCAATCCAGTCAATATTTACCCCAGAGCATCTGGTGGTTCGGGATAACTAGTTGCGGATCCTTTCATCGCTAGGATGTTTATTCAACTCCAGCCTGGCTCGAACATAAGAACGGCCATATTGAGTGAGACCAAAGGTCCATCCAGCCCAGCATTGTGTCTGCTGACAGTGGCCAATGCCAGGTGCCCCAGAGGGAGTGAATCTAACAGGTAATGATCAAGTGATCTCTCTCCTGCCCTCCATCTCCACCCTCTGAAAAACAGAGGCTAGGGACACCATTCCTTACCCATACTGGCTAATAGCCATTAATGGACTTAAGCTCCATGAATTTATCTAGTTCTCTTTTAAACCCTGTTATAGTCCTAGCCTTCACAACCCTCCTTAGGCAAGGAGTTCCACAGGTTGACTATGTGCTATGTGAAGAAGAACTTCCTTTTATTTGTGTTAAACCTGCTGCCCATTAATTTAATTTGGTGGCCCCCCAGTTCTTATTATGGGAACAAGTAAATAACTTTTCCTTATTCACTTTCTCCACACCACTCATGATTTTATAGACCTCTATCATATCCCCCCCTAGTCTCCTCTTTTCCAAGCTGAAAAGTCCTAATCTCTTTAATCTCTCCATGTGGGACCGGTTCCAAACCCCTAATCATTTTAGTTGCCCTTCTCTGAACTTTTTCTAATGCCAGTATATCTTTTTTGAGATGAGGAGACCACATCTGTACGCAGATGAGTACCATGGATTTATATAAGGGCAAAAAGATATTTTCCATCTTATTCTCTATCCCTTTTTTAATGATTCCATTAAAAACATTCTGTTTGCTTTTTTGACTGCTGCTGCACACTGTGTGGACGTCTTCAGAGAACTATCGACAATGACTCCAAGATCTTTCCTGAGTAGTTGTAGCTAAATTAGTTCCCATCATATTGTATGTATAGTTGGGCTTGTTTCTTCCAGTGTGCATTACTTTGTTTATCCACGTTACATTTCATTTGCCATTTTGTTGGCTTATCACTTAGTTTTGTGAGATCTTTTTGAAGCTCTTTACGGTCTACTTTGGTCTAAGCTACTTTGAGCAGTTTAGTATCATCTGTGAACCTTGCCACCTCCCTGTTTACCCCTTTCTCCAGATCATTTATGAATAAGTTGAATAGGATTGGTCCTAGGACTGACCCTTGGGGAACACCACTAGTTACCACCACTAATTATGCTCCAATATCATGGCACATAAGAGTTTGGTGACTCTTGAGGGCCTGGTTGGAGGGGATCCCCCTCTCCGAAACCCCTCTCTGAAGTGGCACCCCTGTATTCACAGCCCACCCACTACTGCAATGGCATTGGTACAAGGTACCCCTTGTGAGGTATCATAGGAAAGCTAACACCATACTGGCTACTAATACCATTACAAAACGCATGATACAGATGACATAATGAATTCTCACTGGACGATGTTACTAGAACGTGGTGAAGGCCAGACAGCCTCAGTAAAGGCGGCAGACAGGCCTGTCCCAGACAAAGGAGCGTACATTTACCTCAGTTTGCAAATTAGGTGTAAACAAACCTACCAGGGGTTGTCTTGAGCTGGGGCTCAAGAGACTGTGAAGATGGCACCTGCACCCTGGACAGACACCGGAGACTGAATCCCCAGCAGGCCTTTGTGACTTGTCAGACTTTGTGACAAAGGTTTCCTGTTGGGGATACGAGGGACAGACACTCCACCTTTACCCTACACCTTAGGAGACAAAGGAACCAGGCAATCTGATCTCTCGGATGGGTCCCAAACAGGTCAGCAAGTAAAAGCTGGAAAAAAGACTAGCAGTGAGAGAAACCATTTGGAACACAGACTGTATCTTGTTAGGTTAAACTGTAGTCCTTTAGGGCACATCCTTTAGGGCAAAACTCGAATTAAGCTATGTAACTTCAGCTACGTCATTTGTGTAGCTGAAGTCGAAATAGCTTAATTCGACTTTCGGCGCTGTCTACGCAGCAGGAAGTCGAAAGAAGAGCACTCCTCCTTCAACTTCCCTTACTCCTCGTGAAATGAGGGTTACAGGAGTTGGAATACGAAATCCTCCAGCTCGCCATAATTTCAAAATAATGGCTTGCTGTGTAGACGCGCTCTTCGTTGTTTCAGAATAGCGGTAAGTTATTCCGAAATCACACTGCGGTGTAGACATAGCCTTAGAGGGGAGTGTTCCGTTTTCTGTGATCGTAACCCTCTCTACCTCTGGCTAAGCCGACACTGCCACTTCACTGCGCTGCAACTTTCTGGTGCAGGGGTGTGAAAAAACACCCCCACCCCAAGAACAACAAATTACAACTCGGTAAAGTGCTCGTGTAAACAGGCTCCCAGAACGGCTAGTACTCCCCTCATGAAGGTGGTTTACGTCAAGCGGTGGGAGAGTGTTGCCTGAATTCAGATTGCTTCTGAATTTCCGGTTACCACCTGTAGTGTGTCAGCGTGGCCTCCTGCTCACCCAGAAGGGGAAACACTCCCTAAAGCCCCCTGGTGGACGGTGCCAGAGCAACCCAGCCCCACCCACAGGAAGCAGGAAGGCGGGGCCGGGAGTATAAGAACCAGGCCTCAGTGCTCAGTTCGGCCCCGGCTGCGGAGCAGGCCAGGCGCTCTGCCTAAGCTCCAAAGGAGGAAGGCCCAGCCACGCTGCCCTTGAAGCGGGGACTGGGTTGGGCCGCTAGGGCCGATGCCGGGCCCAGAAGACTGGCCAGGGCTGTTGAGATTGCTGCCAGCCCCGAAGATGGGTCAGGACCCCCAGGACTCCCGCCAGGCCCTGAAGACTGGGCTGGGCCATCAGGACTCCTGCAGACCCCGCAGAATCGACATAGAGCCAGGAGCACTGCCACTGTTGGGGCCCTGGGCTGGGATGCAGTGGAGCAGGTGGGCCTGCGTCCCCCCTGCCAGCCCTCCCCTGGGGTGGCAGGTTCCCCCGGTAGGGGTAAACCCCCCTACGCTTGTCAGCTCTCCGCCAGTGAGGAGACCTGACTCCTGTTCTGCCTGCAGACAGGACTGAGCCTTAAACTGGTTAACTCTTTGCACTGTTTGTCTGTAGCCCACCCTGGCCACAGGCTGGGCCTTATAAACTGTGCCGCAGCCGGGAGAGAGGCTGGAGTCCTGTGACTGCTTGAACTGTTTGGCATTGCCCCGCCCTGACCATGGGCATAGGGTTGCCAGATGGTTGAACCAAAAATACCGAACACGCCCCCCCCCCCCAAAAAAAAAAACGCTGGGGAAAAAATTCTGAGGGGAAAAAAGGGGGGGAGAGACCAAAGTTGTTGAGCAAAAAAATAAATAATAAAACTGCATTAAAACAGCATGGCCCCTTTCAGAGTGCCTGCAGAGTCAGAATAGGGATAGGAACAGCGGAGCGGTTGAGCACTAAGACCCAGGGAAGGCATTGCTTCCCCTTGGTCTTTAGGCTTTTTGCTGGTGGCCAATTTGTTTTCTTGTTCAAGCCAGAACTTAGCTTCCCTGCAGAACCAGGTAAGCATGGGGTCTGGGGGCAGGGGGCTGAGAGTGTCGGAGCCCTGGGGGGGGAGGCCGGGGGCTGGGCCCAGGCCCGGGCGCTAAGGTTGCCAGGTGTCCGGTATTTTCACCTCCTGGCCGGGGGAAAAAAAAAATCAGAAAGTACCGGAGATTTTCTGGAGGCGAAAATACCGGACTGTCCAGGTGAATACCGGACACCTCGCAACCCTACACGGGCGTGGCCTTTATATACTGCTGCTTGGTCTGCAGTCAGGCCCGAGCCCCCGATTTACGCTCCTGTTTGTTTGTTTGTGGCTCTGCCCTGCGTAAGGGTCCGGGCCTACAGACAGCCGCTCCGCCTGCAGACCGGCCTGGTCAACGGTTTCTGGAGTGTTTTGTTGCTCCACCCTGGCTGAGGGCTTGACTTCACGGACTGCTGCTCCGCCTGCCGCCTGAGCCCCTGAGCTGTTTAGAGCAGGGCTGGGGACCTCTTTTGGGTCCGGGGGCCACTGACCCACAGAAAAATCAGTCGGGGGCCGCACACAAGTGAGAAGCAAAGTGAGAAACCCCTGACTGAGGAGGGGGAAGACCCTCCCCACATTCCCCTCACACACCAAAGCCATGGGAGCTGGCTTGTAGATTTTGCATGCTCCAGCCCTGCGAGTGGGTGGCGGGGGGCTGGATCCAGGAAAGCTGGGGGCCAGATGCGGCCTGCAGTCCCCCCCAACCCTTAGTTTAGAGCCTCTCCCTGAGCTAGGACCTGAACATGGAAACTGCTATATAGCTGGGCTGTTGGCTAGCGACCCCGCCTTCCCCGGGCCCATTCAGGGGTCCAACTGAAATGCAGTGCGTCAGCGTGGCCTCCCGCTGACCCGGCCATTACACCACCTTTGGGGTTGACAGGTCCTCTGTCCCAGGATAAGGCCTAGTCTTCGATTATTCTGTGGTTGGGAACCCTGATGTAACCCTCACCCTATAGGAACCCTTGTATAGTTGCAAATATTGATACATTTAGCACTGTCTCCTCTGACGTCTTCCACAGCTCAGGCCAGAGAACTGGCCCCAAAATAATTGTGATTGGAACTTTTTGAAAACTGTCCCATTTCAATTTTCCAATGGCTGGTGATGGGGAATCCTGGCACCAACGGTTAATTTCCCTCCTTGTTAAAAATGTGCATCTTCTTTCCCATCTGAATGTGTCTGGGTTCAACTTCCATCTGCTGAAACCCGTGATACCTTGCTCTGTCTGGCTGAAGAGCTCTCTGTGATCAGATATGGTTTTGTCCTGCAGGGGCCAGACTGTAATCAAACCACCTCTTAACCTTCTCCTGGTTAAAGTAAACAGAGCCAAGGAGCTTAATCTATCCCAAGAGGCCCATTGTTGCCCTGGGTCCCTTTGAACCCAAAGCTCGTGGTAATGCTTGTTACCCGCGGTTCCACCAGACCCCAAGTTCATGGTAATTTTACTCTTTGCAAATTGGGAATGCAGCACCTCCGTATGCTACAGGGCTGATGCAAACCATGTGTTTTCACTTAAAGCCCGTACTTTACTAGTCTCCAGTATTCCCATCAGAACACCTTTACTCAGTCATTGTTTTGTCTAGTTTTCAGCAGGCACAAATACAAGTGGTTCTGGTGCACCCCAAACTGCAAAAAAACCTCAGGACTTTGGAGTGTCTTGGGAGGATTTCAGCCGTGGAGGTCCAGTGGCCAGCTGAAGATCTGGATGCATTCATAAAGCGATCTGCTTGACCCAGACTCCCAATTCCGATACCCCCAAACTTACAAACACATGCTGATCGCAGTTGGACATAGCTCATGAAATGGAGCAAAAGCAAAGGTTCCAAGGTAAGCCCAAACTAGGGAATAAGAACGGCCACACTGGGTCAGACCAAAGGCCCATCTAGCCCAGTGTCCTGTCTGCCCACAGGAGCCAAGGCCAGCTGCCCCAGAGGGAGTGAACAGAACAGGGAATCAAGTGATCCTTCCCCCTGTCACCCATTCCCAGCCTCTGACAAACAGGGGTGAGGGACACCTTCCTGCCCATCCTGGCTAAGAGTCATTGATGGACCTAGCCCCCAAGAATGTATCTAGCTCTTTTTTGAACCCTGTTCAAGTCCTGGCCTTCACCACATCCTCTGGCAAGGAGTTCCACAGGTTGACTATGCTGTACTGGGTCTAGCCCAGTGTCCAGTCCTCTGACAGTGGCCAGTGCCAGGTGTCCCAGAGGGAGTGAACAGAACAAGTAATCCTCACGTGATCCCTCCCTTGTCATCCATTTCCAGACAGAGGCTAGTGACACCATCACTACCCATCCTGGCAAATAGCCATTGATGGACCTAACCTCCATTAATCTATCTAGCTCTTTTTTGAACCCTGTTAAAGTCCTGGTCTTCACACCATCCTCTGGCAAGGAGTTCAGGTCTTGTGGCTTCGGGTCATTAGTCTGGCAGGTGTACAAATCTCCAGGCGGCCTGTTTTTCACAGATTTTCACCCATGCTCAGGAGAGAAAGGTCAGGTTCACCCCTCTCCCTTCTACTTTGCCATAGGGGGGCTAAGTTACTATTCCTAGCAAAGAGCAAAACAATTGAGCATTCGCCCCTATAGCTGGCAGTGGCTTCGGGGCCTGGTTGGTTGTTACCATCCCCTTCTCCACGGTGTCTTTTTTTTGCAAATGCGAACTGGAACAAAACACAACACGGACAAGGGCCAGCTCACCTTGCAGTGGCAGTCCCTGTACCTCCTGTTCCGAGGGGCTGGGCTCAGCTCCCCGGCACATGGGGTTGCGCTGCTGTGCAGGCCTGGCTCAGCCATGGATGAAGGGCCAGTCAGAGTGGTGCTGTGTGCCAGGTTGCGATGCCTGCAACAGGCAGCCGCGCTTGGCCCTGCAGGACAGGGTGACTGTGTGGTGGGGTGCCTGCCCCATACGGGCTGGAAGGGGTTAAAGCAGGTAGGAGGGAGCCCGCACAGAGCCCTGGTCAATCGGGGAGAAGCTTTTAAAGAGCCAACCAGAAGGTGGCTTGCTGGGGCAGCCCTGTATAAAAGGAGCTGCCCAGCAGAGAGGGTCAGTGAGGTCCTGAGCAGGGAAGGTGCAGGACTGGGTGCCCAATGAGGCTGCTTTGCTAGGGCAGAGCTGGGCAGGCTCAGGGGGGCTGGAGAGGGAGGCTCCCGCCTGATCCTGGCCAGGCTGTGGCCTTGCTACAAGGGTCAGGAGGGTGCGAAAGGTCCCAGGGGAAGTGGTCCAGGGAACTAGAGGTAGTGAAGGGCAGTAGAGGGGGCAGGACCAGGCTGCCGCCAGAGGGTCCCTGGGTCGGAATACAGAGTAGCGGGCCGGAGTCCCCTTGCTCTTCTCCCTTGCTCCACGTCTGGCCACCATGACTGTGTGGCCTGGAAGGACTGGGGCGGGGCTTGGCGGCCACAGTTGGCCACAAGGGCAGTCAAGTCTCAGGACTGGCGATAAACCCCAGAAGGCGGTCGAGACTACCAGAGTGGGCATTGCTGGAGGGGCAGTGTCCTGAAGAGGACGCCGTGGTGCAGGGGAGACGTGGGTCCGGAACACGAGCGTGGAGCGCAGACGGGTGAGACGCCAGCCCGAAGGAGGCACCCTACTGAGAGAGGACTCATTCCCCAGAGGTACCAGTAGGAGGGGCCACAGCGGTGAGTCCCGCCTCATGACGCTGTGGGGCAGGATCGTTCCGCGACCTACCCTCCACGCCCCTGGGGGCAGAAGCCGACGCCCTACCCCAGGGGGGCTAAAATGAAATAATACACAAGTCGTCAACATTTATAAAGTCAAAAGAATTTTCAGGGGCTCTTTCCCAATAAGGCAAACGAGGCACAACCCCATCTGGCGGGGGCCTTCCCTTCCTGCAGGCCTGTACAGCGCCTAGCACAATGCGGCTCTGATTGGAGATGGAGCTTCTGGTTGCTCCCAGGATACAGCTAAGAATTCTGAGGCTGAAACCCATCCTCTCTTTCCCCCTTCCCCCCCCCCCTGCAAATAAAAGACATTAAAAAAGCAGCCACTTGAAAACCAGTGTGGCAAAAAGACCAACTAACTCCACCTCTTGGCTCTACAAAGCGGCTCCTCTTTAGGGGACGCTTGCGCAGGCTGCTGATAGCGGCAGCCAATTTATTAGCGACTTGCAGTGAACGCTCATGGGCAAAAGATAAAACCATCTTCTGAGGGAACGCTTGCAGATCAGTTGTGACCTAATCAAGAGAGGAGTTTCTCGCAGCTCGGGGGATGCTGGGCCGGGCTCTTCATTAATCAGAGATAAGCCGGAATTACGGGGTTATCGCCATTCGCCAGCAGTGTTGCAACTGATGGTTAATTGTTCCATTTGAAGAATTATTTATCTCTTTCCCTCAGGAGCATCCCCCTTCTCAGCTCCTTCCCATAAAAGGCAATGACCCCAACAGGCCTTTAAAAGGTAACTTACAGAGCAGGACAGATGCTATCAGTCATTATTATGAGCTACCAAGCAGCTGGATGGAGAAAAAAGTTCCCTGTTATGCACATGATTGTGTCTAGTTAGTGGGACTAGGTACGGTGTAATTTTAAGAGAGGAAATCGGAGGGTTTAATGCACAGGAAACTAGGCTGCATTTTCCTCTCTCTGGCGCTCGGTAACATGGGATGAGGGACCTGTGTGACGCATGGAATAAGAGTTAGCGACCTGCATGCGCTAATTTGGTAATGTTGGTCGCACTGGGGTCCTGGCAAATAGCTCCGGTCGTCTCCTGCTGCTTGGCAAATTAAGTGCAGCTGATTTTGTGATGGAGAAAATTTGTTGGGATTTTACCTTTGCTCCAGGCCAAAAAAATGCGTGTGGAACACAACACCAGTGTCGTTTTTAACCCTGTCCTTGGTGAGCATGGAAAGCTGGGAGACACCTGGGAGGAAGGCAGTGTCCTATTATTGAGAGCTTTTCATGGGCCGCATTACTAACACAGCTCCAACTTCTGAGTCGTCAGTCCTCTTTATGCGCCCTCACCATGAGGGGGCCTCGTTGGGCACAGTGCACTCCCAAAGCAAAATTTGCTGGGCTTATAATGAGAATTTCTGCCTGACAGCCTCATTTTGCATGTCCTGGTTTGCATTGCACATCACGTGGCCTTGCACTGCGGTATCGGAGGAATTGTTGTGTGATATCTGGGGTATGTATCACCCCCACATGCCATGCCAATTGCCCCCTGGACAAACTGTTAATTTAAACACCCAGCAGAGACTTCTGGGAGTTTCCATGGTGTGTGGAAGGTTGTGCTGCTGGGCGTATGGGCAAGGATGGTTAAAACAAGGCTGGGAGCCAGGAGGCTGGATTGTGGATTCCAGTGATGCTGGAACAATGTTTAGGGTGGGGGTGCTGAGTTACACACCCCCTCTTACACCTGATTCATGCCCTGAATGTTTGCCAACCAACCGGGCGCCATTTGCAGCAACGGTATACCCTCTGTAGGCTCCTGGGAGAGTGTCACGTTATTGCATTTTGAGGGGAGCAGCCGGGTCACTGCTGCACCCATGGGAGGGGTGTTCGCCCCAAAAGTGGTACAAAGGGGGGCATGTGAGGTGTCAAACAAAAGCTTACTTTCTACTGGTTCAGTATATGCTCTTCGTATATCTGTATAATGTCTGGGTGTGGAGTTATGAATATGTACTCTGTATGGAGACTGGAAGTTTCTCTATATGTGGTTGAGTAATGGGCCAGGAATGTTTGCCTATTGACATGCTAATGAGCAAGTCTCCAGGGAACAATGGATCTCTGGAGGCCAAAGACACACCTGGCCACTGGCCATGTGACTCTAGCCAGCTTGGAAGAAACCTGGAAGGAGGGATAATAGGCCATGTGGCCGACTCCATGTTGGTCTTGAGATCTGCTTCTGACCCCAGATGCGGCCTCGCAGGGAATCACGAGCCGGGAAGAATTGTGGACCCATCCTGCCATAGGATGTGCAACAAGGACTTTTAAGCCAGCAGCTATAACATCTCTGCTAGAGCCTGCGTCGAACTGGGAGATTCGGTGCATGTAATGTATGATACTTTAGCAACCTTACTCTCCTGCTTTTCTTTCTTGTAGCAATAAACCTTTAGACTGTAGATTCTAAAGGATTGGTGTGACGGGGTGAGGCAACCCCGCCACTATCCCCAGCAAGCAGGACGGGTTGGCGCCGGGAGGAGGGCCGAGAGGCCGACTCAGACGGCGGAGGGGTCGGCGGCGCCAGACGCGCACGGGGAGGGGGCGAGTCAACGCGGCACAAACGCGGCAGCCGGGCGCTTTCAGGGAGGTGGGAGGACGTCCGGAAGGGGAAGCGGCGTTGTATGACGTCACCCGAGTGACGGGCGCGGGGGTGACGTCACCCGCCGGGCGCAAGAGCAGGGGGGAGGAAGGGAGCGGATGAGGGAAGGTACGGAGGCCGGAATCGGGGTAGGGGGTAAGAAGGGAGAATAATCCCCACCGGGATTCCGGTGGCAGGGTTGACTTAGGCCCAGGGTAGGGTCGTGGAGCCCAAGAGTGGGCGAGTTTAGGGGTAAGCCCCCGCCCGCTACCACTGGGGACGCGGTCCCCGGTGTTAGGGCCCTGGGCCGGGGTCAGGGAGCGTGGGTGCGCCCGGACCCCCTTCCCTGCCACCAGCAATCCAACGAAGCATCACCCGAATCGGGGCATGATAGGCGCATAAATTAACGGGACCCAGTGCCCGAACAAACGTAAACTTGTTACAATTGGCTCAGCGTGATTTGTGGGTAAGATCCAGAGAGTAAATTGACCGGGGATCTGTGGCTGTGTGACAGGGCGCCTGCCCTGCGCTGGCCTTTAAGGCCAAGACTCAGGCCCTGAGCCGGGGGCTGAGAACAGAGCGGCCAGCTGAAGCCGTTAGCTGCCAGCTGGGCTCTCACTAGCCCTATCTAGTGAAGCACAGTTTGCTTGAAGAGGCCAGCTGAAGCCGTTAGGGGTGAGGGCCCAGCGGGCAGCTATATAGAGAAGCACAGTTGCTTAGGGAGGGGGGAGCCAGTGAAGGGCTGACTGCAGAGGAAGCAGGGACTCCCAGGAGGGAGAACAGCCGGGGATAGCCAGCTAGGGCTGGGAGAGGGCCAGCCAGGACTCTCCCTGGCTAGGGGCCGGAGGCAAGGCCGAGGGTTCGGAGGCGGATTACAATGCAGCTTAGGTAAGCGGGGCAGTAGAGATAACCCCAATGCCAATGATGAGCAACCCGTACAGACTGTAACTTGCCCTGAGAGGGGCTAGATGAGGACAGTCAGGGGGCACTGAGGCACGGTGGGGCGCGCACCCTGACAGATGGTGGCGAAGGTGGGCACGGTAATCCCACCCTGAGGTGAAAGGGGGCTAGTGTGTGTAAGGTAGCCTTGTCCCGTTGCGGGGGAATTGGAAAAAAAAAATTATGAATAAGTATTGGACGGCCTGGGAGGCCCTATGGGCTAGGCCGTGGAAAAGATGGAGCCGGCCACTACAAAGGTGTGACCCTGGACTCCGTAGTAAACCAGGCTCCAAGAACTGGGAGCAAGGGCCGAGACTGAAAACTTGTTTTGCCTGTGGGCACAGGGGACACCTGAAGAGGGAGTGCCCCTACGGGGTGGGAGCCGGGAGGCCCCACCCAGCTAATAGGGATAAAGGGAGAGCAGCCCCTGTGAAGGCAACAGGGGAGGCATGAACATGTTGGGCCTGTGGGGAGCCTGGCCACATAAGGAGGGGGTGCCCTAGGAGGACCTGGGGAGCCCCGTCTAGCACAGGGGGAAGGATGAAGCTACAAAGCGCCTGGAAGAAGACGTGGGACCACCGGCCCTCGACGGTAGGGGAAACCGGAGGGCGAATAAAAGGTGGTCTGGATACTGATGTGATCGATGAGCAAGGGAGCTCGGAGCGGAGTCCCCCCAAAGGGTCTTACAGGCGGGGGCAAGCAGGGCGCCAGCAATGAGGCAACACACGCACAGACGTGGCGTATGGCCAGGTGATGGCTGCTGACCTCCGTGCGAGACCGCAGGATAAGACAAGGATTACCATTCAGGTAAGGTTATAAAACTATAAAAGGCGCAATCAAGGACAATAAAGCCATTGTGGAGAAACTAAATGATTTCTTTGCTTCAGTCTTCACGGCTGAGGACGTTTGGGAGATTCCCAAATCTGCACCGTCCTTTGTGGGTGATGAATCTGAGGAACTGTCCCGGATTGAGGTGTCATTAGAGGAGGTTTTGGAACAAATAGAAAAACTTAATGTTAACAAATCTCCGGGACCGGATGGCATTCATCCAAGGGTTCAAAAAGAACTCAAATGGGAAATTGCTGAACTATTATCTGTGGTTTGTAACCTATCCCTTAAATCGGCTTCCGTACCTAATGACTGGAAGGTAGCCAATGTGACACCAATATTTAAAAAGGGCTCTAGAGGCGATCCGGGCAATTACAGACCGGTAAGTCTAACTTCAGTACCGGGCAAATTAGTCGAAACAATAGTAAAGAATAAAATTGTGAAGCATGTAGAAGAACATAATTTGTTGGACAAAAGTCAACATGGTTTCTGTAAAGGGAAATCCTGTCTTACTAATCTATTAGAGTTCTTTGAAGGGGTTAACAAACGTGCGGACAGGGGGGATCCAGTAGATATAGTATACTTAGATTTTCAGAAAGCCTTTGACAAGGTCCCTCACCAAAGGCTCTTGTGTAAATTACATGGCCATGGGATAAGAGGGAAGGTCCTTTCTTGGATTGAGAACTGGTTAAAAGACAGGAAACAAAGGGTAGGAATAAATGGTAAATTTTCAGAATGGAGAGGGGTAACTAGCGGTGTCCCCCAAGGGTCGGTCCTAGGACCAATCCTGTTCAACTTATTCATAAATGATCTGGAGAAAGGGGTAAGCAGTGAGGTGGTAAAGTTTGCAGATGATACCAAACTGTTTAGGATAGTCAAGACAGAAGCAGACTGTGAGGGACTCCAAGAAGATCTCACCAAACTGAGTGATTGGGCAACAAAATGGCAAATGAAATTTAATGTGGATAAGTGTAAAGTAATGCACATTGGGAAAAATAACCCCAACTATACGTACAGTATGATGGGGGCTAATTTGGCTATGACAAATCAGGAAAGAGATCTTGGAGTTATCGTGGACAGTTCTCTGAAAACTTCCACACAGTGTGCAGCGGCGGTCAAAAAGGCAAATAGGATGCTAGGAATTATTAAGAAAGGGATAGAAAATAAGACCCAGAATATCTTATTGCCCCTGTATAAAACTATGGTACGCCCACATCTTGAATACTGTGTACAGATGTGGTCTCCTCACCTCAAAGATATTTTGGCCTTGGAAAGGGTTCAGAAAAGGGCAACTAAAATAAGGGGTTTGGAACGGGTCCCATATGAGGAGAGGCTAAAGAGACTGGGACTTTTCAGTTTAGAAAAGAGGAGACTGAGGGGGGATATGATAGAGGTGTATAAAATCATGAGTGGTGTGGAGAGGGCTGATAAAGAGAAGTTATTTATTAGTTCCCTAAATAGAAGAACTAGAGGACACCAAATGAAATTAATAGGTAGCAGGTTTAAAACTAATAAAAGAAAGTTCTTCTTCACACAGCGTGTAGTCAGCCTGTGGAACTCCTTGCCAGAGGAGGCTGTGAAGGCTAGGACTATAATAGAGTTTAAAGAGAAGCTAGATAATTTCATGGAGGTTAGGTCCCTAAAAGGCTATTAGCCAGGGGATAAAATGGTGTCCTTGGCCTCTGTTTGTCAGAGGCTGGAGAGGGGTGGCAGGAGACAAATCGCTTGATCATTGTCTTCGGTCCACCCTCTCTGGGGCACCTGGTGCTGGCCACTGTCGGCAGACAGGATACTGGGCTAGATGGACCTTTGGTCTGACCCAGTACGGCCATTCTTATGTTCTTAAGGTTAGAGGGAAAGCCAGTGACCACCCTGGTGGACTTCGGGTGCAGCCAGACAATGGTTCGAACAGAGTTGGTCCCAGAGTGGGAGGCGGCAGGTGGTAACATCTTGATGCAATGCATACATGGAGATGTCAAGGCCTACCCCACAGGGTGGGTCCGTCTGTCCGATGGGACAGAGGAGGTGATCTGCTGGGTAGCACTGGCCCCGAAACTTGTATACCCGGTACTCCTGGGGCAAGACTGGCCGGGTTTCGGACGCATCCTGAGTAGCTGGGAGGGGCCGCCACCAGCAAGGATTGAAGATTCGAAAAGGGGAACATCCTGAGGCCCAGAGAAGGATCATGACCCTGAGAAAACCCTCGCTTCGGAGGAAGTAGGAGGGGAGGAGGACTTCCAACGAGAAGATCCCTCCTTGACACATACCTGGGAACAGGCGGCAGAAGGGACAGGGGACCACGGCGCAGGAGCCGCTACCCGCCTATTCCCGTGATTCGAGGTAAGAGCGGACTGATTGTATCGGATTGCGCGGACGGCCGATGGGCAGACTGAAGTTAGCCGGTTGTTGGTTCCCATACGATACCAGAGGCAGGTATTAGACCTTGCGCACGCTAATCCTTGGGCAGGACATTTGGGGCGGGGAAAAAACTCTCCAGCGCATAATGCAAAGATTCTTTTGGCCAGGGATTTATAAGGAGGTTAGAGACTTTTGTGAGTCTTGCCCTGAATGCCAGAGGACGGGGCCGGGGGTGGTGCCAAAAGCCCCCTTAGTCCCTCTTCCCGTAGTGGATGTTCCCTTCGACCGGGTGGCTCTGGATTTAGTGGGACCCCTGGAGAGGTCCCGACGGGGACACCAGTATATTTTGGTTATAATTGATTATGCCACCCGGTATCCCGAGGCCGTTCCACTCAAAAACACGACGGCATCAACACTGGCAAACGAATTGGTGCAAGTATTTTCCCGGGTGGGACTCCCGAGGGAGATATTAACAGATCAAGGGACCAATGTGACTTCTAAACTGATAGCAGAACTCTGCCGCCTCTTAAACATTAAGTAGTTATGTACCTCAGTTTACCATCCGCAAACAGATGGACTTGTTGAACGCTTTAATAGGACCTTAAAGGGGATGTTGCGGCAGTTTGTCGAGCTAGACCCAAAGGACTGGGACCGGTTACTACCGGCACTGTTATTTGCGGTGCAAGAGGTGCCCCAGGCCTCCACGGGATTTTCCCCGTTTGAGTTACTTTACGGCAGACCACCCCGGGGAATACTGGACTTATTGTGGGAGACATGGGAGGAGCAGGACTCAAGGGTGAAGGGTACAGTACCTTACATTTTGGACTTACAACAGAGACTCCGTACCGTAGGGGAGTTAGCTAAAGAGAACCTCCTCCAGGCCCAAAATAAGCAGGCCCGATATTATAACCGAGGGGCCAAATCCAGAACGTTCCAACCAGGTGACAAGGTACTCCTGCTTTTACCAGCACCAGACTCGAAATTATTGGCCAAATGGCAAGGGCCCTTCGAGGTCATACGACAGGTAGGACCAGTTGATTATGAAATCAAATTATCAGGAAAACGGAAAGACAAGCAGATTTACCATGTCAATTTACTAAAGAAGTGGAACGCCTGAGAGGGTATGCTTATCACCTTACACCTTATCAGAACCGGAGCTGGGACCCTGGGGAGGCGACTTGAAGGCAGAAGGGGCAACGCGTATCGGGGCAGAGTTGACAGAGGAACAACAAAGAGAGATGAGCTCCCTCCTTTGGGAATTCGAACAGGTCCTAACTACACAACCGGGTAAGACCCCTCTGAGTCATCATATCGCGACGGCCCCAGGTAAAATGGTTCGGGATCACATACAACCACTCCCGCGGAAAATGTGGGAGCCAGTATGGGAAGAGCTGCAGCGTATGTTGCAAATGGGAGTGATCAGGGAATCAAGAAGCGAGTGGCGCAGTCCCATCGTTTTGGTGCCTAAATCTGATGGCACAATACGGTTTTGCATAGACTTCCGGAAAGTAAACGCAATTTCGCGATTTGACGCGTATCCTATGCCCAGAGTAAACGAACTGCTGGAACGGTTGGGTGAGGCTCACTACATCTCTATGCTCGACCTCACTAAAGGATACTGGCAGATCCCTCTGACACCAGCCTCCGAGGACAAGACCGCGTTCGCCACACCATTTGGTTTGTTCCAGTTCATCACAATGCCTTTTGGATTGAATGGGGCGACAGCGATGTTCCAGAGGCTGATGGACAAGGTATTATATGAACATCGTGCGTATGCTGCTGCATATATTGATGACATTGTCATTTACAGTGAATCATGGCCAGAACACCTGCAACATCTGAAGGCAGTCCTGGGAGCCCTGGCCGATGCTAAGCTCACTGCTAACCCAAGTAAGTGCCACTTTGGACAAAAGGAAGTATCCTATTTGGGCTACGTAGTGGGATGGGGAAAGATAAAACCCCAGGTGGACAAGGTAGAAGCCCTGAGACGTTACAAAGCTCCCACCACAAAAAGGCAAGTCCGCCAATTCCTGGGCCTAGCCGGTTACTATCAGCGATTCATACCGGATTTTGCCACGATTGCTGCACCCTTGACGGACGTAACCCAGAATACATGACCCCAAAGGGTCCAGTGGACCGCGCAGTGCGAGAACGCGTTTCAAGCGTTAAAGCAACAACTGACGCAAGCACCGGTTCTTTACCAACCAGACTTTACAAAACCATTTATAGTACAGACGGACGCATCTAACCGGGGACTAGGAGCCGTCCTCTCGCAGGAGCAGGAAGGGGAGGAACACCTGATCCTGTATTTAAGCAGGAAATTACTACCGCAGGAATGACAATACGCCACGATTGAGAAGGAGGCCCTGGCAGTTAAGTGGGCAGTAGAGGCCCTGCGCTATTATCTGCTGGGGGAGCCTTCACGTTGATAACAGACCATGCACCATTACGATGGATCCAGTCAACGAAGGATACCAACCCTCGTATCATGAGGTGGTATTTGGCATTACAGCCTTATAAATTTGAGGTCTGCCACAGGCCGGGGAGAGCCCATAACAACGCAGATTTTTTTTCTAGGTCCATAGCCAATTACGAGACGGCGGAAGGGGATGGAGTCCTGGAAAGGGAGGTGAGTGATGGGGCATTGCCCCCCCCACACTGACAGCAGTGGGGTGACCCTCTGGGGAGCACGCCTGCCGACCCGCCAACATTGGGGCGCATGCTCAGAGGCAGCTAGGGCAAACCTGAAGGTAGCTAAGGCCTTGAGGGGAAACCAGATCCCGAGGGAAGGTATATGAGAGGCTCGGCTGGGGGCCGGCAGAAGAAGGGAAGCTCGATCCGAAGGGGAAGGTGTGTGACGGCGCCTGCCCTGCACTGGCCCTTTAAGGCCAAGACTCAGGTCCGGAGCCGGGGGGGGGGGGGGGGGGGGGGGGGGGGTTGAGAACAGAGCGGCCAGCTGAAGCCATTGGGGCTAGTGAGAGCCCAGCTGGCAGCTATCTAGTGAAGCACAGTTTGCTTGAAGAGGCCAGCTGAAGCCGTTAGGGGTGAGGGCCCAGTGGGTAGCTATATAGAGAAGCACAGTTGCTTAGGGAGGGGGGAGCCAGTGAAGGGCTGACTGCAGAGGAAGCAGGGACTCCCAGGAGGGAGAACAGCCGGGGATAGCCAGCTAGGGCTGGGAGAGGGCCAGCCAGGACTCTCCCTGGCTAGGGGCCGGAGGCAAGGCCGAGGGTTCGGAGGCGGATTACAATGCAGCCTAGGTAAGCGGGGCAGTAGAGACAACCCCAATGCCAATGATGAGCAACCCGTACAGACTGTAACTTGCCCTGAGAGGGGCTAGATGAGGACAGTCAGGGGGCACTGAGGCATGGTGGGGAGCGTGCCCTGACGGGCTGGTTTCTTGGAACTGGACAGAACTTGTTCGGGGTCGGTGAGATTGGGTTCTAAGACCCCCTCACCTGTGTATGAGGCCCGGGGCCATCTGGGGCACGGATATGGCTGGGGTGTCGGAGGGGTTTTGCTTGTGAGGCTTCAGGCAGGCAGCTGAAGCGCTCGGTGGGACTGGCTTGTGGCCTGTTTGGGAAGGTCTCCAGTCTGGGGGCTGTAAGGAGCCCCGAATTTGAGCAATTTGCCCTGAGCGGACGCCCTCAGCTGTGCCCAGACCCGGCCCGGTCTGTCAGAGAGTTGGCCACCTTAGGCTAGAGTCATAGCTGGGAGCAACTGCTGAGGCCAGGAGTAGAGCCCCAGGCTGGTGGGGAGACCTTGGGTGGCAGCTGGACCCCAGGGCCCGCAGGGCTAGCAGGCTGCGACACCCCTGGGGGCGGGCCAGTGGGCAATGGGACTCTGAGGGCTGGCGGAGTCTGGGCAGGCTGGCAGATGGTGATAAAATCAGTGTGGCCGGGGGAATCCAGAAGCAGGACCTGGCGGGGGCTGCTGAAACCAGTGCTGGGCTGGCAGTGGGGCTGGCCCCCAGGCACGGGGAAGCTGGGTGCAAAATCTAGGGGTGCTGCACTTCCCCACCCCCCATAGCTCTGCTTCTCATGCCTATTGTGGGCTCTGCAAAAGTCAAATCCTCTTCAGGGGAACTTAGCCAAGCCTGTGGCTGGCCAGACCCCATTTATTAGGAATCTGGAGCATGTCAGCAGGGAGAAAAGAGATCAGTGACATAAGAACTAGGTCTCTGAGGGGGAGCCGGGTTAGTCTGTAACTTAAACAACAATTGTCCTGCAGCACCTTAGCCCTGGTCGACGCTAGGGAGTTATTTTGAACTGTGATGATGGACCTAACCACATCAGCAGCTCATCCACCTGCGCGCTGTCTAATGCGATCTATGCCATCAAGTGCCACCATGCCCCTCTGCCTTGGATATTGGCCAGACTCCACAGTCTCTCCGACAAAGCAATAATGGACGCAAATCAGGTTTTTGAAATGGCAACACACAGAAACCGGTAGAGGAACTTTTTAACTTGCCCAGGCACTCATTAATGGATTGAAAGGTGGCTATTCTCATAAAAAGCAATTTCAGAAATGAACTAGAGAGAGAGTCTGTGGAACTGGCCTTCATATGCAAATCTGTTACTATCTCGCACAATTTGAACAAAGACGTGAATTGGAGGGGCTGTTACAGTCAACACCCAAATGATATCAACTGCTAAGTATTGGGCACTTAGCCCCCTCTATTAGCCTCATTTAGCACAGACACTTTAATTGACAGGGTTTTTTCCTCCGCCCCCTCTCCTCTTTTTCTGCTTTATAATTCAACCTCTGTGACTCTTTCTCCATATTTGTCATCTGAAGAGGGTTGTGCCCAGGAAAGCTCATGACACTATATCTCTATCTTTGGTTAGTCTCTAAGGGTGTGCGTCTACACTGCACCGTTATTCCAGAATAATGGACGTTACTCCGGGAAACACAATACTAGTGTCCACACAGCAATTGCGTTATTTCGGAAGAAAATTGAAATAATGGAGGGCTTTTTCCGACTTTCGTAAACCTCATTCCACGAGGAATAACGCCTCTTCCGAAAAAGTTCTTTCAGAAGAGGGTGTGTAGACGCTCCACTGCTGTTATGTCGAAATAGCTCCTCCCCAGGGCCATTCAAAGTTATTCCTCTGCAGTGCCTCCTGGGGTCTAAATCGAGATAGCATGTCCACATTCGGGGAGCCTGCCTCGGACTCATTTTGAGGCTTCCCTGTAGTGTTGATGCTCTATTTCAAAATAAGCTATTCTGGAAGATATTTTCTGGAATAGCTTTTTCCTAAATAAGCTTGCAGTGTTCTTTAAGTTTTTATAAGAACAGCCAAACTGGGTCAGACCAAAGGTCCATCTAGCCCAGTATCCTGTCTTCCAACAATGGCCAATGCCAGGGGCCCCAGAGGGAGTGAACAGAACAGGGAACCATCAAGTGATCTCTCCCCTGTCGCCCATTCCCAGCCCCTGACCCACAGAGGCTAGGGACTCTATTTTACCCATCCTAGCTAATAGTCATTGATGGACCTCACTCTATCCTGCACTGATTAAGCCTTATTTGGAGGATTGTGTCCCGTTCTGGGCACCACATTTCAAGAAAGATGTGGAGAAATTGGAGAAGGTCCCGAGAAGAGCAACAAAAATGATGCAAGGTCTAGAAAACATGAGCTAAGAGGAAAGACTGAAAGAACTGGGCTTGTTTAGTTTAGAAAAGAGAACACTAAGATGGGACATGGCAGCAGTTTTCAAGTATCTCAAAGGGTGTTACAGGGAGGAAGGAGAAAAATTGTTCTCCTTAGCCTCTAAGGTTAGGACAAGAAGCAATGGGCTTAAACTGCAGCAAGGAAGGTTTAAGTTAAACGTTAGGAAAAACTTCCTCACTGTCAGGGTGGTTAAACACTGGAATAAATTGCCTGGGGATGTTGTGGAATCTCCATCACTGGAGATATTTAAGAGCAGGTTGGATAACATCGATCAGGGATGATCTAGATGGTGCTTGGTCCTGCCGTGAGGGCAGGGGCCTGGACTTGATAATCTCTCAAGGTCCCTTTCAGTTCTAGTATTCTATGATTCTGTCCTCTATGAATTTATCTAATTCTTTTTTGAACCCTGTTTGACCCTGTTCTGGTCTTCACAACATCCTCTGGCAAGGAGTTCCACAGGTTGACTGTGCGCTGGGTGAAGAAAAATGTCCTTTTTGTTAGTTTTAAACTTGCTACTTATTAATTTCATTGGGTGACCCGTAGTTTTAGTATCTTCCAACTGAGCGCCAGCAAGTTCCCTGCTCCATGTTTCCCCTTCTCCAGCTGTGAAATACAGATTGTGACACAGACCCATCTCGCTGAGATACTCAGCTCATTAGTGGTTATGAGCTTCAAGATCTTTGCATGGAAGAATCTATACAAGGGTGAAGAATTGTCAGGAACAATTCCCCGTCGTGGAGCCTGTCTGCCTAATTTACCTTTAGAAAACAAGGTCTTTGGAGGAGACAGCTGGAATGGAAGAGGCTACCTGGGACCCATCGATTCGAAGGCCATAATCATCTGGACTCGCTGCATATCCCAGACTAGAGGACTGAGGAGGAATTCCGCTCATCAGAATTCTGTTGCTTGGGGATTGGTTTTCAAGCGCCTGCCACTGGGACTAGATTTTTCACGAGCCCAACCTCCAACATGCACCCAATGCACTGAGCACTTTTGAAAATCTGGCTGCTCATTTAAGTGTCTGTGTAGGAGCTCGGTGCTTTCGAAAAAGGTAATCCTTAGTCTTCATCAGTGCTTCCTGTAAGCTGTGCGCTTGAGCGGCTACCCAGGAGAGATGCAAATGCCGTCCCGCTGATTAGCACAGAGCCCACAGCTGCCAGCAGGTGTTTCTCCTGGTGGTGCACGTCTGCACAGGCCTTGGTGCGCAGAACAAAATTTATTCTGCACGTGGATGGAAACATTAGAGGGAACAATGTTGGTCCAGAAAGGTGGAAATAACCCTCCTCCTCTGTTTAAAACTCAGCCTGAATGCAACTCATTAGGACACATTTCTGGGGATTTGATATTCCTTTATGTATGTGGATTCTGCTACCTCCAGAAATGACTCTTCTTCCTGTATTTCCACCCACCTGGGAGCAAGGGGTGCACCAGGAACCCCAGCAGAAGGGATATTTACTGCGAGTGCTAAGACTCAGCAGAGGGGAACAACGCCGGCTATGCACCAGAGCCCCTGCTAACCCTGCCCAAAGTGTTCAGTGCCAGCCTGTGGAGCCGACAGCCCCACTGGGCCCCTGGGCAAGGTGGGATTGGGCATCTCTATACCCCCAGGAGGAGTGGAACCTCAGGCAGAAGGGGAGGGGCCTCACACAGAAGGGGCATGTCCAAGTGGAGGAGGAGCCTTAAGCGGAGGGGGCGGAGCTAGGGTTCACTTTTCCCAGCCTCAGTGCCTCCCAGAGCACGCAGCACAGGGACTCCAGCGGTGATTTCAATGGCCGGGGGCTCCGACTGCCACCGTTACCACAGCCTCCTAGAGCGCCAGGCCCTCTTGAATCGCTGGGTTCTTGGGCAATTGCCCCCTTTGTAACTCCCCCCTCAGCAGGCCTGGTGCTGGCTGCCATTCATCTGGTTGTGTAAAAGCCAGGTTGGTGCTTCAGTGGCACATTCTCTCTTGGTTCACTCAGTCTCGGTTCGACAGGCATGGGCACCAACAAGAAAGAACAGCAGAGGAACTGTGATGAGATGGAGACAAATTCATCAGCACAAAGTCCTGAGAGGGAGAGGAAGGGGGGGGGGGGGAAGAGAGATGAACATCCAAAGACCGAAAGGAGCCCACGACAGCACATCGATCTTGTAGAATAAAAACAGCTCACACTTCAAAGGAAACCAGAGAGAGTTTCCCTATGAACCTTCTGCTTGAGAGTCACTGATCCGCCTTCACCTGCAGGGAGAAGGGAAGGGCATCTCTTGCTGTGCAATATCACTTTCAATCATGTTCACTTGGTTTTTCCTTGTGGGCTCGCAGCGGGTGTTCCCCGTGGAAATGTAAACACTCGTGTTGCACAAAAGGCAGCCTGGAGGCTTCCTTTGTATGCCAGAAACTCTCAGATTCTTGGGAGGACTGCGGACGCATCCCATATTGCTCCAGGAATTCACCAGGGCAATAGCTATGGTAACGCGTTGCTCAGGCCACTGATGTCCCTTGCCTTTCTGAAGCGCCTTCCGTCGAACTAGGTGACCGCTAACTGCACCACTGCATTCTGCTGGCTATGGTTGGAACTGCACTCCTGCATGTCATTGGCCCCCTACCGTGGACAGCTGGCAGGGGATTCTCCTTTAGTGCAAGGCTGTGTCTTTGCAGCAAAAGGGCTCTCGCTCTGCTGTTTGTGTAAAGCTCTCAGTAGTCAGCTCAGTCACCAAAGCCCAATCCTAGCAGCACAGGGACTTGGTGCGAAAATATTCTCCTGACGCTACAGCTGTGGAAAGCTACTAAGTCACATGACTTCCCTGAGCCCCTAAAGCAAACTCCAGCCAGAGGGGGGAGGAGAACCCAGCCCCTGTGTGTGAGCTACAACCTTCTACCGCCGGCTTCCTGCCTGAGATCTCAGCACCGTCTTCATTGCATTATAGAATCATAAGCCTGAAAGGACCCCGAGAGGTCTTCAAGTCCAGACACCTGCCCCCACGGCAGGACCAAGCCCCATCTACATCATCCCTGACGGGCGTCTGTCTAACCTGCTCTTAAATGTCTCCAGTGATGGAGATTCCACAACCCCCACCCCCACCCCCGACAATTTATTCCAGTGTTTAACCACCCTGACTGTTAGGAAATTTTCCTAATGTCCAACCTAAACCTCCCTTGCTACAATATAAACCCATTGCTTCTTGTCCTATCCTCAGAGGTTAAGGAGAACAATTTTTTTTTTCTTCTTGTTACATTTTGGGTGCATCTACACAGCATCCTAAACTCGAAATAAGATACAAATTGCGTACCTTATTTCGGTTCTATTTTGAAATTTGGTGCAGCACCAAATTTTGAAATAACACACTATTGTGAGACATCCCTTAACCCTCATGGATTACAGGGATGCTGAAATAGTGCACCTGTTATTTCAAAAAATGTTTTGAAATAATGAGTGGCTTGTTAAGACGTGGGGTAGCTATTTCGGGATACCTCCAGTATCCCAAAATAGCCATGCGATGTAGACATACCCTTATGTATTTGAAAACTGTTACTATATCCGCTCTCAGTTGTCTCTTCTCCAGCCTAAACAAACCTAATTCTTTCAGTCTTCCCTCACAGGTCATGTTTTCTAAACCTTTAATCATTTTTGATGCTCTTCTCTGGATTTTCTCCAATTTTTCCATGTATTTCCTGAAACGTGGTATGCAGAATGGAACACAATACTCCAGTTAAGACCTAATCAGTGCAGAGTAGAGTCGAAGAATCACTTTTAGTGTCTTGTTTAGGGCACTCCTGTTAATGCATCACAGAATGATGTTTGCTTTTTTGCCACAGTGTCACGCTGTTGACTCATATTTAGCTTGTGGTCCACTCTGATCCCTAGATCCCTTTCTGCGGGACTCCTTCCTAGAGTGTTGCTTCCATTTTGTGTATGTGCAACTGATTGTTCATGGTAACCAATTGCCATGGCACGAATTGAGGACTGTAAGGTCCAGTGGAGAATCATAGACATGTAACACTAGAAAGATACGTCTATGCTGCAGTGCTAGTTCGGGATACTTGAGGTATCCTGAAATAGCTATTCCATGTCTTCTGATCACATCCATTATTCCAAAATATAATAGGCTTGCTGTTCTGATGTCCCTGTAAACCTCATTCCACGAGGAGTAAGGGATGTTTCAGAATAACGATTGATTTTGAAATAAGTGCTGTGTAGACAGCACCAAATTTGGAAATAAGCTATTTTGAAATTGACTCAATAAGTGGTGCAATTTGCATAGCTCGCGTTGCGTAGCTTATTTCAAACTATGGGTGCAGTGTAGATGCACCTGAAGGGACCATGAGAAGACATCCAGTCCAATCCCTGAAACAAAAGACAGGACTATGCAGCGCTTTAAAGACTAACAAGATGGTTTATTAGGTGATGAGCTTTCGTGGGCCAGACCCACTTCCTCAGATCAATTTGAGGATCTTCCACAAATTGATCTGAGGAAGTGGGTCTGGCCCACGAAAGCTCATCACCTAATAAACCATCTTGTTAGTCTTTAAAGCACTGCATAGTCCTGTCTTTTGTTTCAGCAAGACCACACTAATACAGCTACATCTCTATTGTGACTACTGCATTGTGACTGGACCAAGTACACCCACACAATCCCCAATGGGTGCTTCTCCAACTTCTTTTTAAAACCTCCAAAGGTGGGGATCCCACAACCTCCATTGGACACCTGCCTAGAGTTTAACTCCTGGCACAGTTAGAGTTTTTCCTAATATCCAACCTAAGTCTCCTTTGCTGTAGAGTAAGACCCATGATGTTGTCTTCTCCAATAAGTGGCATGGAGAACAATTTATTGGAGAAGACAATGTCTTTATTAACAGCCCTTAATATATATTTGAAGATGGTGTCAGGTTCTCTCTCTCCACACACACGCACACACTTTTCTCAAGTCTAAATGGGCCCAGGCTTATTTTAACTTTTCCTCATAGATCAGATGTTCTCAACCTTGGATCCTTTTTGCTGCCCTCTCTCCAGTTAGTCTATAATCAGTTAGGAAGCTTTTCCTAGTGTCCAAGCTAAACCTCCCTTGCTGCAATTTAAGCCCAGTGCTTCTCGGCCTATCTCAGAGGTTAAGGGGAACAGTTTTTTCTCTTTCTCCTACCTGTCAGGGTGGTTAAACACTGGAATAAATTGCCGAGGAAGGTTGTGGAATCTCCATCACTGGAGATATTGAAGAGCACGATAGACATCTATCAGAGATGATTTAGATGGTGCTTGGTCCTGCCGTGAGGGCAGGGGACTGGACTTGATGACCTCTGAACGTCCCTTCCAGTTCTACTGTTCTAGGATTCTAGGTCAGGGACACGAAGCCAGTGGCCCAAACCTAAGATGGCAAAGCAGACACGTCAGCCAGCAAAACACCTCGCAGGGCCAGGCCCTAGAGACAGGGCGTGACTAGCGGCGTGGGCGTGGGAGGAACAAGAGATTGGAACCAGCCAGCTGTGTCACATGGGAGCATGGCAGGAGGACCCCACAGTGCTCCATGCAGAGTGGGTAAACAGACAGGACTATATGCTCCAATCTCCAGGGTGGTGGCCACCACAGAAAACATGTCCCACTGCAGAGAGGGGACCAGCCGGGGGAATTGCAGGCTTGACCCACTGGGGATGCGTGGCCTCCAGCCTCCCAGATTTATCAACAAGTCCTCCTCGCGAGCGGGGAGTTTCCTGCCCAGGCGGCGGTGCTGCACGTAGCAATAAAAACCTTCCCCCTACATCTGCTCAGCGGTGGCAGCTGCTTTTTATGGGGACAAGGCCCAGAGCAGGGCTATTAAGAGTTTTATGGACAGGAAAGAGACTTTAAAAGGTAGCTGCTGCAGGGGAAGAGGGGGAAGGCCAGGCTTCCCTTCCCCCACCCCTTTGCAGAGAAGGGTCCCCCTGCAAGAGCGGCCGTGGCTGCCTCCCTATGTTCCTCACAGGGCCCCGCTCTGAGGAGAACCCGGAGGCTTTGGCTGGTTGTGAAGCATCAGTTCTCAGCCTGGTGGGTGTACTGCAGCTGAGCCCCGTGGCTAGGACTGGCCCATTGGAATAGGAGCGGGAGCAGGAAACACACCCCTTCCCCAAAGCCCTCCCATTGTATCTGCACGTCTCTCTCCCGCCTTCACACCAGGGGACGCCGCAAACTTCCCGAAAGCCGCTGAAGGGCCGAGCACGCTCGGGCAGTGCGGGAGAGAACTGTCCCTCCCCAGGGCCTGCCGCCCTTCCCTTGAAATGTCAGGCTTTCGCGCTATCAGCCCTGCCCACAGCCTGTCTGCAGAGGCTTTGCTCCTCTTCCTGGGGGAGGCATAGACCGTCTTCCTCGCGGCTGTGCGGCAGCAGACAAGCAGATGGCCGGACCAGGGTCCCCACCTGGAGGACACGGGAGTACGGCTGGAAAAATGCTCAGGCTGCTGGAGGGAATGGCGCAGTTAAAATGGAAATGCCGCCCGCAGAAAATAGCTTGTGCATTGAAGCTGGTGGGTGTCTGCTGAAAGCGAGAGCCTGGCGGGGCTGGGGGAGGGGACAATAGGACCCCCTGGGCTGCGCAGCTGGGCGGAGGGGAGGACTTTCCCAGCCTCAGAAAGGTTTTGACATTTCAGAAAATGTTCCCATCCCAAATTGGGGTAAAACCAAGACCCCCCCCGAAAAACCCAGCCATCCCCTACTCCAGCCATGAGCTGGGTGATTCGAATGCTCAGCTGGGATGGGCGAGGTGGGCACATCCAGGGACTTGAACCTGGGGAGGCCCCCCCCCCCAAGGTGAGGGCCAGGCGAGTGGGTGTTCTGGGGTGGGTCACCCCTGGAGGAACTGCTCTTCTTTGTACACATGTTGAAACAGTCCTTGAGCAAACGGGAGGTTACATCTATTGCTCAGTGGTTAAGGCGCTCCCATGGGACGTGGAAAAATAGTACTTTATGGGCTTGATTTACCTTTCCCCACATCCCAGTGGAGCATCCTAACCAATGGGGTTACTTTGGGCTGCGTTCCTTGGACCGGTCATTTCCTGGGCCAGCTGAGGAGTCTTCCCTGGCACAAGCCCTGTTGAAAACGGTGCATTCCTGTGAAAAGCGCCGGCTTTGACAAATCTGCATTTCCTGACAAGGAACCGTTTTGCCGGACAATTCCCAGCCAGCACTAACTCTGAGTCCATTGGGCAAGGTCATCTGCAGGCACTTAGTCTGAAACAGCTCCAGGCCCAGAACGCTGGCCATTGAGATGGGCCATAACGACAAAGCGCGGGAGAGCCAGAAGGTGGTGCAGCCGGGACTAGGACCCAACAGCATTCCTGGGTCCCAGCAAAGCGTCCTTTCCACCACCTCCCGCTGCCTCGTGCTCAAGCGCCTTCTGCAACGAGAGCGGTGAGGAGAAACACACAGTCCCTGCAGGGCCGGTGACAAGTCACGGCAGACCCTGACTACGTGACCCTTTTCACTCTGGTTGGGAGAACTGGGAGGGTTAAAGTGCCCACTCGCCACGAGGGAGGCCTTCAAATGATCTTTGCCTCCCTCTGCATCAAGATTGTACCATGTAGGTGGTGTCGTGCTTTATGAAATCGATTTATGGACACAAATACGCATCACTCAAATCTGCTTTGGACAAAATGCCTCCTGTAATGGATCAGTCTCCGTTTCATCCTCGGCTGGATCTGTATATCCTGCTTTGGTGTGTGGAACACTCTTGCATGGAAAGTTAGCACTATGGGGCAGGGAATGGTCTATCTATAGTTTTAAATGTGCAAATAGAAGCCACCAAGGGTGTTTCCCGCAATGTCTGGATGCTCATCTGCAAACAGCCCCCTTTGTCCTTTAAGTCTAAGCAGTGGTTGGTCTTAGGCAGACATGTGGCCTCCCACCTGGTAGGGTCTGACCAGGTAATTTTCCATAGAAGGTGGGAGAGAGAACTGAAAGTTCCCGCCCCAAGTAGAATCTATCAAACAATGGGAAGTGAGCTATCCCTTTGTCTTTGGCTGGTATGACACACCCAAGAACATAAGAATGGCCATACTGGGTCAGAGCAAAGGTCCATCTAGCCCAGTAGCCTGTCTGCCGACAGCGGCCAGCACCAGGTGCCCCAGAGGGGGTGGACCGAAGACAATGATCAAGCGATTTATCTCATGCCATCCATCTCCAGCCTCTGACAAACGGAGGCCAGGGACACCATACCTACCCCCTGGCTAATAGCCTTTTATGGACCTAACCTCCATGAATTTATCTAGCTTCTCTTTATAGTTCTAGCCTTCACAGCCTCCTCTGGCAAGGAGTTCCACAGGTTGACAATGCAAGAGAATAAGCCAGAGACCCCAGCGGGAAAAGATGTGCCCTGGCTTGGAGGTTTGTCTGAAAGAATGGTTTTAGGGTGAGTTTGCGATATGCATGAGTGTGTTAGAACTAGTTACATATTTTCATTTATTTTAAATTTGTAATGTACTTTGCTCTTCCTTTTTTCACTTGCAACCACTTAAATCCTTCTGTAAATAATTGCTACCGGGGCGGGGGGCAATCAGAGTGTACATTCTCCTTTCAGTGTTAAAGGGGGCTTGCCGGACTGATTTATTTGGGGTTCTGATCCCAGTTGGAGGTTGGTTACCTGGATGCTAGGCCTGGAACTGCATTCTCCTCAGAGCTGAGGTGATTCAGTCTGTATGGCTCTTTGGGGGAGGGGGACCAGGGATCTCAGCTTGGTGCCTTGGCTGGGGGAGATCAGGGAGTTGGCCCAGCAGGACCCGGTGGTGAGAAGCCCCACAGAGCTGGAAGATGAGTGTCCGTGGCTTTACCGGCACCCCGGGAAGCAGCCCCAAGGAGTCTTCTGTGACCTCCCCCTGTCACATAGGTAACCATCGCTCCTGGCGCGGATTCCTATGGCCCTGCAGGGGCGCCGTGAGGGAGAGAATGGTGCATTCGTAGGAACTCTCGTGTCGCGCTGGCCCTGGCAGTATTTTGCGGGGGGGCCGGTAGGGTTAAATTTGGAGACACCGGATCCTGAATATGAACCTCCATGATTGATTGCGCTCGTGCAGCACGGGGGGTTGCATGCGTTTGCCCTCTTTTTAATGGCTGCCGAGCCGCGTTGGGCAGTCGCGAGGCAGCTGCATCGGTGCTGGAGGGAGGGCAAACCCACCGCCACACCCAGGCGAAGCCCAACTTGACTGGGAGAGCTGCGTCCCCGCCTCTCCCTGGATCCTCCATTTGCAGCAGAAGGCCTGAGAAAAAGTCACCTTCCTCCTTCCCTCTGCAGGCACCTCTCACCCAGCCACACCTGCACCAATTCCCGTTTGGGTTTGGCTCTGCGCAGGGAACCTTCTGCATTTCCAGGCAGTGGCCGGTGGTTTCCCTGCCTTCTGCCTCCTTGACTTCACTGCAGTCTGTGGCCCTGCCAGCCATTCAGCCCATCCTCCTGTCATGTTACTAGATTTTAAGGGGAGCAGCCAGATCACTGCTGCACCCATAGGGGGGTGGCGAGGAGTCCTGTGGCACCTTATAGACTAACCGAAGTGTTGGAGCATAAGCTTTCGTGGGCAAAGACCCACATCGTCAGATGCGTGTAGTGGAAATTTCCAGAGGCAGGTATAAATATGCAGGCCAGAATCAGGCTGGAGATGACGAGGTGGATCCAATCAGGGAGGATGAGGCCCACTTCTAGTAGCTGATCTGGAGGTGTGAATTCCAAGAGAGGAGAAGCTGCTTTTGTAGTTAGCGAGCCATTCACAGTCTTTGTTTAATCCTGAGTTGATTGTGTCAAACTTGAAGATGAACCGTAGCTCAGCAGTTTCTCTTTGAAGTCTGGTCCTGAAGTTTTTTTGCTGCAGGATGGCTACCTTTAGATCTGCAATTGTGTGGCCAGGGAGATTGAAGTGTCCAAACTGGACAGTCCCTATGTAAAAGAATCAATGGACACAAATCAGATATTAGGAATGGCAACATACAAAAACCTGTAAGGGAACACTTCAATCTCCCTGGACACACAATTGCAGATCTAAAGGTAGTCATCCTGCAGCAAAAAACCTTCAGGACCAGACTTCAAAGAGAAACTGCTGAGCTACGGTCATCTTCAAGTTTGACACAATCAACTCAGGATTAAACAAAGACTGTGAATGGCTCGCTAACTACAAAAGCAGCTTCTCCTCTCTTGGAATTCACACCTCCAGATCAGCTACTAGAAGTGGGCCTCATCCTCCCTGATTGGATCCACCTCGTCATCTCCAGCCTGATTCTGGCCTGCATATTTATACCTGCCTCTGGAAATTTCCACTACACGCATCTGACGATGTGGGCCTTGCCCATGAAAGCTTATGCTCCAACACTTCGGTTAGTCTATAAGGTGCCACAGGACTCCTCGCCGCTTTTGCAGATTCAGACTAACACGGCTACCCCTCTGATACTTGACACCATAGGGGGGTGTTTGCCCCAAGTGTATACAAAGGGGGCCAGGTGAGGCGTCACATGAAAGCTTCTGTTCTTCTGATTCTGTGTGTGCTCTTCATGTACTTGTATGATATCTGTGTGCGGAGTTAGAAACATGTACTCTGTGTGGATGCTGGAAACTTCTCTGTCTGTGGCTGAGCAATGGGCAAGGAAGCCAATGGCTATGCTAAGTAGCAAGGCTCCAGGGACAAAAGATCTCTAAGAGTATGTCTACACTAGCCACCTAGTTCGAGCTAGAAATAAAGCCCTAGTTCGAACTACCTGTTATTCCTCCTGGAATGAGGTTTAACAGGTAGTTCCAACTAGGGCTTTATCTCGAACTACCGGGTCCTGCCGCGTGTAGATGTGGGCAGTTAGTCCGGACTTGTAAATTTCAAAAAAAGGCAACCGGCCGGGAAGATGCAAATCAAGCGTGGGCTATTTAAATCCCGGGCTTGATTTGCAATTTCGAATGCCTACGTTAGCCTCCCTAGTTCAAACTAGGGGGCTAGTGTAGACATACCCTAAGTGCCAGAGACACACCTGAAGGAATGTCTGGATATCTGCAAGCCAGACAGAATAATGGTTGCTGACTTGGGACACAAGGATAGGTCAATGGACCATGTGACATGCAGTAACCTGCTCTGGCCAGGAAGATGCCAGGGGAGGTATATAAGTGCCATGTGGTACCCTCCATCTTGGTCTTGAGTTTTGCTCCTGATCCCAGGTGCAGCCTTGCAGGGAACAATGAACCGGAAAGAACCGTGGACCCATCCTGACATAGGATGTACACCAGAGACTTTTAAGATAGCAGTTTATAACATCTCTGCTACGAGCCTACATTGAGAACTGGGAGATTCGATGCATGTAATGTATTATCCTTTAACAACCTTACTCTCATGCTTTTCTTTCTTTCTTTTAGTAATAAACCTTTAGGGTATGTCTAGACTACATGGCTCTGCCGACAGAGGCATGTAAAATAGGCTACCCGACATGGTCAATGAAGCGGGGATTTAAATATCCCTGGCTTCATTAAAATAAAAATGGCCACCGTGCTGTGCCGGTTCAGCTGATTGTCAGCACAGTGCGGCAGTCAAGACACGGATCGGTCGACAGGGGAAGCCTTTGTCAACCGCTCCTGTAAACCTCGTTTCATGAGGCATAAGGGAGCGGTCGACAAAGGCTTCCCCTGTCGACCGATCTGCGTCTTGACTCACGCGGTGAGCCGACGATCAGCTGAGCCGGCACAACGTGGCGGCCATTTTTATTTTAATGAAGCCAGGGATATTTAAATCCCCGCTTCACTGACCATGTCGGGTAGCCTATTTTACATGCCTCTGTCGGCAGAGCCATGTAGTCTAGACATACCCTTAGATTTTTAGATTCTAAAGGATTGGCTCAGCGTGGTCTTGTGAGTAAGATCCAGAGTGTAAATTGATCGGGACCTGTGGCTGGTTTCTTGGGACCGGAAGAACCCGTTCAGGGGAGGTGAGATTGGGTTCTATAACCCCGCACCTGTGTGTTAGGCCTGGGGCTGATTGGGGCACAGGGAGAGCTGAGGTGTCAGGGGTTTTGCTCGTGAGGCTTCTGGCTGGCCATACAGGCAGTTGAAGCGCTCGGTGTGACTGGTTTGTGGCCTATTTGGGAAGGTCTCCAGTCTGGGGCTGTAAGGAGCCCCGAGTATGAGCAGTTCGCCCTGAGCGGACGCCCTCAGCTGTGCCCAGACCTGGCCCTCACACCTCCTGCAGCTCTTCTGTCACGGCTCCGCTCCTGCTCATCCGACTGTCCCTACTCCAGCGACTCCTCTCGTCTGTGGCATGCCATGAAGCTCAGCTCCCCGCTCTCCAGCGTCTCCCTTGCTACTGTGGTACCTCAAACGTCCACCTGAGCCACTGGTGCGGGGTGGACGAGACCCAGCCATGCTTGGTACCCAGCCGTGGTCAGACCCCTTAATGACACCGCCCTGTGCCTTTTCTCCCGGCCTTTCCTGCTCCTGTGCCTCAACCCGCTCAGCCCCCTGGACTTCTCTTTGTCATTTAGAAGTGCCCGGGGCATGCGTGAGTCTCAGCACTCCCAGCCCATCCCGTGACAACGCGGAGCATCCGAGCTACTCGGAGCCCGGATAGCAGCTCGGAGCTACTCGGAGCCCTCCCGCTGTCTTTGCCATGGTCCTGTGTCATTAAAGAGCCAAGTGGTGCCGTCATCAGTGCTCACAGCGAGAGCTTGAAGCCGGCGTGCACAGCTACCCCAGGGCCTTCCAGGAGACGCACCAAACGGGAGGCAAAGCTGCTGCTTTTCTTCTGTGCATCCAGGGAAGTGTAAGCGCTCGATCGAAGAGGGCACACGCAGTGCCGTGGGGGTCGCAGAGTGCAGTCGCGGCTCATCAGCCCCCGGAACAGCGTCCGTCGGAGCCGTGCAAGCCCCGATGCTCCTGCTGTTCTCCACTTTGAAAAGGCATCTCCTTCTGCTGCCAGAGGGCAGGCCGATGTGCCCAGCATCAGGTACGTAACAGTCAGGTGGGTACCCACCGCTCAGGGATGGCAGCGTCTCCCCGTTGGCAGTGCCTCACCTCTGCCCGTAGCAATCCCTGCTTCCAGTGGGGGAGCCATTTAATCTTGGGCACCTCTGCAGCATGGGCCAGGCAGGGGCTGTTGGCAGGGGTGGTTTGCCAGCTGGTAAGGGCTAGAAAGGGGGCAAACTGAGACGGTTGTTGATCGTATTAGTAGTGATTTGTAGTACTGTCGTGCTTTCTGAGATTGGGGTCTCGCTGTGGTAGGCGCTGTACAAATATCATAGTGAGAGGCAGCTGCTGCCCTACATGGGCTTACAGTCTAAGTCAACAAGTCAGCTGGGAAACTGAGGCACATAGCGATACCACGACTGGCCCCAAAGCACACAATGGGCAGAGCCAGTAATGAAATCCAGCTCTTCTAACTCCTCCTTCTGTGCTCTATCCACTAGATCACACTACTTCCCCGGCAGTGCAAAGCCTCCTTGCTTTGCTAGCTCATACACTTGCCCCCACTGTGTATTTCATCCATCACCTATCTCTTGTCTTAACCCTAGACAAGGGGCCCTGGGTGCAGGGGCACTCTCTTTATTCCTTGTTTGTACAGCTCCAAGCACAATGGGGACCTGAACCTCGCTTGGTGCCTCTTTCAGTACCGGGGAAGACAGGGGAACCAATAATCAAGCAATCAATGTACAACAACCTGATAACTTTCCTTGAAAGGATAACCAGCCTTGTGGAGGGGGGAAGCGGGAGATGGGGTATATCTTAAGTTTAGAAAGGCTTTTGATCCTGTCTTGCATGTTCTTCTCATAAACAAACTAGGGAAATACAACCTAGATGAAGCTACTATAAGGTGGGTGTATAACTCATTGGAAAACCATTCCCAGAGAGTAGTTATCGGTGATTCACACTCATGCTGGAAGGGTATATTGAATGGGGTCACGGAGGATCAGTTCTGGGTATGGTTCTGTTCAGTATCTTCATCAATGGCACAGAAAGTAAACTTATATAGTTTGTGGACAATCCTAGAATCATAGAATCCTAAAACACTAGAACTGGAAGGGACCTCGAGAGGTCATCGAGTCCAGTCCCCTGCCCTCACAGCAGGACCCAGCACCGTCTAGCCCAGGGCTACTCAACATGTGGCCCATGGGCCACATGTGGCCCACGGCCCATTTGTTTGTGGCCCGCGGTGCAGTTTGGGTTTACGTGGGGCTCAACATGCAGCCTGCAGGTGGGAGCTAAAACAAAAAAATAATCAATACAATGGTCTTCTGCATTTTAGTAGCTAAATTCCTGGACTGTCATTGCTCAGTAAAAGTGCTTTCATATGGGTGGAAATTGGGTCAATATTGCATTTTATTAGTATCAGCAGAAGTGACTTAAATGGGGCCTGCGTGTTGTGTAGTTTTGCCTTAATCTTTGTATTCATGCCCGTCAGTGTGAAAGAAGCTATTTGCAGGTACATGCAACCACACTTAAGTTGCGGCCCTCGGCATGTACTGTGAGTATCACTGTGGCCCCCGGGTCTTCCAAAGTTGAGTAGCCCTGATCTAGACCATCCCTGAGATGTCTGTGCAACCTGCTTTTAAATATCTCCAGTGATGGAGAGTCCACAACCTCCCTAGGTAATTTATTCCAGTGTTTAACCACCCTGACAGGTAGAAAGTTTTTCCTAATGTCCAACCTAAACCTCCCTTGCTGCAGTTTAAGCTCATTGTGTCTTATCCTATCATCAGAGGCCAAGGAGAACAATTTTCTCCCCTCCTCCTTGTAACCCCCTTTTAGATACTTGAAAATTATCATGTCCCCTCTCAGTCTTCTCTCTTCCAAACTAAACAAACCCAATTCTTTCAGCCTTCCCTCATAGGTCAAGCTTGATGCTACAGTAATGAATAATAATAATAATTAATAAAACAACTTAAATGAGAAACTCAAATTCAAACAATAAATGAGGCACAAATGCCTAACAGGGGAGGTGATTAACCATCAGCACAAACTCCCCGGTGAAGTGGTGGGTTTTGCATCTCTTCTTGTCTCCAGGTCCATTCTGGAGGCTTTTGTGAAGTTATTGGATTCAGTGCAAGGAGAAATTCTCTGGCCTGTGCTATACTTGAGACCAGACTAGAAAAACTAACATTCCTTTCTGGCCTTTAAATCTAGTAATCTATGAAAGACCTGTCCGAAGTAGGGACGATTCCCTTAGTGGCCCTAGGTTGCTCGGACCTGCCATAGATGGCATAGACACCACTGAATCTGATCATCACAGTCATTCAGAGCCGTGGTTCTCAGCCTGCGGGCTGCTTGTGGTCCAATCAACACACAGCTGTGGCCCATGTGACAGGTGCAGGGCCATACAGATTGTACACACATGGCGGGGAGGCAGCCCACACAATACACAGAGCTGCCTGTGCAGCATGGTAAATTGCTCAAGATACTCCTCCTAGAATACCATGTTCATCTAGATTTGCATTCCACTGCTGTGCCATCACTCCCGACATCTTTACCAGCGACACGCACTGTCCATTTACTAAGACACAATGTACCTCGAGTTACCTCTACTAGAGGACTGTCTTCACTGGCATCCCTCGTTACCAGCCCTGCCCTGCCTCCAGGGGAGATCTAGGGTGTCTACTGCGCTAGACGCTAGACAGCTCAGCCAGGAGCAGACACATGGCAGTGTTGGTGCCTGAAGTTTGAAAATGAAGCTGCCTTTGTTTTCTGCGTGCTTCCCCTTATGTTGCTAAGAACTCCGCCTGTCTCTACCGGCTGCAGCCATTTTGCTCCCAGCATGCCATGCTCTCTTGTGGGAACGTTGCTTTTTTCCACCTGGGGGTCCCTAATAGTGTGTCTAGGACAGGGGTGGGCAAAAGAGCCTCCGTGGGCTGGATCCGGCCCACCAAGTGGGTGGATCTGGCCCCTGAAGGCCCTGCCACTCCCCTGCCCCGAGGCCAATCAGGGCCTGGGGATGGGGGGAAGCGCATGAAGTTTCCTCTGCCTTGTAAGGAGCACACGGCGCTTAGAAGCACCACGCGCTCCTGGCAGGGCAGGAGGAGACTTTGCGTGCTACCCCACCCTTGCCCCCCAAGCTCTGATCGGCCTGGGGGCAGAAGGGGGAGTGCGCGAAGTCTTCTCCCACCACCAGTGGCATGGGCGCCGAGGGGGAAACTCTGGGGGGGGCAAAGACTTCACTGGCTCCCCCACCACCAAACCAATCATGGTCTGTGAATGGGGAAGCAAGGAAGTGTCCTGGCCCCACCCCTTCCAGCTGAGGCCCCGCCCTTTCTGGTGTGGCCCCGTGGCCACTTCGAAAATTTCTGAAGTGGCCCCTGGTAAAAAATTATTGCCCATCCCTGGTCTTGGCCATGAGCTAAGGGAGTGATTCCGTGTTTGCACAGACATCCTCGTGCTAGCTCCCAAGTGAGCTTGTGTGCTTAAAAACAGCCGTGCGGCTATGGTGGTATGCATGCCAAGTGCTTTGAACCCAGGGTGGAGAGACAGATGGATATTTGCTGACTCCGTCTGACCTCAGAACAGGTCCGGCCAGTCATCTCTAAGGTAGGACTTGAAGAACATTGTCCGAAGCAGAGGAAACTAGGCAGTGTGACGGAGAAAGTCCTGAAAGAATCCCCCCCCCCCCCCCGCCGCCAACCAAAGGACAGCCAGACTTTGGGGAAAGGCTAGACTGAGGTGTGTCTCTTACTCTTCACATCTTTGGCGGCTATCACGGTTGTTGAAGCAAAGTCCAGAGTGCAAGTAAGATTGCCGGGTACAGAGCGTGTGAAGCTCTGTTCTGAGCCCCACCCACTTTCATACATGAGCTGTGATTTATGTGCGGAAACATGAGCCTTGCTGGTGACTATCCAATCTGTGAGGGGACCCTTCGCCTAGATACCTGTGCTAATGCGGCCCCCATAAAGCTGTCAGTGCTGGGAGGGGAATTCAGAGGAGAGCTACAGAGCTGAAAGAGTTAAAGGGGCTGATTTATAGGGACAGCGCTAAAGGACGAGTAGGATGGGACTGAACAGCCGGCAAATATTTGTAAGAGGGAAGAGAGTGATTTAGGGTGCCGGGCGGCGGGGGAGGAGGTAGCAGAAGTTCCACTTAGAGGAGTGGGATGAAATCAAGCAAAGAAAAATTCAGACGTCAGGAAATGCTTTCTGTCTCTTGGGGATGCTCTCCCAACACAATGGGAGGGGACCCCCCTGCATGAGACTTACACAACTAGACAACTTACACAGCTGGAAATCGGAGGAGAGTCCACTGTCAAGAAGAGCCCTACTCCGGCTCCCAGAAAGAGCCTGCTTGGAATGTTCCATTTTCAGTCTCCATCGGTCACCACCAGTCCCCATGTGGCTGGTGCTACACGTTCTTCTGTGGACCCAGCGGCCACCTCCGGGACGTGGATTAACCACAGCAGTCGTGCGCGTCTACTCGGAAGCTCTGCACTGCGCCACGGTAGCGTTTTAAGGGTAGACATAACCTCACTCTCTTTGTTATGTGGGGGGATATGACAGACGTCTATAAAACCATAACTGGTGTGGAAAAAGTGAGTAAAGAAAAGTGATTTACTTGTTCCCATACCATAAGAACTAGGGGTCACCAAATGAAATGAATAGGTAGCAGGTTTAAAACAAACAAAAGGAAGTTTTTCTGCATGCAGCACACAGTCAACCTGTGGAACTCCTTGCTAGAGTATGTTGTGAAGGCCAGGACTTAAACAGGGTTCAAGAAAGTGCTAGATAGCCATTGATGGACATAACCTCCATGAATCTATTAGCCAGGATGGGTAGGAATGGTAGCCCTAGCATCTGTCAGAGGCTGGAAATGGGTGATGGGAGAGGGATTGCTTGAAGATTCCCTGTTCTGTTTATTCCCTCTGGGGTACCTGGCATTGGTCACTGTCGGCAGACAGGACACTAGGCAAGATGGATCTTTGGTCTAACCCAGTCTGGCCGTTCTTATGTTCTGTTTCTGGGTCCTCAGCTGGGCCCTCGCATCTTCAGAGCATCTGAGCCCAGCTGATGACTAACTGCAGAAGAGTCAGGAAGGGCAGGGTACGGACCATTGCAGAGGAGCTATGGGGTCGCTCTGCTTCATTGCTCCATGTCAGGAAAACCAATGTGAAACTAAACTCTCCTTTGCTGCATTTTCTTTCAGGAGCTAGGCCATTCCAGGTCAGGGGAGTGGGGTCGCTCTGCTTTGAACCCTGCCCAGAGCTACCGAGGCATCGGTGGGGACACAGTCTGAGGGTGGAACGAGCGTGTCTTACCTTGACGGGCTTAGTCACTAAGAACCTATTGGTCTTCTCCAATGAGCACCGGCTCTTCCTTCGATAAGAGCGTCCCTTTCCCCACTAAGCCCTGTCTCTTATCTCCTCGCCTCTCTTTTCTTTCCTTCCCTTTGGCAGAATCTCTCCCTCCCTCGCCCACCCTGGAGTTGTCATTTCCATGGTTACCACTTACCTTTAAAAAACACATTTTCCCCAGCCCAGAGTATGGTTCCCGTGCATCCTCCTCGGCACAGAACCATCTCCCTGTGAAGTGGCACTAATTGAGCATGAAATGCTGTGCATCTAAATGATGCTATAATTTATACAGAGCTAAATGGCTGTGAGCAGTCACTGCCGCGTGCTGGGAATGAACTCCTCTTCGGAACGGCACTGGCAGGGCCCCTCCCGCGCCCTTGGCCTGCGCTGACTCAGGAAGGATGCTCAAGGGCAGCTCCCGCTGAAGGACTCTGCGGATCCACCCTTACCAAGGAAGAGAAACTCGGTCGGGGCGTCACAAAAAGGGGGACAGACAGTTGGATGTCTTATGTCAGATCCCGGGGGCGGGGGGTAAGTCCCTCAGCACAGGGGTTATTTGGGGCTGGCCAACCCAGGGGCAGCATGGATAAAAGTTGCAGAACCCAAAGAAACATAAAAACGTCTATTATGGGTCAGACCAAAGGCCCATCTAGCTCAGCGTCCTGTCGGCCGACAGTGGCCAATGCCAGGTGCCCCAAAAGGAACAAATAGAACAGGGGATCATCCAGTGATCCCTCCCCTGGCATCCATTGCCAGCTTTCTGGAAAAGAAAGAAAGAAAGACGTGTGACATCAGTGCTAATTAAATCCGAATGGATGTGGCTCATCTCCAACAGTGGTGGGAAGTCTCAGAGGGGGTCACCGTGTTAGTCTGTAACTTTAAAAACAACGAGTGGTCCTGTGGCACCTTGGGGCACGTCTACACTACAGAGAAGATCGAAGTGGCTGCTGTCGATCTTCCAGGGTTCGAATTAGCGGGTCTAGTGAAGACAGCTCCTTCGAAGTGAGAGGGGCGCTCTGGTCGAGGCTGGTGACCCTGCTTTCAGGAGGAGTGAGGGAAGTCGGAGGAAGAGCGTTCGTCCTTTGACTTCCTGCAGCATAGACGGTGCCAAAAGCCGGGTTAAGCTACGCAATTGACGCAGCTGCAGTTGCGTAGCTTAATTTGATGTTGTCCTGTGGTGTCCAGGTCTCCAGCCCAACCTCGTCCACTAGGCCACGTTGCCTCCAACATGTTATCTTACGCAGGGAGTCTTAGCTTGCGCGCTCCTGCTCGAGCCAGGGGATGACATTCCCTCCCCAAGCGAGGGACAGACAGCTGGCGATCTGCTTCCCCAGCGCCTTCTGTCGTCGCTGGATAACACTGCCTCCCCACTGTGGAATCACCCCTCGCCCTGCACGCTGACCCCCTTCCCAGCCCAAGGTCTCGCTTAGCTGCCTGGAGAGGCTAATCCGCCTGAAGCGCTGTGAAACTTGGCGACGTTCCCTTGAACATCTGGCCAATGCTGAGAAGGCTGCCGATCACCCAGGGCCGGAGGGTTTGCCTGACTCTCCAAGAGCGCGCGCGTGTGTGTCCACAACACCGAAGCAATTTGCCAACCGGTCCGAGCTGGGCCCTGGGAAAGTTGGCTTTCCCTCTGCTTCCCGTGATCCGACGTCTCACAGCAGGAAACTGGCTCTGAGTCCATGTCAGGGATCCTGGAGTGCTAGGCGGCCTCAACACATGCAGAGTCTGCTCCCGGGGCAATTCCTGCACGAGCTCCGGAACAGCCAGAGCTGTCACAGCTGTTATCACAGAGTGTCTGCCCGGAGGCTAAGGCCTTGGTTCATTTCAGTCTGAGCTGAGTGAATAATGGCTGGAAACTGACACTGGACTGGCAGCTCAGGGGCCTGCTGGAGCCGGTTACCCACAGGGCAGGCTCAGCATGAGCAGGAGGAGATCCCCATACCACCCCCACCGCGCTGGCCCCTCCCAAACCGCTTCTGGGGGAGGAAGAGGGTTCCTGCCCCACAGCTGTGCATTCCTGGCTGCTCTGCTGAGTTCTCACCAAAGCGGGGCTGGACCTGTGCAGGGACCGGACTTTTCGCCTTGGGGGGGACGAACGCTTTGGTGATTTTGAAGTTTCTTCCCTTTTGGGATGGAACAAATCTGAAATATGTCATGCTCTCCTGCCAAATCAAAACCCCAGAGAAAAAAAATCATTTTCCTCACATAACATCAGAGCGGCCAGACTGGGTCAGATCCAGTGGTCCATCTAGCCCAGTGTCCTGTCTACCCACAGTGGCCAATGCCAGGTGCCCCAGAGGGAGGGAACAGAACAGGGAATCCTCACATGATCCCTCCCCTGTTACCCATTTCCAGACAAACAGAGGCTAGTGACACCATTCCTACCCATCCTGGCGAATAGCCATTGCTGGGCCTAACCTCCATGAATTTATCTAGCTCTTTTTTGAACCCTGTTAAAGTCCTGGTTTTCACCACATCCTCTGGCAAGGAGTTCCACAGGTTGACTGTGCGCTGAGTGAAGAAGAACTTCCTTTGGTTTGTTTTAAACCTACTGCCTATTCATTTATTTGGTGACCCCTCGTCCTTATATTGTAGGAATAAGTAAATAACTTTTCTTTACTCAATTTTCCCACACCAGTCATGATTTTGGATTGGTCAGAGTGTTTGCTTCTCCTGTTGCCATTTTTTCTATTCCATTGGACACTGTAACTTTCAGATACTGAAGCAAAGCCCTTTGGAAGCAGAAAACGGCAGTGTTTCGGCTCCAGCAAGGTCACAGCAGACGCTTTCCACCTTATTGGCACCGCCCTTTCGCTCAGCTGTCTCTTCAGAGGCGCCCTGTTTCCATGGCGGGTTTCTCTTCGGACGTGTTGGAATTGGCCGGGGGGAAGATGTTGTTCGGGGTTAGGTTTGTAGCTCCTGGTTGGCCCGAGAGAGTGAAATGTTCAGCAAGGCCTGGGCTCTGTGGAAGCTAGAGGTTTCCAGGCAGGCTGTTCTCACTGGAGCTGCGGGTGGGTGGTGTGAGGCGAATACCTGTCCCGTGGCGAAACGGGCTGGGCTCAGGGCTCACCCCACCCCAGCAGCACCCAAGCCTTGCGAGCTGGATCTGGATCGTGGGGAGAGGAAACAACTCTGTGTGCTTCCGCTCCCCTTCCTCCCAGCTGGGGGAACGGCAGTGCAGGAGACTGCACGCCTGAGGCTTTCCCCACTGCTCCCATTGGCCGGAATCATGGCCAATGGGAGCCGTCGGGGGCGGTGCCTGGGAGCAGCAGGAGACATGGAGCCAGGTAAGCGCCCCTGTCCCACTCACGCACCTTCCTCCCATCAAGCCCCCCACTCTTACCTTGCTCCTGCACCCGTGCTCCCTCCCAGACCCCCACATCCACCCTCAGCCTGCTCCTGCACCCACCCTCCCATCCAACGCCTTTCCCCAGCCTGCTTCTGCACCCGCCCTCCCTCCCAGACCCCCACGTCCACCCTCAGCCTGCTCCTGCACCCACCCTCCCATCCAACGCCTTTCCCAGCCTGCTTCTGCACCCGCCCTCCCTCCCAGACCCCCACGTCCACCCTCAGCCTGCTCCTGCACCCACCCTCCCATCCAACCCCCCTTACCCCAGCCTGCTCGTGCACCCTCCTGCCCTCCCTGCCAACCCTCCTTACCCCAGCCTGCTCCTGCACCTGCCTTCCCTCCCAACCCTCCTTGCCCTCAGCCTGCTCCTTCACCCGCCCTCCCTCCCAGACCCCCCTTGCTCCCAGCCTGCTCCTTCACCTGCCCTTGCTCCCAGCCTGCTCCTGCACCCGCCCTCCTTCCCAACCCCTCTTACCCCAGCCTGCTCCTGCACCCGCCCTCCTTCCCAACCCCTCTTACCCCAGCCTGCTCCTGCACCCGCCCTCCTTCCCAACCCCTCTTACCCCAGCCTGCTCCTGCACCCGTTTTGTCATTGGGCGTGGTTGGCTGGTGGTCCACAGAAAAGTCTCTGTTGAGCAGGGTGGGCCGCAGGCCAAAATGTTGGGACAGCAATAGCCCCAGTCCCTGCAGGTTACCCCCAGCACCGCACAGGGTGGTTCTGCGGGGCCCTGAAATGGTTTTTCTTTGGACCAGAATAACTGGGACAGGATCGTTTTCAATGGGAGTGGATTCCGCTGGTGCATGGGAGCAGCCGACTCGTAGTCCCCGGTTTGCTGTGGGAGATCTGAATGTGGGGAGTTAATCCCCCCCCCTTTGGATAATTTGGCAGCAGGCCAAGTGGCCAAGAAATCTGGGTACAAGCCACTGGCACGTCCATGTTACAAAGAACAGATGCAGGGCTTTGCGCCGAGTGCCCAGCGCTCGCCAGATGCTTTAGACAGCAATGACAAAGGTCAGTCAGCTGGTTCATCCTTACTAAGCCAGGGGACATGGCTAGAGTTACCCATGGGGTAGTGTAGCTGGGACCCAGGGTGGCACTGGACTACTCGTTGTTTTTAAAAGTTACAGGCTAACAGGGCTACTTGTATTTAAAATTACAGGCTAACAGCTCCCTGCCCTGCTCCGGCACCGTCCCCCCCCCCCGCCTCCTTCCCTCGCTGGGCACCAAAAAAGTTCCAAGCGGCGGGAAAGGTTCCAAGCAGCTCATGTGAATCAAGAGCCCCTTAACCCAGCGACCCGCTTTCCTTTGATCCCCTTCACTCCCCTCCTCATCACATTAGCCTAAGTGCTTACTGGAGGCTTTCATCTTCCCTCTGTTTAATTACTGCCAATTTCCATGTCAATGCTTCCCAGGAAACGCAGACTCTGCAGGTGGAATTCAGGGCACTTGAAAGCAGGGCTTTTAAAGGCAGGAGTGTTGGTTGCCGGGCCAGACTTCCACAAGAAGCCCCTGCTGAATGCAGGCAGACTCCAAGGAACAGGCACTCGGAAAGCAGGGCTCAAACCCACAGCAAATGGTCCCTGCGTGGCATCTTGAGCCAGCCACAGGGGTGGGGAACATCCGGCCCCCGAGGCTCCTTCCCACCCCTCACCCCGGACTGTTTCCTGGCATCCCCCTTCCACACACTGAGCTGTGACAGGGTGTCTGCTCTGCACTGGCCCTTTCAGGATTCAGCCTGAGAGCAGGCTGTGGGGGGGGGGAGCCCACAGCTGAGGCAGAGACAGGAGGCCCAGCTGGGCTGTATAAATCAAGGCTCCTGGAGGGGAGACTAGACTGGCTCTTGCTCTAGCTGGGGAGCAGGAGGGGCCTGGCTGCTAGGGAAGCTGGAGGCTTCCTGGGACAGAGCAGGGCTGGGGGAAAGGCGGGCAGGGCTGGGGTGCTCTGGCCAGGCAAGGTCCCAGGCTGCAGGGCCTGAAGCAAGGCCTGAGGGTCCTAGGGCTGCAGGGGGGCAGCTAGGGAAGACAAAGGCAGGAGGTCCACACCCCTTGCCAATGCCAAGTGGCCATGTCAGACAGCAGCTTACCCCAGGCTGCGGCTAGATGACGCCCGGCCGTGGGTCACTGAAGCAAGGCGGGCAGAGGGGGTTGGGGGTTCCCAGAGGGGGAGGACCCCAGAGTGTGGGTGCCCTGCAGCAGGGCAGTACCCACAGGGAGGACGCTGCCATCTGGGAGGGACGTGGGTCCTAACACGGAGGTGGAGGAGAAATAGGTAACAGCGGGTGAGACACCAGCCAAAAGGGGGCGCTCCAGGGCTGAAAAGGGAATTCCCAGAGTGTCCAGCAGGAGGCACCCATGGCCGTGAGTCGCGCCATGTTACAGGAGCCCACAAAATCTACTAGCCCAGGCCTCCCTAGGCTCTGGTGCGTGAGGGGAATGTGGGGACGGCCTTTCTGCTTCTCAGCTGGAGGCCACGTCAGCGCCTTTTTTTTCCTGTGGGTCTGTCGCCCCTGACTCAAAAAAGGTTCCCCACCCTGTTCCACGGTCACCCCCTGTCTGCAAACCATTGGGCTCCACCACGCCCTCGCCTGGGTGCTCACGTGCAAGCCTGGGGTTGCACACTCTGCCCTTAATAACTTGTTCGATATGGCGTCCCCAAAGGGGCAGCGCATGCCCTGCACAGGCTGAGTTTGATCCTGAGGGCTGAGAACAGCTCGCGGAGAATCGGAGCCAGAGGTTGTGCTCCGGGTCTGTACCAAGACATAGGAGAACTGGGTGATTTTGTTCACAGCGATTTTTTTGGAAAGGCTGTTTTCCAGGCCCTCCGCAGCATGCTCAAATGACCCTGGATGTGGACCACTCCCAAAGAAGATATCCTGTGCATAAAAAATCTATATGGCAAATACAAGAGATGGCAGAGGGACCGATAAAGCAGATGTCTCACTATGGTACTTCTCCAGCATGGCCAGTGAAAAAGACAGCAGATGAGGGGAGATCCAGGGATATGAAGGGTATCAAGAAAGCATTTTCCAAATACACGAGAAGCAGAGGGAAGACTGAGGATGGGGCAGGCCCATTACTCAATGAGAAGGGAAAGATAACACCAGCATGCAGTATCGGCCATCCTGTTAAATGCCTCTTTTTGTTTCTGTTTTTGTCAGAAAAGTTACCAGTGATTAGATGACTAACACAGTCAACATCCGTACAAATGAGGCTCAGATAGGAAAAGCGCAAGTTGGGAATTACTTAGAAAAGTTAGATGCCTTCAAGCCAGCAGGCTGGGATGAAATACACCCTAGGATATGTGCGGAACTGGCTGAAAAGATCTCTGAGCCATTAGTGATTATCTCTGAGAATTCATGGTGGAGGAGAGAGATCCCAGAGGACTGAAGAAGGACAAAGATGGTACCTAGCTATAAAATGAGAATAAGGACAACCCACGGAATTACAGGCCAGTCAGCTTCACTTTGGTTCCTGGAAAGATAATGCGGCAAATAATCAAAACATCAACTTGTAAGCACCTAAAAGAAAATAAGGCGATAAGGACCAGTCAGCATGGATTTGTCAAGAACAAATCATGTCAAACCAACCTAATTTCCTTCTTTGTCAGGGTAACAAGCCTTGTGGCTAGGAAGGAAGCAGTAGACGTGATAGATCTCAACTTTAGTATGTGTTTTGATACAGTCTCACATGTCCTACTCAGAAAGCAATGAGGGAAATGTAGCCTGGACTATTATATAGCGGGTGCACAACTGGGTGGAAAACCATACTCACAGACTAATGATCAATGGTTCACAATCAAACCAAAAGGGCACTTTGGGGTCCCACAGGGATCAGGCCTGGGTCCGGTTCTAGTCAATAGCTTCAAAAATGACTTGAATGGGGAGCACGCTGATAAAGTTTGCAGATGATACCAGGCTGGGAGGGGCTGCCGGTGCTCTGGAGGACAGAAGGAGAATTCAAAATGATCCCGGACCACCTGGAGAAATGGCCTGAATGACAGAGGATGGAAGTCAGGGAGCACAAATGCAAAGTGCTCCACTTACTTGGGAGGGAACAATCTTTCCAGGGGCAGTGGTCACCGGAGGCCACCGGCAAGCATTGCACGCTAACGCAGAATTCAGCATTAGTTCCCCTCTGGGAGGAACCTCCAAGCCCGTGAGTAAAGGTGCCTTGTTGGGTGTCAGTAACACAGCAAAGGGCTCTTGTGTGTGAAGGCAAGAGATGGTATGGAAAGTACCAAGTGATATTCGGCAGGATTGCTCGGTACAGGGACAGGCCTCAAGTAGGAGTGATCGTCTTAACCAGATGCAAGCGCAAGAAAACTTGACAAAAAACAGGACGATGGCCCAAACGGGAGCAGGATTTGAATGAGCATCTTAATCCTTTCCTTGTTTGTGCTAGATGCTATCCAGCAAATAGATAATGCTTGAATCCTGGGCAAAGTCTCAGATGGGTCCCACAGGGAAACGACCCCTAACCTCCCAAGGGAACACATATGTCCTAATTGCAGCAGACTCCTCCCATTGGGCAGGGGCATTCTCGACTAAGAATACACTGACAAGAGCTAAAGAAGTGGGCTACGTCTACACTGGTAACTTCTTGTGCAAAAACTCTTCCACAACAGAGCGTCTACACTGCCATGTGCTTTTGCACAAGAGCATCCATGGCAGTGTAGACGCTCTCTTGCGCAAGAAAGCTCTGATGGCCATGTTAACCATAGGGGCTTCTTGCACAAGAAATTCATGTTGCCTGTCTACACTGCCCTCTTCTGGAAGAGCTCTTGCGCACGAGGGCTTATTCCTCATGGAGAGAGGAATAACTCTTCCGGAAGAAGCCCTGTTTTACAATGCTAGACTGTAAATTTACTTCTGGAAGAACGCTCGTGCAGTGTAGATAGCCGGCAAGTTTTTGTGGAAGAACGGCTGTTCTTCCTCAAGAAACTGCCAGTGTAGACGTAGCCTTGGTGTACAATCGGCGGGTGGCTCCTAAGGTCATAGGTTCAGACAATGGTTGTGCATGTGTTGGCTCGGTGGTTATGGAAGTACGGGCACTGTTGGACCTAGATCAGCGATTCCACATTGCTTAGCATCCCAAAGCAGCCGGGCAAGGGGAAAGAATGAATCAAAACGGAAGTCAGGAAGCATGGGTAGTAACTGGGATGAAATGGTACCACTGCTCCAAATGCGCATCAGAGCTAGCGAATGTAGATCCGTGAAGGGGAGACCAAGAGCAATGACTACAATTAACCCTGTCCCAGGCCATCTGGCTATGGTAGCTTTGTTGGAGGTCCAGACAAAGGACTTGCAGAAGCAGATTTTACAGGTTTAGCAGTGTGTGGTTTCAATACGAGACAGATGTACAGAAGACGAAGGCGTGGTACACCCACATCTGGAACACTGCGTGCAGATGTGGTCACCTCATCTCAAACACGGTTTCTTGGCATTGGAAAAAGTTCAGAAAAGGGCAGCTAAACTGGTTAGGGGATTGGAACAGCTGTCATATGAGGAGAGATTAAAAAGACGGGGACTTTTCAGCTTAGAAAAGAGGAGGCTGAGGGAGGATAGGATAGAGGTCTATAAAATCATGACAGGTGTGGAGGAAGTAAATAAGGAAAAGTTATTTCCTTGTTCTCATACCCAAATGAGATGAATAGGCAGCAGGTTTAAAACAAAAAGTGCTGTGTAGACAGCGCCAAATTACAAAAGAAGCTATTTTGAAATAGCATTGACAGAAGCTATGCAATTTGCGTAGCTTATTTCGAGCTCAGGGTGCTGTGTAGCAAATGTCTCTGCTTATTTGGGATTTTACAACATTGCTTGAGACCTGCCCAGCCCTCTGTATGAAACGGTTTAGTAATAGTATTAAATCCCAGATCAGACCAGGGCAGAATCTGGTGGGCGGTATGCATCAAAGGGATAGAAATACTAATAAGAAAAGGGCGGTGCAGCTGCTGGGGTTTCACTTGAGGAATTTTGCAGACACTAAAGGGTTAAATCTTAGAATTAATTCTGTAGCCAAACGTTTCAGAAGAGCAGTCAGAAGAGGAGGTGGAACCGGTAGCCCAATGCTGCAGCAGCAGGCGCTGGCTAGCAGTGATAGACATGCTTACCGTGCAGACTTTGAAATGCATTAATATAGCTGTAAACACTGTGAGTGGTTTAATAATGTTTCTCAAGCAGTTGCTTGCAGCGCATCAGGTACTCAACTCATTGTGCCTGTAACGAGAACTTAAGTGGAGGGGGCTGGTCCAGACTGCTAAGCAACATTGTAACCTGTCCCACGCTAGTGGAGAAGGGAGTTTATAATAGCGGGGAAGAAAATGTGCAGTCTGCGAGGCTAGCCGGTCCCGTGCCTTTGGCACCACGTGACGTGAATAACGAGAACGGGCCGGGACTGCTACTCCCAGGAAGACAGGGAGACTGAGAGGATTCGTGGGTGTTCACAGCATGAGCACTTTGGAGAAGGGAGCATATGGACCACGCTATGCTAGAATGAAGCTGGCCACAGTGTCAGTGCAGAGATAAACACCAGGGCTATGTCTACACTGGCGGGTTGTTCCGCAAGAACATCTTGCGCAAGACTTCCTGCGCAAGAACTCTTGGCAAGAACATGTCCACATGGCCATGTGCTTTTGCGCAAGAGCATCCATGGCCGTGTGGACGCTCTCTTATGCAAGAAAGCTCTGATGGCCATTTTAGCCATAGGGCTTTCTTGCGCAAGAAACCCCTGCCGCGTGTCCACACTGCCCTCTTGTGCAAAAGCTCTTACAGAAGAGGGCTTACACCTGTTAGAAAAGAGCGTAGCTCTTGCGCAAGAAGCCCTCTCTTCCGACGCCGTACTGTAAATCTTCTTGCGCAAGAGCGGGCGGGCAGTGTGGACGCTCTGTGGGTTCTTGCGCAAGAATGGCCATTCTTGCGCAAGAACCTGCCAGTGTACACATAGCCCAAGTGTTGTCAAGGAACCCAACAGAGATGGTTCTGTGAAGGCATCTCTCTCCAAGGGAGGGTGGGGCCCAGCTACTCACCAAGGAGAGAGGGAAGGAGGTGGTACGGCTCGGTGGCACCATGTGTGTGGTGGGTGACCCTGGCATTCCAGTTGGGACAATGCCACGCCAAGGGAACCTGGATCTGCTTTGTCTGACCCTCACCTCTCCAACTCAGATTGAGACCCAAGCCCTGTGACCAAGTGCATGGACTGAGGGGAATGTGGCGAGCAACTCTGACTGCTGAACGAGGAGCAATGGTCGCAAGTTGCAGTGGAAGAGGTCTAGGTTGGATATTAGGTAAAATGATTTCCCTAGGCACGTGGGGAAGCACTGGGCTGGGTTCCCTAGGGAGGGGGTGGAATCTCCATCCCTAGGGGTGTTTAAGTCCCATCTTGACCAAGCCCTGGCTGGGATGATTGAGTCGGGGTTGGTCCTGCATTGGGCGGGGGGCTGGACTCAATGCCTCCCGTCTCTTCCCACCCTAGGATTCTATGAATGAGACTGGTTACTGCTATATCCCTTTCTCCCCTGAATCCCCTTGTCCGTTAGCAGCCGATTTAGTGAAGAGAGACACAGAGCCATTGGTGCCCATTTCTCCGCTGGGAGCCACACCCCAGCAAACTGGGCACAGCGCTGCACAGGCTGTGGAAACAAGCGGGAGGGTCACCCCAGAGGAGGTGAGTTTGTACCCCCTGGTGCATGCTTTGAGCTTAAGCGGAGTGGGAGCTCATATGTGAATAGCTGGTGTGGTGACAGGCAAGTGGAGTGAGATGATAAGAACATAAGAAGATCAGAGTGGTCCGACCAAAGGCCCATCTAGCCCTGTGTCCTGTCTGCCGACAGTGGCCAATGCCAGGTGCCCCAGAGGGAGGGAACAGAACAGGGAATCTTCAATTGATCCCTCCCCTGTCACCCATTCCCAGCCTCTGGCAAACAGAGGCTAAGGACACCCTCCCTACTCATCCTGGCTAATAAGTATTGATGGACCTAACCTCCATGAGTCTATCTAGTTCTTTTTTGAACCCTGTTAAAGTCCTGACCTTCACAACAACCTCCAGCAAGGAGTTCCACAGGTTGGCTGTGCGCTGCATGAAGAAAAACTTCCGTTGGTTTGTTTTAAACCTGCTGCCTATTAAATTCATTTGGTGACCCCTAGTTCTTGTGTTACGGGAACAAGTAAATCACTCTTCCTGATTCACTTTCTCCATACTGCAAAAGCAAGCACGGAATACTCCCCTTCTCTTTTTCTGGCAGCGGCCCTAGTCCTTCCAGGCCAATCTGCAATACTGGGTATTGCTACCCCAAAGCCCACTTCTGCCAATGCACCTGTAACTCTCCCCCACTCCGCTGCCATTCTGCTGTTGAACCTCCTCCACCAGCCAGCCTGGCTGTGCCTCTCTGCTTATTCACTGGGAGAGTGGATTGTGACTTACAGCAAGTCCTGATAAGCTGTGAATATAGAACCTGGGGCTGCATGTCCGAGCCCTGCCGGTATTGGGGGGGGGGGGGTGTGCACTGAAATTCCTGAGGCAAGAGGGTGTGGGGAAAAGTAGCGCAAAAATCAGGTGAGTGGCTGTTTCAGCCCCACAGCAGACAGTGATTGCATCTGCATTTTCAAGGCTCTCTTCCTAGTGTACTGGCCTTTGTGGAAGCAAGCCCATCGGAAAGGTGGTTTTGACTGACAGTTTGGTTAGCCAGGCTGGGTGGGGCAAAACCAAAATGAAAAAGAAGAATAGAAAAGTGCGGGGGAGGAGACCTAATTACGATCTTATTCACACAGTCATAAATCAACATTAAATCCACTGGAGTGAATGAAGTGTCAATAAAATGGTTTGGAAAATGAGGATTTTTTTCCCCTTGGCAACTATTTCCATGAAAATAAAACTGTTTATTTTGGGCAGAATTTCCAGTAGAAAATGTGACTATTTAAATAATAAAAAAAAAATCTATTTTTGGCCACCAAAAAACTATATCTTGGGGGCAAAACTACCAACATAATAACAATTAAAAATGTAGTCTTCTTAAATCCAAACTTCTATCAAACCCCAAACTTCTAAAATATACACTTCTGTCAAATCTTCTATCTTCTATCAAATCTTCTGTCTTCTAAAACTCAAATATCTATCAATTGCAGTCTTCTAAAACCCAAACTTCTATCAAACCCAAACTTCTAAAACCAAACATTTCTAAAGCCCAAAACTTCTAAAACTCAAACATCTATCAAATTTAGTCTTCTAAAACCCAAACTTCTATCAAACCCAAACTTCTAAAACCCAACATTTCTAAAGCCCAAAACTTCTAAAACTCAAACAGCTATCAAATTTAAGTCTTCTAAAACCCAAACTTCTATCAAACCCCACACTTGTAAAATCCAAAACTTGTAAAACCTGTACTTCTATCATATCTTCTATCTCCTATCAAGTCTTCTAAAACCTAATCATCTATCAAATTTAGTCTTCTAAACCCAAACTTCTATCAGATTTGACCAGTCCTAAGTGTTAAATTAGCAAGAGTAGACTCCAAGCCACATATTCCTGCTGCTGGGCAGTAGGACATTATCATGTACTACAATAGTAACTAGGGACACTGATCCCACATCAGGGCCCTATTATGCCAGGCACTGCACACAACCCCTGCCGAAAAATGTGGGGCCTTCTGTAATGCAATTTTCACCTTCCATTTTTTCTTTCAAAAAAAATCTAACTGCAAAAGTAATGTGAAAAAGTGCAGCATGAGGTGTAACAGTTAACTCGAACTAAGGACTTAGTTTGAGTTAACGTTTGACTTCCGCGTGTAGCCGTGAGCAGTTAGTTCAGACTAAGGGGATTTAAAAATGGCACCTGGATGGGAAGATGCAAATAAAGCCCGGGATATTTAAATCCTGGGCTTCATTTGCAACTTCGAATGCCTACATTAGCCTCCCTAGTTCGAACTAGGGGGCTAGTGTAGACATACCCTAAGAGTTTTCAGAGCCCAGCTGAGCAGCCTTTCATCATTTCAGAGCTTTGTACTTTGTCCTCAGTTCCTTAAGAGGGGCAGTAACCAGCTCTCTAGCCACGTTGACACTTGTGTGGATAGGGAAACCGAGGTACAGTGCGATCAAAGGATTTGCCCAAGGTCACACAAGGAGTTTGTGTCAGAGGGGCAGATGAAGGCAGATTTCATGCACCCTCAGCCACTGTTTTAACTACTAGTGAATTCTTCTTTTCACCAGCTGGTGGGACATTGGGTCTAGCCAAGGTGGAAGGGCTCTTCTTTGCAGTAGTTTGCTGGGGATGTGTTCCAGTTAGTGGAAACAGGAACATTCAGAATTTCTTGTGGTTTATTTGGCCCTGAGTACTTGTTGATGAGAGACTTTCACCAAGCTAAAAACCACACAGAATCATAGGGTATGTCTACACTAGCCCCCTAGTTCGAACTAGGGAGGCTAATGTAGGCATTCGAAGTTGCAAATGAAGCCCGGGATTTTAATATCCCGGGCTTCATTTGCATCTTCCCGGGCGCCGCCATTTTTAAATGTCCCCTAGTCCGAACTCCGTGCCCGCGGCTACACGCGGCACGGGGTAGGTAGTTCGAATTAGAGATCCTAATTCGAACTACCTACCCCGTGCCGCGTGTAGCCGCGGGCACGGAGTTCGGACTAGGGGACATTTAAAAATGGCGGCGCCCGGGAAGATGCAAATGAAGCCCGGGATATTAAAATCCCGGGCTTCATTTGCAACTTCGAATGCCTACATTAGCCTCCCTAGTTCGAACTAGGGGGCTAGTGTAGACATACCCATAGAGTCATAGAACCCTAAAACTGGAAGGGACCTCGAGAGGTCATCAAATCCAGTCCCCTGCCCTCACAGCAGGACCAAGCATTGTCTAGATCATGGGTGGAGAGCATAAGGCCCAGGGGCTGGATGCGGTTCCTGGGTTGCCTTGATCTGGCCCCTAAGGCTTAGGGACTTTCTCAGCATTGGAGAGCCCATGCTGACGCTCCAGCCCCCCTCCACTGCTTCCCCACAGCCCCTGGTCCCCAACTGATTTTTCTGTGGGTCAGCGGCCCCTGACCAGGAAAGGATTCCCCACCCCGATCTGGATCATCCCTGACAGGTGTCTGTCTAACCTGCTCTTAAATATCTCCAGAGATGGAGATTCCACAACCTCCCTAGGCAATTTATTCCAGTGTGTAACCACCTTGACAGGAAGCAAGTTTTTCCTAAAGTCCAACCTAAACCTCCCTTGCTGCAATTTAAGCCCTTTGCTTCTTGTTCTATCCTCAGAGGCCAAGGAGAACAATTTTTCTCCCTCCTCCTTGACACCCTTTTAGGTACTTGAAAACCACTATCATGTCCCCTCTCAGTCTTCTCTTTTCCAAACTAAACAAGCCCAATTCTTTGGTCTTCCCTCAGAGCTCATGTTTTCTAGACCTTTAATCATTTTTTTTGTTCTTCTCTGGATTCTCTCCAATTTCTCCACATCTTTCTTGAAATGTGGTGCCCAGAACTGCACACAATACTCCAAATGAGGTCTAATCAGTGCAGAGCAGAGTGGAAGAATGACTTCTTGTGTCTTGCTCACAACACTCCTATAAATGCATCCCAGAATCATGTTTGCTTTTTTTGTAATAGTGTCACACTGCTGACTAATATTTAGCTTGTGGTCCACTATGACCCCTATATCCCTTTCTGTGGGACTCCTTCCTAGACAGTTGCTTCCCCTTCTGTATGTGTGAAACTGATTGTTCCTTCCTAAGTGGAGCACTTTGCATTTGTCCTTTCTTAACTTCATCCTATTTGCCTCAGACTATTTCTCCAGTTTGTGCAGATCATTTTGAATTTTGACCCTATCCTCCAAAGCACTTGCAACCCCTCCCAGCTTGGTATCATCTGCAAACTTAATAATTGTACTCTCTATGCCGATATCTAGATCATTGATGAAGATATTGAACAGGACCGGTCCCAAAACAGACCCCTGCGGAACCCACTTGTTATGCCCTTCTAGCATGACTGTGAACCATTAATAACTACTCTCTGAGAACGGTTATCCAGCCAGTTAAGCACCCACCTTATAGTAGCCCCATCTAAGTTGTATTTCCCTAGTTTATTGATAAGAAGATCATGCGAGACCATATCAAATCCCTGACTACAGTCTAGGTATACCACGTCCACCGCTTCTCTCTTATCCGCAAGACTTGTTATCCTTTCAAAGAAAGCTATCAGATTGGTTTGACATGATTTGTTCTTTACAAATCCATGCTGGCTGTTACCTATCACCTTATTATCTTCCAGATGTTTGCATATTAATTCCTTAATTAACTGCTCCATTATCTTCCCTGGCACAGAAGTTAAACTGACTGGTCTGTAGTTTCCTGGGTTGTTCTTATTTCCCTTTGTATAGATGGGCACTAGAGTTGCCCTTATCCAGTCTTTTGGAATCTCTCCCGACTTCCATGATTTCTCAAAGATGAGAGCTAAAGACTCAGCTACCTCCTCTTATCAGCTCCTTGAGTATTCTAGGATGCATTTCATCAGGCTCTGGTGACTTGAAGACATCTAACTTTTCTAAGTGATTTTGAACTTGTTCTTTTTTTATTCTAACTTCTAAACTTACCCCATTTCCACTAGCATTCACTATGTTAGACATCCCTTCATCATCAAACTTCTTGGTGAAGACTGAAACAAAGAAGTCATTAAGCACCTCTGCCATTTCCAAGTTTCCTGTTATTGTTTCTCCCTCCTCATCGAGCAGTGGGACTACTCTGTCCTTGGTCTTCCTCTTGCTTCTAAAATATTTATAGACTGTCTTCTTGTTTCCCTTTATTTCTGTAGCTAGATTGAGTTTTTGTGCCTTTGTGTCTTCTCTTTTCCAAACTAAACAAGCCCAATTCTTTCAGTCTTCCCTCATCGCTCGTGTGCTCGAGACTTTAATCATTCTTATTGCTCTTCTTTGGACCTTCTCCAGTTTCTCCACATCTTTCTTGAAATGTGGTACCCAGAACTGGACACAATACTCCAACTGAGGCCTAATCAGCGCAGAGCAGAGGGGAAGATAACTTCTCATGTCTTGCTCACATCATCCCCTTGACCTTGGGCTATGTGACTGCCAGAGGAGGGGGGAGGAATCAAGTCTCATGCTTGTTGCTGGGGTAACTTAGGGTACGTCTACACTAGCCCCCTAGATTGATTTAGGGAGGCCAATAAGGGCGACCGAAATTGCAAATCAAGCCCGGGATTTAAATATCCCACACTTGATTTGCATGTTCCCGTCCGGTCGCCATTTTAGAAATTGACTAGCCCGAAATAACTGCCCGCATCTACACGTGGCAGTGAAACGGGATTCCGATTTAAAGCCCTAAATCGAATTAGCTGGTATTCCTCCTGCAATGAGGTTTACCATCTAATTCGATTTAGGGGCTTTAAATCGGAATCCTGTTTCACTGCCGCATGTAGACACGGGCAGTTACTTCGGGCTAGTCAATTTCTAAAATGGCGACCGGACGGGAACATGCACATCAAGCATGGGATATTTAAATCCCAGGCTTGATTTGCAATTTCGGTCGCCCTCATTAGCCTCCCTCGATCAATCTAGGGGGCTAGTGTAGACGTACCCTTAGAGCTAAGTATGTTCCTCCGATCGGACTCACGCTGGTGCGGGGGAAGGGCTCTTCTTGGTCCTCCAAGGGATGGTGCTTCCATTACGCTACCGTTCATTGCAACAAGAATGTAGCAGCTTTGCTGACCCCCCTCAAGCCAGGACCAGACCCAGGGGATGGACGTGAAGCTCAATGAACTCGGGCTGGAAATAAGCTGCAGTTTTGACCGGGAGGGTCATTACCAGCGACGCTCCGTCCCTGACCATTTTCAGACCAACCCTGGATGTGTTCATCAGAGATCCCCTTGAATCCACATGGGAATTATTTCAGGGACATTTTCCAGCCTGTGTTCTCATAGAATCATAGACGCCTAGGGTGGGAAGAGACCTCAGGAGTCACTGAGTCCAGCCCCCTGCCCAAAGCAGGACCAGCCCCAACTCAAGCATCCCAGCCAGGGCTTGGTCACACCAGGACTTCAATACCTCTAGGGATGGAGATTCCACCCCCGCCCTGGGTGGTCAGACTAGATCAGGGGTTTCAAACTCCTGGGCCGTGACCTGTCTTGTCTGGAGCAATTGTGTAATCTGGCCCAGGATTCCCTGTGGGCCAGAGAGGCCTGTTTGTTACTGGCCCCCAAGTCCCACCCCTTTCTGCCATTGCCCCCCATGGCACATTGTCCCTCAATTATGTGGCCTTGGGGATTGCCAAGTGTGCCTCACTTCTCCCACAGCTCCTGTCACCGCAGCGAGTGTGTGTGTGGGGGGGCGTGTCCCCTGCCACCACGCTATGCCAGGGCCCTAAGTGACCCCCAAAGCCACAAGGGGGAGAGGACGGAACAATGGCATGAAAGGGTGAGGTTTGGGGGTCCTGGGCTGGAACTGGGCCATGGGCCAGAAGTTTGAGACCCCTGGAGTGGACTATTACAGTGGTCCCTTTTGGCCTGAGGATCTATGGTGCTACAAAAGTATCCAGCATTGGTATCCACCTAAGGCCAGCTCTACAGTACAAACTGTTGCCAGTACAGTGCCGGTAAGAGGTGTGATTTTTTTTCCATGAAGTTTTAATACCAGCCAAAGCCCTAATTCAATTCTAGTGTGACCACTTTTATAGACTAGATAGTGGGGTAGATATTTTCGTACCTCCCAAGATTTGGCTAAACATATCACTAGATCTCCTGTAAAACCTGGAGTTTTTCTCCTTCCCTTGTTCCCGGGACTTGCAAGGGGGGTAGGGGATGGGACGACACTGATTTCTTTTCACACTCATAAATTAAATTAAAATCAAGAGCCATCCTTTGCAACAAAAGACAGCAGACCAGACCCTTGGCCTAATCAGCTCTTGCTACAGGGATTAAATGCCAATCTATTTTAAAATGCATTTTGCTGAGGGCTTAACGAGGGCATCCAGGGAAAATCAATTGGTCATGTGATTTGGAATTTCAGAACATAAACAATAAATGCTAATTAGAAACATTCTTATTAATGGCCTACACTTTCCCAATAGATTATAGACACATCGAGTGTGATAAAGCTGCTTTTGCAATGATGGAAGCAGCAAACCGCTCTTACCTTTGGGATGCCCCCTATCCACAGGGCCCTTCCATGACTCCTGGGTGATTTCACAAGGCTGGAGCGGGTTGAAAGAGCTCAGTGCCGAGTTTCCATTGTTTCATGGAGATGCTGGGCATCAGCAGCTGCTGTGATTCTTGGGAAGTGGGAACTTCACTGCAACAGTGGGAGCAGAACACAGCTCCTTCTACTCCAAAATCATAGGCCCCTAAAGGAGAATCGCTGCTGACACTGTAGGGTTTATGACACACAGTTGGGCAGTTCTGATTCAATCCAGTAGAGGGCAGTAGGGCATATCTGCCTGAGCCAGCCCATGCCTGAACTAAGGCGCAGAGACACTTGCCCAAGGTTACGGCAAAGCATCTGCCCTGGCACAGGAAATGGAAACCGGGTTTCCTGCACCCCATTCCTCGGCCCATCCATCCTGGCCGATCTAACGTGAGGATGACCAAACAGTAGAACCCGTCAACATTTTTTAGAGTGGGGAAAAAGGTTTTTCAACCTCCAAAATTTTCCTGATTTTTTTTTGTGAATTAGCTGGGTATTTTGCTGAACAGAAAAAATGGGGAGAAAAAAGGATCGCCTTTTTCGGTCGTCAGATTTTTGGTTTATCATTTTGACATTGGCCCCTCTCTTTCTTTCTCCTCCCCCGCCCCGCACCCCACACGATGGAGCCCCAGACAGTAACAGCTGATCCAGAACTCTGACCCCCCACAGCTTTGTGTGACCCAAATTAACACAGATGGTACAAAGGCCCATGGCAAGGGAAGGCAGAGAGACACTGAAGGAGCGGGAGGCCGGGAGAACTAAGGACACAACGAAGGTCTCTCCTCTGCTGGGCTCAGGAGATTTACAGTCCCAGGATACGGTTGAAGCTACGGCATAACCTACAAAGGTGGAGAGTACAAATTCTGCAAACACATCGGTGGGGGTTCCACCTGAAGAAGCTCCCTGAATAGGTTGTTGGTGGCACTGTCGTGGGCACCAGAATGGGGGAGGTCGGGGGCCCATTGGCCCCTCACTTTTAAAAGCCCCTTTTTACCAAGCGTAAGGGTGAGTGAAGTAGGATGGGACAGAGAGGAATGGGGAGAGAATTGTGTGTTGGGAGGGGAAGAGGCGGTGTGAGGGCAAGGCCTTGGAGAGGAAGGAGTAGTGTGGGGGCGGGGCCTATGGAGGAGGGGCTAAACAGGGGTGGAGCTAAGCAGGGGCGGGGCTAAGCAGGGGGTGGGCACACTTTGAGGGCACTTTCATCGCTCTGGGGCCCGGTCACGTCCCGTTTCCTCCCTGTTTTCAGTGGCCACAGAGAGAAAGGGGAAGAAGAGTTGGGGGTAGGGGGAAAAGTCAAGGCAATCTGAAAAGGGATGAAACAAGGATTTTGGAAAGCGAGCCTTTCCCCTCAAGCATTTGTGGAACGTTTTCCTAGCTCACTTGGCCTGTAGCCCCGTAGGAACGGATGCGGCGTCGACAGCCCCAAACGTTTCCCTCCACAGCAGGTTTCTGCCATAGCTGCTTCGGTTTCCCGCGGGGGCCGCAGCTGGCGGAGGAATCAGAGGACTTGTCGTCATTACAGCCAGGGGGTGAGGAGGGGCCTTGGGACACAGTTGAGTTCTGATGTCTCCACAGTGTAAGTCGGGCAGCCGTGGAGAGCGCCCGCACACAGACACAGCCTGCTGGGCCCGGCCCTGGGACGACGCACCCTTCGACACTGAAAGAGCTTTTGTTTTCCACAGCGCTGCTCCTCTTTGCCCTCTCTGGGGACAGCCCAGAAGGGGACAGAGTCCGGCAGAGACCTCGCCATTAGGAAACAGATTGAGAGCCACCTGCTTGTTTCAGACAGGTCGCGGCCAGCCTAGGGCAGGAAAAAGCCTCTTGGTCAGGAGAAAATCTACTGGAAGGCCCCACCTCCTGGCCCTCCCCAAGACTCACTTGCACAGCACAGCCAGGCCTGTGGGTTTGCTGCATACATCGTTGCAGTGAGACAGAGTCCGGGAAGCATGAGCGGCACCCTGGGTCTATTTGTCTTTTATCGTTTCCCCTGACAATGAGCTCGAACGGCAATGCCAATGGTGCGGTGTTTCCATCAGGAGCCTTTCCCAGTGCAAGGCCTCGTTGGCTTTGATTAGCCCCCTTGTATTTCTTCTCCTCCCCCTGAAAGGAGAAGGGAAAGTTCGGCATTCCTTGAGCACGAGGGGGGCGCCCCTCTCTGAAGGAAGCGAAACAGGCAACACGGGGGTTTTACACCCCCCCCCCCCGCACCAGGAATCCCCACCTTCAGGACTGAGTTAAGGACCCGACATATCCATGAATTGATACCATGTGCTCCCCCCACCTCCCGGAGATTAGCCCCATATGGGGAAAGCGCTGCGTTCCCATCCCTCTGTGCGGGGGTTTGATCTAAATTTATTGCAGGCGTTTTTAAAATATATGTAACAACCCAGGAGATAGACTTCAAACGGCACCGGAATTGGCCGCGTCGCCTGATCTTTAAAATATACGGCGCAGTTCATTACGTTGTAAATATATGGCTAGCCCACGGTGATAGATACTTACAATATGTTCCTGCCACGCTCTCTTTCCCTCTGCTCTCCTGACAAAATGTTAACCACAACCATGGCTCCCAGATTTAGAAATGGACCCTGCTGTGGGTGGTGCTGAGCAGTGATGCTGTCAAGTGGGATCTGTGGTACTCCAGATCGGGCTGTGACATCCTTCAATTCTGGTCTCTGAAATGTGTTGCCACTCCCTGTGCACGCGCCCTGTCCACGACACCACGAACGTGGATAGGAGGTGACCCCCTTTCGCCCGAGGCTGGTCGGAGTCCTGTGGGATGTTCCAGCTGGGAAGAGAAATTGACAAGGGCGTCTGCTGTGTTTGGGTATTTTGGATGCAATCTTGTCTGAGAGGTGATGACCTCCTGAGGTCTCTTCCAGCTCTATGATTCTACAAGGAAAGTACAAAGTGCTGCTTCTCTGAACGCCAGAGGAACCTGGGACAGGCGCGGCTTTTCCTGCTCGCAACAAACTCTTTCAGACACATGATTCATGCCGCATGTGCCATCTGCTTCTCTCTGTCTTAAAAAAAACTTTAAAAAACAACGAGGGGTCCTGTAGCACCTTAGGGCCCGTCTACACCATAGTGTGATTTCGAAATAACTCACGTTATTTCAAAATTACAAGATGAGCGTCCACACAGCAAGCCCGTTATTTTGAAAATATTTTGAAATAGCCGGCTTCTTATTCCGGAATAATAAACCCTCATTTCGCGAGGAATAATGCCTATTCCGAAATTGTTATTTCATGTGGACACTCCGCTGCTGCTATTTTGAAATCACGACTTCCCCGAGTCACTCAAACTAATGACTCCCCTGGTGCTTCCAGACGGTCTACATCGAGGTATCCACATTAAGGGAGCCTGCCTCGTACTAATTTCAAGGCTTCCCTATAGGGTGGATGGGCGATTTCGAAATAGTTATTTTGGGAGTTATTATTCCCGATATACCATTGGAGTGTAGACACACCCTGGGAGACTAACACAAATATAGAGATAGTATCATGAACTTTCAGGAGCACAACCCACTTCCTCAGATGTGTGGAGCAAAAGGGAGAGAACCCACAAACTTTAAGCAGAAAAAGAAAGGGGGAACCCTGTCAATTATAGTGCCCATGCTAAAGGAGGCCCTTCCCCCCTTCTTTTTCTGCTTCAAATTTGGGGAGTCTCTCCCTTTTGCTCCACTCATCTGAAGAAGCGGGTTGTGCCCACAAAAGCGCACAATACTATCTATAGATTTTTGTTAGTCTCTAAGGGTACATCTACACAGCAGCGTTATTTCAGAATAACGGACGTTATTTTGAAATAACGAAGAATGCATCTACACAGCAAGCTGTTATTTCGAAATAATGTTGAGCTGGAAGACTTCTTACTCCAACTCCTGTAACCCTCATTTCATGAGGAGTAAGGGAAGTTGGACGAAGAGTGGGAAATTCAATCTGATAAAAGGAAATATACTTTGATGACATTAGATGGCAGAACTCACTGCCACTGGAAGTCACAAAGAACAAGAATTTAGCACGATTTGGAAAAGGCCAGACACTTATGTGCATCACAAAAATATACAGAGTTTTTAATGACTAACAACATTTTGGCAGGGACTTGAAACCTTAACTTTCTAACTGTGCATCTAAAAAAAAAGATATCTTAGAATTGAAAAAAAGAAGGTTCAGAAAAGGGCTACAGAAAATGATTAGAGGCCAGGCTGAGCCCTACTGGAGGGGAAGAAATGGGGACAAATCGTCCCACATCAGCCCCGACAGAGTTTTCCCACCTTCCGCTGAAGCCCCAGGGGTTTGACATTTTCAGAGGCAGAGGGACCGAGATCGGAGCATGTCTGGCAAGTCCTATAACAATTCCAAGCTTAGTAGCAAATCTATTTTTCAACTAAAATCCCCTGAAATGCTGACGAAAAGGTCTACACGCCTGAGCTGAGCCGAAGCATGGCGATTTTCCGCTCCCGAGAATTCTTCAGAACGTTCTGAGGATGGACAAATAGGGGTTATAATGCCAGTCCAGAGGTAACCGGCACTGTAGTGGAAGCTCTGAAGTGCATGAAGGAGGATATAATATTGCTGTGATACTGTTAACCTTTAAACTGCCTGCCATGCATTGTGTTTATCCATGTCACCTTAATGTTGTACTAATGGAATTGTTATGTGCCGAATTTCTTCCTTTTATTTCAGAGCACCATCCCATAAGGAGGGGCAAAAGGCACCCGCCATGCTTAGCATTCTGGGGGCTCGCTCCCTGGCTTTGAAATTCACAAAGGGAGCCAGCCACAGAGGGGATGGTTTTACCGTTGCTGTTGGTGTGCAGGGCAGCAAGGCGAGATGGGAAGGGTAAAGCTTAGGGAAGCAGTAGCCAGAGGCAGACCCTTAGCCTCTGATCCTGACAAGCACAGCAGTGTCTTCAAAAAATCACAAGTCTCTGGCCCCCCAAAATCATGAGATCAGCCCAAAATCATAGAGTCGGTTTTTTTCCAAAAAACAAGGTTGGGTTCATGTGTCCTCCTTCGGGGTGTGGAGCCTATGAAAAGGGGGAGCCCATTTTTAAATGTTCCCCCACAATCGCAAGTGCAAAATGTTTTCTTTTCAAAGTGAAAGCTGGGATTTTCCCGTGACTCCAGGCGCTGGGGCTTTACAAAACCACATCATGTATCTGGAGACGCACAAGGGAATCGCGAGAGCTGGCCACACTGGTATCAGGCATGTGCTGGGGTCTTCACTGGGACCCAGGACTGAGCTGTTAGGTGGCAATGAAACATTTTCAGCCTCTTCCCTAGAGACTGCCTTGCTGGGACTGTGGGGGAAGCGGATGTGACACAGAGGAGATTGTATTCACTCTGTTCACTTGTTGGGTTGCATGTGATTTCTGCTATCCTGTACTAACTCTGTGTGTGTGTGTGTATGTGTGTGTGTGTGTGTGTGTGTGCCTCAGTTTCCCTGGGTATTGCACTACTATCTAGATGGGGATGGGAATTCTGAATGTGACTCACAGAGAGAGGATGCTGAGGCCAGCACATTCACAATGGCCCAGACTCACGGTAACCCAGGAAGCTTGGTCTGGTGGGAATGAGCATGCCAAGGATGCCGGAGATGGGGCTGGGAATGTCATGCGGCAAAACCTGGAGGGAAGCTGAGCGCCTTCATGTTCCCTTGGAAGTGAGTCGAGGTCTGGATCCTCAGCTCACATTCCTCGGGGTGTCCCGAGAGAAGCAGGCGCAGTACAGGCAGCAGCATGACGCTTCCCACACCACATCAGCCCTGCTCTGTAGAGACCGGCCTTTGAATCCTAGAATCCTAGAGCACTAGAACTGGAGGGGACCTTGAGCGGTCGTCGAGCCCAGTCCCCTGCCCTCACGGCAGGACCCAGCACCGTCTAGACCATCCCTCTCCCCCCAGATGGATTGTACTGACTGCGCCTGTTTCCTGTGCCAACAAGTCTGTGCTATGCTGTGTCCCTGTGAACCAATAAACCAAAGGTGGGAACCTCAGGCCCAAGGGCTGGATGTGGCCCTTGGCTTGCCTGGATCTGGCCCCCGAGGCTCAGCATGGGGAGCCCGCCCTGGTGCTCCAACCCCCCCGTCCCTGCCACTCACACGCAGGGCTGGAGCACATAAAATCTGCTAGCCTGGGCCCCCCTTATGCTCTGGTGTGCGAGGGGAATGTGGGGTGCGTCTTTCTCCTCCTCAGTCAGGGGCTCTTCACTTTGCTTCTCACTCGTGTGCAGCCCCCAAGTGATTTTTCTGTGGGTCAGTGGCCCCCGACCCAAAAAGTTTTCCCCACCCCCCCTGCAATAAACATTCTGTTCTACCTGCTGGCTGAGAGTCACATCTGGCTGCAGATGGGGGAATGGGGGTGCAGGGCCCGGTGCCTCCCCACCCCTCCACAAGAGCTGTGCATAAAGTCACAAGAATCACTAAGAAAGGGTTAGAGCAGTGTTTCTTAAACTGCGTTCAGGCAACCTTTTTTTTTTTTTGCTCAATAACTTCTCCTCCCCAACCTTTTTTTTTTGCTCAACAAAAAATCCTTGGTGTTCCTCATAAAAAAAATTATTGTTTGGTGTTCCTCGCTCTTAAAAAGTTTAAGAAACGCTGGGTTAGAGAATAAGAGAGAAAATGTTACATTGCCACCATCCAACCCGTGCGATGCCCGCAGCTTGAACACTGCGTGCAGACGTGGTCGCCTCATCTCAGAAAAGATCTCTTGGCATTGGAAAAGGTTCAGAAAAGGGCCACAGAAATTATTAGGGGTATAAGATGGCTACCATGTGAGGAGAGATTAATGAGCTTGGGACTTTTCAGCTTGGAAAAGAGGTGACTAAGAGAGGATATGAGAGAGGTCTATGCAATCATGACTGATGTGGAGAAAGTAAATAAGGACATGTTATTTATTCCTTCTTCTAAAACAAGAATTAGGGGTCACCCAGTGAAATCAATAGGAAGCAGGTTTAAAACAAATAAAAGGAAATATTTCTTTGTGAAATGCACAGCCAACCTGTGGAACTCCTTGCTAGAGGATGGTGTCAAGGCCAAGGTTATAACATGGTTCAAAACCAACTAGATACATTCATGGAGGGTAGGCCCTTCAATAGCTGTTAGCCAGGATGGGCAGGGCTGGGGTCTCTTGTCAGAGGGTGGGAATGGGTGACAGGGGAGGGATCACTTGATGGTTCCCTGTTCTGTTCACTCCATCTGGGGCACCTGGCATTGGCTGCTGTCGGCAGATAGGACACTGGGCTGGATGGTCTGGTCCATTTTTATAAAAGGGACAAGTCTCTAGGAGCTTCTAAAAAATGGCACTGCTCAATTGACCATACTCAAAAGTATATTCCAACCGAGCATGCTCAGATGTGATCCTTCAATTACTCAATTGTTTCTAGTAAATGTTTCTCTCATCCAAAGCTTAACAGAGGCTATCTCCTCTGTAAGGCCAGTTTCCATGGAGAGGTTGGAGAGGGCTTCCTCCAACACTAATTTTTAGCCCCTTGGAAGAAAATCGAGTCTGAAAATACCCTAAGCGTGTAATTTTCCTCCCACCTTCCAATAACTCAAAACTAGCAGAAAGGATTTTTTTTGTGTAAAACTTTAGAAAATAAATCATTGCTTCTCGCCTGAAACAAAGTGTGGAAAGTTTTATTCCTGGCAGAATTTTTTTCCCACTGAGTTACGACCATGTGGAACTGAGAGGTTAGAATGAAAAGCCCCGTGTAAGCGTAACTAGTGCTTTTGCTGTTGTGAAAGCTATAATAGGTGAAGCACAATAAATCTACGGGAAATAGATTCTTTTCCATGAAGGGAATTGTCAGAGCCCAGTGTCTAAGTACCAAGATTGATGACAGGGGAACTGGTTTTCCAGTTGACATTTATTTTGCTGAGATATTAATGAGAAAACTGTTTCTTTTCCTGGAGTTCAATTTTAGGGCATTTCCCAAGTCTGTTACCAACCAAGCCAGCCCATCTGAATCTGACAACTTGAGATAAGCCCTACCATGCCTTGGAAAGAATACTTAAGGGGCTGTGTGAAGTCCAGATTTTGACCTATTTTTAAAATTCAGTAATCGGATGAGATAATGTTCTCTGCTGAAAAGTGAAAGATGCTGCCGCAGAACAAAACTAGAGCCATTATTTATCTAGGACCTACAATATGGTATGGCTCTCTGTGGCAGAGTCTTTTTATCTAGCCAACAGAAAGAGGGCATTGTTGATAAGACCGATGTGTGGGAAAGGAAGTAAACGGAGCCAGTGTTGGTGTGTGTGTGGCAATGAATGCCACGCGGGTGTAATTATGATCGCCGATCCTTGGTGGAGTGCCTCAAACCTCTAAGGGATCAGTAACTTGCTAGCTGTGCCACGATTCAGAGTGCAACTCCATAGGCATTCCAGCAGATTAACCTAGAAGCCACTAGCCCCGGCAGGTGCCAGACATGTGGCTAAGGAAAAGCACATTTTATTAGGGAACTTGCAGGCTCTCCAGCCAGGCTCACTTAGTGGTGTGTCTCATCAAGTTCCTCTGGCCCTTACTGCCTGCCCGACTGATGCCCCATATGCCCCACCCAGGCTGGCCCCCAGCGGAGATATCCCGGAAAAACTCTGCCGCATCCAGAGAATGCGTCTACTCTTCTGACATTTTTTCGGGAGAGCAGATGCGCTTTTTCGGCATCCCTGTAAATCTCATTTTACGAGGAAGAAGGGATGTTCTGAAAGAGGGTTTTTTCCCGACGTTTGGCCAAGTGTAGACGGGCCAAATGTCAGAAAAGCCTCTTCCGAAAAAAGAAGTGGAAAAAGCAATGCAAATTGCAGCTTGCAATTTGTGTAGCTTTTTCCGGAAGAACAGTGTAGTGTAGACATGGCCTGAGAGGGGACACGATAGCGCTTTTCAACTATCTAAAAGGGTGTTGCAAGGAGAGAGAAAAATTGTTCTCCTTGGTCTCTAATGATAGGAAAGGAGCAATGGGCTTAAATTGCAGCAAGGGAGGTTTAGGTTGGACATTTAAGAAAAACGTCCTAGGGGTGGTGAAACACTGGAATAAATTGCCCGGGGAGGTTGTGGAATCTCCATCTCTGGAGATAGTGAAGAACAGGTTGGACAGACACCTCTCAGGGATGGTCTAGATGGTGCTGGGTCCTGCCGCGAGGGCAGGGGACTGGACTCAACGACCTCTCAAGGTCCCTTCCAGTTCTAGTGCTCTAGGATTCTAGGAGTCAAAGGCCGGTGTTTGCAGAGCAGGGCTGATGCGGTGTGGGAAGCGTCATGCTGCTGCCTGTACTGCGCCTGCTTCTCTCGGGACACCCCGAGGAATGTGAGCTGAGGATCCAGACCTCAATTCACTTCCAAGGGAACATGAAGGTGCTCAGCTTCCCTCCGGGTTTTGCCGCATGACATTCCCAGCCCCATCTCCGGCATCCTTGGCATGCTCATTCCCACCGGACACCGGGCACACGCTCCTCCGCGTGGAAACTAAAAAGGACCAAGCCACTGTCCCTTGAAGTCCAGGTCCACCAGGCGGCTTTCATGGCTGACAAGCACATCCATCTTTTTGTGCCCCCCAGAACGAGCGTGTTGAGAGCCGGACAGTGTGCACCCGGCACGGTTTGAGCATGGGCAGAGGGGCAGGGCAGCCCCGCCAAACACACAGTGCCCTGCCCTGTTGCAAAGCACAGGAACCCCCTTGTCAGGGGATGTGGATCAACTGCATTGCACTGCACTAGGATCTGGGTTCTATTTGGGTGCACAGGTGCCAATCTGGAGCAACTCCTTTGGCCCCTTGTGACGGACCGGGCCAGGTCTGGGCACAGCTGAGGGCGTCCGCTCAGGGCGAATTGCTCAAATTCGGGGCTCCTTACAGCCCCCAGACTGGAGACCTTCCAAACAGGCCACAAACCAGTCCCACGGGGCGCTTCAGCTGCCTGCCTGAAGCCTCACGAGCAAAACCCCTCTGACACCCCAGCAATATCTGTGCCCCAGATGGCCCCAGGCCTCATACATAGGTGAGGGGTTTTAGAGCCCAATCTCACCTTCCCCGAACAAGTTTTGTCCGGTTCCAAGAAACCAGCCACAGATCCCAGGTCAATTTACACTCTGGATCTTACCCACAAATCACGCTGAGCCAATCCTTTAGAATCTAAAATCTAAAGGTTTATTACTAAGAGAAAGAAAAGCATGAGAATGAGGTTGCTAAAGTATCATACATTACATGCATCGAATCTCCCAGTTCTCGACGCAGGCTCTAGCAGAGATGTTATAGCTGCTGGCTTAAAAGTCCTTGTTGCGCATCCTATGCCAGGATGGGTCCACAGTTCTTCCCAGCTCATGATTCCCTGCGAGGCCGCATCTGGGGTCAGAAGCAGATCTGAAGATCACCATGGAGTTGGCCACCTGGCATATTTATACCTCCTTCCTGGTTTCTTCCAAGCTGGCTAGAGTCACATGGCCAGTGGCCAGGTGTGTCTTTGGCCTCCAGAGGCCCATTGTTCCCTGGAGACTTGCTCATTAGCATGTGTGATGTAGTGGGGGTACCTTGCTGGTTGCTATGCTGGGCAGTGGGCTGCGGGTGACCTCCGCTGGCTGCTGTCTGTAGCACGGCCCAGCAGGGCAGGGGATGAGTCATTATGCAAGGGGGCTCTGAACTTGTCCAACGAGTTATCCCCCAGGGAGTGGAACAACGGGAAGGAGGGGAGTGGAGCCCTGGCTGGGGGCAGGGCTGGAAGTGAGTTAGTTAGGTTTCTGTCTGGAATCATGGAGGAAGCAGCCTGAGCAAAGGGGGGCTGGGATTTAGGGGCCCAGTCTCCCACATCCCAAGAGGAGCTGAGGCTTCCTAGGCCTGGCCCTGTAACCAGATGACATCTGTGCTGTGCTGTATCCTGGAGAAGCAATAAACTCCCTCTATTCTATTGGCTGGGGGAGTCTGTTCGTGCCACTACGGGGGTGCAGGAGTCGGGGGACCCCGACGCGCCGCCACAGCATGTCAATAGGCAAACATTCCTGGCCTATTACTCAACCACATATAGAGAAATATTCAGTACTCATACAAAGTACATGCTTATAACGCCACACACAGACATTATGCAATTACATGAATAGCATATAGAGATTCAGAAAAAAGTAGGCTTCTATTTGGCACCTCACATGGTCCCCTTTGTGCCACTTTTGGGGCCAACACCCCCCTCCCATGGGTACAGCAGTAATCTGGCTGCTTCCCTAAAATTCAGTAACGTGATACCCCTTATTTCTCTTTTCATTCCTCCTCGCTCTCCTCTCCTGTACTTCAGAAGCTCAGCAGGCAGCCCATGCTGTGCCTGTGAGTTGTGCTTACCCGACAGCTGCCCCAGTCTAACCCGATTGCCCCATTCTAGGGCCACTTTGGGCCCCCGGCCAGTTGAAATGGCTGGGCAGGCGAACATCGACCCTTTCTTCCCTGCAGCAGCACACACAAGCGGTAAGCAAGGCCAGGCCAGGGCACTGCGAGATCCAGGGACAGATGGAGAGACAGAGGTTAATGGGGAAAGTTTGCAGGAGGGAATCAGCTACTCCAGCCTCTCCACGCAGCCGCCCACGCTACCCTCTGTGGCACGCCACGCGCTCCATCGCCATCCGGATGGCTCGCCAGCACCGTGCAGCGCCTCCAAGCACGCAGCATCCTGCCCTGTTGCAAACACAAGGGGCGTGTTTCCTTCGGGGGGGTGGGGGGAGGAGGGGAGGCATCCAAATGCAATCAATCATGCCGCTAGTACGATCTTCCCAAGGCAGCCCCAGATCTCCCAGCAAGGGCTGTGCGCTGGCTTGGCGGCTATCTGGGATGAGGTCTGGAAAGGGTCTGAGAAGGGGGTGGGGGGCGAAGGGGAATTGGGGTTACCGGTGTTGTGACTGGCGTGGGAACGCAAGCGGGAGAGGGGTCACGCCTACTAATGGGGTGACTGTGATGGGAATCCTGGGTTAATTACACGACGCTTCCTCCTCCCGGACCATTGGTGAGACCCATCTGGGGACTGTGTGGAGGTGATCACAGAGACCTCAATAGGACAGGCTGAATTGGCAGGACTTTCCCAGCTCTCACCTCTGTGATTCTAGGATGGGGGGAAGGACAGAGGCATGTGGCTTGTCCTTCCCTGAGTGGTATGGATGTGATACAAGCCACAGGGCGGGGCTGCAGTGGGTGGGTGTCCCACATGGCCTAGGCTAAGGGACATGGGTATGAGATAGGACCTTGTTTCTCAGCCAGTGGTACAAGTACCCTTAGGGGTACTCGAGAGATGTCTGGGGGGTATGTCAGCACAACTGAAATTTGGAGAAAACCGAATTTTTGTTTGAAGTTTTACAGCGCTTTGTTATTTGTGTACTTTTTACACCCAAAAATGTTATTGCCCGCCAGGCTACGATTAAGTTGTTTAAACAAATGTGTTGCAATGGTAGAAAAAAATGGTGTGTCTGAAAACTGTAGGTACTGGAGGTACTTATACTTGTTTTTTAAAAGGGGGTACTTATGTTTTTTTTGAAAAAGGGGTACTTTATAAAAAAAAGGTTGAGAAACACTGATATAGGACAGAGGGGTACCTTGGGATTCATATTGCCCCATTATCTACCCAGGCTAACTGCTGTATTTATAGAAGGCCAAACACCACAGCATTTAGGTGCCAAATGCTGCAAAACGATATGTATAAAAACGACCCAGAATTGATCTCTAGTTAACCTCGAGTTTGGGAATTTTCTGCAGGGGGCCTCCTCCAAAAGCCAATCATGTGAAGGATTTCAATTGGGCCGCCTAACCCAAAGAACACCCAGTCTGGGAGCTGGGTCCAGGTTGGGACTGTCTGCCAGATCTGGGTTCGGTGCCGCGGGTACTAAGCTACGGCGCGGTGGGAGGGGAAGGCGGGTAGAAGGTGCCCCTTTGCCTTTCGCTGACTCCGTGATGCAGCAGTGCAGTGCCAAGCAGGGCTGCTTCTCCTGCGAATCTTGCCCACACTGGGGTACATTTTAACAGCTGACACGCTCGACAAATTTGACACGTGCAGGGGTCAGACGCTCACCACTGGAATGCAGCCACCTCTGGAGGGCAACGCAAAGCAGTTGTAGAACAGCGCAATGCCCCACAGTAGTGTGAGACAGGCCATGAGAAAAGAAGTGGGAACCAAGCAGAAGGAATGTGTGAAGTCAGGGGGTAATTACCCCCATTGGAATTGTTGGAGGATGCAAAAAGACCAAGCCAGCAAGCCACCCTCATGTGAGTAGCTCCTGATAAGCCCCACCCTCCTGTTTTCGTTAGCAAGGCGACTGGTCTGAGTGAGGGTAGCAGGAGTTTGAGCTCTCTCCCACTCTCTTGTTGCAAGATTGGCGAGGGTGCAGAAAAGAGCCAACACCCCCAGCCCCCATGCTTACTTGGTTCCGCAAGGCTGCCGACCAAGGGGAAGCAATGCTTCCCCTGGGTCTTAGTGCTCAACCGCTTCCCTGTTCCTATCCCTGCACCCACTTCCTCAGATCAAAATGTATGGTGGTGCCAATTTTCTTCCAAAAATTGATCTGGGGAAGTGGGTCTGGCCCACGAAAGCTCATCACCTAATAAACCATCTTGTTAGTCTTTAAAGTGCTGCATAGTCCTGTCTTTCGTTTCAGCTTGATTACAAGTGTCACACTTGGAGTGGGTGCAAAAGTGCATGGAATTCACTTAGTGGAACTGACTACACACCCAGCCCCCTTTCCTCCAGGTCCTCTCTACTTTCCTCTGCCAACACTGAGATCATTGACTCCGTGATAGAATGCCACACCAGGGACGGCCTCGGCTTGGAACAGGCGGGATATCCAGGGCTTTGGTGACAAGGGGCATAAGAAACATGTCCACTGTCAACGAAACCAAAGAGACCCCAAATCGGGGGGCGGGCAGGTCTCTGATCAAAGTGAATGGTGCTTCCAATGAGCCTTTCTGCTGGGAGCCAGCTGGCAAAATCCACTCGGAACACTGGGAAAAAAAGAACCCTTCCTTTTTCCTCATTCTGCGAACACTGGGTCCCCCCACCCATGCCCTCCATGCTATTACAGAGATAAAGCCAATCAGATGATTAGATGTCTGAGGCAGGTCCTGAGCCTTATTTTGTCTGTGTCCAATGCCAATGGGGCCGGGTCCTGATGACCGCCGTTTAGCACTACTCTGTGCCTCAGTTTCCCCATATGGAAACTGAGTATAATAACGTTGCTCTCTCTCTTTGCATGGCACTTGAGGCTCAGCGGAGGAAAAGTCTTTTATCAGAGCCAGGTGCCATCATATGTAAGCAGGGCCTTTAAGTTAAGCTCTCAGTGCCCCGTCCCTCAATCCTGATGCATGCAAAGAGATCTTATGGCCTCGCTGAAGTCGATGGCCATACTGCCATGAGTAAGTGCCCCTCACTAGGAAGAGAGTATCAGGGCTGGACCCCGGGTGGGTGAGAAATGGGACCCAGGTGGGGAAGATGCTTTGCTGTTTATGCCATGGCTGCGGGCAGGCCAGTGGAGGGAGCTCACACATTGCTCTTTTGCTGTGCCATGCTCCTTGGTTCTCTTTTAAAAAAAAAATTTCCCCCAAAATTGTGACTGGAAACCCAACCAGAGCAATGAGGCAGCTGGTGGACTCAGAGCTGCCTTTGACAGAGGGCTGTGGAACTGGGGACCTCTTGCTGCAAAACCCCCAGATGTGTGGGCTGATGAACAATCAATTATTTCCCCCATGCCCAGCATGGGCCAGCCACCCCACAGAGCAGAGGCTGATGCCGGGCCATGCCCTGGGCAGCTGAAGCAGACAAGGTGGGAGAGATGAAATCGTGTACTGGTGAAAGAGACAAGCTCTTGAGCATCAGAGATCTCTTCTGACTGCTGGTGGCTTAGACACAACGTGGGCACGTCGGCAGAAAGCTCTTTGTGCTGGGGATTGTCATGTCCTGTGGGTCTGTACAGCACCTTGCACTGTCCGTGCTTAGAGCCTCTCTGTACGACTTCAGTACAAATCAGCAATAAAAGGGCAGAGGCAAGAGAGGAGCACGTGGGACTGGATGGGGTCACACAAATACACCCAGCGCTCACTTCCTAGGGAAAGAGCTTTCTCGAAAGTTTTACAGTCAAGTCGCAATTCGATCACTTCCTCCAGGCTTGGCAGCAGGAAGTGGGAGTCTGTAGCAGGCGGATGGGACAGTGGGAAGGGTTCATAGAGTCAGAGCCGCACAGACAATTAGGGTGCGAAGAGACCTCAGGAGTCATTGAGTCCAGCCCCCTGCCCGAAGCAGGACCAACCCCACGTCAATCGTCCCAGCCAGGGCTTTGTCAAGCCAGGACTTAAACACCTCTAGGGATGGAGATTCCACCCCCTCCCGAGGGAACCCATCCCAGCGCTTCCCCACCCGCCTAGGGAAATAGCTTTTCCTCAACTCCAACCTAGACCTCCCCACTGCCACTTGAGCCCATTGCTCCTTGTTTTGCCATCTGCCACCACTGAGAACAGCCTCTCTCCAGTCCATTTTGAACCCCCCTTCTAGTAGTTAAAGATTACTGATCAAATCCCCCCTCACTCTTCTCTCCTGTAGACTGAATAAGCCCAAATCCGTCAGCCTCTCTTTGAAGGTCATGTGCTCCAGCCTCCGAATCATTCTGGTTGCCTCCGCTGGACCCTCTCCAATGCGTCCACATCCTTTCTGTAAAGGGAGGGAAAGAGAGGGGAAGAATTGGACACAATACTCCAGATGTGGCCTCACCAGAGCTGAATAAAGGGGAATAATCACTTCTCTAGATCTGCCTGCAATGCTCCTCCTAATGCACCCTAATATGCCATTAGCCTTCTTGACTACAAGGGCGCCCTGTTGGCTCATATCCAGCTTCTCTTCCACTGTAACCCCCAGGCCCTTTTTCTGCTGAATTGCTACTTAGCCAGTCAGTCCCCAGCCTGTAACAATACTTGGGATTCTTCCATCCCAAGGGCAAGACTCTGCACTTGTCCTTGTTGAAACTCATCGGATTTCTTTTGGCCCAATTCTCCAACTTGTCCAGGTCACTCTGGACCCTGTCCCTGCCCTCCGGCATATCTACCTCTCCCCCTAGCTTAGTGTCATCTGCAAACTTGCTGAGGGTGCAATCCATCCCCTCCTCCAGGTCATGAATGAAGATGTTGACCAAAACTAGTGCTAGAACCAACCCCTGGGGCACCCTGCTTGATATCGACCACCAACCGGACATCAAGCTGTTAATCACTACCCATTGAGCCGGATGATCTAGCCAGCTTTCTATCCACCTTACAGGCCATTTGTCCAATCCATACTTTTTTAGTTTGCTGGCAAGAATCCTGTGGGAGACTGTATCAAAAGCTTACAGAGAGAGAGAAAGAGTTTGCTCCACAGCTGGGGTGAGGAACCTAAGGTCCGGGGCTGAGTGCAGCCCCTGGCTTGCCTGGATCCAGCCTACGAGGCTCAGGGCCCCCCACTATTGGGAAGACTGTGCTGGTGATCCAGTCCCCCTGCTGTCCCACCATGGGGCTGGAGCCCACAAAATCTACTGGGCTGGATCCTCCCGGGCTCTGGTGTGCAAGGAGAATGGGGGGAGGGTCTTTCTCCTACTCAGCCAGGGGCCACGTCAGTGAGGGGTTTTTTTCCTCTCTTGTGTTCAGCCGCCGATTGATTTTTCTTTGGGTCAGCGGCCCCCCCAATGCAAAAACATTTCCCCACCCCTGTTCTACAGCCTTAGCTGGGATCCAGCTGGCTTTTGGCTACAGGCTCATGCACCAAGCTCTGGCGATCCCAGCTTCAGTTCCTCTTGTTGGTACTACCCATTCACCTCCAAACCCTCATCCCCATGCAGCTTGGCCGGATGCATGTTCCTCCCCCCCCCCCCGAACATTGTGCTATCCTTTTCCACGACCCCCCTTCCAAACAGAACTGTACCCCCATGACTATTTGCAGAAAGCAAGCAAGGAGAGCCGCACGCACTGTCAAAATCCAGCCCCCGGCTCTTACTCAGATGAACACTGGTGCTTTCTTTGCCTGAATCACATCCTCCCTGGTGCTGGGATATGCATCTGTCTCTATAGGTTTCCCTTCGAGTCCGGAGAAACTCTGCCAATTCCCTCCTGCTGCCCGTGAGCCAGGAAGACTATACAGGAAAATAATTAATACAAACAATGGTTCGGCCTCAACCTGACTCCTCTTTTCTTGGGAAGGCCAAGGCACACAGATGTTGAAATATTATTGAATTCCTTTGGCTACATTTGATCTCCTCAGCCAAAGAAGAATGTGGGACATTTCAGCTTATTTTTAAAACACCAAGCTACAAATCGGTAATTCAATTAGCTCTAGAACCATATGATATCACCTTCCCGCTTCGGACGACGGTGGAGGATTTTCCTGGCCGATGAACACACACTTGCTGCCTCGGTGTTACAGCTCTTGTAAAGAAAAAGGCCTGTGAAGTTTCTGATGATTAAAAGCAGAAGGTTTTTACAAAACAGAGTTTGTTGAGTTCGTTGAATTCACCCATGTGCAGATGGAGAGCATTGAACCACTTTGTCTCAGTTAAGGCTCATTTGAGGTGGTAAGCGGTGCATAAGCCATAGGCTGGCCCTCTGCACGGAGATAAATTTCACCCAATTTCAGCTACACTGTCACTTCCTTGTACTTTGCTCACTTTCCATAATGAAAATAGGTGAGTCAATTTCATGTCTGCAGCTAGTCCTTTCTGGTCAGTTTCACGTGTAGGTTTTCAAGCATTAGTTCTGTGCGAGGCTGCAAACACGGCAGGGCACATTTTAAAATGTGCTTCCATTGGAATAAAAAAACCCACAAACCCCACAACCTCAGGTTTTGTAAAAACTGCTCTTTTTTTTCCCTTCTTTTTTGATCAAATGGAACCTGACAGCTTTCTTGAAGGCAACATTCAATCTGAGAGTTTAATCTCATAGAACTCAGGAAATTCAGAAGTTGAGCTTCCCACAGAAACCTTAACTCTGCCCTGTTGCCCATATGTTTTACAATACAAGTTTTCATTCTATTATCACCCAAAATAGTGTCTATGCAGGATCACAAAATGCTATCGATACAATCTACACACGTCTAAGGTTACAGAGGAAAGTTCCTTTTAAACATAAGACCGAGCGGACGATTAAGGTCATTTAAAATGCAATATTCAAGACACACTGTTAAACATCACTTGGGATCAGTCATGGACTACAAAGGCAATCTGATCCTTAAACACTATTGAGGCAGCGCCTTCCAACTGATTAGGTAGATTGATTAGATAAACTAAGAGACCTCTCCAAGGGTTGTTCAAATGCAGACCAGATTGAGAGAGGCTGAAAGCTGTGTAGGTGCTCAGTGATTTCTGCAGGATGAATTGTCTGGATCTTAGTTGGGCTCGCACTGCACAAGCATCGCTGTGCCACTTATAGACCTCTTTGCACACAGTCTCAGCACAAAGGGAGTGCCCTGGAGGCCTGGCCACCCCCTCCCGTCCTAGGATGAGCACTGGTTGTGGATCCAGGTTGGGGCACCCCCCCAGGGCAATGGAATGGATGGCTTCAGCTGCCTTAGGTGCACACAAGTGAGCTACTGGCAATGCGGACGGGCTTAAATGTGAAACGCGACCATGCTGGCCATTGGCCGGCGGGCAGCCAGGGTGATGTCGCTGTTCTGCCGCCCAATCCCACCACTGGGGAAATGGACCTGGGGACCTTGCTGCGGGAGAGCGGGGGGCTGCCTGCTCCGCTAAGGCTACATCTTCACTGCACAGTTCACCCAGGTCCGAGCACTTACCTTAGCTCCCACTGCAAAAATAAACAAGCAAACAAACAAAATCTAGCTGAATTCATGGAAGACCGGTCCATAGAATCCTAGGGTGGGACAAGACCTCAGGAGTCATCGAATCCAACCCCTCGCCCAAAGCAGGATCAACCCCCACTCAATCATCCCAGCCAGAGCTTGGTCAAGCTGGGACTTAAACACCTCAAGGGATGGAGATTCCACCCCCGCCCTAGGGAACCCCTCCCAGTGCTTCCCCACCCACCTAGGGAAATAGATTTTCCACCCCCTCCCTAGGGAACCCATCCCAGCGCTTCCCCACCCACCTAGGGAAATAGATTTTCCTAATGTCCAACCTAGACCTCCCCCACTGCCACTTGAGCCCATTGCTCCTTGTTCTGCCACCTGCCCCCACTGAGAACAGCCTCTCGCCAGCCTCTTTGGAACCCCCCTGCAGGGAGTTGAAGGCTGCTACCAAATCCCCCCTCACTCTTCTCTTCTGCAGACTAAACAAACCCAAATCCCCCAGCCTCTCCTTATAGGTCGTGTGCTCCAGCCCCCGAATCATTTTGGTCGCCCTCCACTGGACCCTCTCCAATGCATCCAGATCCTTTCTGTAGTGGGGGGCCCGGAACTGGACACCGTACTTCAGATGTGGCCTCGCCAGGGGAATAAAGGGGAATAATCACTTCTCTCGATCTGCTGGCAATGCTCCTCCGAATGTCATTAGCCTTCTTGGCTACAAGGGCACCCTGTTAGCTCATCTCCACCTTCTCAGCCACTGTCATCCCCAGGGCCTTTTCTGCTGAACTGCTGTTCAACCAATCGGTCCCCAGCCTGGAACCCTGCTTGGGATTAAGGGCAGGACTCTGCACTTGTCCTTGTTGAACCTCATCCAATTTCTTTTGGCCCAATCCTCCAATGTGTCTCGGTCACTCTGGACCCTAATCCTGCCCTCTCCCCCTAGCTTAGCGTCTTAGCTTCTCCTACTGACCTTCCGTGTGACCTCGAGTAAGTCACATCCCCTCTGTCTGTTGCCGATGCAGAAGGACAGCTCATTGGTCGAGGGTCTTTTCCTCACCGGGTGTGCGCTACACAGAAAGTACGTCTCCGTGGCAGTTAAAAACTCACAGTACTGACTCTCCGAGACAGGTCATTTGATTCGGCTGTGGGCTATGGGGCTAAGAACTCCTCCTCCTTCCCAGGGACCCCATTTGGCGAGAGTGAAGATGGGAGAGCTGGAGGGAGGGTGGGGCTTGTGCAGGATGGGGGCTAGAGTTGAAGGGAGGGAGGACTGCAGGTCTGGCTGTGCTTTTGGTGGCAGCCCTCCCCAAGGGCGGTAGGCCGACTGTTTGTGGAGACTTAGCCTCCCTGGCCTTTTATGCCTGCTTCCATGACACTGCCCTTTAGCCCGGCTCCAGTGCCTCTCCCCTCACCCTGTCGGCTGCAACGGGTGTCTCTGTTATGAAGAAGAGGCTGCTGGAGCTTGCTGCTTCTGCTGCAGAGATAAAGGCACCCAAACGCCCACCCGTGCCATTTCCCGTGTAATCCGAGCAGGGAGAAGACACTAAACACCATTAATACCTGACAAGCGGGAGGGGGAAGGGACTAAAAGGGAGAGGAGCAATAAAAAGTCCATTAGATAATCCGCCTTCCCCAGCACGGGTCTGTAAGTGCTTGCTTTACCTCTGGGGCACTCGCAGCAGAGCCAAAGAGCCACCGTGCCCCTCGGGGGCAGGCCTGGGCACCTAATGCAGGCGAGCTGCAAGCTGGCTTCCTTCAGGCCTTCAATTAACGCCCCAAGGCCCCGCTCCGCAGGCTGCCGGCATCACCGCGGCGATGGCGGATTTAGAGAGCGCGATTCGGGAGGCCGTTCGCATAATCAGAATGGATGAACCCACCTCGGGGAGAAGAGAGGCGGCTTTTAATAGCGCCGTAAGTGCAAGCCTGATGAATATTTATCTCGCGCTGCCTTTCCGAGGGGGCGCGATGAAATATTCAGTCAGAGATGGGCCAGGCGGGGTGGGGATGTGGCAGGGAGCGGGGCTGCTGGCTGAAGAGAAGCCAGAGCTGGTATCTATACTCCCACCGGCTCAGAGCTTGGGCCGCAAGGCCCACCGAGTCACAGGGGGCGGGGGCTGCCAGAGCGGAAACCGGCTGTTCGTGGCAGCTCTGGAGACTGAAGCAGGGCTACCTCAGCCCTGGCCCCCAGAGCCACCGCGAGCAGCCAGCTTCCGCACTAGCAGCCACCATGGCCCAGCAGCCAGCAGTTCGCGGTCCAGCATTGGTCCACGGACCGGTGGTTGGGAACCGCTGGCCTAGCACACAGGGCACTGGCTGGGAGCTAGTTATCATAGAACCCTAGAACTGGAGGGGACCTCGAGAGGTCATCGAGTCCAGTCCCCTGCCCTCACGGCAGGACCAAGCACCGTCAGACCATCCCTGACAGGTGTCTGTCCAACCTGCTCTTACATATCTCCACTGATGGAGATTCTACAACCTCCCCAGGCATTTTTTTTCCCAGCGTTTCACTACCCTGACAGGCAGGAAGTTTTTCCTAAGGTCCAACTTAAACCTCCCTTGCTGCAGTTTAAGCCCATTGCTTCTTGTCCTTCCTCAGAGGCCAAAGAAAACAATTTTTCTCCCTCCTCTTTAGAACACCCCTTAAGATACTTGGAAACCGCTCTCATGTCCCCTCTCAGTCTTCTCTTTTCTAAACTAAACAAGCCCAGTTCTTTCAGTCTTCCCTCATAGGCCATATTTTCGACCTTTAATCAGTTTTGTTGCTCTTCTCTGGACCTTCTCCAGTTTCTCCGCATCTTTCTTGAAATGTGATGCCCAGAACTGGACACAATCCTCCAACTGAGGCCTAATCAGCGCAGAGTAGAGCAGAAGAATGACTCCTTGTGTCTTGCTCACAACACTCCTGTTCATGCAGCCCAGAATCATGATTGCCTTTTTGAAAACCACAGTCACACTGTTGACTCATATTTAGCTTGTGGTCCACTGTGACCCCTAGATCCCTTTCTGCCGGACTCCTTCCTAGACAGTCGCTTCCCATTCTGTGTGTGTGAAATTCATTGTTCCTTCCTAAGTGGAGCACTTTGCATTTGTCCTTATTAAACTTCATCCTCTTCACCTCGGGCCATTTCTCTAGTTTATGTGGAAGTGTAACCGATTTTCAGCGGTGACAGTTAATTCATTAAACCCATTTTAACATCCCTACAGGGAGCTAGGGGACACAAGTTATAGCTTGTCTGCGTCAGTAGCTTTAAGCTTTTCTACGGGGCTCTGTTTCTCCTCCCACCCCCTGTCTGCTCTGGGCCCAGCCTGCATGCAGTGTGCAACCTAAAGCAGCCCAAGCATGGGCTGACCAGATAGGAAGTGTGAAAAGTTGGAATAATTTGGGGGAGGAGGAGTGGGAGCATAGCTGTCTATATAAGACAAAGCCTCTAATATCAGAGTGGTGCTGACAATATCAGGACATGTGGCCACCTGACCCCAACCTATTTCTATTCACTTGACCAGGGTCCACGCACAGACCTGTGCCAAAATCAGCTTTAATTCATGCTTGGTCCTGCCGGGAGGGCAGGGGACTGGACTCGATGACCTCACGAGGTCCCTTCCGGTTCTAGTGCTCTAGGATTCTGTGGCTTTTACTTGTGTCTAGACCAGGCCCAGCTTGTGAACTCTTTGACCACAGCGGTCTATGTCCAGGGCTTAGGCACAATGAGCCAGGACCTCTCTGGGGGGGCTGGGTCCCCCCAAACTCTGCAGCGATTGGGCTAAGAATTGCGACCGTCCTGGTTCCGCCCGTGGCTAACAAGAACCCCTGGACTCCAGCTACGTGCTCGTTTGAGACCACGTGTGATGGACAGGAGGAGTGCTGACCAGCCCCCCGTGACTAAGGGTTTAAACTCGGGGTACGTCTAGATTACAGGCTTTTGTCAACAGAAGTTTTATCGACAGATACTGTTGACAAAGCTTCTGTCGACAAAGAGCATCTAGACTACAGCCAGTTCTGTCGACAAAGCAAGCCGCTTTGTCGACATGACAGTGTAGACGCAAAGGACAGTGTAGATGCAATAACGCCTTCTGTGGACAGAACTCTGTCGACAAAAGGCGTTATTCCTTGTAGAATGAGGTTTATAGCCGTTGACAAAACTGCCGAGTTCTGTCGACGTTATGTCAACAGCAGCAGTGTAGACGCAGGTATAGTTTTCTCGACAAAAGTCCACATTTGTTGACAAAACCCTGTAGTCTAGACACACCCTCAGGTAGCTAGGAAGGGTGTTGGCCAGGGGGCCGGGAGAACCAATGGAGATAGAGGGCTGAAACATGAGTTGGATACAGATTCCCTACCTGCTTTCTTTGTGTGAGAGAGTTAAACCAGGAGTTGAGAGACATAGAGTGATTTAAACCCAGGAAGGACTACCATGTCTCCAAGGAATTTGGGGCATGGAAGTGGACCGAACAAAGATGATCATGAGTGAGCAAAGGGAGTAAAAGTGAATCTAGTCGTGCTCAGGGTATTTTTCTTTATTTTGTGGTTTGGTTTGAACTACTCAGCGTGAATCCATGCCTCCCCTCCCCATTTACCATCTAAGAATTGTTCTCAGAGATTTTCTCTGTTTTAAATTGTTTTCCTCAGTTGCTCTGTCACATTGAGCAACCAAGGATGTTTTATCACGTTTTCTTTTGCTTTGTAATAAAAATCACTTTTTTAAGGCGATGGTTTGATTCTTGTCTCCTGGAAGGTCCAGAAGCTCTGTCTGTCTGTGGGTGTCTGCAGGCCTCAGACTGAGGGGTCAGCTACCAGAGACTGCAGCTTGTTTTTCTCTTTAGTTTTTCAAGCTCTCTTGTGGCGGAGGAGCTTGGGGTTACTCCTGGGGAAGGAAGTCCAAGTGCTTTCTTCCTGGGTTCAAGAAGAAAGGGGCTTGTTTCACTTGGTGGTGGCAGCTCTTTTGTTTATTTCTCAGTGTATCTGTAACTCGGGGCAGGGCGAGGGAAGGTTGTAAGCAGAGGCTGAAGAGGCAGGGTTTGGAAGCTCTGTTGCAGGGCCCCACCTTCTGCATTTGGAGTGCCAGAGTGGGGATCAGCCCTGACACCACGTTTGCAGCACACTGGGAGAGAGGTTTTGTAAACGCGGCTCGGTGGGGGTCAGGGTTGGGGTGTGTGAGCTGGGCTGATTGGATCTGAAGGTAGGGTTGCCAGATGGCTGAAACAAAAACACTGAACACCCCTCCCCCCCCAAAAAATCCACCGGACTCCAAGAACTTGGATCACTGCTAGGGGTTACCAGGTAGTCATGAAAAAAAACACAGAAAACCGGACACGCTTCATGGGGTGGAGGGGGGGGAGGGAGGACTGTCCAGGAAGGGAGCGGTGCTGGCTGGGAAGGGGGGGGCCTGGAAACAGCTAACGGGGGGCATCAGGGGGCCAACGGGAAGCAGGGCTGGTTGTGGGGGGAGTCGGGCAGAACAGGGCTGGCCACGGGATATCAGGGAAGGGGAGGACCGGTCGGGAGGGGGCGGGGTTGGCCGGGAGTAAGGGGGGGGCAGAAAGCACAGCTGAGGGGGATCAGGGGTTGCGAGGGTGGCCGGGAGGAAGGGGGGGGCTGGCCGGGGGAGATCAGGAAGAGGAATGGGCCACCAGGAAGCAGAGCTGGGGGGGGTGTCGGGGGCCGCGGGGCTGGCCGGGAGGAAGGGGGAGCGGGAAGCACAGCTGGCGGGGGGGGGGGTGCAGTGGCGCTGGCCAGGAGGAAGGGGGGGCCAGGAGGAAGCGGGGGCGGGAAGCAGAGCTGACGGGCAGGGTGTGCAGCAGCGCTGGCCAGGAAGAAGGGGTGGCCGTGAGGAAGGGGGAGTGGGAAGCAGAGCTGGCGGGGGGGTGCAGCAGCGCTGGCCAGGGAGATCAGGAAGAGGAACGGGCCAGCGGGAAGCAGAGCTGTGGGGGGGGTGCAGAGGGGCTGGCCGGGGAGATCAGGAAGAGGAACGGGCCAGCGGGAAGCAGAGCTGGGGGGGTGCAGGGGGGCTGGCCGGGGAAGATCAGGAGGGGAAGTGGAGGAGAACCGGCCGGCCGGGAAGGAGGGGTGAGCAAATTGGCCGGCGGGGAGCGGGACTGACCTGGGCACTTGCTGCCTGTCCCGCGCAGGCTCCCGGCGATGCACGAGCGAGGAGGCTTCCCTCAACCGACTGAGGGCTCCCGGCGGCAATCGCGGCCCCGCCTCCCAGCTGGGACTCCCAGCCGCTCCCCCCGCCCCCGCCAGGCTTCTGTCCCGTGAGCAGCCGGAAAAATCAGAGAATACCGGACATTGCACATTGCACCTGTCCAGTATTTTCTGGTTTTTTTACCGGACAGAGAGCGCAAATACCGGACTGTCCGGTACAATACCGGACCTCTGGCAACCCTAAGGTGGGGAGGGAGGGCGCGTGTGTTGTTAGAGACCTTTCTCAATCCGGAGCCCCAGTCTTCTGCAGGGGTTGCTCAGCACGGAGGGGGCAGGGAGGGGACAAGGGAGCGCTTGCATGGTTCACTGAGGCTTTGAGGCTGCGGTTTGGTTGTTCCGGGGGGCACCTGGCTCTAGGGATGGAAGGGAGGAAGGCTGGTCTTGTGGTGAAAGCCCTGGGTTCAATTTCTGGTTCTACCGCCAGGCTCTTTTAGTGAGCTTGGGCCTCATCGGTGAATCCGGGATTATTGTGGTTCCTTCTCTTGTTCGTTTAGACCGGGGTGGGGAAGCTCAGGCCCAGGGGCCAGATGTGGCCCTCGGCTTGCCTGGATCCGGCCCCCGAGGCTCAGGGCTCTCCCCCCAGCACTGGGGATCCTGTGCTAGTGCTCCAGACCCCCGGTACCCCCCCCCGGGGGCTGGAGCACACCAAATCTACTAGGTTGGGCCCCCCGACACTCTGGTGTGTGAGGGGAATGGGTGGAGAATCTTTCTCCTTCTCAGTCAGGGGGCACAGTGAGGGATTCATAGGCAGCAGATTTAAAACATACCAAAGGAAGTTCTTCTTCACACAGCGCACAATCAACCTGTGGAACTCCTGGCCTGAGGAGGTTGTGAAGGCTAGACCTTTAACAGGGTTTAAAAGAGAACTAGATAAATTCATGGAGGTTAAGTCCATTAATGGCTATTAGCCAGGATGGGTAAGGAATGGTGTCCCTCGCCTCTGTTTGTCAGAGGGTGGACATGGATGGCAGGAGAGAGATCGCGTGATCATTTACCTGTTCAGTTCACTTCCTCTGGGGCACCTGGTATTGGCCACTGTCGGCAGACAGGATACTGGGCTGTCTCTCCCTCCAGGCCAGGGGCTGTCTCTCCCTCAGGGCCAGGGGCTGCCTTTCCCTCTGGGCCAGAGGCTGTCTCTCCCCATGGGTCAGGGGCTGTCTCTCCCTCTGGGCCAGGGGCTGCCTCTCCCCTCGGGCCAGGGACTGTCTCTCCCTCCGGGCTAGGGGCTGTCTCTCCCTCTGGGCTAGGGGCTGTCTCTCCCTCCGGGCTAGGGGCTGTCTCTCCCTCTGGGCTAGGGGCTGCCTCTCCCTCTGGGCCAGGGACTGTCTCTCCCTCCGGGCTAGGGGCTGTCTCTCCCTCTGGGCTAGGGGCTGCCTCTCCCTCTGGGCCAGGGGCTGTCTCTTCCTCCGGGCCAGGGGCTGTCTCTCCCTCTGGGCCGGGGGCTGCCTCTCCCCACGGGCCGGGGGCTGTCTCTCCCTCCGGGCCAGGGGCTGTCTCTCCCTCCGGGCTAGGGGCTGTCTCTCCCTCCGGGCTGGGGGCTGCCTCTCCCTCCGGGCTAGGGGCTGTCTCTCCCTCTGGGCTAGGGGCTGCCTCTCCCTCTGGGCTAGGGGCTGTCTCTCCCTCCGGGCTAGGGGCTGCCTCTCCCTCCGGGCCAGGGGCTGTCTCTCCCTCCGCGCTAGGGGCTGTCTCTCCCTCTGGGCCAGGGGCTGTCTCTCCCTCCGGGCCAGGGGCTGTCTCTCCCTCCGGGCTAGGGGCTGCCTCTCCCTCCGGGCTAGGGGCTGTCTCTCCCTCTGGGCTAGGGGCTGCCTCTCCCTCTGGGCTAGGGGCTGTCTCTCCCTCCGGGCTAGGGGCTGCCTCTCCCTCCGGGCCAGGGGCTGTCTCTCCCTCCGGGCTAGGGGCTGTCTCTCCCCTCGGGCCAGGGGCTGTCTCTTCCTCCGGGCCAGGGGCTGTCTCTCCCTCTGGGCCAGGGGCTGTCTCTCCCTCCGGGTTAGGGGCTGTCTCTCCCCTCGGGCTAGGGGCTGTCTCTCCCCTCGGGCCAGGGGCTGTCTCTCCCTCCGGGCCAGGAGCTGTCTCTTCCTCCGGGCCAGGGGCTGTCTCTCCCTCTGGGCTAGGGGCTGTCTCTCCCTCCGGGCTAGGGGCTTTCTCTCCCTCTGGGCCAGGGGCTGTCTCTCCCTCTGGGCTAGGGGCTGCCTCTCCCTCCGGGCCAGGGGCTGTTTCTCCCCTCGGGCCAGGGGCTGTCTCTCCCTCCGGGCTAGGGGCTGTCTCTCCCCTCGGGCCAGGGGCTGTCTCTTCCTCCGGGCCAGGGGCTGTCTCTCCCTCTGGGCCAGGGGCTGTCTCTCCCTCCGGGTTAGGGGCTGTCTCTCCCCTCGGGCTAGGGGCTGTCTCTCCCCTCGGGCCAGGGGTTGTCTCTCCCTCTGGGCCAGGGGCTGTCTCTCCCTCCGGGTTAGGGGCTGTCTCTCCCTCCGGGTTAGGGGCTGTCTCTCCCCTCGGGCTAGGGGCTGTCTCTCCCCTCGGGCCAGGGGCTGTCTCTCCCTCCGGGCCAGGGGCTGTCTCTCCCTCCGGGCCAGGGGCTGTCTCTTCCTCCGGGCCAGGGGCTGTCTCTCCCTCTGGGCTAGGGGCTGCCTCTCCCTCTGGGCTAGGGGCTGTCTCTCCCTCCGGGCTAGGGGCTTTCTCTCCCTCTGGGCCAGGGGCTGTCTCTCCCTCTGGGCTAGGGGCTGCCTCTCCCTCCGGGCCAGGGGCTGCCTCTTCCTCCGGGCCAGGGGCTGTCTCTCCCTCTGGGCTAGGGGCTGTCTCTCCCTCCGGGCTAGGGGCTTTCTCTCCCTCTGGGCCAGGGGCTGTCTCTCCCTCTGGGCTAGGGGCTGCCTCTCCCTCCGGGCCAGGGGCTGTTTCTCCCCTCGGGCCAGGGGCTGTCTCTCCCTCCGGGCTAGGGGCTGTCTCTCCCCTCGGGCCAGGGGCTGTCTCTTCCTCCGGGCCAGGGGCTGTCTCTCCCTCTGGGCCAGGGGCTGTCTCTCCCTCCGGGTTAGGGGCTGTCTCTCCCCTCGGGCTAGGGGCTGTCTCTCCCCTCGGGCCAGGGGTTGTCTCTCCCTCTGGGCCAGGGGCTGTCTCTCCCTCCGGGTTAGGGGCTGTCTCTCCCTCCGGGTTAGGGGCTGTCTCTCCCCTCGGGCTAGGGGCTGTCTCTCCCCTCGGGCCAGGGGCTGTCTCTCCCTCCGGGCCAGGGGCTGTCTCTCCCTCCGGGCCAGGGGCTGTCTCTTCCTCCGGGCCAGGGGCTGTCTCTCCCTCTGGGCTAGGGGCTGCCTCTCCCTCTGGGCTAGGGGCTGTCTCTCCCTCCGGGCTAGGGGCTTTCTCTCCCTCTGGGCCAGGGGCTGTCTCTCCCTCTGGGCTAGGGGCTGCCTCTCCCTCCGGGCCAGGGGCTGCCTCTCCCTCCGGGCCAGGGGCTGTCTCTCCCTCCGGGCTAGGGGCTGTCTCTCCCTCCGGGCCAGGGGCTGTCTCTCCCCTCGGGCCAGGGGCTGTCTCTTCCTCCGGGCCAGGGGCTGTCTCTCCCTCTGGGCCAGGGGCTGTCTCTCCCTCCGGGTTAGGGGCTGTCTCTCCCCTCGGGCTAGGGGCTGTCTCTCCCCTCGGGCCAGGGGCTTTCTCTCCCTCCGGGCCAGGGGCTGTCTCTCCCTCTGGGCCAGGGGCTGTCTCTTCCTCCGGGCCAGGGGCTGTCTCTTCCTCCGGGCCAGGGGCTGTCTCTCCCTCTGGGCTAGGGGCTGTCTCTCCCTCCGGGCGAGGGGCTTTCTCTCCCTCTGGGCCGGGGGCTGCCTCTCCCTCTGGGCCAGGGGCTGTCTCTCCCTCTGGGCCGGGGGCTGCCTCTCCCCACGGGCCAGGGGCTGTCTCTCCCTCTGGGCCAGGGGCTGTCTCTCCCTCTGGGCCGGGGGCTGCCTCTCCCCACGGGCCAGGGGCTGTCTCTCCCCTCGGGCCAGGGGCTGCCTCTCATTCAAATTTTATAAATTTGGAATTCCGTGTCCTCACTGCGGAGAATGAAATGTCGCCCCGTTAATGTGGATGTGCTACCTCAGACTCAGAGCCCCAGGAAGTGCTCGGGAGTCGCAGGAGTCCTCCCGTGGGTCAGTGAGTTCCAGTGAGCACTGGCGGGCCCGCACTAACGGTATTTCGGACGTACAAGTTCGGGACTAGCGTTCTTCCTCATGAAAAACGGGAGTACAAGAGTTCCAGCTCCACGGCCCCTTATTCCGGACTCACGGGCATGGTCGTGGGGACGCACTGCTTACAAAGTCGACCGTGGCGGGCTAATTTCGGACCAAGGCCCTCGTGTGGGCCGGGCCTTACTCACCAACGTGCCACAGGACTCCTGGTTGGTTTTGCAGATAGAGACGAACACGATGACCCCTCTGAGACAACAACTGCATGAGCCCTCCCCCGCAAGTGCGGGAGTGAGAGAGAAATCAAGCCAGGTTCTGGTTGGCGGGGGGGGGAAGGAGGGGAAATCAGGGGAATGGGATTGGGGCCCAGTTGGTTGGTTGGTTGGGGGGGAAGTGTCAGAAAGCCAAGTGGTCTGGTTCCCCAGCTCTGCTGCCCTCTCCTTAGCCAGCTCAGTTCTTCCCCCTCCCAGGCATCTGCTTATAACTGTCCCCTCATAACTTTGCTCCCTCTTGTCTCTTCCCCGGCATCTAGGGTAATGATCAAGCAATCTCTCTCCTGCCATCCATGTCCACCCTCTGACAAACAGAGACTAGGGACACCATTCCTTACCCATACTGGCTAATAGCCATTTATGGACTTAACCTCCATGAATTTGTCTATTTCTCTTTTAAACCCTGTTAAAGGTCTAGCCTTTGCAACCTCCTCAGGCAAGGAGTTCCACAGATTGAAACTGTGCTGTGCGAAGAAGAACTTCCTTTTATTTGTTTTAAGCCTGCTGCCCATTAGTTTCACCATTAGTTTGTGGCCCCTAGCTCTTATATTATGGGAACAAGTAAATAACTTTTCCTTATTCACTTTCTCCACACCACTCATGATTTTATAGACCTTTCTCATATCCCCCCTTAGTCTCCTCTTTTCCAAGCTGAAAAGTCCCAATCTCTTTAATCTCTCCTCATATGGGACCCATTCCAAACCCCTCATCATTTTAGTTGCCCTTCTCTGAACCTTTTTTAATGCCAATATATCTTTTTTGAGATGAGGAGACCACATCTGTACGCAGTATTCCAGATGTGGGCGTACCATAGATTTATATAAGGGCAATAAGATATTCTCCATCTTATTTCCTATCCCTTTCTGAATGATTCCTAACATGCTGTTTGCTTTTTTGACTGACGCTGCAAACAGCATGTCAGGAATCATTAAGAAAGGGACAGAGACTCAGACAGGGAAGATCTCATGGCCTCGGTACAAGTCCACAGGGAGCCCACAGCTTGAACCCTGCGTGCAGATATGGTCGCCCCATCTCAACAAAGATCTCTTGGCATTGGAAAAGGATTGAAAAAGGGCAACAAAAATGACAAGGGGGTTGGAACGGGTCCCATAGGAAGAGAAATTAAAAAGACGGGGACTTTTCAGCTTAGAAAAGAGGAGACTAAGGGGGGATGGGATAGAGGTCTATAAAATCATGAGTGGTGTGGAGCAAGTGAATAAGAGAAAGTGATTTACTTCTTCCCATACCATAAGAACTAGGGGTCACCAAATGAAATGAATAGGTAGCAGGTTTAAAACAAACCAAAGGAAGTTTTTCTTCACACAGTGCACAGTCAACCTGTGGAACTCTCTGCCAGAGGATGTTGTGAAGACCAGGACTTCAACAGAGTTCAAAAAAGAGCTAGATAAATTCGTGGAGGATAGGTCCATCAGTGGCTGTTAGCCAGGATGTGTAGGGATGGTGTCCCTAACCTCTGTCAGAGGCTGGGAATGGGCGACAGGGGCGGGATCACTGGATGATTCCCTGTTCTGTTCCCTCCCTCTGGGGCATCTGGCATTGGCCACTGTCAGCAGACAGGACACTGGGCTAGATGGACCTTTGGCCTGACCCAGTCTGGCCGTTCTGATGTTCTTCTGACAACTGACAGGAGGCAGGGCTGCAAATTCCAAGTCTCTGAGAATTTGGAGGGAAATCCCAGCTCCCGTGGCACCAGTGGCAAAACTTCCCTTCACTTCAATGGGAACCAGCATTTCCTCATTGGGCTTCAAATCTTTCTTCCCCTCTCCTGTCCCTTTCCAGAGCCCTTTGTTCCTAACAGGAGCTATGTGAGAGCGGGAGGAGAGAATTGACGTCTCGGTGTCTGTAGCCTGGTCACTGTAGCCCTGCGAAGGAGAGAATTGGAGAGCGGCGCTGCTGGATATTCGCGATGGAAATCAATTCACCAGCATCAAGCCAAGGCATTATCTGTGTATGTGCGGGTGAAGTCAGAGGTCACAGAAGTGGGATAGTTTGGTGAGTTCGATGAAATATGAAATCAACCCAGTTTCTGGGGGGAAAAGCCTGTTTCAAATGCTTCTTCTTGTAAAAACTAGTAAATATTTTGCTGGGAAAAATACCTCGAAACGTCAGCGTATTTCTGGAGATCCGATCAGGCGACGTCAGGAGATGAAACCAGATCCCTAAAGTGTGAAACAGAGGGGGTGAGCCCTTTCTTCAAAGGGCCAAACTTAAAGCAACCTGAAGTCTACCAAAGCTGTATGGGTCTCTGTTTAAAACATGTATCACTGGGCTTCTTTGCATGTATTTGCATAGGATCGTAGGACTGGTAGCCCTGGTCTACACTAGGGAGTCATTTCGAAATGACCGCCCTGATTTCGAAATAATAAGTGACACGTCCACACAGACAAGCCCGTTTATTTGAAATAATGAGCCAGTTATTTCGAAATCAGGACTCCTGCTTTGCTCCGGGAATAAGGCTAATTTCGAAATCGTTATTGCAAAATAGCAGTCGTGTGGACGCTCTGCTCCTGCTATTTCGCCATAACAACTCCCCAGAGTCATGCAAAGTCATTGCACCCCAATGCTTCCAGGGGTTCTAAGTCGAGGGAGCGTGTCCACAATCACAGAGCCTGCCTCGGACTCATTTTGAGGCTCCCCCGTAGTGGGGACACGCTCTTTTGATTTTGTTATTTCTGGAGTTATTATTTAGAATGTCGTTATTTCTAAAACATTTCCTAGTGTGGACATGCCAGAAGAGACCCAGAGGACTTTCTTAGTCCAGTGTTCTGCACTCAAGGCAGGACTAAGTGTTATCCAGCCCATCCCTGCCAGGTGTTTGTCTAACCTGCTCTTAAATATCTCCAGTGATGGAGAGTCCACAACCTTCATAGGCTATTTATTCCAGTGTTTAACCACCCTGACAGGTCGGAAGTTTTTCCCAATGTTCAGCCTAAACCTCCCTTGCTGCAATTTGAGCCCATTGCTTCTTGTCCTGTCATCAGAGGTTAAAGAGAATAATTTTTCTCCCTCCTCCTTGTTACAACCTTTTATGTACTTTCTCTCTCTATGTACGCGCATGTGTGTGTGTGTGCGCGTGTGTGTAAAATAATTTTTGTATTCATTACTAGAAATGTCAGTTTCTGCAACAACCCCTCTGTTGTTTCCGAATCTCCTTGACCTTTCATAAGCAAGACAGATGGCTGTTAAAAAGCCCAAGGAAATCCTAGCTGGATTAAAGTTTTAGTCCATTTCATTTCCATCCACTGCTTACAGCGAAGCCGTATGTGGATATCCGACTAAAGACAGCAATTTGGGAGGCAATTTTCTTCAATTGCAGGTACAGCAGGATATGGGGAAAGGTAATGGAAGGATCAGGCAGTTAGCTATGGCATAAACATTTTAGCTACTGGAAAGATGTATTGGTTTTTTTCTTTCAGTCTCTTCTGTTTTTTTCAATCATCCATGTTGGAGGGGAAAAAACGCCTAAAAGGCAGCGCAAGATTTCCCCTTGCCCAACAAAGGGCTACGTTACCGGCCTTTGGATTGGAGCCTGTTCCCCAAGCAAAGCTAAACATCCCACCAAGGTGTCTGCTGGTGGCTCTTCAGGGACCCTGCCACCACCATGGACCGGGAGCCCCAGCTCTGGAAAGATTTACCGCAGACCGGAAAACCCATGAGTCGGGAGGGCTCCGATCTCCGCCCCGCTTGCTGTGGTCGTGAGGCCCATGTGGCAGTGTCACTGTGGCCGAGATTTTCCAAAAGTGGGTAGTGGTTTTGGGGGGCTCTCCACTTTGGAGCACTCGGCTTGCATTCAGTTGGCCATCCTGAGGTGTTTACATGTGGGCAACCAGATGCTGAGGGTGTATCTGCCCTGAGATGAAAGACCCCTAGTTCGTTTGGGGCTGGCCAAGATCAGTTGACATGGTCTCATGGGGCTTGGGCTGCATGGACTGTAGATGTCTGGGCTTGGGCTGGTGCCCCCCCTTGAGGGGTCTCAGAGACCAGGATCCCACCCGAGCCTGAATGACCGTGATGCCCAAGCCCCACAAACCCAAATCAGCTGACCCAGGCCAGCCATGGTCTTTTATTGGAGAGAAGCATATCTGGAGCCGTCGGTTCTAAAGGCAATAGTTCCGCAGGCTGGTGAACAAGTTCATATAAGACGTAGGCTTGTCGGACAACGGGGTTTCGCCAGAACTGAAATCAGTTTCATGTCTGTCATGACCATGAGGGATGGGAAGACGCCTGGGGACGAAGGGGTTAACTGTACCTAGCCAGGTAGCAGTCAGCCAATAGAAATGCAGATAGGGATTTCAAACTGAGACAAAGGAATTTTGGGGTTTTCCCTCCTTTGTCTCTGAGCCAGTACGATACTGAGGGAGACAGAAGGCATGTCTGTCTCCAAGAAAAAGACTCTTCAAAATGTGTAAGTAGGGTAAAGTTTAGATAAATCTGTTAGAATCATAGAATACTAGGACGGGAAGGGACCTCGATAGGTCATCGAGTCCAGTCCCCTGCCCTCACGGCAGGACCAAATACTGTCTAGACCATCCCTGATAGACATTTATCTAACCTACTCTTAAATATCTCCAGAGATGGAGATTCCACAACCTCCGTAGGCAATTTATTCCAGTATTTAACCACCCTGACAGTTAGGAACTTTTTCCTAATGTCCAACCTAAACCTCCCTTGCCGCAATTTAAGCTCATTGCTTCTTGTCGTATCCTCAGAGGCCAGGAAGAACAAGTTTTCTCCTTGTGACACCCTTTTAGATACCTGAAACCCGCTCTCATGTCCCCTCTCAATCTTCTCTTTTCCAAACTAAACAAGCCCAATTCTTTCAGTCTTCCTTCATAGTTAGGTTTTATTTTTTTCTGTTGTTGGACTTTGGATCTGATGTCTGTGCTGTTAGAAATGGGTTTTCCTCCCTTTTGTAACTAAGTTTTGAGCCCATGGGAAAATTCCCCATGAGTTTATTAATTGGTGGCTCTTTCCATCTAGCCAATCCAACGATGCTTGTAACAGGAGTATTGTTTTGATAAGAAAAGATTATTTTCTTTTTCTAAGTAACCGGTATTGGTTCATTTCTGTGTCCTGGAAAATCTGTCTGTGGGTATCTGCCTGCCTCTGTCTAGGGGTCAGCAACCTCAGACTGCAGTTTATGTTTTCTCTTTTGTTTTCCTAGCTCTTTGGCGAAAAGAGCTTGGGGGTGCCCTGGGGTTGGTTTCAAGTGTCCATCCTTGTTTGTGGGTTCAAAAGTACTTGATGGTGGCAGCGGATTTTTTGTATCCCCAAAATCTAGGTTTTTAGGATTTGGGGGGGAAGTTTTATACCAAAGCCTGGAAAGATAAGGTTTTGGGGTACTTTTGCGGGCCCCCACTTCTGCATGCATCGTGCCAGAGTGGGGAATCAGCCTTGACAATGTCGCATCAGGTCCCCACTGTCCTAGGGGGTCCCGTGGCGTACCCCAGTCATTCAGTTACACGGCTAGATCTGTCGGAGCAGGAGAGAGAATGGGGGTACGAGCGACCCAGAACTCAGACTGCCATGGGGCACTCCAGCAGCCCAGGCCAACACGGTGATTGACGATGACCCCATTTGACATGGAATGTTTTGATGGGTCTGAACTGAAATTTTTCATTGTGTGACAAAGTTTCAATATCTTGAGTGTTGGTTCCGGTTCAGGGGAAATTCCAAATATTGGAATTTCGCCCCCAGGACAGAAATTCATTTTTCTCTCAGCTCTGCTAGTCCCTTCTGGAAAACTTGGCCATTGAAAACGTGACCTCAGCTGACACCGATGCCTAGGCCCTGAGAGCTGCAAATTTCCTCGCCCCACATCTGCCGCATTGCTAACTTCAGGGACTAATGGAGATATTTCAGAGGCGGGTGTTCATTGGTTCATTGCTGGAGCCAGCGGCATTTGCAGCACACCCACTGCCTGCCGCGTGTCTTTTAGAAAGATGTCAGATCTTGATGGGAAGATTCCAGGTGGCGGAGAATCTGCCACGTCCCTTCTTTCCAATCCATCGCAATGGCTAATTATCCTCCCTGCGAAAAACATCGGCATCACGTTTCCAGTTGGAACGCCGAGGCCTTCAACTCCCTGCCACTGGATCCTGTCACACCTTGGCCTGCTTGATTCAAGAGCATTCTCAGAGGCTCCCATGGAGTGGGGCTAAGGAAACAAATTATTTCCTCCTACCAAAGGTGAGTTTCTGCCCCTGGGCAGAGCATTTAGACCTAAAGGGGTTCACAAGCCCTCAAAAAAAGGGCTTAAGCAGCCATAAATTGGTCTGTGAACATAAGAACAGCCATACCGGGTCAGACCAACGGTCCATCTAGCCTAGGATCCTGTCTGCTGACAGTGGCCAATGCCAGGCGTCCAGAGGGAGTGAACAGAACAGAGAATTATCAAGTGATCCCTCCTCTGTCACCCATTTCAAGCCTCTGACAAACAGAAGCTAGGGACACCATTCCTACCCATCCTGGCTAATAAGTCTTGATGAACCTAACCTCCAAGAATTTATCTAGCTCTTTTTTGAACCCTGTTAAAATCCTGATCTTCGCAATATCCTCTGGCAAGGAGTTCCACAGGTTGACTGTGCGCTGCATCAGAAAAACTTCCTTTTGTTTGTTTTACTCCTGCTACCTATTCATTTCACTGAGTGACCCCTGGTTCTTATGTGTTGGGCCCTCTGTGAGAGGAGAGTCCTGCCCTGCAAAACAGCGACATGCGTTGCTGGAAACATGGCAACAATGAGGTGGCACATCCTATTTTGGAAACCCTGCCTCTCAGGATGAGCCCAGTCATGTCCGTTTCCTCAACAGCCTGGCAGACTCAGTCCCCGGCCAATGAATTTGCCTGCACTGATGGAATGGGCGCCCTCCAGTGTGTTCTATAAGCCAGCGCCTGGGACATATTTGAAAAGTCTTAAGCAGAATCTTCTTTTTGCAGGGCAGGAATACACCCAGCAGCAAGGGGGTGTTTTGCCTCTCCTCCTGCTGCCAATGCAAGCCAGTGGCATGCTGTAATGAGAAAGTGAAATCGGTGTCCGGGTTATCCTCCGTTTTCCATCAGTGCAAGGGAATTTACATACAGAACTCCTCGGGCGGCTGCATATACAAAATAGCCTGTCTTCTCCTTACCCTTCTGCTTCCTGAGGTGGCCAAAGGCATGTCGAGAGAAGAGATTTCTGCACCTGTCTCAGCCTCCCCAGACTTAATGCACCAGGCCAATGCAAAGCGGGGCTAAAATCAATGTGACTTTCTCCGCCTTCGGATTCATTTTACTCCAGTGCCATCTGTCTGCACTGGATGTTTGCACTGCCGGGGCTACATTGGTTCAGACGTCCCTAATGCAGACATGTCCTTACACTAAGACCTGAGGAGATCAACCACTAACAAAAACAAGGGTGTTTTATTTATTGCTGTGTGTATGCCAGCTAGCCCAATATCTCCACAGGAGAGTGAGGTTTGCGGTTGGACCAGCCCTCCTGCAACTGGAGTAATTCAGTTCTCTCTGTCCCTGTCTGTCTGTCTGTCTCACACACAACACCCAAATGTCACTCAAAACAAAAAAAGACATGGACTTTTCAGCTTGGAAAAGAGGAGACTAAGGGGGGATAGGCTAGAGGACTATAAAATCACAACTGGTGTGGAGAAAGTAAATAAGGAAAAGTTATTTACTTATTTCCACAATGTAAGAACTAGAAGTCACCAAATCAAATGAATAAGCAGCAGGTTTAAAACAAACCAAAGGAAGTTTTTCTTCAACCTGTGGAACTCCTTGCCAAAGGATGTTGTGAAGACCAGGTTCAAAAAAGAGCTAGCTAGATTCATGGAGGTTAGGCCCATCAATGGCTATTAACCAGGATGGGTAGGAATGGTGTCCCTAGCCTGTGTTTGTCTGGAAATGGGTGACAGGAGAGGGATCACATGAAGATTCCCTGTTGTGTTCCCTCCCTCTGGGGCACCTGGTATTGGCCACTGTCGGCAGACAGGACACTGGGCTAGATGGAGCATTGTTCTGAACCAGTCCGGCCGTTCTTATGTTCTAATGACTTCCCTGTTCGTGCAGCAATGAAAATCGTCCCCCTGCAACGGAGATGTCTCTCAAAGCCACTCTAGGAGAACTGTGGCCCCAGCACCAGAGGCTGAAAGAGGAGCATTCTCCGTGCACACTGGTAGGAACCTGCTCAGCTACAGAACTGGTATCCATGCCCCACACACGTGGTCCGCAGCTCTACAGCCGCTGTCCCCAGCTTTGCAGGGCTCTGCCCACCGGCCCATTTTCTCTCCGTCTCTTGCCCCACAGAGCCACGTCGGGAGCGGTGGGCGTGTATTCTGGCATGCTGCGATGGTTTGGCGGTTAGGAAAGCGTAAACGGGCGAGAGGCATGGCAGGGAACGTGCTGCCACTTTGGCTGGGCCGGCGGGTGCGCTGCCGGGCGGGAAACGGCGTGTTGCCTGGCGAACACAGCAGGTCGGAGCTAGAAGCCAATGAGGCAGAACGATGACAAGAGAGCAAGAGGCTTTTTGAGGGAGCCGGAGTTCTGCACGTGGTAGGAGGCCACCGCGCCTTCCCACGCCTGCTGTCGCTGTGCCTCAGTGGCCTGCGTGTGCGCTCCTTTGTGTTGTACCCACGGGCAGGGGGTGAACCTAGCGCTGGGGGAGGCGAGCCCTCAACCCACCCCTTTGGCCCAGGGGTATGTGGGAGTCGAGCGCTCCCACCCCTGCTATAGGGAGGCCTCTGCGGAGGATGGAGGGAGCGCAGGCAGCCCCAGCCTACTCTGGAGCATAGGGAAGGAGGGCCTCTGACCCCGGAGGGCATGCAGGTCCCCCGGCCCTGGGGGGAACATGGCAGGTGGTCCCCCTGCCTCCGGAGGGTGCCTCAGAAGCCCAGACAGTCCCAGGAGACTGGGGGAGCCCACTGAAGGGTGTGGAGTCTAGTAGTGGAGCGTGGGAAGGAACAGACGGCATTGCCTTCCCCTGCCTCCTACACCCGCCGCCCAGGGATGTACCAGAGCGTCCTGGGAGCCTGCTGTCCCATCTGGCCCTGCCCGTCATCCTCCCGCCTGTTCCCAGGGAGCGTAAGAACCTGCCTACCCCATTCTGGAGCTCGCAGCCGCTGGTTGCACCCCTTTCAGCCTCGTGTCGCACCGGGTGTGAACGGTGGCACAAACGTGCGAGGAGGGGGAACCAGGCCTGGGGCGGTGTCAGTCGGGAGCCACTGTGCTGAAGCGGGTGGAGCTGCACCCGGGCAGGTGGGAAACGCGCCGTCCCCTCTTGGCCATCACAGTGAACAGACCAAGGCAAGAGCCTAGAAACCGAGGCTGAGAGCGTTCCAGCTGGCAGGGACTTACCCAATAACGGGGGCTGTGACGTCTGCCTGTGTGTATTGCTTTGGTGGTATGCTCACCGGCTCTCGACTGTGTATCTGCGCGGCCCTGGTCCTCCGATTGTTTCTGTCTCCTGTATAATTAATGTTGCTGGGTGCAAAGCAATTAAAGGGGCGGGATCTAATTGGTTAGATAATCACATTACGCTATGTTAGTATTGGTTAGACGTCAGTAAAACAATTGGTTAAGGAATACCTGGAAATATTACTATATATTGGGGTGGGGAACCTAAGGCCCGGGGGCTGGATGCAGCCCCCAGCTTGCTTTTCTCTACCCCCTGAGACGTGGGGGGCTCCCCCCAGCATTGGGGAACCCACACTGGCTCTCCAGACCCCCACAGGGCTCGAGCACACAACATCTACTAGCCTGAGCCCTCCTAGGTTCTGGTGTGTGAGGGGAAGGCGGAGAGGGTCGTTCTTCTCTGTTGGGGGCCACGCCAGTGAGGGTTTTGTTTTGTTTTGGGGGTGCTTTGTTTCTCCCCCAACCGACTTTTCTGTGGGTCAGCGCCCCCAACCCAAACGAGGTTCCCCGCCCCTGCTATGTATATTAGGGGCAAACAGGAAGTGAGGTGGGGGGAGGAAAAGAAACTGGGTTCATGCTGGCTGGGAGCGAACCCCCAAAATTGTTTGCATCTCCGGACTTCGGGTTTTGCTGTTCTCTGCTCACCGGAGAAGGGGAAGGTGGGGAGAGGGGGAAAGGATAAGTCCTCTACCACTGGTACGCAGACAAGTCTGTCCCCTGTGCTCGGGGACCAGCGTTCTCTTCTCCGCCGCCATGGGGCGCCTCCTCTGTCCCCAGCCCGGCCTCTCCGTCCTCCTGCAGCAGTGTAGCCCACTCTCCCCGGCATCCCGTCTGCACCTCAGGGCCCGTCGCCGCAGCGGATGGAAAACACAAAGAGCCGCACCCCACTCCTGTGGCGAGTGATCTGCCAGTGAATGGCAGGGCAATGGCGCCGTTTATCCGGTGCCTCCCGCGCTCGGGCACAGAGAGCGACAGCGCCACGCGGCAACGGGAAGGAGAACGAGCAGGGGGAGGCGTATGCAGTCAGCCTGCATCCTCCCACGGTGGACAGACACGCACAGGCCAGCGCCTCGTGTGCACAAGCAGTACTCACCCAGCACGGGCCCACCCGCGTGACACAGATGCATACGCCACTGTGCACACCAGAAGAGTTTTTGGAGGGGGGGTGTTGAGCTGTAACCCCCCCCCCACCCTGTCCACACCCCTCACTGCCCCTTCAAGCTGGGGTGGGCAGTGAAGACCCCATGTGTGCAGCCCGACAAGACTCCAGGGCCAAGTGGGACCAGGGCTGGCAGCAGAGTCCGTGGATAGCGGTGGGCCCGGCAGCCAGGATCCCAGCTCGCAGAGATGTGGGGCCAGAATGCAGCACCTCCACACCCCAACTCCCCATGCCTATGTTTTCCACACACGCAAACACACCCAACCAGCATGCCTCTTCACACGGTACACACATGTGTATGCTCCAACACATGAAACACTCTGCAAACAGAACACACATACGGTCAACTAGCAGACATCCTCCATGGCATCTGTATCCCTAAAACCAATATGGGTATGTCTACACTAGCCCCCTAGATCGAACTAGGGTGGTTAATGTAGGCATTCGAAGTTGCAAATGAAGCCCAGGATTTAAATATCCCGGGCTTCATTTGCATCTTGCCGGGCGGGCGCCATTTTTAAATCCCCTTAGGTCGAACTCCGTGCCCGCGGCTACATGCGGCACGGAGTAGGTCGTTCAAATTAGGATCTCTAATTCGAACTACTGGTACACCTCGTTCGAGCATTGCAGAGGGAGCTTGCACACTGTTTCGTTGTCAAAAGGCAGCTTTTGGAGTCAAAACGTGGCACTGTAGACAAAACCTCAGTCCAGATCAACTCCCTTGACTTTGCTGTAGTTGTTACACTGCCCTGAGCTGGTCTGTGAAGTTCTTCCTGCGTCCGAAAGCAGACCTTGGGTGGGAGAAGGTACGCGAGGAAAGTCTGCCAGTGCTGCCAGCGACAAAAGCCAAGTGCTCGTCCTCTCCCCCGCCCCCGCCCCTCGTCCTCCTTGGCTGTAAATCTGGCATCTCTCACCAGCACTGCAGTCAATCACAGAAAGTTAAGAAGAAGAAAACCCGCCAGGGAAAACAAATCAATGTTGGCCGAAAGGCAAAGGTGCTGAGCAAAGCAGTGTCACTTCCCGGCATCTAACGAGGTGTCACAAGCAATGGAGGCCTTGGGGGAAAATGATAACAGAATAACTCTGGAAATCTGGTACTTGGCAGCGGTCTGTGTGTGTGGGGGGGGGGGGGCGTGCAAGGTTAGCACTCTTACAACCCCAGGGCTGGCAGAGATCTCAGGAGTTATTGAGTCCAATCACTTGCTCAAAGCAGGACCAACCCCAGCGAAATCTTCCCAGCCGGGGCTTGGTCAAGCCAGGACTTAAACACCTCAAGGGATGGAGATTCCACCCCCTCCCCAGGGAACCCATCCCAGCGCTCCACCGCCCACCTAGGGAAATAGTTTTTCCTAATATCCAACCTAGCCCTCCCCCACTGTAACCTGAGCCCATTGCTCCTTGTTCTGCCACCTGCCCCCACTGAGAACAGCCTCTCTCCAGCCTCTTTGGAACCCCCTTCAGGTAGTTGCAGGCTGCTACCAAATCCCCCCTCGCTCTGCTCTTCTGAAGGTTAAACAAGCCCAAATCCCTCAGCCTCTCCTCGTAGGTCATGTGCTCTAGCCCCCTAACCATTTTGGTTGCCCTCCGCTGGATCCTCTCCAGTGCATCCATGCCCCAAACGTGATGTCTGTTCCGTGGCACAGGCGGGAGCAGACTGGCTGTGCAGGAAGCTCGGGAATGCCAGCCCACTGCTGGATCCTGGTAACCCAAGTCTTGGGGTGACTGGAACTGATCACTTTTGTTGGGCACTGTCCCATCAAGTGCTCCCTGTAAAACCTGTGTGCTTGTGCGGCTCCTCAGGAGAGAATCAAATGTCCCCTCCCCCCGCTGATTAGCAGAGCGCTCACAACTAGGCTTTGGGTTTCTACTGGTGGTGCACAATTCCCACATGCTTCGGCATGCATAACAAAATTATTCTGCACAAGCACGGGCCACGCAGAAGAAAAACATCTGGAACAATGCACCACGAAACCAACGCGACATCTGAGATACCTCCGCGATACTTTCATCCTCTGGGCCCACGAGCTACATGCCTTCCTAGATTTCCACCGCAGCTTCCACAACCACCTCCCACCCATCCAACTTGGTCTAGAACACGTCCCCATCAGCCTCCATGGCCAGGACCCCATGCTGAGCTTCGACAGTGGAACCCTACCAACTACCACAGACAAGAACCTGGCAGATCATTCCCACGTCTACCTCCCAGGACCCACTCTGGAGTCATCAAGAAACCTGTTTTCTCCAGCCAGATACAGCAGCATATGCTCCGAGGGGAAAGTCCAGGATAGACGCCTGAATACACTTAACTCCGCCTTCACCAAACAGAGGCACTCCGCCAAAGAAGTCCGCACTCCACCTGCCGAGGGACGTTGTGGAATCTCCGTCTATGGAGATGTTTAATAAGAGCAGGTTAGATAGACATCTATCAGGGATGGTCTAGACAGTACTGGGTCCTGCCATGAGGGCAGGGGACTGGACTCGATGACCTCTCCAGGTCCCTTCCAGTTCTAGTGTTCTATGATTCTATGAAAGAAGGAGCTCAAATCATGAACTAGGCCACCCCAAAACCCCAGAAGAAGCTATTTCAATACAAAAAAAATAACCCTCCCACTGCATCCTCCTCGTTGTCATCTGCCACCCTTCACTAGACCCCACCCAGGGTATCATTCAACAGTTACAAGCCGAACTTGAAGAGGACCACACCCTGAAAGAAATCCTTCCCCAGAAAACAACTCCCCAACTTCGCCGAGTTCTACTTCAGAAGCAGGCTCCCCACAGAGCAGGACACACTAAAACCCAAAGCTGCACCAGCCCCTGCTAGGACAACAGACGCAAAACCTGCAACCCTGTCTCCATCACTACCATGAGTGATAGCGTCCACATCACACCCATCCGGATGCATGCCTCCTACACGTGGCCTGTCACAACGAGTGGTGTTCATCAGCAGCGCATCACGTACCCCAAGAATAACAGGGGTGGTGATACCAGGCAGGCGCAACGCTCTCAAATCAAGTCACGCAGAAAAAGGATAAAAGACAAAACCACCGTGTGGCCCATGGACAAAACATGTTTCCCCAAAGGGATCGGTCCATAGCTGGCCTCTCACTCCTCACCTCGAAGGGAACCTGAGCTATGGGCTTTATGGCTCAGTAAAATGTCTCACACACCCTACTGCCTGCTCACCCTTAATGACCCATTTCGTTTTAAGAGGCGTCCATCCTCCGGCACGGGTAAACCTTTATGCTTCACAATCTGTCCCACCTTGTTGGTAGCTCATGCGTTCTGTCACCTTCTCTGGACCTGAGGAACCTCAAAAGCTTGTCTCTGACACCAACTGGTCCAATCATAGAATACTAGGACTGGAAGGGACCTCGAGAGGTCATCGAGTCCAGTCCCCGGCCCTCATGGCAGGACCTAGTACTGTCTAGATCATCCCTGACAGACATTTATCGAACCTACTCTTAAATATCTCCAGAGATGGAGATTCCACAACCTCCCTGGGCAATTTATTCCAGTGTTTGACTGCCCTGACAGTTAGGAACTTTTTCCTAACGTCCAACCTAAACCTCCCTCGCTGCAGTTTAAGCGCATTGCTTCTTGTCCTATCCTCAGAGGCCAGGAAGAACAAGTTTTCTCCCTCCTCGTGACACCCTTTTAGATACCTGAAAACCGCTATCATGTCCCCTCTCAATCTTCTCTTTTCTAAACAAAACAAACCCAATTCTTTCAGCCTTCCTTCATAGCTCATGTTCTCTAGACGTTTCATCATTTTTGTTGCTCTTCTCTGAACCTTCTCCAATTTCTCCACATCCTTCTTGAAATGTGGCGTCCAGAACTGGACACAATCCTCCAGCTGAGGCCTATGAAAGATATTACCTCGTTTTGTCTTGCTTACATCTCGGAACCATATCTTGGCTATGAGGAAAAACGATTTCCCTAGGCGGGTGGGGAAGCGCTGGGATGGTTCCCTAGGGCGGGGGTGGAATCTCCATCCCTAGAGGTGTCTAAGTCCTGCCTTGACAAAGCCCTGGCTGCAGAGGCGTAGCGACGGGGGTGGGGGTGGGGGGGAGCGCTGGAGAGGTGCCAATTTAGCAGCGGAGGGAAGGACGGCGCTAGGACCCCCCCGGGTGCCGGCCGCTTCTGCACCTGCATGAAATCGAAATGGAGCACGAAGGGCCCGGCGCGGGCGGGGGTTCAGGCTGAGCACATGAAGAACGCAGCTGGTGCACAGGCCCCGTCTGTGACTACAACCCCCACAATCCCCTTTGCCGCCCGTCGGTCCGAGGCACTGCCCATTGGGCCACAGCATCCGGGTCCTCGCCTGTAGCCCGCCCCTCCGAGAAACCACAGCCAGCCATTGGCCAGAGGGCGCGTCAGTCTGGTTGGAAGCGGAACCGCCCCGTGCGCCGGAGGGAGCCCCATGTGGTGGCAGGACAGGCGGGGCGGGGGGGTCCGGCTGGGGTGTGGGGGGCACAAATTTTGCCTTTGCCCCTGAGCGCATAACACCCTCGCTGCGCCACTGCCTGGCTGGGCTGATTGGGTCGGGCTGGTCCTGCTCTGGGCAGGGGCTGGACTCGATGACTCCTGAGGTCTCTGCCCAGCCCTGGGATTCTGTGATTCTCTAACCGACTGCACTGCAAACACGCATCGTGTATAAAACTGAGGCTGGTTGAATGCCCGTGTCTTTCTTCTGTATATTTCTCCCGGAATATTACACTCAAGGAATTGCAAGCGCTTTGTGTATTCAACTATCCCCCCTGTGATAAACTACTTTATCCGCCGATGCTCAAGTACCCCTCTCGCAGACATATCTCTTCTTTCAATAACTCAGTCTCTTGAGATCAAATCCCGTTTCCTTAATTGCGCTGCCGCAATCAGCGCGGCTATTCTTCAGGAACGAGGCAGACAAGAAACCTCATCTCCTTTTTGTGAAATCACTGCCCTTGTTTCCGAGCCCCAGCCGGGCGGTAGGAAATAATTAAGCTCCTCTCTTGCAAGGCCGGGGTCTGCTGTGTTGCCAAGTAGCGGGTGGCTTGTTATGCTCGCTTGATCACCCGCTGCAGCAGCACCACGGGGAGTGCGTGGCCTGCGTGTTTGATCCCCGCACGTGGGGTGAAACAGGCCAGGCACAATGGTTTTGTGTTATTTACTTGGACTGACAAATCGCCAGGAACTTGTTCCATGACAGAGCGATCGTGCAGGGGGCGGGGAGCTCGGAGAGTGGGCATTGGGCAGGACGGGTGGGCGCTAACGTGGAGATAACTGAGGTCATTGTCATTGGATGCATCAGCTGTCACTCGTGTGAAAGATGCTGTCCGTGACAGTGCGTGGAGGAGGGGACGGCACTTCACCCCCCCCCGGCCTTACCATCAGCATCGATTGGCTCCCTTCACTGACAGGCACAGTCCCGAGGCTAAGGACTGGACAGGCTGTGGAGACTGCCCTCCCAGCCGGGGTCCCTCCAGGGCACAGTTGAAACAGATCGGCCAGGACGCTTGCTCCGCTGTGCCCAGCTCTGTGGCTAGACAGACGAGCTCATTCTGCTACTGGTCCAGCACGAAACATAAGAACGGCCAGACTGGGTCAGAGCAAAGGTCCATCTCGCCCAGGCTCCTGTGGTTAGAGATCCTAATTCGAACGACCTACTCCGTGCCGCGTGTAGCCGCGGGCACGGAGTTCGAACTAAGGGCATTTAAAAATGGCGCCCGCCCGGCAAGATGCAAATGAAGCCCAGGATATTTAAATCCCGGGCTTCATTTGCAACTTCGAATGCCTACATTAACCACCCTAGTTCGAACTAGGGTGGTAGTGTAGACATACTCTCAGTCTCCTCTTTTCTAAGCTGAAAAGTCCCGGTCTTTTTAATCCCTCCTTCTAGGGCAGCCATTCCAAATCCCTGAATATTTTAGTTGCCCTTTTCTGAACATTGTCCAGTGCCAAGCTATCGCCAGGAATGCCAAGAAAGGCGCTATCACAAGAAATACTACTGCTGCTGGTGATACCAAAAGGGCTCTCAGGGACGTGTGCCACCCAGGGAAGTCCCTGCACTCTGTGACCACGAGCACTTGGCTTTTGTCGCTGCTCTAGCGTCAGACAGCTCCTCTCTCCTTCTCTGGGCAGGTTTCTAGCTCATCAGCGTCATTGCTTCGTGACCGGTGGAGGGGCTGTGTGGAGCTGGGACAGAGAGGGCGAGTAGCTGACGGAAAATGGGCCACCGGAGCCAGGCAAAGTCCCCCGGGGACGCAGCACAGGAGGGGGTGGCTGTCTGGGATGCCACTGGGCTGTCTGCTTCCCAAAGGGAGATACCCTCTGTCCTGTCCCTGAGGGCTGCCTTCTCCAAAGCAAAGGGAGCTGGAGATCTGCATGTCCCAGGGGTGCTTCAGGACACGTGTGGCATCCAGCTGGTTCCTGTGGCCTCCTGGCATGCACATACACGGCCTGGTTCTTTTTCACCACCTATCCCGTGGATGCAAACGTGGCAGGAAGTCGCACAGGTCTACAGCAGGTGAGGCCTTCCATGGCTTTCCTGGCTCCCCTCATTCCCCTCGGCTGCCCGTCCCTCTCCGCTACTGAGCCGTGCTGTTCAAAACCCCGCCGCTCCCACCCAGGTGTCAGCCACCCTGCCAGCCACTGCGCCATTCACCCCAGTGACGCCTGCGACCTCCTGTTTGCTCCAGCAGCCCGGCTGCGGAGGGTACTCCCGCTGGCACGCTGTTACAATCCCTAGGGGGGATTCCATAGCCACCCCCCCACTCGATTTGAGTGCCCCTTGCCATGTTCAGGGTACTAGCACTGGAAGGACCTGCTGGCCATGGGGGTGGGGACCGGTCTAGTGTGACTCAATCAAGAAAGGTGCATTTCTTCAGTGTGTGCACACACATGCACAAACACACACACACACTGGCCAACAATGCTCCTGAGATGCCTTCCCTTGAACCGGGCAGGCAGCGCACAGTCAACCTGTGGAACTCCTTGCCAGAGGATGTTGTGAAGACCAGGACTTTACCAGAGTTTTAAAAAGGGCTAGATACATGCATGGAGGTTAGGTCCCTCAATGCTTATGAGCCAGGATGGGTAGGGAGGGTGTCCCTAGTCTCTGTTTCTCAGGGGCTGGCAATGGGCGACAGGGGAGGGATCACTGGATGATTCCCTGTTCTGTTCAATCCCTCTGGAGCATCTGGTATCGGCCATTGTGGGCAGACAGGACACTGGGCTGGATGGACCTTTGGTCTGACCCAGTCCAGCTGCTCTTATGTGGGATTCTGCCACATCTGCAACTTGCCGGAGCTCCCAAACTTCTGGCAGGCAGCCAGCCCAGAGCACAGCTCCAGCACAGCTCCCGGCTCGAATCCGGCCAGAGTCGTCGCTTTGATGAAGAGGGCTCTTTGCGGTCCCCAGGGTGCTTGGGAGACAGTATGTGCAGCCCAGCTCCCGGGCGGTGGGGAAGCAGCACATTTCCGACCGGAGCTAGGAATGCTAATGGACTCATTTCTTCTCCCGAGACAAGGACATTATTTCTGCCCCCAGCTGACCTCTGGACCACAGGGACACGGTAAAACAACGGCAGAGTGTTAAAAAAAACCCCAACACAGCCGCACGGCAGCCTTCCAGGTAGCCATCCCTGGAGCAAGGGCAGCGGGGAGATGGGTAGTAGGGATGGGGTAAGGGGATGGGTGTCACGAGCTGGAAGCAGAACTGGCTCATCACGCAGCCAGTTTGAGTTCGCCTAGGTAGGAGGAGAAGGCAGAGGGCAATGAGAGCCTTTCTATATGGAACATAAGAATGGCCAGACAGGGTCAGACCAAAGGTCCATCTAGCCCACAGTGACCAATGCCAGGTGCCCAAGAGGGAGGGAACAGAACAGGGAATCCTCATGGGATTCCTCCCGTCACCCACCGCCAGATAAACAGAGGCTAGGGACACCATTCCTACCCATCCTGGCTAACAGCCGTTGATGGACCTGTCCTCCATGAATGTATCTAGCTCTTTTTGGAACCCTGTTAAAGTCCTGGTCTTCACCACATCCTCTGGCAAGGAGTTCCACAGGTTGACTGTGCGCTGCATGAAGAAAAACTTCCTTTTGTTTGTTTTAAACCTGCTACCTATTCATTTAATTGGGTGACCCCTAGTTCTTATGTTCTGGGGGCAAGTAAGTTACTTTTCCTTATTCACTTTCTCCACACCGGTCATGATTTTATAGACCTCTCTCCCCTCTTAGTTTCCTCTTTTCTATGCTGAAAAGTCTCTGTCTTTTTAATCTCTCTTCCTATGGCACCCGTTTCAAACAGGGCAGGTGTCTCTAGACAAGAACTTGGGTCAGATGGGATATCAGGCAGGACTTTTTAATCTCACAGAAGGCCACTGGCATGGGGGGAGGGGACCTTCTGAGTAGAACCCTGCAAATAAATGGCTCTCTGCATTATATCGGGAGGTATCGGCGGGGCTTGGGTGGAAGAGGGTGGGGCCTGGGCAGAAGGGGGCGGGGCCAGGACCAGAGGCTTGGAAGTTCCAGCCTTTTGACTTTCTCCTCACAGTGAAGCTCTTCCATACCTCTAATGCAGCAGTGGAGAACCTTGTTTGGGTTGGGAGCCACTAACCCACAGAGATAGCAGCTGAAGCCCACCCACAAGTGAGAAGCAAAAAACCGTCCCACACCGCTCCAACTGATGCCCCACCCACAGCAAAAGCCTCTGGGGCTTGCCCAGCTACGGCTGCTCCTTCTTCCCGTTTCTCAGCTGCCCGCTTTGGGAAGGGGTTCTGGGGCTTGCCCAACTCTGGCCACTCCTTGCAGCGAAGACAATGGGGCGGTCTTCCCCTTCCCTCCCACTCCTGCAAGGGATTTCCCCTCCCCTGCTTCCCTTAGGTCCCACATGCCTTCTTAATGTTAAGGAGGCATTGCTGGCAGCCTGGGGCTGGGCTGCAAGATGCTGCTTGCTGCAGCCACCCTAAGCAAGGAAGGCTATGTCTGCACTCCCGGCTTCTTGCACAAGAACAGCCATTCTTCCGCAGCGCATCGACACTGCCCGCCTGCTCTTGCTCAAGAAAATTTACAGTACGGCATGGTAAGAGAGAGCGTCTTGCGCAAGAGCTACGCTCTTTTCTAACAGGTGTAAGCTCTCTTGCACAAGAGCTCTTGCACAAGAGGGCAGTGTGGACGCACGGCAGGGACTTCTTGCGCAAGAAAGCCCGATGGCTAAAATGTCCATCAAAGGTTTCTTGCTCAAAAGAGCGTCCACACTGCCAAGGATGCTCTTGCGGAAAAGCACATCTCCCACATGGCAGTGTGGACATTTTCTTACGCAAGACTTCTTGCACAAGAACCCTTGCGCAAGATGTTCTTGCGCAAGAAGCCACCAGTGTAGACATAGCCTAAGAGTTTCCTCCCATGAGCAGAATGGATTTTGTGTTGTGCACCAGTACTGAGTTCATGTGGCTTGTTTGGATGTGTCACTGTGGCACCCAAGTTATTAATAAATATTTTACAAACCTTTACCTTTTCTCTCTGCTGCCACAGCTCCTCCCCTTGCTCCATCAGCTCCCCTGGTGCCTGCTGCCCCCCAACTCCTCACCCTCCTCTGCTATCCTGACTCCTGCCCCCAACTCCTCACCCTCCTCTGCTATCCTGACTCCTGCCCTTTTCACTGCCCTCAGCCCTCCTGGCCCCCTCCACCAGCTCTTCTCTCCCCCCCCCCCCCGTGCCCACTCCTCCAGTAGCCCCACTCTGATCATGTGAGCTACCCCTCCTCATCCCCTCCCCTAACACCTCTCTCTACACACCTGCCCTGCCTCTCTCCTCTGGTGCTGGTCCCTCCCCTGCAGGTGTCTGCCCTTCTGCTTCACCCCCAGAATCCCCTGGCACCTGCACCTTCCCTTAGCCCTGCACCCTCCTGGTGCCTCCCCCTTCCCTTACTGCCCCTGCCCCCTTTTTCCCTGATGCCCACCCCCTCACCACTCTCTGCCCCCATTCCCCTCATGCTCCTCTGTGCGCTCACACATGACTTGCTCCATCCCCACCTTTCTCATGCCCACCCCTTCTTTCAAGCCTTCTCCCAGCACCTCCCTCTCTAGCCCCCCATGCCCTTACCCTCTCCTCTCCCAGCATCACCCTGTCCCCCCTCCCACTGACACCTCCTCTCCTGCCCTTTTCCTCATTGTCTGCACTTGGCCCCCTGGCATTTGTCTCTCCTCCACCCTGTCCCTTGGTGCCTTCCCCTTTCTTCCCCCTCCCGCTCCGCACAAGCCCCTTCCTCTCCCACCCCTTCCCCTATTTCCCCCTCCCCCTCCTCCTCTGCACAAGCCCCTTCCTCTCCCACCCCCTCCCCCTCGTTTTCCCCCTTCCCTACCTTCTGCTTTCCACTTTGCGGGGCTGGAGTCTGCGCTCGGGCCCCAGACTCCGAACCCGGAGCTAGGCCGAGGGGCGCAACGCAGCGCCGAGCAGTTTTAAAGTCCTGGGCCGTGATGTCACATCAGCAGCAGCGCGCGCCGGCGAGGGGGAGCCGCACTGAGAGCCGCGCACGGCAGGGATGGTCTGGGGCCGAGAGGGATGCTCTGGGGCCGGGGTGGGAGAACATGCGGAGAGGCCGGCAGGTGGCAGCCGGGGACCGCTCCAGGCAGAGCCGGGGGAGAGACCCAGCTCCAAATATTGCTGGACCAGGGCCCCCACCGGCTCCGGTGCTTATCATCCGTCCTGGCCGAGTGGTGCCCCAGAAATAGCGGTGCCCTACGCAGCTGCGAACTCTGCGTATGTCTAAGGATGTCCCTGGTTATGACATGGCCTGGGGTTGCTGCGGCTATTTAAAAGGCTTGCGGCTTTGGCTCTTGGCAGCTGTGGCCAGGAGCCATTTAAGTAGGATCCTGCGGCCCGAGCCACCGCCTGGAAATTCGGTGGCATGGGCAGCAGGATATAAGTAGCAAGCAACCAGCTGCAGCCCCCAGGCTGGATCCAAGTCTTAGGTGGGGCAGATTTTGCCCTTAGGTTGCATCTTGCCCAGCCCCAATCTAGCTGATACTTCCATGTACCAGGCCTAACACATGGAGCTGATCATCCCAGACTCTGCCCCGTAGACGGCAGTGCTATTCACATACGTTACGCTGCTCACCATGCAGTTGATCAACGGTGGTTGACTATCCCTCTCTCCCCTCTAACGAGAATGCGTGTCTTCAGCGGGTGTGCATTGATGTAGGGTTGTCAAAAGCAGCGAAGGGAGTTTGGAGCCTGGCCCTCATTGATTGCCAAAATCCCTTTTGAATTAACCCTCCCCTGTTCGTTACTTGCAATATCTTTCATCTTCCCCCCGCCCCTCCTTGCAACCAAAATAACATCTTAAAAATTGTGTTTCTTCACCCGGGTGCAAACAGAAAAGGGGACCTGGGCCTGATAAGAAATTCAGTCAGTTCCTTGGAAACTATTCTCTGAGCAATGAATTGACGTCCAGCTCATAACATACACAGGGAGGGGTCCTGTGGGGTGAAATCCTTGCCGTAAGCACACCGTTCCCAGGCGACGGGGTTTAGCGCACGGAATAGGCCTCCGGGGCACGGTTGCAATGCAATTCAGTGGCGCTTTGCACCCGGTAATTCCCATGTGGGGAATTTTCATGAGTCTCCCTTTGACATATTGGCCTAAAGTTCTGCGAGTTTCGAGTGAAGCCCTGCAGTGTAGACCTACCCTTTGAAGCTACGTCTACACAGCTTCCCTCTTCCGCAGAAGCCTATGCAAATGAAGCACGAATTAGCATATTGCCGTGCTTCATTTGCATAATGAATTAGGAGCCATTTTTGTGCAAGCGGTTTTTGCGCAAAACCCCCCTCTTGCGCAAGAGCCGTTCTTCCTCGTTTTTCCAGGAAGAATGGCTCTTGCGCAAAAACCTCTCGTGCAAAAACGGCTCCTAATTAAATATGCAAATGACGTGTGGCAATATGCTAATCCGCGCTTCATTTGCATCTGTTTTTGCAGAAGAGGGAAGCAGTGTAGACGCACCCTCTGAGTGCAACCCCTGTGCCTAGCTACCTCTTTAAGAGACTCCTGGGGGGAGTGAGCAGTGTGTGGGTCACTGTTGCTGGGCCGATTTAGCCTCCACACCCAGAAGCTTGACCCCAGGAGCCAGCAGGCAGGGCAGCTGCTTTGCTACCGGCCTGGTGTCCGGGGTGAGCTGGGCGAGGCCGAGCCAGGAGCAGAGAGCAGGCTGCTGCCTCTCGCTCTGCAATAGGTAGGGATGCTGTTAACCCTCCACCAGGGCACATGGGCAAAGCTGGTTATAGCCAAGGGAAAAATAACTTCTTCTTTGGTCAGTGGCATAGCGAGAGGGGGCAGTTGCCCCGGGGTGCCACGCTGGGGGGGGGGGCGCCACCTTAGTCCCCCTCCACTCCCCCTGTCATCCCTCAGCTCGCCTGCTCCTCCTCCGCCCGCCGGCTGGAGCCTCCTCCCCGCCTCTGTGCCCGACCCTCCTCCATCTCTGCTGGTGGGTTAGTGCATGCGGGGGCCCGGCCCCAAACTGGAGGGGGCGGGGGAAGACGCGCTACAAGCTCCCTCCCCTCCTCCCAGGTGGGGCTCAGCCGTGCACCAGGTTCAGGGCCCCAGATTTTGCCTTTGCCCCTGGGCGCACAACACCCTTGCTGCACCTCTGTCTGTGCTCACTGGGTGCTTGGAATGTTGTTTGGATTTTAGCCCAGCTGTTCTAGCTACTTTCTCCGCCAGTGTGATCCTTCAGCTCCTCTTTCCATGCAGCACTGGGGAAAGAGGCATTTCTGTTGTGGTGTTCTCCGTGTTTGTGTTTGCTTGTAACGGGGTTTTCTTTCAGCCTGTTCATTTGTGAGTTAACTGACAGTGAGCTGGCTGGCTAGACGGGATCCACAGCAGGGGAAAAGGCTGCCTGGACTCTAAGGGTATGTCTAGACTGCATCCCTCTGTCGGCAGAGGGATGCAGATTAGGCAGGTCGACATTGCAAACGAGGCAGGGATTTAAATATCCCGTGCCTAATTTGCATAAAAATGGCCGCCAAGTCGTGCTGGCTCAGCACTTTGTCAGCACAAACCGGCAGTCAAGACGGGGATCGGTCGACGAGGAAAGCCTTTGCCGACCGATCCCTTATGCCTCATGAAACGAGGTTTACAGGCTCGGTAGGCAAAGCCTTTCCTTGTCGACCGATCCCCGTCTTGACTGCCGGTTTGTGCCGACAAACAGCTGAGCCGGCACGACGTGGAGGCTATTTTTATTCTAATGAAGCAGGGGATATTTAAATCCCCGCTTCATTGACTATGTCAGTATGTCTAATTTACATGCCTCCATCGGCAGAGGCATGTAGTCTAGACATACCCTAAGGGTACATCTACACAGCAGGTTTCTTGCACAAGAACTTTTTGCGTTCTTGCGCAAGACCGCATCCACACTGCCATGGACGCTTGTGCGCAAGAGAGCTCTGATGGCCATTCACAGAGTGGCCATCAGAGCACCTGTGCTTTTTCCGATAGGGGTTTCTTGCGCAAGAAACCCCTGTTGTCTGTCCACACACGCCTTTGTGCTCAAGAGCTCTTGCGCAAAAAGGTTTAATCCTCGTAGAAAGAGGAATAACTCTTGCACAAAAAGCCCTGTCTTCTGACGACCTACTGTACTTTTTCTTGCACAAAAACATGTTTGTAGTGTGGACGCTTGGCAAGTTTTTGTGCTAAAATGGCCGTTTTTGCTCAAAAACTCTGCAGTGTTGACGTAGCCCAAGGGTGCACCTACACAGCAGGGCTTACCTTGAAATAAGCAACGCAAATGGAGCTACGTCAATTGCGTAGCTTATTTCAAAATAGCTTATTTTGAAATTGGGAGCATTTACACTGCACTTATTTTGAAATAGAGCCCTCTTCCTCCGGCTTCCCTTACTCCGCGTACAGTGAGGGTTACAGGAGTTGGAGTAAGAAGTCCTCCAGCTGGGCAGTATGTCGACGCTATTTCAAAATAACTGCCTGCTATATAGATGCAGACCAAGTTATTTTGGAATAGCGCTAGTCTTTCGAGCGTAGGCCTTTTCCAGCTCTGGCGACACCAGCTGTGATAATCCCAGGGCTACAGATGCTGAGGGATACCTCATTCCTCGGGTCAAAGAACCTAGGCTGCGTATATAGAAACATCACGGTTGTCCAAGTGGTCCACCCTGGAACCTTCAGGCTTCAGCTTCACACATGCTAGCCCCTACTTGCTGAGCAAATGGGGCAGCCCTGCCAGCAACTGGCTGGCCCTGGAAGTTATGGCAGCCTGCTATTAAAGAGAGACAGGACACTAGGAACTAAGCCAGCAGGCTACACGTCCACCGAGACAGCTGTAGCAGTTTGGTTCGTTGGAGAGCCCTTATGAGAACGGCCAGACCGGGTCAGACCAATGGTCCATCTAGCCCAGTGTCCTGTTCAGAGGGAATGAACAGAACCGGTCAATTAGTGAGTGATCCATCTCCTATTGTCCATTCCCGGGCAGTCAGACGTTTGGGGACACCCACAACCTGGGGTTATGTCCCTGACCATCTTGGCCAATAGCCATACATGGACCTATCCTCCATAAACTCATCTAGCTCTTCTTTGAAGCCTGTTATAGCTTTGGCCTTCACAGAATTCCCTAGCCACGAGTTCCACCAATCTCCAAGGAGGGTGAGAAGGGTATAGTCATAAGAACAACAAGAACAGCCAGACTGGGTCAAACCAAAGGTCCATCCAGCCCAGTGTCCTGTCTGCCCACAGTGGCCAATGCCAGGCGCCCCAGAGGGAGGGAACAGAACAGGGAATCATCCAGTGATCCCTCCCCTGCCGCCCATTCCCAGACTCTGACAAACAGAGGCTAGGGACACCATCCCTGCCCATCCTGGCTAATAGCCATTGATGGACCTGACCTCCATGAATCTATCTAGCTCTCTTTTAAACCCTGTTATAGTCCTAGCCCTCGCAACCTCCTCAGGCAAGGAGTTCCACAGATTGACTGTGCACTGTATGAAGAAAAACTTCCTTTTATTTGTTTTAAACCTGCTGCCTATGAATTTCATTTGGTGGCCCCTAGTTCTTATATTATGGGAACAAGTAAATAACTTTTCCTTATTCACTTTCTCCACACTACTCATGATTTTATAGACCTCTATCCTATCCCCCCCTTAGTCACCAAACTAAGGGCCACAAAATGAAATTCATAGGCAGCAGATTTAAAACAAATAAAAGGACGTTCTTCTTCATACAACGCAGTCAACCTGTGGAACTCCTTGCCTGAGGAGGTTGTGAAGGCTAGGACTATAACAGGGTTTAAAAGAGAGCTAGATAGCCATTGATGGACCTATCCTCCATGAATCTATTAGCCAGGATGGGTAGGAATGGTGTCCATAGCCTCTGTTTGTCAGAGGCTGGGAATGGGTGACAGGGAAGGGATCACCTCTTTTCCAAGCTGAAAAGTCCTAGACTCTTTAATCTCTCCTCATATGGGACCCGTTCCAAACCCCTCATCATTTTAGTTGCCCTTCTCTGAACTTTTTCTATTGCCAGGATATCTTTTTTGAGATGAGGAGACCACATCAGTACGCAGTATCCAAGATGTGGGCATACCATGGATTTATATAAGGGCAATAAGATATTCTCCGTCTTATTCTCTATCCCTTTTTTAATGATTCCTAACATCCTATTTGTTTTTTTGACTGCCGCTGCACACTGCATGGACGTCTTCAGTCCATGCAGTCCAGGAGGTATCGTGTGCAGAAAGTTTTCAATAAACTGAAGATTACAGAGGGCCACCAGAAATTTGAGGATCCAGGTGCAGGACCACAGGGACCGTGTAGACATAAACAGGGAATAGCCAGTGAAGAGGAAGGAATAGATCGGCAACACTGAAAGGAGACAGCAAGAGGAAAAGGAGAGATGGACGGGTGAGGCTATAGTTACCAAAGGAGCTGAGCAGAGTGTCTTGGGAGCCGGTGCATGCAAAGCAGCTAGGAAACTCGAGACTGGGAATCTGCCAAGGAAAGGAGAAAATTGCATTAAATCTTATTTGTCTTTAAACAAAGTGTTCTAATTGCTAACAAAGGCCTTTCGAGCAAATTGTAGTGAAACGGAGTTATTCTGATCAATTTACATAGTCAAGCAAATTACGGAACGAGGCTGAAAGAGTGCCAGATACAACAGAGAGAGGGGAAGGCAGTAATTTGGGGGAGGAAAATTACTTGATGGCTTGAAAAGAAGAATTATGAAGCATGAGTTGGAGGCGCGGTGTGCAGGCTAATCGGCATGCAAAATGGGGCCGAGATTTTAAACTTCATTTGAAGGTCTGATTAGGGTAAAAGAAACAAGAATTGATTAGGCAAATCAGATCCAGCAAGCATTAACTCAGCCCAAGTAGCCCTTACTATGCCCAAATCTGTCCCTGACCTGTGTGCATCTAGGATCAACTCATGCAATTGCTCCCGTTGACCAAAAGCTGGTCTTATGGTCCAGATGATGTCTTGGGTCGGCTCTGTATTCAGTTCCTGCGTTGTCTGTGACCCTGGGCAAGATATTTTGGATGGAATCCTTAAAACTGCTCCAAGTTTCCTCCCATTGCAACTGCTAAGTGCTGTCAGGAGTTCGTTCCTTCAACTCTCTGTGCCTCAGTTCTAAACCGCGATGAATAATTAGGGCTGGCTAGAAAGCACCGAGGTTTTGTCATTTGTTTTTGTTCCACGCTGGAATGAAAATGAAACCTTTCACAAATGTCATGAAAAAACACAAGCCATCCCAGACTAGCCAAGAGCTTCGTGCATGCGGCACTCGCCTAGAACGGGAGAGACCCAGCGTTCAGGTCCAGCGCGCCATCATGAAGAGCAGCATCTTGAAGTGAGGCCTCCCACAGCCCAGGTGAGTCCCTGCAGCCCAGGTTATTAGCTGATCTGGGGCGGGGGCAGCCCCTCTGTCTCCTGACATTTCAGCCGGAGCTCTGAGACCCCCTTCTCGGGGAGTTTTGGGGACACTGACACATTCCTGCAAAATGTGTTGGTGTTGGCGAACAAGCATTTGCGGATGAAAAAATGGTGTGTAGGAAAATCCTTCCCTAGCTCCATGTTTATGACTACATGTGGCAGTCTTGTCTCTTCCGTTGTCAGCTCTTCGGGGTGGGGACTGCCGCTCATTACAGCACCTACCACAATGGGGCTCTGGACATGCTTGGGACCGCTACATGTTTTGTTTTATTGTGATGGGGGCTCTGCCCCACCCTGTCCCATAAGGGGTTCATGGAGCCCTACAAAGGCTGCTCAAAAAACATCCAATAGGAGAAAGGCTGTGAGGAGCAGCCAATCAGGGCCTGGTAGGCCCATATGAGAAAAGGAGCAGAGCAGGATCAGTTGCTCACTGGAGCTCAAGGAGAAAGAACTGTCTGCCTTGTAGATGGAGGAAAGCTAGCACCCTGGGCAAAGCAGCGCTAGGCAAGAACAAGGGGTGGGGGGGAGAGAGACAGAAAGAGAGAGAGAGAGAGAGACCTCCTGGCTGACTGCTAAGACTAGCATACTGAATCATAGAATCATAGGGCTGGAAGAGACCTCAGGAGGTCATCAAGTCCAGCGCCCTGCCCAAGGCAGGACCAATCCCAACTAAATCAACCCAGCCAGGGCTTTGTCAAGCCAAGACTTAAACACCTCTAGGGTTAGAGACTCCATTACTTCCCTAGGTAACCCATCCCAGCGCTTCCTCACCCACCTAGGGAAATAGTTTTTGCTCATATCCAAGCTAGCCCTCCCCCACTGTAACTTGAGCCCATTGCTCCTCGTTCTGCCATCTGCCCCCACTGAGAACAGCCTCTCTCCAGCCTCTTTGGAGCCCCCCTTCAGGAAGTTGAAGACTCTGAGGTAAGGGTAAAGCAGGTGCTGGGGCTGTGGAGAAGTAGAAGTGGCACAGGGAAATGTTCTGAGGAGTATGAGGGGATGAAACATTTGGCTGCCATCTATGGGTCCTGGGTCCCCCCCCACTTACTACTGAGGAAGTGGATGGACAGTTGACCTGCAGTATTAGCCCTGGAAGGGGGAACGCAGAGTGTGGTACAGTCAGAGGGCTGTGTCATGAGGAGGACACCACGGCCCAGTAATGTGGGCCTGGGAGCAGGGGACATGGGCTGAGTGAGCGTACTGACCTGTGGAACTGATCCCCAAGGTGACCAGCAGGAGGCACTCGCATGGTAAATGTAGCCCCCAAAGTGCATGTAATATATAACAGTCCCAAAAGAGCCAATACAAAACTCTAACATGGGCCAATAGTTGCCTGCGTGAGGACCACTCCCATGATTCAGGATCTGTAAGGACCTGGTTCTTTAGGGCCTATCCTGCTCTCCGGCAGGCAGGTGTTACTTTGTGGAGTTCATCTGGATGTACCGAGAGAAGCACCTGTCTCTAAGTTCACTACTATGCACCAACTGTAATCCTGTACCTGGCTATTGCATGGAGGAACATTCAGAGGAGCACTTAGGAGAGGCTGGAGAGCGCAGCTAGAGATAATTTTTAATAATGTTTACTTGTCAGAGCACAGGAGAGCGTGCGGAGTGCTGTAGGACTGGAATTTGTGTGCCCGAAGAGGAAGATAAGGGGAAGGATTTAGAGCATTACGGTGGCATTGATGTTCTCGGGAGCTGTATTATTAATGTTTGCAAGGCACTTTGAAAATGAAAAGCACCGTAAATGCGCTAAGTGTCACATTAGCAGGCGCTCTGGAAGGGGAATTAAAGTAGGAGAGGACACGTATTGGCTAGCACCGTGCAGAGAGCTTGCGGTTGCCAGAGAATTCTCAAGTGAGATTCATTCGAAGGGAGCAGGACTGGCCAAGGTGCATTCAGAAGCAAGTGCAGACCAAAAAGTTGGTGGCACCCGATCTTTAATCCTGGATGGGAAAGTCCCATTAAACCATCTAGCCTTTTTCGCTGGGTCTAACGCAACGCAACGCAACGGGACCACCCAGCCCATTTTGCTGGGTACAACACAACTCAACAGGACCATCCAGCCCGTCTTGCTAGGTCCAACACAACTCAACAGAACCATCCAGCTCGTCTTGCTGGGTCCAACGCAATAAAACAGGACAATCTAGCCCGTTTTGCTGGGTCCAACACAATGCAACGGTACCATCCAGCCTGTCTTGCTGGGTCCGACGCAATGCAACGGGACCATCCAGCCCATTTTGCTGGGTCCAACGCAACGCAACAGGACCATCCTGCCCGTCTTGCTTGGTCCAACGCAATGCAACAGGACCATCCAGCCCGCTTTTCTAGGTCCAACGCAATGCAATGGGACCATCCAGCCTGTCTTGCTGGGTCCGACGCAATGCAACGGGACCATCCAGCCCATTTTGCTGGGTCCAACGCAACGCAACAGGACCATCCTGCCCGTCTTGCTGGGTCCAACGCAATGCAACAGGACCATCCAGCCCGCTTTTCTAGGTCCAACGCAATGCAATGGGACCATCCAGCCTGTCTTGCTGGGTCCAACGCAATGCAACGGGACCATCCAGCCCATTTTGCTGGGTCCAACGCAACGCAACAGGACCATCCTGCCCGTCTTGCTGGGTCCAACGCAATGCAACAGGACCATCCAGCCCGCTTTTCTAGGTCCAACGCAATGCAATGGGACCATCCAGCCTGTCTTGCTGGGTCCGACGCAATGCAACGGGACCATCCAGCCCATTTTGCTGGGTCCAACGCAACGCAACAGGACCATCCTGCCCGTCTTGCTGGGTCCAACGCAATGCAACAGGACCATCCAGCCCGCTTTTCTAGGTCCAACGCAATGCAATGGGACCATCCAGCCTGTCTTGCTGGGTCCAACGCAACGCAACAGGACCATCCTGCCCGTCTTGCTGGGTCCAACGCAATGCAACAGGACCATCCAGCTCGTCTTGCTGGGTCCAACGCAACGAAACAGGACAATCTAGCCCATTTTGCGGGGTCCAATACTGGGTCACAAAACATCTTCTGAATGCCCCATGACATGGGACTTCTGCCATTTCCTTTGGGTGACTGTTCCATCAGCAATCAAGGGAGAGACACCAGCATCCTGAGGCCAGCCCCACGGTGGTATAAACCACTGACTTGAATGGAGCGATGCTGATTTACACTGCCTGGGGATCTGCTCTATTGAGTTTGGATCTGAAGATGAACTTGCTCAGAGCTCAGAACAGGACTCGGAGCCCGAGGGGTGGCTGGAGCCCGAGGGGTGGCTGGAGCCATCACTGGCATGGACCTCAGCAGAGTTACCCTTGTGCATGCACGCCTCACACTGATGCACGATGAAGTGATTATTCCCTTTATTCGGCACTGTTGAGGCCACATCTGGAGCATTGTGTCCAAACGGATGACAGGGGAGAGATCACGTGATGACTGCTTGTTGTGTTCACTCCCTCTGGGGCATCTGGCATTGGCTACACTGGGCAGACGGGACACTGGGCTAGATGGACCTTTGGTCTGACTCAGTCTGGCCACTTTTATGTTCTTATGTTCTTATTCTGGGCCCCCCACTACAGAAAGGATATGGATGCATTGGCCAAAGTCCAGTGGAGGGCAACCAAAATGATTCGGGGGCTGGAGCACATGACCTACGAGGAGCGGCTGAGAGATTTGGGCTTGTTCAGTCTGCAGAACAGAAGAGTGAGGGGGAATTTGGTAGCAGCCTTCAACTCCCTGAAGGGGGGTTCCAAAGAGGCTGGAGAGAGACTGTTCTCAGTGGGGGCAGGTGGCAGAACAAGGAGCAATGGGCTCAAGTTGCAGTGGGAGAGGACTAGGTTGGATATTAGGAAAAACTATTTCCCTAGGTGGGTGGGGAAGCACTGGGATGGGTTCCCTAGGGAGGGGGTGGAATCTCCATCCCTAGAGGTGTTTAAGTCCTAGCTTGACCAAGCCCTGGCTGGGATGATTCAGCTGGGATTTAGCAAAGACATGGCCTCAGACTCAAACCTGGTGGAGATGTGTGCCTACTCTCCCTGCTTTTCTGTTCCCCTCGGCATGAGATCTGCCCTGTCCTTCAAGACTGAAATTCCGCAGGGCAGGGGACCTTGGGCCGGATGCTGATCTCTCTTGCACCAGTGTAAGTTCAGAGTAACTCCAGTGACATCAACCAAGTCGCTCTGGATTTACAGGAACCTAACAGATCAGTGCTCACGTGCAGTCAGGCAGTGACACAAAACCTCATGAGAGCAGGATCCTCTCCTAGAATCATAGAGCTGGAAGAGACCTCAGGAGGCCATCAAGTCCAGCCCCCTGCCCTAGGCAGGACCAATCCCAATTAAATCAACCCAGCCAGGGCTTTGTCAAGCCAAGACTTAAACACCTCTAGGGTTGGAGACTCCACTATTTCCCTAGGGAACCCATTCCAGTGTTTCACCACCTGCCTAGGGAAATAGCTTTTCCTAATATCCAACCTAGACCTCCCCACTGCAACTTGAGCCCATTGCTCCTTGTTCTGCCACCTGCCCCCACTGAGAACAGCCTCTCTTCAGCCTCTTTGGAACCTCCCTGCAGGAAGTTGAAGGCTGCTATCAAATCCCCCCTCACTCTTCTCTTCTGCAGACTAAATAGACCCAACTCCCTCAGCCTCTCCTCGTAGGTCAGGTCTTTCTTGGCCTAAATGTTCAGCCAGGAAGCCCTCAGTGCACTGTTGATTCTGCAAAAACAGATTCACAATCAACAGGAACCACGCTGGCCATCCAACCCGACTTCCTGCAGAGCACAGGCCAGAAACTCTCCGTTAGTGACCCCTGCGCCAGAGGGAATTATTACCCCTCATTAGTAATTATTACACACAATTGTAATCAATGCTGCTATTTCGTCCTTTCTGCTCCCTCCTGCCTGCCAGGGTTCGCCTGGCGCTGAGCTGCTGCGGGCTGCCGGCAGGACACACGGTGCAGCCCCATCCGTGCCGTACAGCCGCATTATCGCCTCTTCCCTCCGCGACGCGATGCCCGTTCCACGCAGACCAAATTACATTCTCGCAGCCCAAGTGCGGCACAGTCCCCTAATTCATATTTGCTGCCTGCTATCTCTCAGAGGCTTGCACCCTGCAAATATTTGTAGGCTGTTATCACGTCTCCTGTGAGTCATCTCTGAGCCAGGCAAGACGTGTTTCGCTCTTTTCATCTTCCCTCGTAAAGCTAACCCCTCCAGCCCCAGCGGGTGTCGGACGTACTGCCCTGCTTTGAAATGCCATCCGTTTGCCAGTGCCCCTTCTCCTGAAAGAAACAGAGCATCTGAGGCTGGAGAGAGGCTGTTCTCAGTGGGGGCAGGTGGCAGAACGAGGAGCAATGGGCTCAAGTTGCAGTGGGGGAGGGCTAGGTTGGATATTAGGAAAATCTATTTCCCTAGGCGGGTGGGAAGCGCTGGGATGGGTTCCCTGGGGCGGGGGTGGAATCTCCATCCCTAGAGGTGTCTAAGTCCCGGCTTGACCAAGCCCTGGCTGGGATGATTGAGTTGGGCTGGTCCTGCTTTGGGTGGGGGCTGGACTCGGTGACTCCTGAGGTCTCTTCCCGCCCTGGGAGTCTATGATTCCAGGCAAAGTGGGGGAGGATCCACTCTCCGCTCTGTAACTTGGCAGCTTTTCACACAGAGCCCCGCATCCCATCGATCTTCGGGCCGCCACATCACATGGCAAACGCTTCTCTGCTGGCCACCGGCTCCCCAAGTTGTTCTCCGACGCCGGTTCGCTGGATCGCCTTGGATTTCTCAATAGCCCAGGCAGGTTCTTCTTTTATTTCCAGCCCTTCTTCCCGACCTCACTGGGTCTCTTGCAGTTATGACTCCATCCAGGCTGGTGTTCGCAAGGCCTCCCGGTGCACGCCGGAGAATGTAATTAACACGCCGTTTCCCTCTTCTCCCAGACCATTAATAAATATGCTAAACGAGGCCACTGCCTTGCTGTGCTCTGCACAAGCCGATGCTGAACAAGACTTGCTTTCAGCCGCACGCTGCGTGTAAGGCAGGCCCTGCTCCCCACTGTAGCTAATTCCCTTCCGCACCAGCAGCTGAGCTGAAATTGATTTCCCCTTACCCTGACACCTGCATTCCTTCCCCTACTGCCTGTAATGAGGGCACGATGAGACAGCAAGGACACCGAATGAGGGAAATTAACACTTTTAAAGGCTGCAGAAAGCAGGATGAGGGGAAGCGGCTGGGAGCCACTTGCAAAGCCCGGCGCCCACTTCTCGGTTGGAGATTGACGGGGTGAGCAGGTAATTCAGTCGACGGGACACTGGGGAGGGCTTCCTAGTGCCACACAAGTGGGCGCCCGAGTCCAAAGCGAGCTGGAAAACAAGGGCAGATAAGTGGGTCGGTGCAATTCAAAGCTGAGAGGTATCAAGCAATTAGATCAGGGCGGATACATTGGAAAACCTGCCTCATAGCGCCCGACTTCCAGAGCTCAATCGAGTTATTTTAACCAAGACTAGGCTAAGGGGTGACTGGGTCTCAGCCTGTCGGTCTCTGCAGTGGGACAGACAATTAATAACAGGCTTTTCAATATGGCCTGGAAGGGTACAGCGCGCTCCAGTGGCTGGGAGCGGAAGCTAAGCCCACTTGGAACGGCAAGAAGGTGTACATATTGAGCAGCGAGAATAGTTAGCCCTTGGAGGAAGTATCCCAGGCCGTGGTTCATTCTCCAGCCCTGACCGTTCGTGAATCCAGGTCGGAAGGTTTTGTTGCCAAACGGGCTACTCCAGGAATTATCTGGGGGCACTTCGCCGCAGACGACGTGATCCCAGAGGGCCTGTTGGCCTGGGGAGCTAGGGAGCAACTGAGATCTAAGTGTCACTGCTCTGAGAGGCGGGCGTGGGAAAGGAGCTGGCATGGAGAGGCCGGGAGCTGGAATGTCACCCCCTCTGCTCCTCGGGGCTCCCCATGCAAAAAGAGTCCTTGGGTGTCTCCCTCGGCACACATGCTGCTCAGGGCCTTGGGACCTGTAGTGTTTCCAGGTTCCTGGAGCCCCCATCAGCCTGCCAGGCTGGCAGGAAGCCAGGCAGGTTTCGGATGGAGCCCTGGCAGGCTTACCCTGGCGCCTCCCTGGCATTGACCCAGCGGCAGGAAGCCCTTGTGATTTCAGCCCACCAGCAAATCCTGAAGCACAAATGGTTCCTTGGATGCTTTCCAACCAGGTCTGCCGAGGAGAGACAGAGGGATAAGGGAATCGGACTCTGCCCGAGCGACGCAAGGCCTGCATGACACAGGGCAAGGGCCCTGGGAGGGGGCCTGACAGGCCCGCTGATGAGGGGGGCAAAGGAGGCAATTGTCCTGGGCAATTTAAAGGGGCCCCTGTGATTCCAGGTGCTGGCGGGATGGGATCATTGGATGATTCCCTGCTCTGTTCCCTCCCTCTGGGGCACCTGGCATTGGCCACTGTTGGCAGACAGGACACTGGGCTGGATGAACCTTTGGTCTGACCCAGTCTGGCCGCTCTTATGTTCTTGCTGCCCAAGCCCCACCCCTCCCACCTGAGACCCCTCCCCTTCCAGGAGCCCCTCCTTCCTCATCTTGCCCCGGGGGCCCGCGAAGGCTGCCTCGTTATGAATCATACTTTTATTTTATTATCGGTGTCGCTGATTCTGGCTGTTGAGTGGGTGGCTTTTATTTCCCTCGGCTCCTGGGCACAAAGGGCTCCCCCTCCGTGCGGGGAGGCAGGTCACCTTGGCCAAGGAGAGAGGAGTGTGTGCTTGTTTGTTTCCCTGGCAGATAATTAGCACTGCAGGCAGGCAGTGACCCGGGACAGGGAGCTAAGTTTACACACAGCTCTGCCCCCCTCCCACCCCGCTAGTCTCTCTGGGCTGCTACTCTGCAGCTCACTCACCTTGAGGGGCAGGGGGGGGGAAGTGACTTTTGTCTTCCCGCTGTAGCTTTGATCACTGTGAGGTGGTGTCCCATGGCTCCCAGGGCTGCCCCCCCCACCCCCTGTCCTCACTAAATGATGATTAGTGGGTACTGGGCTTCCTCTGCAGCCAGTAAGCCTCTGGGGTTTGCATGTACAGCCAACCTTAAGCAGCAGCTGGAAAGTGTGTGTGTGTGTGTGTGTGTGTGTGTGTGTGTGCGTGCGCGCATTTGCTTGAGCAGGTGTGGGTGTGCATATGCAGGTGTGCGTAGGACTGCATGTGCAGGAGTACATGCGTGTAGGTGTGTGTGGGCGTGTTTGTGCATGTGGTGTGCATGTGCATGTAGGTAGGTGTGTGGGGGGGTAGGTTTGTGCCTGTGGTGCGCATGTACATGCGTGTAGGTGTGTGTGTGGGCGTGTTTGTGCGGGTGGTGCGCATGTGCATGTAGGGGTGTGTGTGTGGGTAGGTATGCATGCATGTGTGCGTGCACGGACGTGTGGCATGTGTGCATGGGTGTGTGCGTGTGTGTGTAGAACTACATTACTGTAATATTAGGGATGCAAAGTCCCAAAACCAAACCTGCCCAAGTTAGGAAGCCCCAGGAGGAAGGTGGCCTGGGCAACCTTAATCTGAGCCCCTGGCGTACATGCTTGTTAACGGTCGTTAATTGCTTGGTCATGCACGACATTGCCACCTCCTCGTTCAGTGCACGGGGGCCTGAGACTCAGTAAGTGACTAATCCTTCAATATTCTTTTTATACCCAGGTCTGCAATGCATGGGGCCAGCCTGTACTCCTGCGCCTTAGCCAGCCCCGGCCGGAATGCAGAGTCATCCCCTCGTAGCGCACCAGACCAGGAGAGATGATTAAGAGGGGATAAAATCATGGCTAGTGTAGAAAAAGTAAATAAGGACATTTTATTTACTCCTCATAACACAAGAACTAGGAGGGTCACCAAAAGAAAGAAATTAATAGGCAGCAATTTAAAAAAAAAGGGAAGTTTCTCTTCATGCAGCACACAGTCAACCTGTGGAACTCCTTGCCAGAGGATGTTGTGAAGACCAGGTTCAAAAAAGAGCTAGATAGATTCATGGAGGTTAGGTCCACCAACCAGGATGGGTAGGAATGGTGTCTCTAGCCTCTGTTTGTCATAGGCTGGGAATGGGGATGGGGAGGGATCACTTGATGATTCCCTGTTCTGTTCACTCCCTCTGGGGCACCTGGCACTGGCCCCTGTGGGCAGACAGGACACTGGCCTAGACGGGCATTTGGTCTGACCCTGTCTGGCCATTCTAATGTTCCTCTGTTTTCCCCATTGCCCCTTTCCCCCTATCCCGAGCATATACCATCTGGTCTGTCTCATCCCCCCCGTCCCCTATTTCCCCCCTTCAGAGCCTGTCTTTGCTTCATACTCTTCTTCCTAGGAAATCAGACCCAAATAATAAGATCCCAAAGAGTTAATGGTGCTGGCCACAATGTATTCAAATGATGGCTACTGTTCAGCACACCTACCAAGAGCTTGAGACGGGGCTTTGATATCTTGAAACCACCAACCCCCATCACACCCTGACCCAAGCTAGCTCTGAGTTTTGATGCTCATTCGGTCTCAGAGCCTACTGCGGGATTGTTATAATATAGTGTTTATGGGCCATCTCCTCAGTGGGTATAAACCCATGCCAGTGGCTTGCCCAGCACCAGTGTGTGAACCAATGTCTTTACCATTCAGCCCCCGGAATATTTGACACGGTGATCTCAATCCCCATTATCCTGCAGGTTTCCCTCTTGGTGGATTTGTGACGGTGGTGTAGGTTTGCCAGGTGTCCAGTATTGACTCAGACAGTCCGGTATTTTTGCCTCCTGTCCAGTAAAAAAAATTCAGAAACTACCGGACACCTCAAATGTCCGGTATTTTCTGATTTTTTTTCCTGGCCAGGCGGCGAAAATACCAGACACCTGGCAATCCTACAACATATTTGGCAACTGGGCCAAACCCCCGGCCTCCCACCCCCGGACCCCCTGCTTCCCTGGTTCTGCAGGGAAGCTGCGTTCTAGCTTGATTAAGAAAACAAAATGGCCACCGGCAAAAAGTCTAAAGACCAAGGGGAAGCAATGCCTTCCCTGGGTCTTAGTGCTCAACCTCTCCCCTGTTCCTATCCCTGTTCTGACTCTGCAGACACTCTGAAAGGGTCCATGCTGTTTTAATGTGGTTTTGTTGTTTAATTTTTATTTTGTTTTTGCTTCATAACTCTCAGAGTCCTTTTTTTTTTTTGTTCAACAACTTTGGTCTCCCCCCTCTTTTTTTTTCCTCAACAGAATTTTTTCCCCAGTGCTTTTTTTTGGGGGTGGGGGGGAGGGGAAGGTGTTCGGTATTTTGGTTAAACCATCTGGCAACCCTACGGTGGTGGTGGTCACAGAAGACCCTTGGGGGGCTTCCCGGGGTGCTGGCAAGGCCACTGCCACTCGCCTTCCTGCTCTCTGGGGCTTCTCACCGCCCTGTCCTGCTGGGCCAGCTCCCTGGTCTCCCCCAGCCAAGTCACAGAGCTGAGATCACTGCTCCACCCCCCGTCCCCCCACCTCCCACCCGAGGAGCAATACAGACACAAAAACTCTTCAAGTCCAAGGAAAATGCAGTTTTGGGCCCAGCCTCCTGGGATACCCCTCCCCAAATGGGATCAGACCCCCCAGTAAATTATTTGGGTAAACCCCTTTAACACTGAAAGGGGGAATGTGCACACTGGTTGCTCCTCCAGGTACCAATTATTTACACTGGGCCTGATAGCGTAGATAAAAGTGATTTTATTAAGTACAAGCAGTGGGATTTAAGTGGCTGTAAGTGAGAACAGGCGGCGCAAAGTCAGTTACAAACTTAAATGAACAGAAAACGCTTAATTCTCACACTGAAACCTCAGTACAAACATATTACAGCCTCACCCTAAAACTGTCTCTTCTTCCAGCTAAGCCTCCAAACCAGGGATGTCCCTCTCCCCGGGGTCTCTGTTTCACTTTCTTGAGAGTGTCAGGCCACCTAAAGACAAAGACACCGCTCGCTTCCCATTGTTGTGTAGATTCCACTTTGGTCAGGAATTCTGTTTCTACGTTGCACCCTTCCACGGAAAGTTACCCGGCCAGGCCCTACCAGTTAGGGAGGTCATGTGACTTCGTAGAATCATAGAACACTAGGACGGGAAGGGACCTCGAGAGGTCATCGGGTCCAGTCCCCTGCCCTCACGGCAGGACCAAATACTGTCCAGACCATCCCTGATGGAGATTTATCTAACCTGCTCTTAAATATCTCCAGCGATGGAGATTCCACAACCTCCCTGGGCAATTTATTCCAGTGTTTGACTACCCTGACAGTTAGGAACTTTTTCCCAATGTCCAACCTCAACCTCCCTTGCTGCAGTTTAAGCCCATTGCTTCTTGTTCTATCCTCAGAGGCCAGGAAGAACAAGTTTTCTCCCTCCTCCTTGTGACAGCCTTTTAGATACCTGAAAACTGCTATCCTGTCCCCCCTCAATCTTCTCTTTTCCAAACTAAACAAACCCAGTTCTTTCAGCCTTCCTTCATAGCTCATGTTCTCTCGACCTTTCATCATTCTTGTTGCTCTTCTCTGGACTCTCTCCAATTTCTCCACATCTCTCTTGAAATGCGGTGCCCAGAACTGGACACATGCCTCCAACTGAGACCTAATCAGCACAGCTTCCTAAAACCAACCACTGCTAAGATGTAAGGACAAAAGGGGCTGTTTACATAGGATTGCCCAGAAACTGAGGCATCCTCTCGGAACACCCTGGATGGCTTGCCTTTGCACTTTGAAACCCATAAAGCATCCCCTACGCCACAGGTCTAACTTTACACCCAAGCATGAGACATCCCCCAAAATAAGATAGACAGGCCCAGCGGATTAAGAAGTGAAGAGCGATAGGTTGCCTGAGGCAATTTTTCCCAAGCGTTTTCAAGTTATGCATATCTGTGTCCATAAGTCCATTTCATAAATCATGGGGAGGGGTCCGTCCCAGGATTATTCATGGCCATGGTGCGTTGAGCAGTGGTGTGCAGACCCCCACTCACAACGCTGCTTCAATCTTTCCCCGGACAGCTTCCAGCTCCCTCCGCCCAGCAATGTCTGCAGGTATCCCCAATTGTCCCTTCCAATGCCTATCACCCCCACACTTGTCCAGGGCCAACTTCATTTGCCCACTGATTTGTGCTGCTCTCCGTGAATTTTCCTGCCATGCTATTCCCTTGCCTTCTTGTGCTGCTGTTAATACTGGACACCCCCCCACCCCCCACCCTAATGGTGATCTCAGGGTCTCTCCGCTATTAACCTCTCTGCAGAGGACTGGCCATTTACTCCTTCCCTTTCCTTCCGATCTTTTCTCGTCTTTAATCTGTGGCTTGGCTTTTGCTCTCATCCTGTGGTTACCAAGTTTCCTTAATAGCCTCCTGTGAGGGACTTGATCAAAAGGCTTTTGAAAGCTTAAATAAATTATACCCACCACTTCTTCACTCTCTGCTATCCTGTTAACCCTTTCAGAGGGGTCTTGAAGTCAAGTTAGGTAGGCAGAGCCAGGGGAGGGGCACTGCCTGCCCTCTTCATCCATTCCCAAAAGAGGTTGCTCACTTTATCTTCCTCATCTTCTTTATCTTCTTCTTTGTCCCTGTAGCCAGGACAGAGCCAGAGTTGGGCGGGACACAGGTTTCCTGTTCAATGAACATTTCTGAGCTTTCAAAAAATCTTCTTGTTCTGCATCAGGATGAAAAAAAATCAATGTTTTTGAAATGTTTGCAAATCAAAAATCGGAAAGACTTTTTTTTTTAATTTTTGCAAATCAAAAATCAGAGCTATCATTTCTTAATGCAGCGCACAGTCAACCTGTGGAACTCCTTGCCAGAGGATGTGGTGAAGGCCAGGACTTTAACAGGGTTCAAAAAAGAGCTAAATACATTCATGGAGGTTAGGTCCATCAATGCTTTTTAGCCAGGATGGGTAGGAATGGTATCCCTGGCCTCTGTTTGTCAGAAGCTGGGAATGAGTGACAGAGGTGGGATCACGTGATGATTCTCTGTTCTGTGAACTCCCTCTTGGGTACCGGGCATTGGCCACTGCTGAAGAAGGGATAATGGACTAAATGGACCTTTGATCTGACCCAGTACAGCCGTTCTTATGTTCTTAATCAAAATGTCTCCTTTTGATAATTTCAGAATGTTTCATTTCAATGTTGATCTTTTAAAATAAATATTTGTTGCTGTATATTAACTTACATTTCCAAATGCAAAGTCATTTTGACCCCACAAACATTTTTTTAAATATGCAAGCAGGATGTTTGACAACTTCAAAATCCTTCCCCCACCCCCACCCCCCCCACCCCAGTGTTTTTGAAAATGGAAAACTTGTCAGACCTGATCTGTTCCTGCAAACAGTTTTGGTTTTGAAGACAATCAAAGTTGAGTCCAAAAATTCCCCCCGCATCTCTAGTCACAACCTCGCAGTCTCCACTCCACTATACCCCACCAATCCATCCTACTCTCTCTAGCTATTTCTAGACGGCAGGCTTCTTTTGGAAGAAGCTTTTTTGGATGAGATCTTCTGAAAACACTTCTTCCGAAAGAGAACGTCCACACTGCCAAAGTGCATCAAAAAAGCGATGTGCTTTTTCGAAAGATAGCATCCACACTGATTGGACGCTATCTCGCATTTAGGTTGTGATTAGTTTGAAATCGTGGCATTTTTCTGGCTTCTGTTACACAGGAGGTCAGAGCAGTTGATCGCAATGTTCCCCCTGGCCTTGGAGTCTATGACTCATCCTGATGCCAGGTGCTTTGAAGTCCTGCAGATGCAGAACCAGCTTAGCTGAGTCTCTCTGCCCTGGTCTACACTAGGATTTTATTTCAAAATAACCACACACACCGCTCAGGTCGAATTTGTAAGCGGAGCGTCCACACGACCAAGCCCATTATTTCGAAATAACAAGCCGCGGAATTTGAAATCTGGACTCCTGCTTTTCATAGGGAGTAATACTAATTCCAAAATGGTTATTTCGAAATAATGGCAGTGTGGACGCACCGGTGCCACTATTTCGAAATAACTGCTCCCCAGAGTCATTCGAACTAATTACTCCCCTGTGCTTCCTGGGGCTTTAATGCAGCCTGGAGTCCATGCAATCCAGATACAATTCCTTCAGATCCGGTCTTTTTATCCCTTCCTTCCCACCCCCACGTGCTCTGAGTTGCAAGGAGGAGAGACCAGAACAACTAAGTTTGTTCTCTTCAGCGCTCCACAAATCTGCCTGCTGTTGAAGGGCTTTCCCTATCGGGCAGCATGCAACGCCTTCTGCGGGAGACCGACCTGTTACATTAGGTAATGCCTCTCTCTGGCGGGTGGTTTTCACAGTCAGAGGCTTCCAGTACAAACGCGCAAATGTCACCTTCTAATAGGGGATGCAGAGGTGATCAGTAAGATTAATGTTTGCAGCCACTCACAAGAATTCAATGAAGCCTAAACACTAAGCCCATTTTATAATGCAAATACCTCTTTGTGTTGGGACCCACGTCCGGCCCAGGCCATGAGGACCTTCCCCTCTGGGGACTGCCCTGCCACAGTGCCCCACACTCTGGGGTTCTCCCCCTCAGGGAACCCTCCAATTTCCCTACACCCACCTTGCCTCAGTGACCCTACTGCCGGTCATCATCTAGCCCCTTACCTCAGGGGCAAGCTGCCGTCTGACATGGCCACTTGGCATTGGCAGGGGGGTGTGGACCTGCTGCCTTTGTCTATCCTGGCTGCCCCCCTGCAGCCCTAGGACCCTCGGGCCCCTGTCGCTGGGCCTCAGCCTGGGACTGCTCAGACTGGAGCTCCCCTGGCTCATCCCGCCGTTCCCCAGCACCCCTCTGTCCGTGGTACCCTGGCTAGCAGGCAGCAAGGCCCTTCTCCCTCATGGGCTGGAGTGAGAATTTGCTCAACCTGGCCAGCCATCGCTTTTATACAGCCCTGCTGGGCTCTGACTGGCTGCTGCAAGGCCTCTCAGGATTGGCCTATAGCTACAGCCCTTTCCCCGGGGCTGTTTTAACCTTTTTTATGTTTGGAGGAGGTGACCACAGAGTCAACCTGTGGAACTCCTTGCCAGAGGAGGTTGTGAAGGCCAGGACTGTTTGTCAGAAGCTGTTCACTCCCACTGGGCCACCAGGAACTGGCCATTGTTGGAAGACAGGATACTAGGCAAGATAGACCTTTGGTCTGACCCAGTATGGCCGTTCTTGTGTTGTTATGTACACCGTGTTTTAAGGTGAACATAAGAACAAAAGAACAGCCAGACTGGGCCAGACAAGAGGTCCATCTCTCCCAGTGTATCCTGTCTTCCAACAGTGACCAATACCAGATGCCACAGAGGGAGGGAACACAACAGGTAATTATCATGTGATCCCTCTCCTGTCATCCATTTCCCGACAAACAGAGGCTAGGGACACCATTCCTACCCATCCTGGCTAATAGCCATCGATGGACCTGTCCTCCATGGATCTATCTAGCTCTTTTTTGACCCCTGTTAAAGTCCTGGTCTTCACAACAACCTGTGGCAAGGCGTTCCACAGGTTGACTGTGCACTGCATAAGGAAAAACTTCCTTTTGTTTGTTTTAAATCTGCTACCTATTAATTTCATTTGATGACCCCTAGTTCTTATGTTGTTCCACAGGTTGATTGTGTGCTGCACAAGGAAAAACTTCCTTTTGTTTGTTTTAAATCTGCTACCTATTAATTTCATTTGATGACCCCTAGTTCTTATGTTATGGGAACAAGTAAATAACTTTTCTTTGTTCGCTTTCTCCACACCAGTCATGATTTTATAGACCTCTATCATATCCCGCCCCCGCCCCCTTAGTCTCCTCTTTTCCAAGCTGAAAAGTCCCAGTCTTTTAAATCTCTCTTCATATGGGACCCGTTCCAAACCCCTCATCATTTTTGCTGTCCTTTTCTGAACCTTTTCAGTGCCAATATATCTTTTTGGAGATGAGGCGACCACATCTGTACGCAGTATTTAAGCTGTGGGCATCCCATGGTTTTATACCGAGGCAATATGATCTTCCCTGTCTTATTCTCTATCCCTTTTTAATGATTCCTAACATTCTAGTTGCTTTTTTGACTGCCGCTGCTGCACATTGCGAGGATGTTTTCAGATCTCTCTCCTGAGTATTTTGTAGCTAAATTATTCCCCATCATATTGTACGTACAGTTGGGATTATTTTTTCCAACGTGCATTACTTTACATTTATCCACGTTAAATTTCATTTGCCATTTTGTTGCCCAGTCACCTGGTTCAGTGAGATCTTTCTGAAGCTCTTCATAGTCGGGTTTGGTCTTCATGGTCTTGAGCAGTTTGGTGACATTTGAAGCGTTCGCTCTGTAACTCTGCTCGCTGGACAGGACAGGACAGGAACCGTGGGGAGTGTGCCATACTAGAGCCCAGCAGGAGGGGTTCTCTCTTGCCCATCCACCCCAGAACCACCAGTGTGGAGCACCAGAGAACCAAAGACTTTGTGGCTTGCTTCCCCTGCACTCCAGCCTGACGCAGAGGAGACATGCCACTGAGTTCTTCCCGATGGCTGAGTTTGCAACTCACAGCAGAAGCAGGGAAGAAAGGACAGCCCTAAGGAGCAGGAACTGTGTCTTTGAGGAGCAAGCATCACTCAGCCTAAGCCTCCTCAGCACTCCACCTGGGCCAGCCCATACAGAGCAACCTGCATAGTGCTCTGAGCTTTGGTGTCAAGAGACCGTCTGGCACTGGGCCAAGCCTGCCTGGGTGACAGGGCAGCTCCGAGAACCCCAGGGGGCTGTCTGGACCCCATGGCGTGGTTGTTGCAGTGCTTGAGCAGTGTCTGCTTGATGGGTGGCGAAAGCTTAGTCGAGAACCCACAACCAGTTTGGGGGCCGCACCCAGATTCCTGACAGCCTGCCCTGAGGCTGGTACCCAGACGCTTGCACCCGCTTGACTGTGTCTGTACACTGTGATAGATAGATAGATAGATAGAGGGGGTGTGTGGGGATAGATAGATAGATAGATAGACAGACAGATAGAGGGGGTGTGTGGGGATATATAGATAGAGCGATAGCGAGATAGATAGATAGATAGAGGGGGTGTGCAGGGATAGATAGATAGAGGGGGTGTGCAGGGATAGATAGATAGATAGATAGACAGACAGATAGAGGGGGTGTGCAGGGATAGATAGATAGACAGACAGATAGAGGGGGTGTGCAGGGATAGATAGATAGATAGATAGACAGACAGATAGAGGGGGTGTGCAGGGATAGATAGATAGAGGGGAGTGTGGGGATAGATAGATAGATAGGGCGATAGAGAGCTAGAGAGATTGTATGGAGAGAGTTGGGGGGCTTGGCAGAATTCATTTTTTATCATTTCAATTGAGAGTATCAATGTCTATTTTTTAAACATTTTGTCCTATTGTGTAGATTTACTTTGTATGCGGTGGCACTGCATTATGGAGTTAAAGCTCTTTAAAAATGTGTATCTATTTACATTTTCCCCATGGTAGGAAATTGAGTGGGGGGGGGTGTCAGATCTTGCGGGTGGCAGACATGACTTATTTAATGATGGTAGGTATTGAGATTCAAAACAGTCAGTCTTTGGAACCATTCACACACAAATTATCAACAGCACACATCAGCCACCCCAAGTCAATATCCTTAAAACAAACCCTAATAACTTCTCCCGCCGCATTTTCCTGACTTTGCCGACCTGTAAACCCTGATGATTATCAATGGAAATTCGTTTTCATCCGTGTGCGTGTGCGTGTGATGAAATCAACGTGGGGAGATAAATATCTAACCCTTCCGAGCGGGTAGAGAGAGTTTGTTAAGCACTCTGTATTGTTTCAGGCAAAGGTCTCCATCATGTCCCCATGTGTCTGAACGCCGGTGCCTTCTTCAGATTGCTTTGGCAGAGCCCCTTTGCATGCTCTCGATTTGCATGCTGTGCTGTGCGCCCTGATGGCACACAGTTAACAATAAACAATAATAATAACCTGGCTGTGTATATGTGCTTTAATGTCCCAGGTAGCGTGCGTCTGAATACCTAATGCCTGGCTGATTGTTATTCACTCTGTCTTCATTGTTAAAAAAAAACACAGCACAAACCCACAACCCTATAGTTAGAAAGCGAGATAGGGTCTGCTTAATTTCAGGCCATTATCTCCCGGTAATTGCTGGAAGGATTTCATTCAGTGCGAGTGCAATGGAAGCAAATCAATTTTCCCTTCCCTTATGGAAGGGAAAAAAAAAAAAGCTGTGTTGTTCTTCAAGGGGTTGGGGCTTTCAGTCCGCGGCTGGGAGCAAGAAGCAGGCCTCTTTTGTCAAATTCACATTTCATTTCCAGAGCGTGCTAGGGCCGGGATGTAAATTTATAATGAGAAAAAGGGGGAAAAACAAAGAGAGTGCACCGGGGAAATGCTAATGAAGGAAAATGAACAGGGGCTGCTGCAGAGGAGCAGACAGACAGACAGACAAGCATCTCCGGGGGGAAGAAAGAGATGCCAAGGCAAAAAGAGAGATACGAGCAGAGACGCATGCACAGGAACGCACAGACGTGTCCCTGCACCCATTTGCGCACCTAGGGTCGCTGTGCACCGCATCTCTGCTCTGGCTAGCAGTGTGAACGCTGCCACATGAAGTAGGCCCCCAAATCCATAGGCTACGGGTGGCCCTGTAAGCTGGGTCCTTGTGCAGCCGCTCAGGAGAAATACAGATGCCGCCCACCAGGTTGGTGTGTCTCCTGGTGGTGCACATTCACACGGACCTTGCTGCACACAAACAAATTTAGTCCACACACAGGTGAAAAACACCATCCATGGATGGGAAAGATTGGAGGGGACATTGGTGTACGACCCCTGGGAGAAACATGGATAGACACAGAGAAAGCAAAATGCACACACACCCAGAAGAACATAAGAATGGCCAGACTGGGTCAGACCAAACGTCCATCTAGCCCAGTGTCCTGTCTGCCCACAGTGGCCAATGCCAGGTGCCCCAGAGGGAGGGAACAGAACAGGGAATCACCCAGTGATCCCTCCCCTGTAGCCCATTCCCAGCCTGACAAACAGGCTAGGGACGCCATTCCCGCACATCCTGGCTAATAGCCATTGATGGACCTAACCTCCATGAATCTATCTAGCTCTTTTTTGAATGCTGTTTAAGTCTTGGCCTTCACCACATCCTCTGGCAAGGAGTTCCACAGGTTGACTGTGCGCTGCATGAATAGAAACTTTCTTTAGTTTGTTTTAAACCTGCTGCCTATTCATTTCATTGGGTGACCCCTGGTTCTTAGTTCTAAGACCTGTGTGAGTCTCACACACTCAGAGAGGCAGACAGCCAGCCAGCGCGTGAGAGACAGAACCCCCCCCCCCACACACACACACGCTGGCTCACGCCCAGAAAGACAGGCCCAGGCGGCCCAGTTGGGCAAGTTGAGGGGTGCCCCCCCCATCACTTCAGTGCTACACGAGGCAGCTTAGTCCCACACAGAGGTCTGGCCTGGGTCCGGGCCCTTGGAATCTGACTGGGCCCTCCTGCTGCTATGCACTCTCCCAACCATGGTCCTGCTGGAATGCAGCGGGCACAGCCAACGCCAACCATTACCAAGGGGAAATGGCGAGAAGGCCAGAAATCGGGCCCGATTCCACCATCCTTGCTCCAGGGATCCCTACTGACCTTCCTCTCGCTAGCCTCTTTGGAACCCCCCTTCAGGGAGTTGCAGGCTGCTCTCAAATCCCCCCTCACTTCTCTTCTGCAGACTAAACAAACCCAAATCCCTCAGCCTCTCCTCGTAGGTCATGCGCTCCCGCCCCCGAATCATTGTGTTTGCCCTCTGCTGGACCCTCTCCGATGCGTCCATGTCCTTTCTGGAGTGGGGGGCCCAGAACTGGACGCAATACTCCAGATGTGGCCTCCCCAGCACTGAATAAAGGGGAATAATCACTTCTCTGGATCTGCTGGCAATGCTCCTCCGAATGCACCTTAATATGCCGTCAGCCTTCTTGGCTACAAGGGCACCCTGTTGGCTCGTATGCAGCTTCTCATCCGCTGTCATCCCCAGGGCCTTTTCTGTCGAACTGCTACTTAACAGTCGGTCCCCAGCCTGTAGCCGTGCTTGGGATTCTTCCTTCCCAAGCGTAAGAATCTGCCCTTGTCTCTGTTGAACCTCCCCAGATTTCTTTCAGCCCGACCCTCTAATCTGCCTAGGTCATTCTGGACCCGATCCCTGCCCTCCAGCGTATCTACCTCTCCCCCAGCTAGTGTCATCAGCAAACATGCGGAGGAGGGTGCAATCCATCCCCTCCGCCAGGTCATTAATACCGATGTTGAACAAAAGTTCTACCCAGGCAGATCGTGCCGGTGGAAACAGCCCCCCTCGCAGGGGCCTGATTCCCCATCACTCCACCCCTGGTGCCTCATTTTACACCGGGGTACGGAGAGCCTGGCAACGGCCAACAGGCACTTAGGCGTCTGCATTGGTGCCCCCAGCCTGGGCTGACACCCCCGCCCTAGCGTGGTTGGAGCTGGCCCACTAAAAATAGCATCGGAGGCCTGGCAGCGTGGGCACAGCTAGCATGCGTGTGTCCTCCTGAGCTGAGAGTTGCATCCCCCTGCCCGTCCTGTTGTGGTCTAGCCCAGGGGTTTTCTAACGATGGGGGACCCAGGACGGGGCGGTGGGATGTCGGGCGCTGGGGCTCGTGGCTGCAGGGGGATCAGGTGAGCAGTGGGGGGGGGGGCCTAAGGCAGCTCCCTGCCTGTCCTGGCACCGCAGACTGCGCTGCGCCCCAGAAGCGGTCGGCAGCAGGCCCAGCTCCTAGAAGGGGTGGGGGATGTGCACAAGGCTCCGTGCACTGCCCCTACCCCAAGGACTAGCTCCGCACTCCCACTGGCTGGGGACCTGCTGCCGGCTGCTTCTGGCCGCAGCCTGGTCTGGTGCCAGGAGAGGCAGGAAGCTGCCTTAGCACCCCCCCCCTTACCCCCACTGCACCGCTGATTGGGAGTCGCTGAAAGGAAGCCCCTTCTGCCCCAGCCCTGCCCCCAAAGCTGGAGCCCCCTCCTGCACCCCAAAGCTCCCACCCTCAGCCCCACCCCGGAGCCCCGCACCCCAGTCGTATTATGTTGGGTTGCAGCACCTAGAATTTTCTTCAACTGGGTCAGAAGAAAAAAAGTTTGAAAGCCACTGCTCTCGACGGGCACATCCGTCCCACAGCTCCCCTGCACCTCCCCGAGACAGGCACCAAGCCTCCCGCAGACAGTCCATGGTGCAAATTCCTCCAGTGAGACGCTGAAACACCGTCAGAGCAGACGTGACCCTCTCTGTGCCCATGGAACCGGCGCTGGGAAAGCACAAAGAGAAGCCCCTCTGAAATTGATTCTTACCTCATATCATTAAAAAATAAATTGCCGGCACGCGCTAACATAAAGTCAGAATCAATCTTATTTTTTAACACCCAGAATAACCTAATGAAATTCACGACTGAGTCAGAGTACGGTGCCGACCCCGTGGGAATTGATTACCCAAATTGAATGGCTCAGAGCTGATAAGAGGAATTTGGAATAAATCTTACTTTTAACGACTCCCTTTTTATGCGCCTGAAAAAAGGAGAAGATTGATTCCAATCAAAACTTCTTCTCAAAAGTGCGAGAGTTTCGATTTGTCGCGGCGCTTTTTTGGCGGAACGGCAGAGTCAGTCGCGCCCCTTGGTATGCGCTCCCCAGAGAGGAAAAGCGGGAGGCACAATATTTCTGATTTACAGCTCCAAATGAGACGGCAATGATCATGCTAATCAGGGCGAGAAGCGGGGAGGGGGGCCCCTCAGGCGGAGGGGTGCTCCTAGCTGCTGATTATGTGGAGGGAGATGCTGTTTAGGAGCAAAAGGTTGTGAGTTTTGCTGGCAGCTACTTCACTGTATTGCAGGGGGTTAGCTACTGCGTTCCCTGCTGCTCCAGGGCTGGGGTTCCCCCGCCCCCAGCTTTGCTGCTGGCCCTCACTCCTGGTCTGCAGTCCCCCGTGCCCGGCTCTGCTTATGTCCCGCAGTCGTGATCTGCCGCAGCCGTAGACATCCAGTTTTGGCAAGAGTTGGGATTAACTCACATGATTTGCATTTATTTTTGTGTTCAGACAACCCTTAGGTTCATTGGTGAACGAGGCATTTTCGGCCCTCCTCTAAGGAATCACAGAATCCTAGCAACTAGAACTGGAAGGGACCTCGAGAGTCATCAAGTCCAGTCCCCTGCCCTCACGGCAGGACCAAGCACCGTCTAGATCGGGGGGGGGGGAGGGGAAAGGCCTCCGTGGGCAGGACCAAGCACCGTCTAGATTGGGGGTGGGGGGGAAAGGCCTCCGTGGGCAGGACCAAGCACCGTCTAGATCGGGGGGGAAAAAAGGCCTCCATGGGCAGGACCAAGCACCGTCTAGATCGGGGGGGGGGGGGGAAAGGCCTCCGTGGGCTGGATCTGGCCCACAAAGTGGGTTGATCTGGCCCGCAAAGGCTCTGCCGCTCCCACGCCCCCTGGCCAATCAGGGCCTGGGGGCTGGAGGAGCGCGCTAAGTTTCCTCCACCCTGCAAGGAGCATGCGGCACTTAGAAGTGCCACATGCTCCTGGCAGGGAAGGAGGAGACTTCACGTGCTCCCCCGCCCCCAACCCTGATTGGACTGGGGGCAGAAGGGGGAGCACAAGAAAATCTCTGCCCACCCCATAGGCATGGGTGCCTAGGGGGAACCTCTATGTAGGGGGCAAAGACTTCATGCACTCCCTCACCCCCAGACCAATCCTGGTCTATGGGTGGGGAAGCAGGGAAGTATCCTGGCCCCGCCCCTTCCGGTGCAGCCCATGGCCACTCCAAAAATTTCTGAAGTGGCCCCCAGCAAAAAATTATTGCCCCTCTCCCCCCGGTCTAGATCATCCCTGACAGGTGTCTGTCCAACCTGCTCTTAAATATCTCCAGAGATGGAGATTCCACAACCTCCCTCGGCAACTTATTCCAGTGTTTCACCACCCTGAGAGGTGGGAAGTTTTTCCTAATGTCCAACCTAAACCTCTCTCGCTGCAGTTTAAGCGCATTGCTTCTTGTCCTATCCTCAGAGGCCAAGGAGAACAATTTTTCTCCCTCCTCCTTGTGACACCCTTTTAGATACCTGAAAACTGCTCTCATGTCCCCTCTCGGTCTTCTCTTTTCCAAACTAAACAAGCCCAATTCTTTCAGTCTTCCCTCAGAGCTCATGTTCTCTAGACCTTTCATCATTCTTGTTGCTCTTCTCTGGTCTCTCTCCAGCTTCTCCACATCTTTCTTGAAATGCGGTGCCCAGAACTGGACACAATCCTCCAACTGAGACCTAATCAGTGCAGAGCAGAGCGGAAGAATGACTCCTCGTGTCTTGCTCACAACACACCTGTTAATGCATCCAGAATCATGTTTGCGTTTTTTGCAGCAGTGTCACCCTGTTGACTCATATTTAGCTTGTGGTCCACTCTGACCCCTAGATCTCTTTCTGCAATCTCTGCCAAAGAGCAAGGATGGTGAATAAGGCCAATGGGAGATGCGAGAGGTTCAAACGCAGTCTCGATCCGTACCATCTGTGCCACATAACATTAGCTGGGAACTTCTCCCCTTGCCCTGGAATATTTGTGCCAAACATGAATTTCTTTTCATTTTCTTCCACATCAATTTTTCAGGATTTTTTTTGGGGAAAAATCCAGACATTTTGGGGGAAAAGAAAGATCAGGATAGTTTCTGGTTTTAGCAACTGAAAAATGTCTGTCTTTGGAGTGTGTTTGAACCAAAAAATGACAAAAAATTTCAAAAAACATGGGGCAAAAAGGGGCTTTGGGTTTTTTAACCAAAAACCTCCCTCTAAATGTCATCAAAATTGGATACTGCCCAGGGGTACTTCTGTGTGGCAACAGAGCCAGGCCTTGTCAAGAGTTGTTTGGAATGAAAAATCTGACCCGCTCTGGCACCAGGCCTGTGGGGTTTGAGTGTTGGCCTGGCTCCCAACCCATTTGTGCCAAGGGCAGGGCTGGCCCCAGGCATGTCGCTCCCCCTAGCAAAGGGCGACAATCTGCGCTTTGGTCTGTACCAGGGTGGATATGAGAGAGGTCTATAAAATCATGACTGGTGTGGAGAAAGTGAATAAGGAAAAGTGATTTACTTGTTCCCAGAACAGAAGAATCGAGGCTCACCAAATGAAATGAATAGACAGCAGGTTGAAAACAAACCAAAGGAAGTTTTTCTTCCTGCAGCGCACAGTCAACCTGTGGAACTCCTCGCCAGAGGATGTTGTGAAGGCCAGGACTTTAACAGGGTTCAAAAAAGAGCTAGATAGATTCATGGAGGTTAGGTCCATCAATGGCTATGAGCCAGGCTGGGCAGGAATGGTGTCCCTAGCCTCTGTTTGTCTGGGAATGGGCGACAGGGTGATGGATCACGTGATGATTCCCTGTTGTGATCCCTCCCTCTGGGGCACCTGGCGCTGGCCACTGTGGGCAGACAGGACACTGGGCTAGATGGGCCTTTGCTCTGACCCAGTGTGGCCGCTCTGAGGTTCTTATATACGCCTTGCAGTGCGGATACATCGGCTGTTCAGATGCCCTTTCACCAGAGTTTCGGATGATGGACATTAACACTCTCCAATGCTGCTGGCATCAGCCCCAGCATGGGGCGAGAGAGAAGAGAGGCTGCCTCTCTCCTCCTGCCACAACCTGCCTGGAAGTTCAGGCCGAAAGGCCTGGCTGGCCGTGTGCTGGAGCTGGCATCTTCCACGCTTCAGTAGCTGGAAAGGCAGCCAGTCCGTGCAGCCAGAGAGCGATTTATTCTCCCCTCCTAGTGAAATCTGGTCTGCATTACAAACAACAAAACCCCCTCCAAGCCCATTGTGTTTAAATAATGTTAAAGGTCTGACTTAAAGCAGCGAAAGCAAATTCCAAGGCCTAATGAAGAAGGATCGTCTGGCACGGTAATAATAATAAACTTGGTGCACATGTGTGGAAAGAGAGAAACTTTCATCTGGGGAGCTCACAGCGCTGTAATTAAGTAGGGCTCCCAGAGCCCCTGGAGCACAGTAGATGAGGATCATCCATATTCTTCAGCTAGAGAAACTGAGGCACAAAGCGGGACTTTGTCCAGGCCCTACAGGGAGCTGGGGGGAGGATGGGGAATAGGATTCTGGCTTCTAGACTGCAGTGATAGCCATTAGGCAACACTCCTTTCCTAGGGCTGGAAATTGTGCTAGGATAGGAAACTGACTCGTGGAGTCTCCGGGCTTTTGGGTTCCTTTGCTAGTCACTGGCCATGCTCTCTGCCATGACCAGAAGCAGAACCAATGAGTCCTGACTCCCAGCCCTCTTCTCCAGCCCCTGCCCCACGCTGCTGTGCAACACAGGGATGGGCCGAGTCGTCGTCCCCTGCTTCCGCCCCTCCCCAGCGCAATCCCTCGCTGCTGGAGCGAATACATGCCACCAGGGTCACGGCCCAGACAGCGGCACACCCAGCATGCGACATGGGCTTGCTGGGGCTGGATTCTCCCAGGGACCCCGCCCTGCAAGGCTGCGGGGGAGCCAGAGCCCTGCACAGATCCCCTTTTCCAGCCTGCAAAATTTGGAGCGGAGCAGGGGGTTAGCCCAGCGGGTTCCAAATGAGTCGGACCCAGAACTGGGCGGAGGATGTCAGGCGCTGGGTCTCATGGCTGCAGGGGGATGAGATGAGCAGTGGGGGGTGGGGGGCGGGCCTATGGCAGCTCCCTGCCTGTCCTGCACTGCAGACTGCGCTGCGCCCCAGACGCGGTCGCAGCAGGCCCGGCTCCTGGGTGGAGGGTGGAGCACACAGGGCTCCACCCACTGCCCCTGCCCGGAGCACTAGCTCTACACCCCCATGGGCTGGGAACTTGCTGCTGGCTGCGTGTGGGCACATCACGGTCTGCGGCGCCAGGAAGCTGCCTTAACCCCCCCGCTGCACTGCTGACCAGGAGCCGCTCTGGAGCAGGGGCCAACGAGCCAGAAGGAGCCAGGAGACACCCGTCAGAGTCAAGGGAGTTTGGCTTGGGTCCCAGCACCAGGGTTCCCTGTAAGCCGAGCGCTTGGGAGAGATTCGGGCAGTGCCCAGCTAGCTGCCCACAGCCGGCAGCATGTGTTTCTATTGGTGGTGCACATCGACACGTGCCTCGGTGCACATGACAAAATTTATTCTGCGCATGGGTGGAAAACATTAGTGGGAACGTGGTCCGGCACGCTGGAGGTTGATGGAGAGAGGCGTACAGCTGACGACAGACAGAGATGCTTGATTCCATGAGATTTTTCCTGGTCCAATCTACAAGTGCTGCCAAAGTGGGAAAGTGTCAGCCTCACCCTGGTCTGTTGGGGGCCAGGACCGCCCCCCCTCCCCGCCGAGGACAGGGTCACAGGCTTTACCTGGAGCTTGATTCCCTGTCTCCTTTGTCAGCAGGGGCCATGCCTACATGACCCCCTGGCAGCTTGCTCCATAGCCCAGCCCGGCCTCTCTCCGGCTCTGTGTTAGCCTTTCCTTGTCACTTTCTGTAACCCCCACAGCTGCTGCGTGTGTTGAATGGGCCTGCGTAGGGAGACTGAGAGCACCTACAGAGAGAAAAATGAACTTGCTCTGCAGCCTGAGCTGGCTTTCTGCTCGCGCCATCCAGAAGTCCCCAGTTCGATTCTGCCTCTCGGCGTTCCACTTGCACGGAAACATCTTTGATGAGCCCTGATCGGTTGAGACAACGTCTCCCTGGCCCGGGTGTCTCGGGGAGGAGAAAGCCTCCATCTCTTCTGTGTCCCGGGGTTCACAGTCGCCCCTCTTGGGACCATGCTTCGGGCCTCCTGCTTCACGCCTGTCCCACTAGAACCGCTCCGGTCCAGCTGCAGATTCTGGCAGCCAGAACCAGCAGCAGACTCGGGTCACATCAGGCAGAGAGTGGTGGGGCAGCCTAGGAAGGGGCCGTGGCCAGGAGAGGGTCGGCTGGCGTGCAGCCACCCAGCTGAGAGTGCAAAGCCAGCGATGGATGGAGAAGGCTTCCCAAAGTTCTGCGGTGGGATCACCTGGCTTCCGACATGGAACAACGAACTTTGCATAGTTTAGATCTAAGGAGGCAGGTCGAGGGGTGCAGATGGGAACAGCTGGGGTGTTCATGGTAATAGACAGACAGATGGAGTGTTGATGGCGATAGAAAACGAACTAGACGGAAGAGTCTATGTGGAGATAGCAAGCCAGCTACCCAGAGGTGGGTGTCTGGGGATAGGCAGCGAGATAAGCAGAGGACTGTGTATCTGCAGTCACCTTAGTCCTTTCTCCCGGTCTTCACAGCCTCGTTCATCACCTGGGGTTGCTGGCGTGCTGCAATTTGCGTGGGAATGATAATTGACGGGAGCAGCAATAAAGGAGCTGGAACGTGCGAAGTTGTTATCGAGACACAATTATCCCAGAACAATGCTGTGATTACAGTTTGCCCAGGATGGAGCTAATTGCGGCAGCCCCTTTGGGGGTGGCACATTCCCTTCCCAGCCATGTCGGGATGCTCGCTCACCCACCCCGGCAGCTCCAGGGGCCTGTGTGGCCTAGGGGTCGGGGCATTAGCAAGGCCCAGCTCAGGTCGCCAATGGAAACCACTGGCAGGGTCCAGGCCTGAGGTGACCTCCCGGTGATGGCTGGTCTCTGTAGCTCTGTGGGCCCCTGGCTGTAGCCAACACCCTCGGCCTCCTGCTTTCCCGTGCACTGCTCTGCCTGTAAAGTGACCCCCCCGAACACACCAGTGGCTGGAGAGCTCTGCAAAGGGCCCAGTCCTGCCGCTAGCACATGGGCCATGGCTGGGGGCAGCGCAGAATGAACGAAATGGGAGCAGTCGCTCTCAGAGCAAACCTGTCGCAAGTGAGGATTTCCCATCCGATCCTGGGAAGAAAAGGGCCAAAAGTCTTCCTCCAACAGCTCAGGGGCATCCCAGCCGGATGTCTGTCCCTGAAGCACCGTCTGAGGCCTGCTCAGTGGGACCAGTCACTCACAGAGCATCCTCTGTGTTCCCCCCTAGCTCTAGACCCATTCCCCTCTTACATAAGAACTGCCAGACTGGGTCGGACCAAAGGTCCATCCAGCCCAGTGTCCTGTCTGCCACCAGAGGCCAATGCCAGGTGCCCCAGAGGGAGGGAACAGAACAGGGAATCATTCAGTGATCCCTCCCCTGTCGCCCATTTCCAGACAAACAGAGGCTAGGGACACCATTCCTGCCCAGCCTGGCTAATAGCCATTGATAGCCTGTCCTCCATGAATTTATCTAGCTCTTTTTTGAACCCTGTTAAAGTCCTGATGTTCACAACATCCTCTGGCAAGGAGTTCCACAGGTTGACTGTGCCCTGTGCGAAGAAAAACTTCCTTTGGTTTGTTTTCAACCTGCTACCTATTAATTTAATTTGGTGAGCCCCAGTTCTTATGTTCTGGGAACAAGTAAATCACTTTTCCTTATTTGCTTTCCCCACACATGTCATGATTTTATAGACCTCTATCCTATCCCCCCTTAGTCACCTCTTTTCTAAGCTAAAAGTCCAAATCTTTTTAATCTCTCTTCTTATGGGATCCGTTCCAAACCCCTCATCATTTTAGGGAGGAGAGAGAGGGGGCTGGCCAGAGAGCCAAGCTGCACTCATGGCCCACAGAGCAGATTAGAGCCAGTGGAGATTTTGACCTGGGAGAAAACAAAAATCATGTTGCTCACGTCTGCTGATGACACAAAAATGGGGGCGAGGAGGTTGTCAAATACCGACCGGGGCAGGTCACTGATTCAGAGAGAGCTGCTTGGTTTGGTCAACTGGATGCAAGCAAGCAAGGTGCGTTGGAACACAGCTAAAGGTCAGTGTCTCCCTCTAGGAACAAAGACTACGGGGTCCATTTCCCATGGAGGGACAATCAGGGAACACAAGCAGGAAAATCTCAGGGAGGAGCAGAGAGGTTGTTTTCCCTCCGTCTTTGGTCGGGGTGCGAATGCAGCTGGGATTCACGTCTCCCAGCCCGGTGCCCGCAATTCGAGAAGGATGTCGACACCTTGCAGAGGGCTCCGAGAGGAGAATAATTAAAGGATTAGAAAACCTGCTGTAAAGCGATAAGCTAACTAGATGGAGCACTTTGAGCCTAACGAAGAGAAGGTTAAGGAGTGATTTGATCACAGTCGGTAAGTACCTCCCCAGGGAACAAATATTTCATAATGGGCTCTTCTCTCCCGCCGAGAAAGGCATCAGGCGAACCACTGGCTAGAAATTGAAGCTAGACAAACAAGAGGTGAATTATAGATGGTGAGGGTATTTAGCCGTGGGAACAAATTGCCCAGGGGCGGGGTGGATTCTCCATCACGGGCAATTTTCGAATCAAGAGGGGTGGTTTTGCTAGAAGATCTGCCCGAGGAAGGATTCAGGGGTAGGGTTCCGGTCCGTGTTGAACAGGAGTTCAGAGGAGATGATTCTAATGGTTCCATCTGGACTTGGAATCTGGAAATTTGGGGGGTGGACTGGTGAACGTCTAATGACAACCGGGGTTCCCTGTAAGCTGAGCGCTCATGCGGCCACTTAGGGGGGCTCCAATGCCACCCAGCAGATGAGCAGAGCGCCCACAGCTGGGTTTTGTTTCTACTGGTGGTGCACTTTCACACACGCCTCTGTGCACGTAACAACACTTATTCCACATGCAGATGGAAAAGATTAGAGGGAACATTGATGACAACAGCCAGACGCTCATTGACCGTTCACTCTCGGCTCCCTTCTTCCCGCCCCAATTGGAAAGCGAATTGTGATGCTATGGGCACGCCATGCGGAGGGCAGTTTTATGGAGAGGGGTGCAGGTCATCTGGTCTAAGTAGTCGGAGCAGAAGTCAGGTCTAGTGGGTGAAGCAGGTTGGAGAACAAAGCCAAGGGTCAGCACCAGTGTCAGCTGCCAATCACTAGAGCCAGGGTCGAAGCCAGAATCAGAACCAGGAATCAAAGCTGAGGTTGGACACCAAATGGCAGAAGCGCGGGGGAAGCCGGAGACAGGGTCAGAAGTCCGAGGCCGGGACTGGGGCCAGAAGGCAAGGGCAGGAACTGGAAGAGAGGCAAGGCCCCAGAGCAGAAGAAGAGCACGGTGGGAACAGCAGAGAGGTGGGAAGCCAGTCGGGGGCAAGAGGCAGCCACAACAGGAAACCGCCTTGTTGCTCAGACACACTTCCTGTGCCTCCTTCTAGCTTAAATAGAGTGGTTGAACCAATCAGTGGCGCTGGGCGGTCCTCCAGTCCGGGCTCCTGTCGGCATTGCCGTGGCTGGTGTTATAGCCCTGCTAGCCTCTCTGCAGAGCTGGTTTCAGCAAACCATAGATGGAGGCCGTGATGCACCAGCGCTCTGGGGACTCCCAGACGTGGGTTCAGGACCTGGGAGGTCACAGATGGTTTCCTGGCCTTGGCCGTCTCTATCGGCATTGCTACCCAACCCGCACCAGTGAGAACAGGCCGCCCTGCAGTGGCTGGAAGCTCACAGAGGGGACAAGGACAACACTGTACAGAAGGGGCAGGCAGCAGAGAGGACAGGAGATGAGGAGGGGAGAATGGACAGAAAGTGCCAGTCACACAGAGGCAGAGTGGGGCAATGGAAAGCCAGCGGAGGGGCTGCGATGCATGAAGGGGACAGGGCAGGGCCTCTCTGAGATGGGGAGGCTCTGGCCCAGGCAGGCTGACAAGCCTGGCACTGGAAGCAGTTTCATGGAGCCAGGCAGAGGCCCGTTCATTAGATAGCTTGGCACTGGGAAAGGTTCAGAGAATGGCAACAACAATGAGGTGTTTGGAACGGTTCCCTGATGAAGAGGGATTAAAAAGACTGGGAATTTTCAGCATAGAAAAGAGGAGACTAAGGGGGGATAGGATAGAGGTCTATACAATCATGACTGCTGTAGACAAAGTGAATAAGGAAAAGTTATTTATTTGTTCCCATAACATAAGAACTAGGGGTCGCCAAATGAAATGACTAGGCAGCAGGCTGAAAACAAACCAAAGGAAGCTTTTCCTCATGCAGCGCACAACCTGTGGAACTCCTTGCCAGAGGAAGTTGTGAAGGCCAGGACTTTAAGAGGGTTCAGAAAAGAGCTAGATACATTCATGGAGGACAGGCCATCAATGGCTATTAGCCAGGATGGGTAGGAATGGTGTCCCTAGCCTCTGTTTGTCTGGAAATGGATGACAGGGGAGGGATCACTGAATGATTCCCTGTTGTGTCCCCTCCTTCTGGGGCACCTGGCACTGGCCACTGTGGGCAGACAGGACACTGGGCTGGATGGACCTTTGCTCTGACCCCGTCTGGCGGTTCTTATGTTCTAATGTGGATTCATGCCAGGGAGGAGAACTGGAGGGGTCTCACATGTCCAGCCCTGCCAGTCCACGCCAGCCCCAGTGCCTTGCTCACACTCTGAGACCTCAGCTCTGAGGTGGCTCAGAGAAACGTCCTGGCAGGAGCTGCCCTTCCACCATCCTATGCCCCGGTACCTGGGGTTGGCTGGGCTATGTGGGCAGGCGTGGGTTGCTGGGAGAACAGCATGAGGCAGAGATGGGAGAAGGCTCGGGGCTGCGTTAATTGCTTTCCGGCCAGGCGCTGCATGGCGAGGTTTTATTCCTGATCTCCCTGGATTATCTCCAGGGAGTTTAGCAGCCCGGCGAGGGGCGTTGCGAATCGGCAGCGCGAGGTGGGCCCCATGTCCCACGAGGCACTGGGGATCTTGCTAAGAAGCCTCCTGGCAGGGAGCAAATGGGACGATCGGTGTCAGGTTTGAAAATTTAAAAAAATCAAATCCCCTCTGAAACAATGAGCACTTCTCTGAACCAAGGTTCGCTCTACATTTCCCCAGCCATGTGCGGAGTACATTTTGTTCGGTGCACCAAGGCATGAGCGGACGTGCACTACCGCTAGAAACGCAGGCTGGAGGCTGTGGGCGCTCTGCTAATCAGCTGGGCGGCACCTGAACCTCTCCTGGGTGCCCTCCCAAGTGCTCAGCGCGCGGGGAGCCCTGCTCCGAACGCCCCTTTGGAAACTGGCAGCGCTCAGCCAGACTCCCGACCTGGGCTCACCCCCAAAGAGCTGGGCTTGTGGGGCAGGAAGGCGGGCTACCACAAAAAGCCTGAGGCATGTGTGTGAGGGGAGCCAGAGCTGGCAAAGCAGAGGAGCTGGGGGTGAGGGCAGAGGTGCCTTGCTATGGGGCCAGGGGCTCATGCGGGCCCACTTGTGGAGAGCCCCAGGCGGGTAGGGGTTCAGTTGCGGTGCCCGAATGAGGGGCAGAGCTCTGGGTGGAGTTTGGGGGGTTGCCACTGCTGCGTGAGGTACGGAAAGACAAATAAACTCCCGGTGCCTTTCCTCCTGACTGAAAACAGTTGCGGCTGGAAACTCTGGGAGGATGAATAGCAGCGGGCGCTCCCTCAGGTTGGCTCGTATCTGGATTCGATTTGCATTAGGGCGGTGGGGGGATACGTGTCGGCCTCTGTCTTGGCTTCCACACATATTTGGCTTTTAAAATAATACCCAGACCCGGGAGCTTATCACATTCGGGCCCAAACCAAAGGCAAGGGGGACAGAAAGCAATGCCAAGATCACGGGAAGCGTGCTGGAGAGGGAGCTTTCCGGGGATGAGAGGGAAGACCCAAGAGTAGGACTCTGGGGAGGGTTTTGCTCTCCAGGTAGGCTGGGTGCCGGGAACCACTCCTCATAGGTTCTGTCCCTGTCCCTGGCTTGCTGTAGGACTTGGCGAAGCCTCCTGTGTCCAAGTGTAACCAGGACCGTCCTGCTATACGCAGCGCGGATCCCGAGATCTTCCACCAGGACACCTAGAACGGTCCCCTTCTTGAGTGCATCAGTGAAAACATGTGGTTTTGTTGACAGCGACAAGATACAGTGTCCTGACCGATCAGGGCATTGAGCTGCTTGTTCAGTGTCTATCAGGAAATTATAGACTCCGGGAATCATAGAACCATAGAACTGGAAGGGACATTGAGTCCAGTCCCCTGCCCTCATGGCAGGACCAAGCACCATCTAGATCATCCCTGATTGATGTCTGTCCAACCTGCTCTTAAATATCTCCAGTGATGGAGATTCCACAACCTCCCTGGGCAATTGATTCCAGTGTTTCACCCCCCTGACAGGTAGGAAGTTTTTCCTAATGTGAAACCTCAACCTCCTTTGCTGCATTTTGAGCCCATTGCTTCTTGCCCTGTCCTCAGAGGCCAAGGAGAACAATTTTTCTCCCTCCTCCTTGTAGCACCCTTGTAGATACTTGAAAACCGTTCTCATGTCCCCTCTCTGTCTTCTCCTTTCCGAACTAAACAAGCCCAGTTCTTTCAGTCTTCCCTCACAGCTCATGTTCTCTAGACCTTTCATCATTTTTGTTGCTCTTCTCTGGACCTTCTCCAGTTTCTCCACATCTTTCTGGAAATGTGGGGCCCAGAACTGGACACAATCCTCCATTTGGAAGGATGGATGAGCACAGCGCAGAGTGAAGAGGGAAGTCCAACAGCTGCCGAGCCCACGGGTGCTGAGGTGTTAGCTTGGCTCGAAGGAGACGGGTCTGGAGCAGGGAGGTAGATGCATGAGGTCAGCGCGGAGCCGGCTGTGGAACGTCTGTTTGCGCATGAGATGACCCGGAGAAGAGAACAAGGACCACGGATGAAGCCCGGTGGAGCCCCTCCTGGAAGTTGGAAGGGCACGAAGCAGATCCTCCATGCAGAAGGAGCATTTCAAGAGATGGGAGGAGAGCCGGAAAAGGTCAGGGAAACCGAGGAAGCACCAAGATTTCAAGGAGAAAAGCTTGGTCAACTGTGTGGAAGGGGCCTGATGGTTCTCGGAGGATAAAGGTGGAGTGCTGATTCTCAGCTGTAGCTAGGAAAAGGTCATCAGAGACCTCTTCCCCTGATGGGTTTGGGGGGGGGGTGTCTCTGGGAACTGACACACACAAGTTCTTCCCTCCCTGCCCTTTCTCCCATGCCGCTCCTCACATGTGGACCATCCTCTCCCAAACGGATCCCTCTCCTCCTTCATGCCTCTCCTCAAGATCGGCACCTGCCAGGGCACCTCGAAAAAAATCAGCCACTCAGTTGTGTTCCGGGGCAGGTGGAAGATAGGCCCATGGATGGCTGTTAGCCTGGATGGGTGGGAATGGTGTCCCTAGCCTGTGTGTGTCAGAGGCTGGGAATGGGTGAGAGGGGAGGGATCACTTGATGATTCCCTGTTCGGTTCATTCCCTCTGGGGCATCTGGCATTGGACACTGGGCTAGATGGACCTTTGGTCTGACCGAGTATGACACAGTCAACCTGTGGAACTCCTCGCCAGAGGATGTTGTGAAGACCGAGACTTCAACAGGGTTCAAAAAGAGCTAGATACATTCATGGAGGTTAGGTCCATCAGTGGCTGTTAGCCAGGCTGGGCAGGGAGGGTGTCCCTAGCCTGTTTGTCAGAAGCTGGGAATGGGCGACAGGGGAGGGATCACTGGATGATTCCCTGGTCTGTTCACTCCCCCTGGGGCATCTGGCCTTGGCCACTGTCAGAAGATTGGGCTAGCTGGACCTTTGGTCTGACCTGGGATGGCTGTTGCTATGTTCGTTACCTAGCTATAATTACCATGAAATAAACATATCTCTGGGTGACCTTTTCAAAAACTACGGAGGGGTTGTCTACCTTCCAATCCACGGCCCACAGCAGTGAGACGCACGAGCCCAGGTCAGCTGTAGATGCCGCAAAGTGAGCTTCAGAATAGGCTGTAGAAACCCACCCAGATCCTGCGTTCGCTCTACAGACCAGACAAAGACTCAGCATCTCGGCTGCGTGGGGCAGAGACTGGGGTTTTATTGCCTGCGCTCAAACCTTTGCGATTTACTATTATTGGTGGTGGTGGTTTTATATTAATAATGCAGGGCCTCGAAGTATACAAATATTGCTATTATTTAAGCATCGCTGTAGCCCTGTGCGAGTTCAAAGAACTTTGCGAAATTAACTAATTAATCACCATGAAAGCCTCCGCCCTGAGGTAGCCCTTTGTCATCTGGGAAAAGTCTCAGCGGGGTCGTTGCGTTAGTCAGTAAGGGTACGTCTACACTGCACACTTATTTCAAAATAAGCTATTCCAGAAGAAATACTCCGAAACAGCTTATTTCAAATAGCACCTCTACACTACAGGGAACCCTCAAAATAAGTCTGAGGCAGACTCCCCTAATGGGGACACGCTACCTCGATTTAGAGCCCCGGGAGGCACGGGGAGGAATAACTTTGAATGGCCAGGGGAGGGGCTATTTCGATATAACAGCAGTGGAGCATCCACACACACCCTCTTCCAAAAGAGCTTTTTGGGAAGAGGTGTTATTCCTTGTGGAATGCGGTTTACAGAAGTCGGAATAAGCCGGCCGTGATTTTGAATTTATTCTGAAATAACGGAATTGCTGTGTAGACGCTCGCATTGTTATTTTGGAATAACTGCCGTAGTTCTGAAACAACACTGCTGTGTAGACACAGCCTATCTTAAAAAAACTTGAAAAAACAAGTGGTCCTATAGCACCTTAGAGACTAACAAGATAGATAGATAGATAGAGGTGTGGGGGGGATAAATAGACAGATAGATAGAGGGGGTATATGAGGATAGATAGATAGATGGTATATGGGGATAGATAGATAGATGGGGGGGTGTAGGGATAGATAGATAGAGGGGGTGTATGGGGATAGATAGAGGGGGTGTATGAGGCTAGATAGATAGATAGATAGATGGGGGGGTGTAGGCATAGATAGATAGATAGAGGGTGTGTGGGGGGATAGATAGATAGATAGATAGATAGGGGGTGTGTGGGGGGATAGATAGATAGATAGATAGAGGGTGTATGGGGATAAATAGATAGATAGATGGGGGGGTGTAGGGATAGATAGATAGAGGGGGTGTATGGGGATAGATAGATAGATAGATAGATGGTTTGTGGGGGGATAGATAGAGGGGGTGTATGAGGATAGATAGATAGATGGTGTGTGGGGGGATAGATAGATAGAGGGGGTGTATGGGGATAGATAGATAGATAGATAGATAGATAGATAGGAGGGTGTGTAGGGATAGATAGATAGATAGATAGATAGATAGATTCATGTGCTTTCATAGGCACAACCCACTTTTTCAGATAAGCCCGTTGGGAAACTGAGGCATGGAGCTGGGGTGTGCCCCCTCGCACACCTGGGGGCCACACATGAGAAAATAGCAGCCCCAGGATTTTGGAACTTGGCTTCCAGACTCCCGGCTGGAGTCTATGCTGCCTTTTTATGGTTCTAAAATGTTGAGCCAAAAAAAAAGTGACCTTCCCGTCCTTTGAATCCGTGTGACAGAGCTGCATAAATGCTCGAGTTTGTTCCTCCAGCCTGGCCGCGCCGCCGCTCGCTCCACGGAAGCCGCACTCAGCCCTAATTTCCACAGCAACCAGCTACGATGTCACAAACAGGGGGATTAAGATTCCAGATGGGAAATAAACAGCAGGAGCCGGCGAAATCTTCAGACACACAAAAATCTTCATTCCAGGCAAACGTCCTTTAGCAATAAAACCCGGGGGAAAGAGCCCATGACAGAACGTGACGTCAACAGCACCGGCGCTTAATAGGATCGCTTTGCCCCCCTGGGCTTCCCGCGAGGCACGAGCGGGTGGCTTCGACAGATGTTTACTGATCAGCTTTGCCGATGATCGGGCCCAGAGGGAGCGAAACTTGAAGCGATTCCGTTTGCCCAAATGAAGTGACAACCCTTTCCAGCCGCCCCTCGAACAGCAACTGTGAGGCATCCGCTAACACTCAGAAGCATCAAGAGTGCCAGGAAGTCTTTGGAGCCTTTTCCGAAGCGACCAACGTTAGGTGGAGAATTTTCAAGGCCTTCACAATGAATCGCGAGGGAAATCGCTGGGGGAAGGGTTAACGAACGATGCGCCTTCGCGTGCCCCCAAACGAGCCAGACACTGCTCAAAGAGGGAGAGCCCAGCGGGTCTCAGGAAAGGGAAAGGGGCTATTGGCCAGTGCACCCACTATCCCCTGTAATGGGGGTCCCACGGCTAGTGCGCTGCCTTGTGTCTAGGTCTGGGAATGTGGCTTTCACTGCATTGGGTGCCCCCTGACTGCTCCCTGCTTGCTCTGTGATAACTTAGTCCTCTGGCCAAGTCACTGTGTAGTCCACCTCTGTCACATTACTGGATTTTGAGGGGAGCAGTCAGAACCATGGGGGGGTGTTGGCCCCAAAAGTGGCACAAAGGGGGCCATGTGAGGTGTCAAATAGAAGTCTACATTCTTCTGATTCCATATGTGCTATTCATGTAATTGTATGATGTCTGTGTGTGAAGTTATAAGCATGTACTTTGTGTGGTTACCAGATGTTTCTCTATATGTGGTTGAACTATGGGCAAAGCAGCTCAGCCTATGGACATGCTAATGAGCAAGTCGCTATGGGACAATAGCCCTCTATAGGCCAAGGACACACCTCAAGAATGGGGACTGATACCTACGGGCTACCAGCAGGGAACACAGGGATAGGCCACGGGCCAGGTGACCTGCTGCAGCCAAGAAGAGACCAGGAAGGGGGTATAAAGATGCCATGTGGCAGCCTCCATTTTGTCTTCAGATCTGCTCCTGAGCCCAGATGTGTCTGCAAGATGGAGCTGTCTACACTGCCCCTTCTTGCACAAGAAAAACCCTCTTGTGCAAAGTCGTTATGCCTGAAAATAATCATCAGAACAGCTTTGCGCCAGAGGGCTTTTCTTGCGCAAAAAGGGGCAGTGTAGACAGCTCCGTCTTGCGCAAGAGCCTCTTCCGCAAAAATGGCGGCTCATTAGTTATGCAAATGAGGCTCGGCGATATTCCACGCTGAGCCTCATTTGCATAGCTCTGGCGCAAGATCGCGCCAGTCTAGACACAGCCAGGATGTACACCAAGGACTTTTAAGACATCAGTTATAACATCTCTGCTGCGAGCCTGTGTCGAGAACTGGGAGATTCGATGCATGTAATGTATGATACTTTAACAACCTCACTCTCAGGCTTTTCTTTCTTGTGGTAATAAACCTTTAGATTTTAGATTCTAAAGGATTGGCTCAGCGTGGTTTGTGGGTAAGATCCAGAGGGTAAATTGACCTGGGATCTGTGGCTGGTTTCTTGCAACCGGACAGAACTTGTTCGGGGGAGGTGAGATTGGGCTCTAAAACCCCTCACCTGTGGGCAGGCCCGGGGCCGTCTGGGGCACGGATATTGCTGGGGTGTCAGAGGGGTTTTGCTCGTGAGGCTTCTGGCTGGCCAGGCAGGCAGCTGAAGCGCTCGGTGGGACTGGTCTGTGGCCTATTCGGGAAGGTCTCCAGTCTGGGGGCTGTAAGGAGCCCCGAATTTGAGCAATTCGCCCTGAGCGGACGCCCTCAGCAGTGCCCAGACCCGGCCCGGTCCGTCACAACCTCTTCCGGGGTTAAGGACCCCTTGGCATGCTGTCTAGAGTGGCTCACGGCCACGAGTGCCTACCTCAGGCCAGACTGTCAGACAGCAGGGCAAAAAATCTCAGAGGGGCAGTCGTGTTAGCCTGTAACTTTAAAAAGAATGAGTAGTCTTGTGGCACCTTAAAGACTAACCAAAATATCTAGTCTCATGAGCTTTTGTGGGTAAAACCCACTTCCTCAGATGAATTGGAGTGGAAATAACTGATACCAAGCAATATATAAAATGTGAATGTCAAAAGCAGAGGGAATTGGCTTTGTAATGCACTAACCAGTTAATGTCTTTGTTCAAGAACATAAGAACAGCCATACTGGGTCAGATCAAAGGTCCATCCAGCCCAGTGTCCTGTCTGCCGACAGTGGCCGATGCCAGGTGTCCCAAGGGGAGTGAATCTAACACGTAATGATCAAGCTATCTCTCTCCTGCCATCCGTCTCCACCCTCTGACGAACAGAGGCTAGGGACACCATTCCTTACCCATACTGGCTAATAGCCATTTATGGACTTAACCTCCATGAATTTATCTAGTTCTCTTTCAAACCCTGTTGTAGTCCTAGCCTTCACAACCTCCTCAGGCAAGGAGTTCCACAGGTTGACTTTGTGCTGTGTGAAGAAGAACTTCCTTTTATTTGTTTTAAACCTGCTGCCCATTAGTTTCATTTAGTGGTTCCTAGTTCTTATATTATGGGAACAAGTAAATAACTTTTCCTTATTCACTTTCTCCACACCCATCATGATTTTATAGACCTCTATCATATCCCCCTTTAGTCTCCTCTTTTCCAAGCTGAAAAGTCCCAGTCTCTTTAATCTCTCCTCATATGGGACCCGTTCCAAATCCCTCATCATTTTAGTTGCCCTTCTCTGAACCTTTTCTAATGCCAGCATATCTTTTTTGAGATGAGGAGACCACCTCTGTACGCAGTATTCAAGATGTGGGTGTGCCATGGATTTATATAAGGGCAATAAGATATTCTCCATCTTATTCTCTATCCCTTTTTTAATGATTCCTAACATCCTGTTTGCTTTTTTGACGGCCACTGCACACTGTGTGGACGTCTTCAGAGAACTATCCATAATGACTCCAAGATCTCGTTCCTGATTAGTTGTAGCTAAATTAGCCCCCATCATATTATATGTATAGTTGGGGTTATTTTTTCCAATGTGCATTGCTTTACAGTTATCCACGTTAAATTTCATTTGCCATTTTGTTGCTCAGTCACTTAGTTTGGTGAGATCTTTTTGAAGTTCTTCTCCGTCTGCTTTGGTCTTAACTACCTTGAGAAGTTTAGTATCATCTGCAAACTTTGCCACCTCACTGTTTACCCTTTCTCTAGATCATTTATGAATAAGTTGAATAGGATTGGTCCTAGACTGACCCTTGAGGAACACCACTAGTTACCCCTACTTCCAGCCCAGGGTAATTGTGTCAGCTCTGTAGATGAATTCCAGTTCTTCAGACTCTCTCTGTAATTGGTTAGTGAAATTCCATTGGAGAAGAACGGCTACTTCTAAATCCATGACTGAGTGCCCTGGCAGGTTAAAATGTTCCCCTGCGGGTTTCTGCGTGTTACCATTTCTGATCTCTGATTTGTGTCCATTTATCCTTTATCACAGAGACTGTCCGGTTTGGCCAAAATACTGGGCAGAGGTGCATTGCTGGCAAAATATATATATAGTTTCCTGGTTTCTGTTATTTCCATTCCAGTTCATCTGATGAAGAGGGTTTTGCCCACGAAAGCTCATGATGCTATATATTTTGGTTAGTCTCTAAGGGTATGTCTAGACTACATGGCTCCATCCACGGAGCCATATAAACTAGCTTACCCAGCATAAATAATCCCCGCTTTTAAATAATCCCCGCTTCATTAAAATAAACATGGCTGCCGCGCTGTGCCGACGATCAGCTGATCCGGCACAGCGCGGTATAGATGCGGATCAGTTGGCTGGGGAAGCCTTTACCGACCGATCCCTTATGCCTTGTGAAACGAGGCTTACAGGATCGGTCAGCAAAGGCTTCCCCAGCTGACCGATCCACATCTAGGGGTATGTCTACACTACAAAGTTAATTCAAACTAACAGCTGTTAGTTCGAATTAACTTTCATAGGCGCTACACATGCAAACCACTAGTTCGAACTTAATTCGAATTAGCGGAGCGCTTAATTCGAACTAGGTAAACCTCATTATACGAGGACTAACGCCTAGTTCGAATTAAGTAGTTCGAATTAAGGGCTGTGTAGCCACTTAATTCAAACTAGTTGGAGGCTAGCTCTTCCCAGCTTGCCCTGGTAGCCACTCTGGGCCAAGCCAGGGAAACTCTTCTGCCCCCCTCCCGGCCCCAGAGCCCTTAAAGGGGCACAGTCTGGCTACAGTGCCCGTGCCAGGTGCAAGCCTGCCAGCACCCAGCCAGCAGACCCTGCACCTGGCACGGCATGAGCCAGCCACCCGCTGCCACCCAGCCCTCCGCCTCTTCCCAGGACCAGGCTGGCAGCTCCCAGGAGCCTGCCCGGGGCCGCAAGAAGCGGGTGCCTGCCTGGTCTAGTGCAGAGATCGTGGACCTCATCGAGGTTTGGGGGGAGACCTCCAACATCCATGACCTCCGCACTAGGCACAGGAATGCGGCCGTCTAGGGCAGGATAGCTGCCAGCCTGGCCACCAAAGGCCACATGCGAACCCAGGAGCAGGTTTGCATGAAAATCAAGTTGGTCCAGTGAGACCCCCGACCCTGAGCCCTGAGCTTATAACAGAAGAACATAAGAACGGCCGTACTCAGTCAGACCAAAGGTCCATCTAGCTCAGTAGCCTGTCTGCCGACAGCGGCCAAAACCAGGTACCCCGGAGGGGATGGACCGAAGACAATGACCAAGCCATTTGTGTCGTGCCATCCTTCTCCAGCCTTCCACAAACAGAGGCCAGGGACACCGTTCCTACCCCCTGGCTAATAGCTCTCCATGGACCCAGCCTCCATGACTTTATCTAACTTCTCTTTAAACTCTGTTATAGTTCTAGCCTTCACAGCCTCCTGTGGCAAGGAGTTCCACAGGGTGACTATTTGCTTTGTGAAGAAGAACTTTCTTTTATTATTTTGAAGCCTGCTACCCATTCATTTCATTTGGTGTCCTCTAGTCCTTCTATTATGGGAACTAATGAAGAACTTTTCTTTATGCACCCTCTCCACACCACTCATGATTTTATATACCTCTATCATATCCCCCCTCAGTCTCCTCTTTTCTAAGCTGAAAAGTCCCAGTCTCTTTAGCCTCTCTTCATATGGGACCCGTTCCAAACCCCTCATCATTGTAGTTGCCCTTTTCTGAACCCTTTCCAAGGCCAAAATATCTTTTTTGAGGTGAGGAGACCACATCTGTACACAGTACTGAAGATATGGCGTACCATAGTTTTATACTTCCCCTCCTCCTTCTTCCCCTGGCTTCCCCCTTCCAGCTCCCTCCTCCCAGGTTTCCACCTCCCCTCTCCCACCCTCTCTCTTCCCCTCTCCCACCTCCTTTTCCCAGTCTCCCCAGAGGTTAATCCCCCCCCCCCAGTTTTGTTAAATAAAGAGAGTTTCTATTTTTGAACACACGTGTCCTTTATTTTTTACATCAGGAAGGGGGGCTAGGGAAGGGTAGGTGGAAGGAGGTGAGGGAGGAATGGGGCACGAGCCCCTGATGGGGAGGACTGGGGTGGCTCTGTGGGCTCCTCGGGGTGGAAGCTCTCCTGCAGGGCCTCCTGGATCCTGACAGCCCCCTGATTGACCTCCGCCGGATGGCAGCCTGCGGCAAGTGCAGCCGGGCTGATGGCCGAGTGCTGTGATGTGCCGCGTGTGGGCACTCAGGGCACTCCAAGACAGGACTGCTTTGCTGTCCCTCATCGAGGTAGACAAGTAAGCGGGGAACCCTGAGAACTGTCTGTCCGGGGTGGGGGTCGGGTCCCTTTAAGCACAGCCCTCGGCTAGCCTGAGGCAGCAGCTCCACGCTCTAAGTCCTGGTTCCGGCCAGCCTTAACTTCGGTTCAGGGTCCACTCAATGTGGACATGCTAGTTCGAATTAGCAAAACGCTAATTCGAATTAGTTTTTAGGTCTAGATGCACTAGTTCGAGTTACCTTAATTCGAATTAACTAATTCGAATTAAGTCAGTTCGAATTAGTGCTGTAGTGTAGACATACCCCTAGACTACTGCGCTGTGCCCGATCAGCTGATTGTCGGCACAGCGCGCCGGCCATGTTTATTTTAATGAAGTGGGGATTATTTAAATCCCTGCTTCTTTGCCTATGCCGGGTAAACTACTTTACATGGCTCCATCAATGGAACCATGTGGTCTAGACATACCCTACGGTGCCACAGGACCACTCATTGTTAAAAAACAGGGCTGATGCGCCGAGCTGGTGGTACAGTCTGTAATTACATTTCACCAAGCCATTGCCAATTGTGAATTCCCAGATCACAATCACCAGGCTACCATGGAGTTACGGACAGTTGTCTTAGACGCACTTGTCTATCTTGCCACCCAGGCTAGCTCTACACTATAGCCTTTTTTCGGAACATGTTCCCTGGATGCGGCAGTCTAGACGTACCCCCAGACAAACTGGATAAATGGTCACTGACCTCAAAGATCTCACCATGGTTAGGTTGCTCCCCGTCTAGGGTTGCCAGGTGTTCGGTATTCACCCAGACAGTCTGGTATTTTTGCCTCCTGTCTGGTAAAAAAATTCAGAGAATACCGGACGCCTGAGCGGTCCGGTATTTTCTGAATTTTTTCCCGGCCAGGAGGCGAAAATGCCAGGCACCTGGCAACCTTACAAACACTCAGCACCCGGCCTCCGCTCCCCCGGGTTCCCCCAGTTTGGGAACCCATGATCTAGACCATCCCTGACAGGTGTCTGTCTAACCTGCTCTTAAATATCTCCAGTGATGGAGATTCCACAACCTCCCCAGGCAATTTATTCCTGTGTTTAACCACCCTGACAGGCAGGAAATTTTTCCTAATGTCCGACCTAAACCTCCCTTGCTGCAATTTAAGCCTATTGCTTCTTGGTCCTATCCTCAGAGGCTAGGGAGGAAAATGAGGACAATTTGCCTCCCTCCTCCTCATAACAACCTTTCATGTGCTTGAAAACTGTGATCATGTCCCTTCTCACTCTTCTCTTCTCCAGACTAAACAAACCCAGTTTTTTCACTCTGCCCTCCCAGGTCATGCGTCCAGGACCTTTCATCATTTTTGATCTTCCCTTTGCATCCGCTCCCCTTCCCTGCAAAAGTGCAAAGAGCCCAGAGATGAAGGATATTTCCTAGAATCCATATTTATAACTTCCCCTGAAAGCAAAAACACTTCCAGTGTCTCTGCCCACTTCTCCTTTGATGGCAGTGATGGAGGAGTGCCCTTTGATTCGATGATGGCCCGTTACCACACGCACTAGCCATTCACTTTGACATTCGCACTTTTGTTCTGCTAAAGTCCTTCGTGAACATTCCCCAAGACTTCCTGGCGGGGGTGATTTAGTTCCACAGGTTCACGCGATGTTTGTTGCTGCGTCGTAGCAGGATACAGCTAAGTGAAAACAATGCAAGTAACCTCCCATTAGTTTTATGACATCTGAACGCCAAGTACATGCTGCTGCCTTCTGCAATCACGTTGATCTATATAAATACACAGGTAAAGTGGCCTGAATACACTCTGGCATGTCGAGTCTGCCAACATCACTCCATGCTCTGGAAGGGTACTCTGGGCCCACCTGCTGCTCGGGGTTCCAGCCCAGTGACCCTATAGCTAGAACACAGGTCCATTGGGTCCCCAGCATTGTCTCCCTGGAATCCTTCCTTCCCAACCTCTTACGCCTTCCTTGTCTTTTTCCAGGCCCCCCCTCTCAGGTGATGGCAGGCAAACTAACTGGCGTCCCAGTCCCTCATTTAGCCTATCAAGGCTGGTTTGGGGTGCACATCCCATTACCCCCCAAATCAGAGTTGCCCTCAGATCAGGCCGAGCTAGTCAGCAAATTTCACTCTGTTCGGCTATGTCTACGCTGCAGTGCTATTTCGGGATAGCGGAGGTAACCTGAAATAGCTATCCTGTGTCTTAACAGCGCACCCGTTATTTCGAAATATTTCGAAGCCCGACATCCCATAAACCTCATTCCACAAGGAATAAGGGATGTTTTGGAACAGTGGGTTATTTCGAAATTTGGTGCTGTGTAGTCAGCGCTGAAGTATGAAATAAGCTATTTCGAAATTGACTCGATATAAGCTACGCAATTTGCCTAGCTCAAAGCACGTAGCTTATTTCAAGCTACGGTTGCAGTGAAGACGCACCCTTTCGTCAGTGTGAGTCTGTCACTTTAAAAACAACGAGGTGTCCTGTAGCACAATAGAGACTAACAAAAATATAGAGACTTGTGAGCGTTCGTGTACAAAACCCCCCGCATCTGAGGAAGTGGGCTTTGCCCACGAAAGCTCACGACTGCAAATCGTCCGTGAGCGGATGAAGAGTTTCACACGTTGCACAATTCCAGCTGTTGGGGGTGATACGTGACGTCCCACATTATCATGCCTGTCCCACAAATGGCTAATCTGAGCTGTGAAGTCACCTGTCCACACCTGGGGCAAAACGGATTCAATGCCTTGACTGAACCAGTTTCAGCGCCAGCCTGTTCAGATGTTGCCTGCAAACATTCATATAAACAGGTTGGCCAGTGTCCACATCCAACAAAGGGGACCGGTCCGGCCCAAGTGAATTTGGTTTCTCGACCAGCAAACCATTTGTGAGCAGGAATCTACATGGCCCCCCCAGCTCCCAGAACCACCTTCCGAAGTGAAGCCAGCGGCACTGCCCCATGGGATTCGAGTTGGGTGAGCAACGCAGTCCAGGTTCGCTGGGGCTCGTGTGAACATTCCCGCTGGTTCACAAGCCCTGCCCCCTTCGGCCCAAGGTCCCGCCCCTTTTGGGAGCAGGAAGCCACGCCCCCTCCCTCCTATTGCTCAAGGACCCGGCGATCCTGGAGTGTGTGGCGTGGCGCGCCGGAGGTGATTTTAAAGGGCGTGGGGCTCCGGCCGCTGTCCCTGCCACCGCAGCAGCAGCTGAAAGTCCTGGGCCCTTTCGAATTGCCAGATCCCAGGATAATTGCTCCTTCCAGCCCCTCGGCAAGCCTGTCTGGAATCCACCCCCTCTTAATTCAGCTCCCTGCATCCAACTCTGCCCCGGCCCCAGGCTGGACTGGCAAGGGGAGTGTTTTCCAGCTCTGACGGGACCCACATCTCGCCCCAACACCAGCTCGACTCACCGGGTTTAGGCCCCAAAGAGCAGAAATCTCGTTTCCCCAGGTAAGGACCAAAATCTCACACGAATGAGCCGGGGAGATTCTGGCTCCGCTGAACCTCAGACCTGCCCTTCCCAGCTCTGAGCAGCATGTCGCCTGCCCCTCCAGCAGCAGCCCAGACTAGGGCCAGGTGGGGCCTGGGTTTCCAGCAACACGAGAAGGCAGGAGGCTCCTAGGGATTAGCACCCGGGATCGTGCTTGCAAGAGGACCTGTTCGACAATAGACGAGCTACTTCTGAGCAGCCCGGTGCGCTGGCTCCAGGCTTCAGGGTCTGCCTCTGTGGCGCAGCTGGAAGAGCTGTCTGCCGGGACTCCCTGTGTGCCCCAGGCAGGTGTTGCTTCTCCAGCCGAGTGAGACGCCCATCTAGTTTGTCTGGGCAGGGAAACTGAGGCATGGCCCAGGGCTTTGCAGCTCCTGGAATCTTCCCTTGGAAACAAAGACTGAACAAGTGTTGCTCTTGTCCGGTGCCCACAGAAGACAGAGAAAGAATGAAAGAGGCGCTGGGGAGGCCGCATCTGGCGTATTGAGTATCAGAGGGGTAGCCGTGTTAGTCTGAATCTGCAAGAACAACAAGCAGTCCTGTGGCACCTTAGGGTATGTCTACACTACAAAGTTAATTCAAACTAACAGCTGTTAGTTCGAATTAACTTTCCTAGCATCTATACATACAAACCGCTAGTTCGAACTTAATTCGAACTAGCGGAGCGCTTAATTCGAACTAGGTAAACCTCATTCTACGAGGACTAACGTCTAGTTCGAATTAAGTAGTTCGAATTAAGGGCTGCGTAGCCACTTAATTCAAACTAGTGGGAGGCTAGCCCTTCCCAGCTTGCCCTGGTGGCCACTCTGGGCCAAGCCAGGGAAACTTTTCTTCCCCCCTCCCGGCCCCGGAGCCCTTAAAGGGGCACAGTCTGGCTACGGTGCCCGTGCCAAGTGCAAGCCTGCCAGCATCCAGCCAGCAGACCCTGCACCTGGCACAGCATGAGCCAGCCACCCGCTGCCACCCAGCCCTCCGCCTCTTCCCAGGACCAGGCTGGCGGCTCCTAGGAGCCTGACCGGGGCCGCAAGAGGCGGGCGCCCGCCTGGTCTAGTGCGGAGATCGTGGACCTCATCGAGGTTTGGGGGGAGACCTCCAACATCCATGACCTCCGCACTAGGCACAGGAATGCAGCCGTCTAGGGCAGGATAGCTGCCAGCCTGGCCACCAAAGGCCACATGCGAACCCAGGAGCAGGTCTGCATGAAAATCAAGTTGGTCCAGTGAGACCCCTGACCCTGAGCCCTGAGCTTAGAACATAAGGACATAAGCACGGCCGTACTCGGTCAGACCAAAGGTCCATCTAGCTCAGTAGCCTGTCTGCCGACAGCGGCCAACACCAGGTACCCCGGAGGGGATGGACCGAAGACAATGACCAAGCCATTTGTCTCGTGCCATCCATCTCCAGCCTTCCACAAACAGAGGCCAGGGACACCGTTCCTACCCCCTGGCTAATAGCACTCCATGGACCCAACCTCCATGACTTTATCTAACTTCTCTTTAAACTCTGTTCTAGTTCTAGCCTTCACAGCCTCCTGTGGCAAGGAGTTCCACAGGGTGACTATGTGCTGTGTAAAGAAGAACTTTCGCTTATTAGTTTTAAACCTGCTGGCCATTCATTTCATTTTGTGTCCTCTAGTCCTTCTATTATGGGAACTAATGAAGAACTTTTCTTTATTCACCCTCTCCACACCACTCATGCTTTTATAGACCTCTATCATATCCCCCCTCAGTCGCCTCTTTTCTAAGCTGAAAAGTCCCAGTCTCTTTAGCCTCTCTTCATATGGGACCAGTTCCAAACCCCTAATCATTGTAGTTGCCCTTTTCTGAACCCTTTCCAAGGCCAAAATATCTTTTTTGAGGTGAGGAGACCACATCTGTACATAATACTGAAGAGATGGCGTACCATCGTTTTATACTTCCCCTCCTCCTTCTTCCCCTGGCTTCCCCCTTCCAGCTCCCTCCTCCCAGGTTTCCACCTCCCCTCTCCCACCCTCTCTCTTCCCCTCTCCCACCTCCTTATCCTAGTCTCCCCAGAGGTTAATCTCCCCCCCCCCCCAGTTTTGTTAAATAAAGAGAGTTTATATTTTTGAACACGTGTCCTTTATTTTTTACATCAGGAAGGGGGGCTAGGGAGGGGTAAGTGGAAGGAGGTGAGGGAGGAATGGGGCACAAGCCCCCAATGGGGAGGACTGGGGTGGCTCTGCGGGCTCCTCAGGGTGGAAGCTCTCCTGCAGGGCCTCCTGGATCCTGACAGCCCCCCGATTGACCCCCGCCGGATGGCAGCCTGCGGCAAGTGCAGCCGGGCTGATGGCCGAGTGCTGTGATGTGCCGAGGGTGGGCACTCAGGGCACTCCAAGACAGGACTGCTTTGCTGTCCCTCACCGAGGTAGACAAGCAAGCGGGGAACCCTGAGAACTGTCTGTCCGGGGTGGGGGTCGGGTCCCTTTAAGCACAGCCCTCGGCTAGCCTGAGGCAGCAGCTCCACGCTCTAAGTCCTGGTTCCGGCCAGCCTTAACTTCGGTTCAGGGTCCACTCAATGTGGACATGCTAGTTCGAATTAGCAAAATGCTAATTTGAATTAGTTTTTAGGTCTAGATGCACTAATTCGAGTTAGCTTAGTTCGAATTAGCTAATTCAAATTAAGTTAGTTCGAATTAGTGCTGTAGTGTAGACATACCCTTATAGACTAACAGATTTATTGGAGCATAAGCTTTCGTGGACAAAGACCCACTTTGTGAGATGCATGTAGTGGAAATTCCAGAGGCGGGTATACACGCATCTGACGAAGTGGGTCTTTGCCCACTAAAGCTTATGCTCCAACACATCTGTTAGTTTATAAGGTACCACAGGACTCCTTGTTGATCTGGAGTGTTGCGTCCAGTTCTGGACCCCCCCCCACTACAGAAAGGATCTGGATGCACTGGAGAGGGGCCAGCGGAGGGCGACCAAAATGATTCGGGGGCTGGAGCACACGACCTACGAGGAGAGGCTGAGGGATTTGGGCTTGTTTAGTCTGCAGAAGTGAAGAGTGAGGGGGGATTTGGGAGCAGCCTCCAACTCCCTGAAGGGGGGTTCCACAGAGGCTGGCGAGAGGCTGTTCTCAGTGGGGGCAGGTGGCAGAACCAGGAGCAATGGGCTCAAGTTGCAGCGGGGGAGGGCTAGATGGAGATTAGGAAAAACGATTTCCTGAGGAGGGCGATGGAGCGCTGGGATGGGTTCCCTCGGGAGCGGGTGGGATCTCCATCCCTACAGGTTCATAGAACACAGGGACCTCGAGAGTCATCGAGTCCAGTCCCCTGCCCTCATGGCAGGACCAAGCACCGTCTAGATCAAGTCCCAGCTTGACCAAGCCCTGGCTGGGCTGATTGAGTTGGGGCTGGTCCTGCTTTGGGCAGGGGGCTGGACTTGGAGACCTCCTGAGGTCTCCTCCCGCCCTAGGAGTCTGTGAGCTTGTGAGATAGTCCCACATGCACGCAGAGCCCCAGGGTGAGAGAGACAGGCGGCCTGATGCGGCGGTGAGGGGCACGGTGCCGGCAGAGCACGCGTGTGTGAGACTGACAATGAGAGCGTCTCCACATGCCTGTGCAGAGCAGGGGAGGGGGATGGAGGGAGCTGCTACCACGGCAGGAGGGGGTGACGCTGAAGCCAGGGGCCGAGGAAACGTGACTCGCCCTTGGTCTGGAAAGAATGCCGCTCCTGTTGCATTTATGGCCCTCCGGGGAAAGGCGGCAGGAGCAGGGGAAGGAAGCCCAGTGGCAGGCCCCCAGGGATCTGGCTTTTTGAAGACGTGTGCTTCCGCGTTACAGGTGTCAAGAGGGCACCAGACGGGCCTCTGTAATGAGCTCCGGGGGCAGGGAGGTCATTACGCTGCTCCCCCTCACCCGCCGCGGCTGGAAGGAACGCCAGGGTCTGGCATGTCTCTGGCCAGCTTGCTCTCTTAAAGGGAAATGCAGATCCGAAAGGAGCAGACGCAGGCCAGGGGCAGAGGTGGGTTCCCCCTCCCTCCAGCCCCCCTCTTTCCTTACAGACCTGAACGCAGGTGGCTCTGCTGCTCTGCCAGCCACTCGCAGTGGCCGACGGGAAGCAGGAGTCATGAATGGTGCCCGGGAGGACTCTGCTGAGCTGTTGATTTCAGGGCATTTTCAAACAGCCGCAGCAGCCTGTGCCGGTGGAGAGCAGGCCACCCCTTGTGGGCTGACATCACACGCAGACCCTCCCGGGCCCCACCACAGGCCTGGCTTTCGGGGGCTTGATCTCTTAATGGGTAGCAGGTTTAAAAGTAATAAAAGAAAGTTCTTCTTCACACAGCGCGTAGTCAACCTGTGGAACTCCTTGCCAGAGGAGGCTGTGAAGGCTAGGACTATAACAGAGTTTAAAGAGAAGCTAGATAATTTCATGGAGGTTAGGTCCATAAAAGGCTATTAGCCAGGGGGTAAGAACGGTGTCCCTGGCCTCTGTTTGTCAGAGGCTGGAGAGAGATGGCAGGAGACAAATCGTTTGATCATTGTCTTCGGTCCACCCCCTCTGGGGCACCTGGTGTTGGCCACTGTCGGCAGACAGGCTACTGGGCTAGATGGACCTTTGGCCTGACCCAGTACGGCCGTTCTTATGTTCTTTCCAGGGGTGGGGGTGGAGCGACGGAGCCTTTCATTCGCCCTGCGGAGGCTGGAAGAAGAGTTTTCCCCTGCGTGTTCACGGCGCTGGAATTGTATCAGCCTGGGGGTTGCTTTTCAGCCCCAGCCCATTGTATCTGCGGTCCGACCCACCTCGTCCCATTCCCCTCGGGGTCTCACCCCCTGCCCATCCCTGTGGTGTCTGGGCTCGTGCCAGCGCTGCAGCAAGCATCCTGACCAACGTCACCCACGTGACTCTTTCTGTCTTCCTGGAGGGAAAAGTCCATGGGGATTTTTTTAAAAACCCACAACAATTTCTTTGTTTAAATTGTGCTTGTTGGGTCATGCGTGGCTCTCCGGGATGGCAGGTGTGACCCACACACCACCTGGGTGTGGTGTATTGTCCCACCTAGTGGCACCGAGACCACCTGCAGAGAGAAGAATGGGCAGAATCCTAGAGCACTAGAAGTGGAAGAGACCCTAAGAGGTACCTGAACCCGTGGGTGCTACCTCTTGTAATCAGCCAGGGGTTGGCTTTTCCTACATTCTTTGTGGCATCAGCAGGGACTGGAATCCAGCACCTTCCGCCCATGAAGCCCCGCTATGAGCTCCGGGGGACTTTTCCACGAGGCAGTACGGGGCTTAGGACACGCGGCAGAGTGATTCCACCGCTGTCCAGCTGGGGGCGGCGCTGCTCACGATCTGGCTCCTTCCATCTCGACTTCCCTGACTCCCCAGGGCGCTGTGTGAGGATTAGGAAGGAAGCCCTCGTGAAATCCTCTGCAGATGGAAAATGCCAAGCGGTTGTACTCCGGGGCGGGGCTCCCATACGAAAATGCCCTCAAAGATAGGGTGGGGGACGGGAAAAATAAGCTTTGCCCCACGGCATTGGTGGTCAAGGGCGGGTAGGAGGCAGACATATGCTCCGGCCAGTGAGTCAATAGAGCAATAGAATGTGATCAATTCAGTGGACCTAGCTCAGCGTTGGGGGCAACATCAATATGCATTTTAATACAGCAAAATGCAACCGTATGGATCTAGGAACAAAGAGCGTCACCCACTCTGCCCCAATGGGGGCTGTCCGCTGGGAAGCGGTGACTCTGAAAAAGATTTTTGGGGGCTGCCGGTGGGGTGGGGGGAATCAGCTGAGCAGGAATTCCTAGATTTCAGTGGTGTAGCCACGTTAGTCTGTTTCAGCAAAAATCATGAGGCTCCGCTCCAGCCCACGAAAGCTGGTGCCCAAATAAATTTGTTCCTCTTTCAGGGACCACAGGGCTCCTGATTGATTTCGCTGTGTTCAGAAAGGCTAACGTGCGCTTGGGGTGCATAAACCGGGGACTCGCAAGTAGGAGCGGAGAGGTTGTTTTCTCTCTGTACCGGGCCTGGGGGTGTCCTTGTATCCCAGTTCCGGTGGCCCCCGCTCAAGAATTCCTTCCGATCCAGGCAGCGGGTTGGGCGCAGAAGCCACGAGTCTCATGCGAGGCCAAGAGCCCCGCCTTGGAGCGACAGACGCGAGGAGCTCGATCTGTTTCGTTCTGAAAGGGTGTAATGGCACGTCGGGGTCCCCCGACCCTGACCCCCCATCCTCAGCAAGATGTGACTCCACCAGCCAATAGAATAGGGAGGCTTTATTGCTGCTCCGAGATACAGCCCAGCATAGGACTGATGCAGGCATAAGAAGATAGGCCGACAGCCCTAGTTCCCTTGGGTGAAGGGGTTACAGGCCCCTGAACCCCCCTACACTGGTTAGTCTGCTTCCTCCAGGCTTCCCCACGCTCTGACTCCCCTTCTCCAAGCCACCCCCTTCCTTTGTTCAGGCCCCTTCCCTGGTCAGGTGAGAACCGGTTGGGCCATTGTCGACATGACTTCAGGGTGACCCCCCCCCCCACACCGCCCTGTTGGGCAGTGCTTACAGACACAGGCCAGTAGGGGTCACCCACCGCCCACAGCCCAAGCATCGCGACCAGTGAATGCCCAACCAAAATGGACAGCACACCCCCCCCTCAAAGTCACAAAGGGCTGATGTCTGACGAACAAATATTTAATTACAGGGGGTTACAGAGGCATCGTGCAACCCAGAGGCTGGAAGCTGCAGCTTGACACGGGCAGGCGAGTAACGGGCATTTGTTTTTAACCGGGAGCGTAATTAACCATCGGGCCGAGTTATCAAGGTTAGGGTGGGTCCTCCATCACGGACAATTTTTAAATCAAGCTTGGATGTTTCTGTTCTAGGAAGTTATTAGGAGATCATAGAACACTGGAACTGGAAGGGACCTCGAGAGGTCATCAAGTCCAGTCCCCTGCCCTCACGGGAGGACCACGCACCGTCTAGATCAGGGCTACTCAACTGTGGAAGCCCAGGGGGCCACAATGATATTCACAGCACAAGCCGAGGGCCTCAGCTTAAGTGTGGTTGCCTATACATGCAAATACATATGCAAATATATGCAAATAGCATCTTTCACACTGACAGGCATGAATACAAAGATGAAGGCAAGACTACACTAAACACAGGGCCCATTTAAGTCAGTTCTGCCGATATTAATAAAATGCAATGTTTACCCGATTTCTACCCCTATGACAGCACTTTTAATGAGCAATGACAGTCCAGGAATGTAACTACTAAAACGCAGATCAACAGAAGACCGTCATATTGACTACTTTTTTGTTTTGGCTCTCACTCACAGGCCACATGTTGGGCCCCGTGTAAACCCAAACCGCACCGTGGGCCTCAAACAAAGAGGTGATGGCCGCATGCGTGTTGAGTAGCCCTGATCTAGATCATCCCTGAGAGATGTCCATCCAACCTGCCCTTAACTCTCTCCAGGGAGGGAGACTCTACCACCACATGGACACAGTGGTCTCCTCTGACCTTGGGATTTGTGCATGAGCAGTGTGGGAGGGCAGGAGGCTGTGGGGTGCCGGTTTCAGGACCGGGTTGTGGAATGCCACAAGGGGGTCTAAGCCTGGAGGTGCACGGACATAAGCCGAGCTAGGAACAATGACTTGACTCTGCCTGGAATGGTTGGCTAGGAAGCCCGTGGAACCCATTCCCGGCACACTGGTGCCTGCCCAGAGGGGGTCAGATTGTGATGGCGGAGAGTTTGCTCGCGAGGCGCCTGTGTGGTTGGGAGGACTCTCCAATGGGAGGTGTGTGGCGCAGTGAGGGGGCTGTCTGCTCTGTGACCCGGGGTCCCCCTGCGCTGGGATGGGAGATTCTCACTGACTCTCCCAAATGTGTATTAACCCAGACACCCAGGCTCAGCCTTCCAGGGACAGAGACAAAGGGAGGAGGGAGGAGACCAACACCTGGCTGGGGGGCAGGGCTGGAAGAGAGTTTTAGTTTCTGCCTGGAATCATGGAGGAAGCAGCCTGAGCAAAGGGGGCCTGGGATTTAGGGGCCCAGTCTCCCTCATCTCAAGGGGGGCTGAGGCATCCTAGGCCTGGCCCTGTAACCAGATTACATCTATGCTGTGCTGTATCCTGGAGAAGCAATAAACTCCCTCTATTCTACTGGCTGGTGGAGTCTGTTCGTGCCACTACGGGGGTGCAGGAGTTGGGGGAACCCTGACGCGCCATCACAAGGTGACACCGCGATGGCGCTTTGCCGAGGACAGCAGCAGAGGGAAGCCTGGGGAGAGGCCTCCAGCCCTGCCACGCAATGAAACTGAAAACATCTAGCGGGAGCGAGGCGGCAGAGCCTCAAGACAGGACCAGCCAGGGCTTCCCAGAGGCTGGAGACAGGTCCCCGGGAATGCACCGTGGGGTGTGGGGCCCACGGAACCCACTGACACCAGACCGGGAGTGGGCTTGGGGGAGAATCACAGGATCCTTGGGTGGGAAGAGACCTCAGGAAGCAAAGAGCCCTGCCCGAAGCAGGACCAACCCCAACTCTATCAGCCCAGCCAGGGCTTGGTCAAGCCGGGACTAAAGGAATGGAGATTCCACCCCCTCCCTAGGGAACCCAACCCAGCGCTCCACCGCCCGCCTAGGGAAATAGTTTTTCCTAATATCCAACCCAGACCTCCCCCACTGCAACTTGAGCCTATTGCTCCTTGTTCTGCCACCTGCCCCCACTGAGAACAGCCTCTCTCCAGCCTCTTTGGAACCCCCCTTCAGGTAGCTGAAGGCTGCAATTGAATCCCCCCTCAAAAGAAAAGGAATAGCAAAGCCAGAGTCTGCATTGGGTGGGAATTGAACCCAGACCTTGGGAAAAGCTACCGTTGCAGGGGAGGGGTTGGTTTATTCATAGAATCACAAAACACTGGAACTGGAGAGGTTGCATCCAGTCCTCTGCCCGCACGGCAGGGCCAAGCCCCGTCTAGATCATCCCTGACAGGTGTCTGTCCAACCTGCTCTTAAATATCTCCAGGGATGGAGATTCCACACCACCCCCTCCAGGCACAGATTGCTCCTATAGATCTGTCGATGTCGTGGTTCTTGCAAGATGATGCTGCCTTCCCTTTGTCCCCAGTGCCCTGTGTCTTGTTTCACATGCAGCCTGGGAACCTGTGACTGGGGGGGCATCTCCTGGAAAAGGTACCCCGGCCACAGATCGTGAGCCCAGAAGTGCTGGGTGGGGTTAGGGTTAGCGGCATCTGTCAGTTTCAGGAGGGATCTCTTAGCTTTTGGAACCCAGCCCCGGCTGCTGCCCACCATGCCCGGCCGAGGGGCTATTAGTTGTGGATTTGGGAATTCCCTTAGGGACCCTAAACAACAGTTCTGTCTGTAGGGGGCCTGCTCTGTGACTGGTCAATATTGACAGAGAGCAAACACGAAAGGGGCACATACAACCATAGCAAATTGGTTCTGCTATTCAGGCTATGTCGGGGATTTCCCCCCAATATTTGCCCATTCCCACTTCACTGGCCTGTATTATACAGGAGGTCAAACCAGTTGATCAAAATGGTCCATTCTGGCCTTGGAATCTTTCTTTCTTTCTTTCTCCTAACTTGGCTAACCAACAGACAAACACTCCCCCAGCATCCCCCACCCACACCTTTGCATGTCTACACTAGGAAACTGTTTTGAAATAACTAAGATTGATTTAATAACTCCTGAAATAACAAATTCAAAATGGCATGTCTCCACTACAGGGAAGCCTCGACATTAGTCCGAGGCAGGCTCTGTTATTACGGACGCGCTCCCTCAACTTAGAACAGTGTTTCCCAACCGGGGTTCTGCGGATCATCATCAGGGGTTCTGTGAAAAATCATGGAATAAATAACGCTGGGCGGGGCCTGGAGCCTATGTCACGGCCTTTGCCTCCTGCCCTGGCGCTCAGCTGACTTCTGCGCCGCTCAGCCGGGCCACTGCGTGGCAGCAAGCAGCCATTTGGGCTCCGCGAGTGAGAGGCAGGAGGGGGAGGAGAAGAGAAAGAGAGCATGAGGCAGAAGGGGGGGAGAAGGGAAAGAGCATATGAGGCAGGAGGAGGAGGAGGAGAAGAGAAAGAGAGTGAGAGGCAGGAGGGGGAGGAGAAGAGAAAGTGAGGCGGGAGGAGGGGGAGAAGAGAAAGAGAGCGTGAGGCAGGCGGAGAAGAGAAAGAGACAGTGAGGCGGAAGGAGGAGGAGAAGAGAAAGAGAGTGAGAGACAGGAGGAGGGGGAGAAGAGAAAGAGAACATGAGGCAGAAGGGGGGAGAAGAGAAAGAGCATATGAGGCAGGAGGAGGAGGAGGAGGAGAAGAGAAAGAGAGTGAGAGGCAGGAGGAGGAGGAGAAGAGAAAGTGAGGCAGGAGGAGGGGGAGAAGAGAAAGAGAGCGTGAGGCAGGGGGAGAAGAGAAAGAGACAGGGAGGCGGAAGGAGGAGGAGAAGAGAAAGAGAGTGAGAGACAGGAGGAGGGGGAGAAGAGAAAGAGAGTGAGAGGCAGGAGGGGGAGAAGAGAAAGAGAACATGAGGCAGAAGGGGGAGGAGAAAAGAAAGAGAGTGAGCGGCAGGAGGAGGAGGAGAAGAGAAAGAGAGTGAGAGGCAAGAGGAGGAGGTGAAGAGAGAGTGAGGCAGGAGGGGGAGGATATTTGATATTTGAAAAAAAAGATGAGATAATACAAAAAAAGACAGGAAAAATACTCCATTTTTTTTCTTACAATGTAAGCTGACACACACACATACATATATAACAGCTCTTTACAAATAAATTTTCTTGAAAAAAATTAGCAGTAATTGAATTGTGCTCCCCGCTTTCAACTTTTTCTGGCCAAGCAAACGTTTTCATAGGCAGGGGTTCCTTGGGATATGAAAAATTATTTTAGGGGTTCCTCCATGGGAAAAAGGTTGGGAATCACTGACTTAGAACCCCAGGGAGCAGTGGGGAGGAATTAGGCTGAATTACTCTGGAGAGTCGTTATTTCGAAATAGCGGCACCAGAGCGTCTACACGATCGCTCTTTCGAAATAACTTTTGAAATAAGCGTGATTCCCCGAGGAAAGCAGGAGTCCAGATTTCAAAATAAGCAGCCCGTTATTTCGAAATAATGGTCTTGGGAGTGTGGCCTCTTCGCTTATTAATTCGACTTAAGGAGGGTCATTTCAAAATAAAGGCCCGAGTACAGACCAGGGCTTAGAGATCAAAGTTTCATGGCTTTGAAGATCTTCTCTGGGGATTGCCAACTCTGTGTCATCCTTTGCAGAGCAGAGGCAAAAAATTGTTTCCTTCTGCCGGCCCAGATCTGTGACTGCCGCCCGCCCCCCATGCACTCCCACAAAGCCGCTAAATTGAAAGTTAATTTGAATTCAAGTTTATATAATCCAGGCACATCCCTTTTTAACAGACAGGAAACGACCGAGGCATTAACCTCCCATCAGGGAAGGCAGGCAAAAGGTGAAACGTTTCCACCTTCCACTTTATTTTGTTTGTTTTGGTTTAAAAAAACCCCTCCCACCTGGAGTTGACTCCGATCTGAGTCGGAAATTCCCCACTGGGATCCCGAGGTGCCTGGGAAAGAAGGTGGAAGTCTGGGGGTGCAGTGAACAGCCCCGTCAGAAGTTTACAGCCTCTCAGGGTCAGCCATTTAAACAGCCAGTCTCTTGGCTGGCCCCAGATTCCTGCCTGGTCAGTGAGGATCAGAAGGGAAGGGAAGAGGGAGACGGGACACTCCGGGTACGTCTACCCAGCAGCGTCATTTCGGAGTAACTGACGTTATTCCGAAATAACCACGAGCGTGTCTACACTACAAGCCGTTACTTCGAAATAACGGTGAGCTGGAGGACTTCTCCCTCCGATGCCTGTAACCCTCGTCTCATGAGGAGCGAGGGAAGGCGGAGGAAGAGCGTTCTCCCTTTGACTTCCTGCTGCGTAGACAGCCCCGAAAGCCGCATTCAGCTACTTTGACTTCAGCGACGCAATTGACGTCTCTCCAGTTGCGTCGCTTCATTCGACTTTTGCCCTTCCCCAGACAGAGAGAAGCAAGGTCAGGGCAGATGGGAAGGAATCCCGCTAGGGTTGCCAGGTGTCCAGTATTGGCCTGGACAGTCCGGTATTTGCAGCCTCTGTCTGGTAAAAAAAACAGAAAATACCGGATATGTAAAATGTCCCGTATTTTCTGTTTTTCTTGGACGCAAGGCCGCTTAGGACATTCTTCACCTGCCTCATCTGGTGGGGGTGGAGGGAGCAGGGAGCATGGGGGTTTAAAGCTGCAGTGATTCTTTTTTTTTTTTTGTACGGGTTTTTTTTTTTTCTCAGCAAGTTTGGTCCTCCGTTTTGTCTTTTCTTTTTTTTTTCCTCAACCAATTTTTTCCCCACCACGTTTGGTATTTTTTGTGAAAGTATCTGGCAACCCTAGATCCCGCTGGCTCAGTTGGCTCTGTCTGCGCCCAGCTCGGCACAGATTTCACGCTGGCAGGGTAGAGGCGAATCGAGGTCAATCAACGCGAGTCCTAGCAAGGGGTTCCCTAGACATTGACGGGAACACGGGCTTAGAATTCAGCCGGAGCTGTCCAGAGCAAAGCTCCAGGGAATATCATCAAATTCATGGGGCAGAAGCCCTGAGTTTTGGCACCTCCCGTGGGGCAGAAGCCTGGAGCCCCAGTGTTCCCCCACATAGGCTAAAGCCCCAGCCCCCCACAGCTAGAAGGGTGAATCCTCAAACCTCACACCCCCACCAGCCACAGCAGCGGAAGCCTGGCGCCCCGACCCCACTTCCGCTTTTTTATAGCGTGTGGGGCAGGGGGGGCACCGAGAAATAATCAGTGAGATTTGAAACCCTGTTGGGGGCTGAGAGCAGGCATGCGACGGAAGCCCGGGACAGATAAGCGGCATCTACTCTTAGCACCTGAATTGGTGGGTTTGCCTCCCGGGGGGCTTTTGCTGCGGCATCTTTTCCTTGCAACGCCCCACCCGGTTCCTTTCACCCACGACGTCTTGCTCGCCACCAGGCGCTGGTCCGGGAAAAGCTGCCGTCTTCCCCTCCTGGTCGCGCTACTCGGCCAGGCCCAGCACCAGTGAAACGCCTCCGGCCCTGAAGAGGATGCTGGTTGGGGGGGCAAAGGGGAGGATGTTCTGGAGGAGAGGCTGGGCAGAGAAACACACCCTGGCTCCTCTCGCCCTGGCTAAGGACTCCGGCCGTAGCAAGCCAGGGTGGCGCAAAGATGGTGCTCGCTGTTTCGGCTCAGAACTCGGACTCCGCGGCGGCGTTCAGTGCCTGGCTTGGCGGCGGGTGGGAGGGATCGCAGCCCGGGGAGGCGTCGGGGAGCCAGGTGGCCCCAGCTAGCTACCACAGCATAATCCCCTCCAGGATCCCCGGCGCTCACTCAAGGCGAGGGGGTATTATGATCCCGTTTTACAGATGGGGAAACTGAGGCCGGGGATAGCCTTTGCCACTGCGGCCACACTGCTCATTTCAGCAGGCTGCTTCTGCCCCAGTAGGCTGGGCTGCACATGCTGTCCCCACTGCAGTGTAGATGGAACCCACCTGGGTGTGGTACTGTCCCATCCAGTGGCACCGAGACCACTTACAGCAGGGGTGGGTAAGATCCTCCAAGCCTTTCAATCCACCCCGCAGCCCACCCCGCGGGACCCACAGGCAGGGAGCAGCCCCGGACCTCAGAGCAGCTCCATCTGCCACTCTGCACTGGGCGGGGGGAAGGGCCCTTCCTTCACCCAAACTCTCAGACTCCACACCCTCTCCTGCACCCTAGTGCCCTATCCCCAGCTCCCTTCTGCACCCAACCTCCAACCCCGACCCTGCACCCCCTGCAGAAGTGCGGCCCTCAACCACTTCCCAAAATTTCGGAGTGCCCCCCCCCGCCCGACAGAAAGTATTGCCAGCAGCTGGTGTTTAGCTTGTGCAGTAGGGACTCGTGCCCCAAGCTCCGGAGGGCCCCGGTTTGATTTTGCCTGGCGGGGTTACATAAACACACCCCAGATGGGGTCCCGCAAGAAGCCTGCAGCTTCCTAGCCTTTCCTCCCAGGGCAGGGTATCTCACCCGTTGGCATTGCTCTCGCTCTCCTCCAGACTCTCCAGTTTGTCTGCATGGCCCTTGTGGTGCAGCACCCGGCACTGATGCAAGACTCAGGTGGGTCTCTCCACTGCCGGTCTTTGCACGCCACACGCCTGTTACTACACCCCAGGATGATACTGGCCTTCTTCACACCTGCACCACTCCGCCGGGCGGAATAAGCTATAACCCCACAGGCCCCCACCACTGACGTCCCCTGCTGTAGTTGCGCATTTGATTTGCCCTTTGTGTGTCTCGTAATTTGTAAGTGTCTTTATTGAATTTCATCCCCCGATCACACCGTCAGTGGGAGACTTTCACGAGTGCTCAGACCTCGGACTCACTCTCCTCCCTGGGAGAGCAGAATCAGTGCAGCACCGAGTACTTCTGGGAATCCTGCCCATAATCTATCCTGGCCTCAGTTTCCCCATCTGTAAAATGGGATTATAATACTTCCTTGCCTCCAACCTTAGTCCATTTGGACAGAAAGCTCTTGGGATCTGGGACTTCCAGGGTGTCTCCACCCTGAAATTGGCGGTGTAGCCTCTTTCTCCCCATGTTCACTTTGATCTGGCTAGTGTGGCTAAAAATAGGGGAGACCAGTATTCCCTGGAAGCTGGGCTCTTGTGTGGTTGTTCAAATGCTGCCCAGTTGATTAACAGTGTGCACACAGCTAGGTTTTATTTTCTATTGGTGGTGCACATTTGCACCTGCCTCTGTGCACATAACAACAATTATTCCGCACCAGGATGGAAAAATTCAGGGAACATTGGTGGAGACATCGCAGGGGCTTAGACAGCTCTGTGGCCAGCACCTGGCGCAAAGGGGCTGGCCCGGGCTCTGCAGATGCTACTATATTACAAATAAATAATAACAAGGAATGCTACATCCAGCTTGCACTCATCCAATCAGGGTACAGACACAATGTCATGTGACCTAGGGTCCATTCAAATGAGATCAGACTGAATTCTTGAATGAACCATCCAGCTAGCCTTGTGGGGGAATGAGAATCCCATCCATCCCCCCCCCCGCCCCCATAGAGCCCTGCAGAGCCTGAATTCCCTAGCTGCTCCTCCCTGCTCCGAAAAGCGCCCACGGCAGTGACCTCTGCTCACCCTGAGGAGGGAGGATGCCACGATGCCAGGAGATGCCCAGAGAGACAGGAAAGGGGGGCCCTGGTCAAGGTCTCACTAGCAGAGTGGACTCAGCTGCTCCGTAACTCAGCCACACCCCCAGCTCACGCCTCTGGGACAAGACCTCCCATTTCCAGAGACCCCACCACACTTCAGCGTCACCGTTAATTGACGTCCCTCTCAGGCTCCGATGCCTTAGTATCTGCACATCTCCCAGCCTCTGCCATATTTACCCTGACAACACTCTGGCGAGGCCGAGCAGTGCTGGTAGCCCCATTTTAGGGATGGGGGAAACTGAGGCCCTGGAGAGACACTGTAAAACCTGACTCCCCCACCAGCAAGTCTCAGAGCCTGGGACAACTGAGCAGGGCTCGGAACAGCAGCGTGGACCCTGGGGCCCAGGATCTGAGACCGACCAGCTAGGTTGCTGTGTGACCCCAACTAGCAGCACTGGGTTTTTTTTGCAGTGTAGTCGTACCCTGAGTGACTTCCTCTGGCTCACGCAGGATGCCTGCAGCAGAGTGGGACACGGGACCCGGATCTGCAACCCTCACGCCTGGACTCTCCTCCCTCTGTATATCTTACGGCAGCCGGCAGCAGTAGTAGGGCTTTTATCTTGCGAAGGGGCCCGCGGCTAGAGGGCCGCTTGATCTCTCACGCACAGAGCCCGGCGTCATAACAGATGGGGCGGGGTGGAGACCTTCACGCAAAGTAACAGCTGCACAAACTGAGCACCCCATGTTCTCCTGGTTGCATGGGACGGGGTGCGTGCAGATCTCTGTCACACAGGGGCCCGGGCATGGGCGGTGGGTAACACAGGCAAGGGAAGGCATTGCCTTCCCAGAACTGCCTACGCTCCCCGCCATCTGCTGGGGCTGCGGTGCAGCTACCCGGCACCCTGGCCAGCCAGGAAGATTCGGGCTGTTTTTCTCGGCTGCCCCATGTGCTCTGGTCACATGGTAAGAGTGGAGCCAGGTCACCTGCTGGGGCTGGGGGCAGTAACCTGAGGTGGGGGCCAGGCTTAACTCCACCGGGGGGGGGGTTCTGGAAGGGGCGGGGTCTCTGGTGGAAGGGGCGGGGCCTCATCGCCTTCCCCAGCTGGGCCCTCACCCACCACCCTTGGGCCTGGGGAGAGAGAAGTCTCCTTGGGGGCAGAGAAAGCTGCAGCATTTCGCTCTAAGACTGGACTATGGGTCATGGCCCAGGCCTTCACCTGTCCACAGTGGAGTGATGCTGATTTACATCGTTGCGAATCTGGCCTTGCTGACTCCAAAGCAACTACCGATGGATGACACCAGACCCACACCACCCCCTTCGACTTCCCCTGGAGCCCAGCTCTGCTGGGGAGCTCTCCCGGGACAGTGACTGCAAGGGAAAGGAGCCCAACACCATTCCCTTGGCTTGGAAGCTCTGGCCGGCGGGTCTAGCCCCGTTCCTAACTCACCCCAAAGCCTCCAGCCCGTTCCCAGCTCTGAAAACCTTTGTCAAGCCGAGCGCCTGGATTTTCCATGACGCAACCGGTGGGCGGGTGGAAATATTTTTGCAATTAGCGGAGCAATTTTCGGGGCTGCAATTAGGAAATATTTCAGCGGGCGGCGGGGACCTTCCGTTTTCAGATGTGTTTATTTATGGGGAAAATGTAATTATTGCCCCCTCGGCTGACTGCAAAGGGAATTAATGCCCAGCATCACAGCTGTCAAAGTCCTGATTAATTGGACTTGCTGTACTGAAACCTCATCTGTTTGTCTTGTGGCGGTGCGCAAATGAAACCCCCAGGGCCATCAATCTTGCAAGGCACCGTGCACCTTTCGGCTGCTCTGCTACCCGGCTCCCGCCCTCCTTTTTGTTTCAAAACGGCCCGTGTGGAACAGGCGGCTGGATCTCAGCCCACTTCCAACCTGTCCCCCGGCTGGGCGCCTGCATCCTGGCTCTGAGCCGGGTTAGATGCCGCGGCGGGAACGCCCCGACGCTCTGTTCCTACTGGCTACCGAGCAGCGCGCGGGTCGTGGGCAAAGGGTCCTGTGGGTCCCTTCTCACCTGGGTCTAGCTGGCACCCGGCTGTGGTCCGTGCTACGCGTGGTGTTCCGTGGCAGGGTGGGGACCTCACTCTCGCTGAGCAGCGGTGGGGAAGAACAGCCGCTTTTGGCCCGTATGGGGCAGGCAAGGAGAAATCCCTAGCTCCTGGATGCAACTGGATAATAGGGATGTGCCCAGGTACTCGTGGGCACGGTTAACTGGTGAGCCCAGGCATCATGGATACACGCCACGCCCCTCTCCCCGGGCTGCTGCCTCTGTATCGGGGCAAGGGAGGACCCAGGGTACCTGGCAACGCGGAATCCATCTCCCTGCCCCCCTCCAGGCCAGAGACGCACTGCCGGATGCGCTGCCGACTCTCCATGCGCTCTCCCTGCCCAGCCACAGCTGCTGGCTTGGAGCCGCTCCAAAGCTGCCCCCGGGGACCTTGAAACGCAGGTGCCAAGCCACAGCCGCAGCCAGCTGAGGCGGGTGGGGGGGCAGGATTTCAGACCGGAGGCCTTTGGCGCAAAACATCCTGGTGTGGCTTGAGGGGGCCAGGGAGCAGCCCGGCCTCTCTTCCTGCAGCAGGCAGAGCTACCGGCCATCCGACACACCAGGGCTTACCGCCCTTGCTGCTGCACAATAGCGATGGATGGGTGGGACAGGCCCAGCGATGGCTAGTAGCCAGGCTGGGCAGGGAGGGTGTCCCTACCTCTGTGTGTCAGGCTGGGAATGGGGACGGGGAGGGATCACTGAATGATTCCCTGTTGTGTTCCCTCCCTCTGGGGCACCTGGCACTGGCCCCTGTGGGCAGACAGGACACTGGGCTGGATGGGCCTTTGGTCTGACCCGGTCTGGCCGCTGTGATGTTCACGCCCCATGAAACCTGAGAGCTCCGTTACTCTCGGTGTGGGGATTTCAGAGGCTGCCTTACTGTATGAATGTAACAACGTCAGAGCAGCCAGACTGGGTCAGACCAAAGGCCCATCTAGCCCAGTGTCCTGTCTGCCCACAGTGGCCAATGCCAGATGCCCCAGAGGGAGTGAACAGAACAGGGAATCATCACGTGATCCCTCCCCTGTCACCCATTCCCAGCTTCTGACAAACAGAGGCTGGGGACGCCATTCCCGCCCATCCTGGCTAATAGCCATTGATGGACCTAACCTCCATGACTCTATCTAGCTCTTTTTTGAACCCTGTTAAAGTCCTGGTCTCCACAACATCCTCTGGCAAGGAGTTCCACAGGTTAACTGGGCACTGCATGAGGAGATACTGCCTTGTGTTTGTTTTAAACCTATTAGTGTCATTTGATGAGCCCTAGTTCTGGTGTTATGGGAACAAGTATATGTTTAATAACCATCCTGATCTGCACAGAAGCACCACCATTTCTGGTGTCAGGGGCAAAGTCCAGATGCTTCCAATCCCATGCACAGGGCCAGGGAGATAGGACACAACGCCAGGTCTCAACACACGGAGGAGACAATGGTGTAGGCAGGAGGGGGGTAGGTGTGTCTGGAACTGGGGAGACTTTCAGGAAAGAAGAAACATGTATAGGACTGACGGGCGCCAGCAGAACCAACACGGAACCGGATTCCTGCTGTGTCCGATTAAAAAGGGGGCAGAGGAGATTTTAAACCAAGGGCTGGGGGAAAGCTACGGAGGAGCATGGGATTCAGACAGGGGCATCCCTCCGGGAGGACATATGGATCAGGGGTGACGCTGTATGCCTTCAGGGAGCACCGTGTCACCCCTGTTTATATCTAACTGTGATCTTGCCTCCAGAGCAGGCCTTGTGAGGTCTCTGGCGTGGTTCTGATCTGCTGAACCCCACCGTTCTCTCTAGATAGGCCTGTCATCAGCGCCTAGGACGTGATGAGATGGGGGGGCTGTCACATGCAGTAAGTGGGGGAATCCGCCAGATATCGCTCCCAGAGACAGCTGCAAGGAGCGTGACCAACCTCCGGGCAGTGGCTCAGCCAACCATCCACAGCCACGGTCCAGCTCCCAGTTCAGTGTCTCGCCTGCCCCAAGGGAATTGCTCACCTTCTCCTGAGGCCTCTCCGCCAGACGCACCTGGACTTGTGTTCTCCACGCACAAGGGCCAAGGGTATTGAAGGGTATTGGCCCTTGCTCGGCCTTTCTCCTGCCCCCGCCTACGCCGCCGGCAGCAAGGGCACGGAGAAGACGGATGGCACCAAGAGAAGAGGCTGGCCCATGTGGAAGGGACAACCCTGCGTATTAAGGACTGCAATACCCAGCGGGGTGAGAAATCCCGGGCCTTAGTGGGGCTGAGGGTTCAGACTGCCTGCTTCGCTTTTCTTCTCTTTTAGTAACAAACTCCTTTTGCCCACGCCGACACCATCCCAGACAATCTAGTTGTGTCGTAATAAACTTCTTCGGCTGTTTGTCTTTAGCAGTGAGTTTGCCTGACATGTCTGGTGATAGCTCCAGTAACAAAGGCTGGCGGATATCCACGTCCCACCGACGAATCATACAATCCTAGAACACTACAATTGGCCTCGAGAGGTATCGAGTCCAGTCCCCTGCCTTCACGGCAGGACCAAGCACTGTCCTTAGCCCATCCCTGATAGACATTTATCAAACCTGCTCTTAAATATCTCCAGATAAGGAGATTCCACAACCTCCCTGGGCAATTTATTCCAGTGTTTCACCACCCTGACCGGTAGGAAGTGTTTCCTAAGGTCCAACCTGAACTTCCCTTGCTGCAATTCAAGCCCATTGATCTTGTCCCATCCTCAGGCTATGTCTAGACTGCAGAGTTTTTGCACAAAAACGGCCATTTTTGCGCAAAAACTCACGGAGCGTCCGTCCACACTTCAAGCATGTTTTTGCGCAAGAAAATGTACAGTGAATTGACAGAACAGAGGGGGTTTTGCGGTGTAGGTATTCCTCTTTCTGCGAGGAATAACTCCTTTTTGCGCAAGAGCTCTTGCGCAAAAAAGCGTGTGTGGATGGGAAGCAGGGTTTTTTTGTGCAAAAGAAAGAAGCCATTCTGTGAATGGCAATCAGAGCTTCCTTGCGAGAGAGAGCATTCAGGCAGTCTGGACGCTCTCTTGCGCAAAAGCACGTCGCTTTTTCGATGCGCTTTTGCAGTGTGGACGCGCTCTTGCGCAAGAAGTTTTCGCGGAAGATCTTGTCCGCAAAAAGCTTCTTGCGTGAGAAGCCTGCCATCTAGACGTAGCCTCAGAGGCCAAGTTGAACCATTTTTCTCCCTCCTCTTTGGGACACCCTTGTAGGGACTTGACGAAGTGATGAACCCATTAATACATTTGCACTCATCACCTTGAGCAGCACAAGACCATATATTCCCGAGTTACTAGGGAGCTAGAGGGATTTGATGGTGCCTTTCTCGGTGTGATTCATGAGGGGCTTCGGAAGCAGTCATGACATCACGCTGGGCGTGGGACTCCATGCAGGGGTGTCCTGAGTGATCGCAGTGCCTGGAGGGATTTGCTACTGGTCACTAGCAAGGCGTTGGGAGACATAACCCAGGCTGGGGCGTTAAAGGGGCACAGCGGCCCACAATCCCAGCCTGCACCCAGTCCAGTCCTATCACACAAGGATTCGCTATAGCCTCGTGAAGAGGGGAGGGTAGAATTGATACAGTCCAGGTATGAAGAGAAGCAGTCAGCTGAAAAAGAATTCCAGTCAATCGCCACACATAACGGGAGACAGCTGAAAAGCGACACATTTGGTAAGTGCTTGTGTACAAATGCTAGACATCTAAATAGCAAGGAACTTGGGTGCCTGGTGTTAACCCAGGATATTGATATAATAAGCATCCCAGAAATGTGGTAGAAGGATCATAATCAACGGGACATGATAATTCTAGGGTACCGAATATACAGGAAAGACAGAGTGGGTTTCGCTGGCAGGCATGTGACCCTGGGTGTGAAAGAGTCGAGTCAAAATATTAAATGAATCAAGCTGTACTTTGAGTTGCTATGGATAGAAATGCCGTGCTTGATCAGTAATGGGACAGCAGTAGGAATTGCCTACCGGCCCTGATCAGCATGGAGCTTGTGAAATGCTCCAGATTAGAGCAACTATAAAAATAGAAAACTCAATAAGACAGGGGGGCAGGCGGGTTTTCAACGACTCCTGTACTGCGTGGGCACACGTCAACTCAGGACGGGATGCAGCTATAACGTTTCGAGACGCCCTTCCTGGCTGTTCCTTAGAGCACCCGAGGGGCGGCCGGGTTAGCCTGTAACTTTAAAAACAACGAGCAGTCCCGGGGCACCTTAGACTAAGAAAAGTATAGAGACAGTATCACGCGCTTTGGTGGGCACAGCCCACTTCTTCAGATGACAAATATGGAGCAAGAGGCCCAGACAGTCACATATACAGCAGAAAAAGAGGGGGCTTTATAGTTGACCCTCTGGGCCTCTTGCTCCTAGTATTCTAGGATTCTACCATACGCATGTATACACAGTTACTCTCCACAGGATCACGCCTTGTTCCGCAAAGCAGCTAGCCCTGGAATCCAGCGTTGGCTCGGTGAGGGAGGGGAGCCTGGCACCGGAACCCCCAGGCTGCTACGGTGCAGCGGAGCCGGGCACTGCGGCGGACGGGCAGGTTTGCAGCTGGCGTCTGGCACTCGGCCTGTGCTGCAGACCGCCCGCAGGGAGCCGGCGTTCGCTGGTGCCGGTGCGGCTCGGCGGAGTTCCTAGGGGATGCAGAGAATGGGCGGGGGGGACGGGGACTGCACGGCTCGGGCGCCCCGCAGTTGCCATGAATACCCCGGCACACACTCTCCTCAGTGCCGAGCAGAGCAGGGCCCGCTCGTGGAGACCCAGGGAGGCGACACGAGGCAGCGCCAAGGAGAATCCCAAGTACCAGCTGTGTCCAGCAGCCGCCCTGGAACGCTTAGACCTGCCACCAGATTCCCCCCACGAGGGGGGGGTGTGACAGGGGTGTGACAGGGGTGTGAGGAAGTGGGGATGGTGCTCGCTGTGTTGGCTTTGTTATGTTGCCTGTGATTTCTACTGTCCTGCAGTAACCCCATGAGTGTGCCTCAGTTTCCCTGGGCCCTGCACTACTTTCTAGGTCCCCCTCTCCCCCAGATGGATTCTACTGACTGCTCCTGGCTCCTGTGCTGACAAGTCTGTGCTACGCTGGGTCCCTGTGAACCAATAACCCTTCTGTTCTCCCTGCCGGCTGAGAGGCACATCTGGCTGCAGGCGGGAATGCAGGGCCCGGGGATTCCCCGCCCCTCGGTGACAGGGCGTAACCCCCACTGGCACGGACAGGGTTGAGGGGAGCTGGGGCAGTGCACCTGGGCGCAGCTGGAGAATGGACCAGGCCCCGTCTAAGATGAGCCACAGCTGAGTGGCAACCACGACAGAAGGGCAGAACGGGGTGGGGGGGGACATGCAGGCCTGGGGGTTCTCTCCTGGCACGGTGCTCTGGAGGGATCTAAGGGGACCATGGACCCCGCAGCACTGAGAGGGGGCTCTGATAACAGGCCAGAGGTCGACTGAGGCACGATGCAGGGGCAATGCCAAGGATGAAGGGCCAAGCCCGAGGAGAACCGGCCTGGTTTAGGTGTCTGGTTTGGGGTGGGGCACCCCCGGCCCTGAAAGAAGGGGGGGAGCCTGCGGAGAAAACAGAGCGGTTGTGGCACCCGAGAGGCACTGAGGGGAGCTGGGGAGGGACAGAGGGGGAAGCAGCCCTGGGAGGGGGCAGGCAGTGTCTGAATAGAGCTTGGCTAATGACTAGAGCAGGGGTGGGGAACCTAAGGCCCAGGAGCCGGATGCGGCCGCTGGTTTGCCTGGATCCAGCCCCCATGGCTTGGGGGCCCCCCTGGCATTGGGGAGCCCGCGTTGCTGCTCACAAAATCTACTCACCCCAGCCCCCCAGGCTCTGGTGTGTGAGGGGAACATGGCAAGCATCTTTCCCCTTCTCAGCCGGGGGCCACCTCTGTGAGGTTTTGGCTTCTCATTCGTGTGTCGCCCCCGACTGATTTTTCTGAGGGTCAGCGGCCCCCAACCCAAAAACGGTTCCTCGCCCTGGACTAGAGAGCCCAGGGCTGGAGGGCAGAGGAGTGGGAGCCCCTGGGGGATGCAGCATGGGCCCGGGGAGGGAAGGGGACGAGGAATCCGAAAGCCCTGAGGCGAGAAGGCGGAAGGCTGGTGGGGCGGCTGTAGTGATTTACATGGGATATTTGGGCTCAGGGCCCAGTCGCTGTCCAACATTAACCGGTGTTAGAAAAGGCCAGCGCTTGGTAAGCAGAGGCCTCGGCAGGCTTAGCGCCCTGGCAACCGCCCCACGAACCATTTCTTCTTCTAGCATGCTTGCAACAGGCCTCACCCGGCACGCGACCAGGGTTCCCCACTGACTTTGGGTCATGGGTTGGATCATTAGCGGCCCCGGCCCGGCCCGGTACAGATGGCGAGAGAAGGGAAAACAGGTAAAGCGTCTGCAGTGTAAAGTCTGAAGTCAGGCAGTCGTTTAAGAACATCTCGTGGTCCCTGAGGCTGAAGAGAGTCACAAGAAGGAAGAATCCGGCTTGCACGACGATCGCTGAGACGGAGCAGAAGGTGGGACTAACTGGCCGGGGGACAAGAGTAGACATGAGCTGGAGATGTCGCTGTTGTTGGTAAAGGCCCATCCCAGAAGGAAAAGTCTCTCGGATGGGAGCACACTGACCTCTCAGGGGACGCTGGGGCTCGCTGAAGCCAGCCAGGTGCTGATAGTCTCCGGATCCCTCCTCCTGGCCCGTCCTGGTTAGGACACCTCTCCGGAGCAGCATGGCCACGGCACAGGAGATGGTGGGGTTGGAAGCCATAATGGTGAAGACGACAAACATGATAGATAGATAGATAGAAGGGGTGTATAGGCATAGATAGATAGATGGGATGGATGAGGATAGATAGATAGATAGATAGGGTGTATAGGGATAGATAGATAGATAGAAGGGGTGTATAGGGATAGATAGATAGATGGGGTATATAGGGACAGATAGATAGATAGATTGATGGGGTATATAGGGATAGATAGATAGATAGATAGATAGATAGATAGATGGGGTGTATAGGGATAGATAGATAGATAGATGGGGTATATAGGGATAGATAGATAGATGGGGTGGATAGGGAGAGATCAATAGATAGATCGATCAATAGATAGATGGGGTGTGTAGGGATAGATAGATGGGATGCATGAGGCTAGATAGATGGATCGATCATAGATAGATGGGGTGCATAGGGATAGATCTATCAGTAGATGGAGGGAGGCACCTTAGAGGTGGCAACTAAATCATGGCAATGCAGCTCGGGCGGGGGCATGGGGGCAGGGCGCAGCGGGCAGGATACGGATGCCCAAGCCCTGAGAGCACTTTGGGGCACGGGAAGCATCGAGACGGCGCGACCCTGCCTCGTGGCACCAGCTGGACTCCAGGGGCAGCCACGGTGGCTCCGCCTCTGCCCGGTGGCATATGCGTCCTGCCCCGATGGCGTAGCGCTGCCGGCATCAGAAGGCCCCTGGTCCCCCTCGGACAAGGCGACGCTCACTCGCCCCGGCACCTGCTGCCCTGGAATCTGTCTCCCTCAGGGAGAAAAGCTAAAGTTCTCCAGGGACACTTGGGTCTCGGCTCCCTGCCCCCCTGGTCCTTGTCTCCTTTGTTCCCAAGCAGGCCCAGCCTGCCGGGTCCCCCAGGCGCGCACTGTGCTGAAGTCATTAGATATATTTCTCTGTAGCTGAGTAATTTTAATTTTCTAGTCAGTTACCTTTTGCTTTCTCGCTTTCTTGTTTCTTTGGCTCTTAATTGCCTTTTCCATACATTACAGCTCCCTTGGCATTTTCTCCGCCTTCCTCACCAGGTTCCTTCATCTCGCTCTTGTCTCCTTCTCAGATCCCCACGGGGGACATGCCAACCCCGACTGCCTACATTCCCGGGGGGGGTGGTGGGGGGGGAGCTGTTCTGCTCCGCTCCTCCCCGCTGCAGAGTGGCCGTTGCACTGGGCTGTGAAACAGCTGCTGAGCTCCGCCCCAGAGGTGGCTGCAGTTGAGCGGCGGAATCTGCCTGGTGCTGCCGAAGCAAGTGGCACCGGGACTGAAGCGAGCTGCACTGTAGTGACAACCCTTGGCACAAGCTCTGAATTCCACCCACGGTCTTGGGGTCATGGAGGTTCTCTGGTGGCTCCGGCCGGGTCTGATTTTGTCTTGACTCTTTTAAAGATAAAATAGTAATGAGGGATGGACCCTCCTGAGAATCCTTCATTCAAGCCCCCCCACATTCAGCCATATAGGCCACTCGCTACTTTCTGAGTCATTCATAGAATCCTAGAACGCTAGAACCGGAAGGGACCTCGAGAGTCATTGAGTCCAGTCCCCTGCCCTCACGGCGGGACCCAGTAACATCTAGATCATCCCTGATAGTAATAGAAATGTAGCCATGTTAGTCTGGTCTTGCTGAAACAAAAGACAGGACTATGTAGCACTTTAAAGACTAACAAGATGGTTTATTAGGTGATGAGCTTTCGTGGGCCAGATCCACTTCCTCAGATCAAATAGCGGAAGAAAATTGGCATGACCATATTTATCAAAGGATACAATAAAAAAAATGAACACATATGAAAAGGACAAATCAAATTTCAGAACAGAGGGGGGATGAGGCGGGGAGGTAAATGCCTGTGAGCTAATGATATTAGAGGTGATAATTGGGGAAGCTATCTTTGTAATGGGTAAGATAATTAGCGTCCTTGTTGAGACCTAGGTGTAAAGTGTCAAATTTAAGCATGAATGACAGTTCAGAGAATTCCCTAACAGGTGTGTATCTGTCCAACCTGCTCTTAAATATCTCCAGGGATGGAGATTCCACAACCTCCCTGGGCAATTTATTCCAGTGTTTAACCACCCTGACAGGCAGGAAGTTTTTCCTAATGTGCAACCTAAACCTCCCTTGCTGCAATGTAAGCCCACTGCTTCTTGTCCTGTCCTCAGAGTCCAAGGAGAACAATTTTTCTCCATCCTCCTTGTAACACCCGTTTAGGTACTTGAAGACTGCTATCATGTCCCCTTGTGACGTAGTGGGGGGGCTGTCTGCTCTGTAATCCGGTGTCCCCCTGCGCTGTGATGTGTGATTCCCACTGACTCACCCACGTGTGTATTAGCCCAGACACCTGATAACAAGGCTCTTTCCCCAGGGGAGAGACAAAGGAAGGGAGGTGGAGACGAACACCTGGTTTGGGGGCAGGGTCTGGGAGCGCGGCAGTCTTGGGCTGGAACCATGAAGGAAACAGACTAATGAGGGGGCTGGAATCTAGGGGCGCAGACACCCCATCTCAAGGGGTCTGAGGCATCCTGGCCCAGACTCCTGTAGACACATCACGTCTGCGCTGTGCTGTATCCTGGACAAGCAATAAACCCTCCCTATTCTGGCTGGTGGAGTCTGTTCTTGCTGCTACAGAGCTGCAGCATCGGAGGACCCCCGACTCATCGTCACACCCCTCTCAGGCCGAGTCTACACTAGGAAAGTATTTCGAAATAACTAAAATGGATTTAATAACTCCCAAAATCGAAATAGCATGTCCACACTCCGGGGAAGTCTCGACAGTAATCCGAAGCAGGCTCTCTTAATGTGGACGCGCTACCTCGACTTAGTGCCCCAGGGAGCGCTGGGAAGTCATTAGTTTAAATAACTCTGGGGAGTCGTTATTTCGAAATAACGGCCCCGCAGCGTCCACACGGCCGCTGTTTCACAATAACTCCCTTGAAATGAGCGTGATTCCCCGAGGACAACAGGAGCCCAGATTTCGAAATAAGCAGCCCGCTATTTGGAAGTAACAGGTGTGGTCCGTGGACACTCTGCTTATTAATTCCACCTGAGGGGCATTATTTCGAAATAAAGCCTCAGTGTCGATCAGGGCCCAGTCTTCTCTTTTCTAAGCCAAACAAGCCCAGTTCTTTCCGTCTTCCCTCACCGCTCATGGGTTCTAGACCTTTTACCATTCTTGTTGCTCTTCTCTGGGCCCTCTCCAATTTCTCCACCTCTTTCTTGAAATGTGGGGCCCAGAACAAATAGGAGGTGACTTGCCAGAAATGAAGTCACGACAAACTCAGGAATAAAACACCCTCACCGCGGCATGACCCCACCCTGTTCCCCAGAGCTGGGAACCCAGGAGTCCTGAGTCCGGTCTTTTCTCCCCCCCTCCAGAAAACATTGCCGTAGCCACCCCAGTGCTCAGCCATTAGCGTGGTATGCTGAAGAACTGCACTAAGCCTCCGTAAATCTCTTCCGGCCGCCGGAGAACACGGGTTTGACAGAAGCACAAAGCCACGGAAATAGACATCTGGCCTGCTCTTTGCAAGGTACACAGCACCTGTAATCTCCCCGGGGCTCAGGGAGTGAGCTGTGTATTTAAGGCTACATTTCCAAAGGGCAGGCTCTCGGCGGCAGCTGCAAAGGGCAGCAGATCTTCGAGCCCAGGGGCTCCCCTGGGGTGCGGCCGGGGATGGGCTGCTTTCCCCACCTTGCCCTCTGGGCAGCCAGACCTCTGCATGAACAATGCCAGCAGGAGAAGGCAGCCTCACTAAATCCCTGGGAGGGACCTCATTGCTTCCCTGCATCTGTCCAGATCCAGCCGGTGTCTCTTGTCCGATGCTGAGGGCTCTGTCTGGTTCTTCTCGGCTTGGAGCTAGGACAAAGGTCCATCACCCCTCAGTGCTCCTGCAATACAGAGGATCCTTTGGGGGTGGCAGTTTGATGCCTCGGGGAGGGTTAGAACATAAGAACAGCCATAGTGGGTCAGACCAAAGGCCCATCTAGCCCAGTGTCCTGTCTGCCAACAGTGGCCAATGCCAGGTGCCCCAGAAGGAATGAACAGAACAGGGAATCCTCCAGTGATCCCACTGGTCACCCATTCCCAGCCTCTGACACACAGAGGCAAGGGACACCCTCCCTACCCATCCTGGCTACTAGCCATTGATGGACCTAACCTCCATGAATCTATCTAGTTCTTTTTTTAACCCTGTTCAAGTCTTGGCCTTCACAACATCCTCTGGCAAGGAGTTCCACAGATTGAAGGTGCGCTGAGAATATCTTACTGCCTCCGTATGAATCCAAGATGCGCCCATAGCTTGAATACGGCATGCAGATGTGGTCACCTCATTGCAAAAAGTGTATCTTGACGTTTTCAGAAAAGGGCAACCAAAATGATTGGTGGTTTGGAATGGGTCCCATCTAAAGAGAGATTAAAAAGACGGGGACTTTTCAGCTCAGAAAAGAGGAGACTGAGTGGAGATAGGATAGAGGTCTATTAAATCATGACTGGTGTAGACAAAGTGAATAAGGAAAAGTTGTTTACTTGTTCCTGTAACACAAGAACTAGGGGGCACCAAATGAAATGAATAGGTAGCAGGTTTAAAACAAACCAAAGGAAGTTTTTCTTCATGCAGTGCACAGTCAACCTGTGGAACTCCTTGCCAGAGGATGTTATGAAGACCAGGACTGTAACAGGGTTCAAAAAAGAGCTAGATAGATTCATGGAAGTTAGGTTCATCAATACTTATTATCCGGGATGAGTTGGAATGGGGTCCCTAGCCTCTGTTTGTCAGAGGCTAAAATTAAACTTCAGGGGAGGGATCACTTGATCATTCCCTGTTCTGTTCGCTCCCTCTGGGGCACCTGGCATTGGCCACTGTTGGAAGACAGGACACTGGGCTAGAGGGACCTTTGGTCTGAGCCAGTCCAGCCGTTCTTATGTTCTTACCAGTCTCCTGAGATCACCATTCAGCCCGACCCGCCCCAAAGCCAGGTGAGCGCGGCCCGTTTCACCCTGCTGATTATAGAATCGGGCCCTGTCCCTGCACTGATGTACAAATTCTCATGATGCAAAATCTGCTTCCGGCTGCAATTGCCACTTGTCAGTCTGGCAGCAACTAAACCACAGGGGGCTTTACCTCTGCTTCTGGCTTTATTCCCAGCCACGCCTTCCGCAGCTGCATGCACGCGGCATATGAGACGCAGTCAGTCTCTGGTGCGAGGCGATTCTTATTGCAAGCATGAAAGCACACCGTAGGTGGCAGGAGGCTGCGTCTTTGTGTGGTGCCTGCAGGCTCCAGGCGCCTTTGGCCTTCTGTTTGCACAGGGAGAGCCGGCTGATCTCCGCTCTCTTTGCTAATCACCAGCAGAACTGCATTTCCACACGCTAGGCAGAAATCGCCTCTGGAGCTGGGCTCATCAGCCAGGGAAACTGACGAGCCAAGCAGCCGCCAAATAACTGTGTGTGTAAGATAATGTGTGTACAGCCGAAACAAAAGACAGAACTATGTAGCACTTTAAAGACTAATAAGACGGTTTATTAGGTGATGAGCTTTCGTGGGCCAGACCCACTTCCTCAGATCAAATTGTGGAAGAAAATTGGCACAACCATATATACCAAAGTGATACAATAAAAAAAATGAACACATATGAAATTGACAAATCAAATTTTAGAACAGAGTGGGGGTGAGGGGGGAAGGTTAGTGTCTGTGAGGTAATGACATTAGGGGTGATAATAGGGGAAGTTTCTGTGAGGTAATGACATTGGGGTGATAACTGGGGAAGCTATCTTTGTAACTATTTCCCTAGGCGGGTGAGGAAGCACTGGGAAGGGTTCCCTAGGGAGGGGGTGGAATCTCCATCCCTAGAGATTTTTAAGTCCTAGCTTGACCAAGCCCTGGCTGGGCTGATTGAGTTGGGGTTGGTCCTGCTTTGGGCAGGGGGGTTGGACTCGACGACCTCCTAAGTACTCTTCCAACACTACGATTCTATGATTCTATGTGTAGATTAAATTTTGTTATGTGCACCAAGGCATATGCAGATGTGCACCACCAGTAGAAAGACACGCTGCCAACTATGAACTATTCAGCTGGGCAGCACTTCAGTCTCTCCTGGGTGGCCGCCCAAGCGCTCAGCTTGCCGAGAACACCTGCTGTGGGGGGTCAGAAGACAGAGCATGAGAGCCAGTATTTGTGGAGTACCCCTGTGTGCGCGATGTGTCTGCGTCAAAGAGGCAAAGGTGGCTTGGGTTGGGTGCCTGACCGGGTTTGCATATGTGACGAAGTGGGGACAGTATTTGCTCTGTTTGCTTGGTTCTGTTGAGTGTGATTTCTACTGTCCTGTGGTAATCCCGTGTGCCTCAGTTTCCCTGGGCACTGCACCGGTGCCTGGAGGGGGATGGGAATTTCGGGTGTGACTCTCACTGAGGGCGGCTGCCCCAGCACCTACACAATGGTCCAGGTGCTCTGTGGACGCTCTCTTTCGGAGGACGTTTTTTCGGAAGATCTCTTCCGGAAAAGCTTCTTTCGAAAGAAGCTTGCAGTCTGTACGTACCCTGGGTGTGTGAGCGAGGCTACGGAGGGCCAAGCCCTACCAACAAAGCATCTCTCTACAGCTCGTCTACAATTATCCCCGTGGTGCCCCAGCGGATAGGCCCGTGGCAAGGTGAAAATACAACAATTCCCACACTGCATGGGGTCGTCTTGTCTCGTGTTTGGCAGCAACACTCCCCTCTGAAAACACGCGGCTCGCTGCCACGGAACGCTCCCGCGTGGGCCTGAAGTCCAAACGCTGTTCAGAAAGAAGCAGCGGCAGGAAACTGCGGCCCGCTAAGGAGGAAATGTCTCGTCCGCCTGTAACCCACACACCTAGGCTATGTCTACACTGCACTGTCTACACACGTGCATTTTTGCACAAGTAAATTTACAGTACAGCGTCGTAAAACAGGGCTTCTTCCGGAAGAGTTATTCCTCTCCCCATGAGGAATAAGCCCTCGTGCTCGAGAGCTCTTCCACAAGAGGCCAGTGTAGACAGGCAACATGAATTTCTTGCTCAAGAAGCCCCTATGGTTAACATGGCCATCGGAGCTTTCTTGCGCAAGAGAGCGTCTACACTGCCACGGATGCTCTTGCGCAAAAGCACATGCCAGTGTAGACGCGCTCTTGTGGAAGACTTTTTGCACAAGAACTCTTCCGCAAAACAGTTCTTGCGCAAGAAGCTGCCAGTGTAGACGTAGCCCTAGTGTGGTTATCATGCAGTGGCACCTAGACTACAGCAACAGCTAAGATCAAGAAATCTCTACAGCACAGGCTGGGAGGCAGCTGGCTTTTAGCTCAGAGGGCAGAGGTGCCTATACTCCGCTCCCGAGATCCCAGGTTCAAATCCACCTGGTGGTGGTGACACACGCATCCAGCACTTCAACTGGAGCCTTGTCAAGCATTGGGCACCTGAAGCCTTTGGGTTGCGGGGAGCGGATTGAGAGCCCCTCCTGTGGCACGTGGAATAGAAAGGCCTTCCTTTGCCACGCTTGTGCGGAGCCAGGAGGACATGCTACCCTGGGGCTGTCTCTCGCTGGACTGGCTTCCTGTGGCCCAGAGAGGTAATTGTGCAGGCAAAAGAGAGCAAAGCAAAAGCTGCAGCCTGAGCGCTAATGAGAAGCAGCATCGTTAGCTGAGGTTTTCCAGCTGCCTGAAGCTTGGTGAGTCTCAACGCCAGGGGTGGCAGATGGCACTGCCAGGCAGGGAATCGGACGAATTCTGAGAGTCGCAGCACGGCGAGGGAGAGGGAAAGGGCATTCGTTATGCTGCGGGGCAGGGGGAGCCGAAGGCATGGTGGAGGCTTTTTGATTGGCTCCTTCCGTTCCCCTGGTGTTTCACTGTGAAAGGCTCGGGGCCCTTCAGGAAGCTGGCGCTGGCTAGCGAGGATGTGTTGAGAATCGCAAGCTCCGACCAAAGGCTGATTGCTGGAGGGGAGTCTTATTTAGGGGTGGAGGAAAGGCAGCTGAAATCTGCTCCAACAGGGTAGAGAGAATCCAAAGGAAGCAAGCAATGCAGTTGAGATACTATGTGTCATAGACACTATACTGCCACCACATGACACTCAGCTGGGCCAGTCGCACTTAGGGCAGCTCCATTCTCCCTGACAAAGGGCTCTCTCTGGGTGAGATCTCTCTGGGTGAGGACCCCCGTTACTGCAGTATCTGAGCATCTGGCAACCTCTAGCGCAGCGAGGGGCAACCGAGGTGAGTGAGTGGCCCTCCTCTATCTCCGTGGGCTGCAAGGTTGTTGTAACCAAGACGGTCTCCCGGGACAGAGCAGTTTTGCTCACAGTGCTTGCGTAGCTCCAATTTTGGGGGGGGGCTGATGGCCCCATAGCAGCGCTGTGACTGCATGCAGAGGGAGCCCCCCAGCTCTCAGAGTCAGTGTTGTGTGTGATCAGCCTCCACCTCGCTTCCCGTGCCCTGGCTCTGCTTGTGTGTCACTTCCACAACACCAGCAGGAAAAAACAGAAGTGGACAGAAAGCAGCAGAATCTGGCAACCTTGCGATTGGGCAATGGTAAACAAATGTCTCGCGGGCCCCACATAGAAACCCGCTGGGCTGTATGGGGCCCACGGGCCGCAGGTTGCCCACCCCTGCAATAAGGCACTGAGCCTCTCGGTGGCCCTAGGTGGCAGGGAAAGCGCTGTTATCGCCATGGTACAGACGGGGAAACTGAGGCAGCAAATGACTCCAAGGTATTTAGGTGCCTCGCTTTGGGGACTGGGGAGTAAGTGAATTGCTCAGGGTCACACAGGAACTGTTGACAGAGCCAGGGAGTAAGCCGGTGTCTTTCACATGCCTGTCGGATTCTGGGCTACTCAGAGGTCAGCAGACGTGGATCCCCAAAGGAGATTTAGCAGAACCTCCATGAGCCCAGATCATCACTGCCACTTGGCCCCACATCCCTGTGCTGTCTCCCTGAGATGGGCCGGCCCTTCAGGTCCTCCCCTTTCCCTCTGGGTGTGTCTTAGCTGACCAGCAGGCAGGGAGCACCGCTAACCCAGTGAGGGGCCCAGGACACAAGAATTAGAAGCACATGGGTGAGACCCAACCCGTCTCACTGCTGGCTTCCCATCAGCCAGTGACAGGGGTGCCCAAAGAGGGTTGCGACTTTGACTTGCCAGCCACATGATGGGGCACACGGGATGCGCTGGTGGCTTTATCATTTTGACCCTGAGAATTTGGTTTTGCTCCTTGCTGCTCGGATTTCTGTATCTGGCCCAGCCGGATAATCTCCCAAGGTTGGAACATTAGCCCAGAGGGGAGCCTGCAATTCTGGGCTCAAGGCACAATGTGATTGTGCTGTGAAAACACATGTCATTACCCGGCCTGAGAAAAGGGTTACTTGGGGGACTGCAATGTAATCCTCGCGGTGCGAACCAAGTAGTTGCTTTCCCACGTCCTTGACAAATTAAGAACATAAGAGCATCAGAACGGCCAGACTGGGTCAGACCAAAGGTCCATCTAGCTCAGGATCCTATCGTCTGACAGCAGCCAATGCCAGGTGCCCCAGAGGGAGGGAACAGAACAGGGAATCCTCATGTGATCCCTCCCCTGTCACCCATTTCCAGCCTCTGACAAAGGCGAGGGACATCATTCCTGCCCATCCTGGCTAATAGCTGTTGATAGACCTAAGCTCCATGAATTTCCCTAATTCTTTTTGGAACCCTGTTAAAGTCCTGGCCTTCACCACATCCTCTGGCAAGGAGTTCCACAGGTTGACTGTGCGCTGGGTGAAGAAAAACTTCCTTGTGTTTGTTTGAAACCTGCTGCCTATTGCATCTACAAGTGGAAAGTTCCACGGCGGAATGGGAGGCCCTGGTTGTGAGGTCGGAGCGGGGAGGAGACCTGGTGCTCACCTCTGCAAAGGTGACCACCTGCTCCGAATCGGGCGGGATTCTTCCAAAGCGCAGAATTCAAGTCCCGGTCCCGGACTGAGTAACTCCAAGAGAGGATCTGTCCCAGATTCCCAGGGGCGCTGCTCCGTGCCCTCCTGAGGCTCAGAGGTGGCGTCGACCTCTTTCAGGTGAGGGGGGCTGAGGTGAGCCTTAGCCCTCCCCCCCTTGCCACAAGGCCCTGTCCTTGCTCCTCCTCCTCGACTCCAGGCCCTGCCCATGGGTCAAGCTGGTATCTGGAGCAGGACAGCAGTAAGAGCCATCTGGGGAGTCCTGGACTCTCCACCTGCCCTGGGTGGTGCACCCTTGGGGGGTGGGGACATGGGCAGGGGGCTGCTCTGGGGCACCACAGCCAGGTCCAGGCCTCCCCACCACTGCCCAGGCTCCCTGGGCAACTCTTGCCATGGCCCGGCTCCAATGTCTGGCTGGAGTAGGGGGCGGGGCCTCAGGGAAGAGGAGGAGCAAGGGGTGGGACCTTGGCGCAAAGAGGAGGAGTCAGGGGTGGGGCCATGGAGGGCTCCCGCATGCATCCTGCCTTTGCCTCTTGAAAACCCTACTTCTGAACCCCAATCAGGTGGCAGATTCAAAACTAGCCCAGGCTGCCAAAGGGTTAGTGCAGCCACCCCATGGCAGGGGTCCATCACCGCAGACTCCAGTGCCAGCCGTCGCAGTCCGGCGAGCTCTGACTCTAGACAGGAGCACAAGCCAGCCCAGAACGCTCCACTGAACCAGCTCCGCTTCCTGCCTGTCCAGCCACCCGGCCCCCAAGCCCCCGCGGGGTTACTCTCCTGCAGAGATCCAGTGACAGGTGAGGGAAACAGGCCTACCTCCCACCCCAGCAGTGTCCCTGGGCCAAGGAATCTCCCAGGCAGGCAGACACGTTCTCAGTTCTCTTTTCCTGCTGCCTCAAATCGGGGCACCCTTGGTGCACGCCCCCCCTCGCCTCTTGTTCCCCTGGGGACGATTAGCTTGCTGGCTCGCAGCTGCCTCATCGCCTGATTTCCTCCCTGCAAACAAGACACGTGTGTGAGATGGCAGGAGAGCCAGGTGTGCCGCACCTGTGGCTGGCGCGGATCAGCCATGGCCATGACGGCTGCAGCTGAGCTGAGGGATGGCTGCTGTGTCTCCCTGCGCCTCTAAGCTGCAAGGACCAGCTTGGTGCTAGATAAGCGCAGTGCATGTCTAAGAGCATCGGAACAGCCATCCTGGGTCAGGCCACAGGTCCGGCTAGCCTGGTATCCTGCCTTTCAAGAGCGGCCAAGGCCAGGTGCCCCACAGGGAGTGAACAGAACAGGGAATCCTCCCGTGACTTCTCTCTTGTCATCCATTGCCAGCCTCTGACAAACAGAGGCTAGGGACACCGTCCCTGCCCATCCTGGCTAATAGCCAGTGATGGACCTAACCTCCATGAATTTATCTAGCTCTTTTTTGGACCCTAGTAAAGACCTGGTCTTCACCACATCCTCTGGCAAGGAGTTCCACAGGTTGGCTGTATGTTGTGTGAAGAGATGCTTCCTTTTGTTCGTTCTAAAACTGCTACCTATTCATTTCATTTGGTGACCCCTAGTTCTTGTGTTATGCAAACAAGTAAATCACTTTTCCTTACTTACTTTTTCCACACTAGTCATGGTTTTATAGACCTCCATCATATTTCCCTTTAGTCTCCTCTTTTCCCAGATGAAAAGTCTCAGTCTTATTAATCTCTCATATGGCAGCCATTCCATACTCCTGATCAATTTTGTTGCCATTTTCTGAACTTTTCCCAATGCCAAGATACTTTTTTTGAGGTGAGGCAACCACATCTGTACGCAGTATTGAAGATGTGGGCATACCATGGATTTATACAGAGGCAATAAGATATTCTCCGTCTTATTCTCGGTCTCTTTTTTAATGATTCCTAACATGCTGTTTGCTTTTTTGACTGCCGCTGCTCACTGAGTGAATGTTTTCATAAAACTGTCAATGACTCCAAGATCTCTCTTTTGAGTGGTAACGGCTAATTTAGTCCCCATCATTTTGTATGGGATAGTTGGTGTGATGGTTTCCAATGTGCACTACTTTGCATTTATCCACATTAAATTTCATTTGTCATTTTGTTGCCCAGTCACTTAGTTTGGTGAGATCCTTTCAAAGCTCTTCACAGTCTGCTTTGGTCTTCACTCTCTTGAGCAGTTTGGGATCATCGGCAAATTTTGCCACCTCCCTGTTTACCCCTTTCTCCTGATCATTTATGAATAGGTTGAATAGGATTGGTCCTAGTATGGACTTTGGGGAAAACCACTAGTTACCTCTTTCCATTCTTAAAACTGACCATTTATTCCTACCCTTTGTTTCCTGTCTTTTAGCATTATCAGTCCATGAAAGGACCTTCCCTCTTATCCCATGACAACTTACTTTACTTAAGAGCCTTTGGTTAGGGACCTTGTCAAAGGCTTTCTGGAAATCTGAGCACACTATATCTACTGGATCCCCCTTGTCCACATGTTTGTTGACGCCTTCAAAGAACTCTAGTAGATTAGTGAGGCAGGATTTCCCTTTACAGAAACCATCTTGACTTTTCCCCAACAAATTATGTTCATCCATGTGTCTGACAATTCTGTTCTTTACTATAGTTTCAATCAATTTGTCCGGCACTGTAATTGCCAGGATCACCTCTAGAGCTCTTTTAAAAAATTGGCATCACATTTGCTACTTTCCAATCATTGGGTACAGAAGCTGATTTAGAGGACAGGTTACAAACTACAGTTTAGTAGTGCCGCCATTTCCCATTTTGCCACCTCACTGTTTACCTCTTTCTCCTGATCATTTAGAAATCGGTTGAATAGGATTGGTCCTAGTATGGACTTTGGGGAAAACCACTAGTTACCTCTTTCCATTCTTAAAACTGACCATTTATTCCTACCCTTTGTTTCCTATCTTTTAGCATTATCAGTGCTCCTGGGTGAACACCATCTGGTCCCGGTGACTTTTATTACTGTTTAGTTTATCAGTTTGTTCCAAAATCTCAATCAGGGAGAATTTCTCAGATTTGTCACCTCAAAAGAAAGGCTCAGGTGTGGGAATCTTCCTCATGTCCTCAGCCATGAAGACCGGAGCAAGGCATGCATTTAAATTCTCCACAATGACCTTCTCGTCCCTTAGCGCCCAGGAAGGGAGGTGAGTGCAGGGACGAGGAAGTGCCTTGATGCCCCTGTCAGGACACTCAGCCCGGCTCAGATGCCCCCGCTGATGACGCTGACAATTGTGCATGAGGCTCGAGATAACCCAGGTGCCTCAGGCTGCAATGTTTGTTTGCCGAGCCCAGCAGTGTGTGTGCATGTCGTGGTGCTAGTGGGTATGGATTCTGCCCGCATCGCCCCAGATGGGCCATCCCTGGACCAATCTCTGGGACCTCTGGAGCCGAACACAAGTTCAGCTGCCTGCGCTAACGTCCCCACTTCCATTAGCCAAGGCTGTAGCAGGCTCAGTGATTTCTGATTGCCACACAGCCGGCACTAGAAGGGTCTGGGGTGCCGACATGTACAGTGGGGTGACTGCCGTGGCTGGCTACAATAGCACAGGGTGAACTGGTACTAATCCAGGCATTCCCGTGAGGATTCCAGTGCTATAAAGTGCCATCGAGTCTCTGGGATCTAGCAGTCCCTGTATGCTGGGCGCGTGGGTGGCCACCCAGGAGAGAGTGTCAGGTGCAGCCCAGCTGATTAGCAGAGTGCCCACTGCTGGCAGCATGTGTTTGTACTGGTGGTGCACATGCCTTGGTGCACATAACAAAATTTATTCTGCACATGGACGGAAAACATTAGAGGGAACATTGCTGCGAACCGCTTAATCTTTGGCTTCACGACTGAGTTGTCCGGTAGCAGACCTCATTAGTGCCGATTTGCAGCGGTTGGTGCGGCAATGTGGGCATTTGCTTCACAGGGAACTGGCCTGTGACCTGGGGAAGTCTGGCTCTGGTCCAAACCCAGATGTTGTGACTGGCTGACAAAGGCTCTCTCTACCCTGCTCGGTCTGTCTGTGGCGTTGGTGGTGCGCTGGAGACCTCAGGCACCAGTGAGTGGCGGGTGAAGGTTTATTGGGGCCCTGAGCACAAAGAGCGTTTGGGCCCCTCCGACCGCATTCTGGGAGGCCTAGAGGCACCAGAATGGGGAGGGTTGTGGGGCCATGGCCCATGACTTTGAAGAATGCCTGAGGTGAGTCTTTGCCCCTCCACACCACAGGGCCCTGCCCCCTTCTCCTCCCCGAATCCCTGCCCCCTGGCCAGACTGGAAGCCCCATCCAGGTCATGGTTAGAGCCACAAGGGAGCCCAGGCTGCTGTACAGAGCCCTGGACCCTGCCCCTGCCCTGGGCCGTGTGTCCTGGGGGTGTCCAATGGCGGGTAGGTGCACTCCAGCACAGCTGAGCTCAGCTGAGAGCAGTTTGGCCCCCACTATCCCCATTGCAGAGAGGATCCATGCTCCCCCTAAGCTTTTCCATTTGTGTGCAGATTTTTTCCATTCCCTGTGCAGAATAATTGGATGTGCACCGAGGCATGTGCCGATGTGCACCACCCCTAGGAAAAAAAACCTAGCAGTGGGCACGCTGCTCATCAGCTGGGAAGCACTGGAGTCTCTCCTGAGCGGCCACACAAGTCCCCGGCTTACAGGGAACCCTGGAGAGGATCCTTTTCAGCTTCTCCGGTGAGATCCCATCAGGTCCTACGGGTACCAGCCTCCATCAGCTGCCCCATGCCTAGGCCACCCACACTGCAGGCCCTCAGCATCCCCCACAACGGTAGGGAAGGGGCTTTTCGGATGGGCAGGACCCAGCACTGTTGCTCTGGCTGCAAAATGGAAAGGAGGCTGGTTTGTGTTCGGGGCCCAGCTTGATGGGAGGGCAGCCAGACTCCGGTCCCAGCTCTGTGCCACAACATCGTACCTTGCTGACTCCCCTCTCCCGTCCAGGGCAGGGCCACTCCCTGTGGTCCGTTTGCCAGGTTTTGGGCCAGTCTGGTTACAAATGTCCCAGGAGACAGGGTTCTCACCCCTGCCCCAAGAGGCAACAGCATCCCATTGCCAGGAACATTCCCCAGCATTCTGCCTCCTTTTCCTGCACTGCATTTCCTCCCTTGGCTTCCACTTCCCCTCCTCCGCTGTGCTCTCCTGCCTGGGTGCCTACGCACACCAGGAATTAGCAGGCTGCTATTTACAACCTTCCAGCCCCACTCACGTTAGAGCTTTGCCAAACAATTTAGCTGATTTACTCTCCCCTCTCCATCCATCTCCCCAGCTCCCTTCGTCGCTGTTTGCTGCCTTACCTGAACTGCTTCCAAGCACTCAATGTCTTTCTGGAGCCTAGGTGCCCACACACGAGTGCCATGTCCCAGATCCGGGCACTCGAGTGTGCTGGAGAGAGGGGAGAACGTGGAGGGCCCCCAAAACCGTGAACCTATGAATGCTCTAGGCTTGCATCCACCAGCCGAGGCCAGAGGTTCACGGTCTTTTGCATAACGTGCTGTAGCGTTGAATGGCTCTGGTCTTCATCTACAGCTTGAGGGCAGGGCTTCCGTGAGTTATGGCTGAGCATCCCAACATGGGCTCCCCAATCCATGCTCAGTAGGGGTGCAGCTACACAGCTGCGTTGTTTCAGAATAACGGCCCTTATTCCGAAATAACAACACGAGTGTCTACACAGCAAGCCCGTTATTTCCAAATAAATTCGAAATCACGGGCGGCTTCTTCCGACTTCTGTCAACCTCATTCCACGAGGAATAACGCCTCTTCCAAAACTGCTATTTCGGAATAGCGGTCGTGTGGACGCTCCACGGCTGCGATGTTGAAATAGCTTCTTCCCAGGGCCATTCAAAGCGATCACATCCCAGTGCCTCCTGGGGCTCTAAATTGAGGTAGCGCATCCGTATTAGGGGAGCTTGCCTCGGACTCGTTTTCAGGCTTCCTTGTAGTTTTGACACGCTATTTCTTCTGGAATCGCTTATTCTGAAATAAGGGTGCAGTATAGACATGCCCCGAGGAGAAACAAAGCACACAGGAACTCAGGCAATCCTACAGGGCATGGTGAGTCAGGAATAAAGGTGCACGCGAGCAAACAATGCAGTTAATTGGACTAAGAATGGGCAAAAGTCCTTCCTCCCACCCCAGCTCAGAATCATGAGCCCATCTACCCAGAAAAGGGCAACAAAAATGATGAGAGGTTTGGAACTGGTGCCATACGAAGAAGGATTAAAAAGACGGGGACTTTTTAGCTTAAAAAAGGGGGCATATGATAGAGGTCTATAAAATCATGACTGGCGTGGAGAAAGTGAATAAGGAAAAGTGATTTACTTGTTCCCAGAACATAAGAACTAGGGGTCACCAAATGAAATGAATACGCAGCAGGTTTAAAACAAACCAAAGGAAGTTTTTCTTCACGCAGCGCACAGTCAACCTTTGGAACTCCTTGCTAGAGGATGTTGTGAAGGCCAGGACTTAATGTTAACAAATCTCTGGGACCGGATGGCATTCATCCAAGGGTTCTAAAAGAACTCAAATGGGAAATTGCTGAACTATTATCTGTGGTTTGTAACCCATCCCTTAAATCGGCTTCCGTATCTAATGACTGGAAGGTAACCAACGTGACACCAATATTTAAAAAGGGCTCTAGAGGCGATCCGGGCAATTACAGACCGGTAAGTCTAACTTCAGTACCGGGCAAATTAGTCGAAACAATAGTAAAGAATAAAATTGTGAAGCATGTAGAAGAACATAATTTGTTGGACAAAAGTCAACATGGTTTCTGTAAAGGGAAATCCTGTCTTACTAATCTATTAGAGTTCTTTGAAGGGGTTAACAAACATGCGGACAAGGGGGATCCAGTAGATATAGTATACTTAGATTTTCAGAAAGCCTTTGACAAGGTCCCTCACCAAAGGCTCTTGTGTAAATTACATGGCCATGGGATAAGAGGGAAGGTCCTTTCTTGGATTGAGAACTGGTTAAAAGACAGGAAACAAAGGGTAGGAATAAATGGTAAATTTTCAGAATGGAGAGGGGTACCTAGCGGTGTCCCCCAAGGGTCGGTCCTAGGACCAATCCTGTTCAACTTATTCATAAATGATCTGGAGAAAGGGGTAAGCAGTGAGGTGGTAAAGTTTGCAGATGATACCAAACTGTTTAGGATAGTCAAGACAGAAGCAGACTGTGAGGGACTTCAAGAAGATTTCACCAAACTGAGTGATTGGGCAACAAAATGGCAAATGAAATTTAATGTGGATAAGTGTAAAGTAATGCACATCGGGAAAAATAACCCCAACTATACGTACAGTATGATGGGGGCTAATTTGGCTACGACAAATCAGGAAAGAGATCTTGGAGTTATCGTGGACAGTTCTCTGAAAACTTCCACACAGTGTGCAGCGGCAGTCAAAAAGGCAAATAGGGTGCTAGGAATTATTAAGAAAGGGATAGAAAATAAGACCCAGAATATCTTACTGCCCCTGTATAAAACTATGGTACGCCCACATCTTGAATACTGTGTACAGATGTGGTCTCCTCACCTCAAAAAAGATATTTTAGCCTTGGAAAGGGTTCAGAAAAGGGCAACTAAAATGATTAGGGGTTTGGAACGGGTCCCATATGAGGAGAGGTTAAAGAGACTGGGACTTTTCAGTTTAGAAAAGAGGAGACTGAGGGGGGATATGATAGAGATATATAAAATCATGAGTGGTGTGGAGAGGGCTGATAAAGAAAAGTTATTTATTAGTTCCCTAAATAAAAGAACTAGAGGACACCAAATGAAATTAATGGGTAGCAGGTTTAAAACTAATATAAGTTCTTCTTCACACAGCATGTAGTCAACCTGTGGAACTCCTTGCTAGAGGAGGCTGTGAAGGCTAGGACTATAATAGAGTTTAAAGAGACGCTAGATAATTTCATGGAGATTAGGTCCATAAAAGGCTATTAGCCAGGGGATAAAATGGTGTCCTTGGCCTCTGTTTGTCAGAGGCTGGAGAGGGATGGCAGGAGACAAATCGCTCGATCATTGTCTTCGGTCCACCCTCTCTGGGGCACCTGGTGCTGGCCACTGTCGGCAGACAGGATACTGGGCTAGATGGACCTTTGGTCTGACCCAGTACGGCCATTCTTATGTTCTTAGGACTTTAACAGGGTTCAAAAAAGAGCTAGATACATTCATGGAGGACAGACCATCAATGGCTATTAGCCAGAATGGGTAGGAATGGCGTCCCCAGCCTCTGTTTGTCAGAACCCGGGATGGGTGACAGGGGAGGGATCACTGGATGGTTCCCTGTTCTGTTCCCTCCCTCTGGGGTATCTGGCATTGGCCACTGTGGGCAGACAGGACACTGGGCTAGATGGATCTTTGGTCTGACCCAGCCTGGCTGCTCTTATGTTCATCTGTTCCCTGGTATCCCTCCTCTTCCCTTCTGCCCTGTGGGGTTACTGCCGATACTATAACAAAACCATAGCCACCTCTGGCTTCCTCACTCTGTTCCATTCAGGCGCTGGCTTGCCCACATCTGAGCACCTCTTGCAACAGGACACTCCTTTGTCCCACTGTGGCTATTCACAGCAGTAGCAAGCAGAGAACCTGCACCTTTTGCTCCTTCGGCTCCAGGAGAATCACTGTTGGAGGGTGGCAGTGCAGGGCCAACGGCACAGACCGGAGCAATTCCTTTTCTTCCCTGCAGAGGGCAGCGGTGCTCTTATTGGCTCCTTGCAACCCTGTGACACTATTCCCCTGCCTTCTTGCATTCATAGCCTGCCTCCTGTCCTCCCTGGAATCCTGGACCTTCAAGAAGTGTCCTCGGACATCCCTAGAGGGCCAGGTTCTGAGCTCATTGACGCTGACGTAAACCAGGCGTGACGCTGCGGATTTCAACCGAAAGGCTCCCGTTTTGTCTCCAAGAGGAGAAGCCAACTGGCAAGAAATACAGCCATGCTGGGGACCGGCGGCAGCCCGCACAGCCGCTGGACGCACACACGCTAACCGGCTCGCCCACCGCAGCGCCGCTCAAAAGCAAAGTGCAACCGTCAAGCAACGATAGCTCAGCATTTTGAGCCGCTCCTGCCTGTTCTGCCCCTTTCTACAGATGGTAGCTACCAGAGAAGGGCAGTTTACTCGACATGAGGGATGCCCGGGCGGAGCAGCCGGGGGGTCCGGTTCAGGACAATTCCCCGCTCGTGACTGCTTGTGGAAGTCCTCTGCCGTGGAAATGCCGCTTCCTGCTGTAACTGGCTAGCGCCTGCCAGGGTCCCCGGCTGAACCGCAGCGTCTGCTCCACTGACAGTGTCAGAGGTGGGGCCTGGAGCCCAATTTGCCCATTTTCCTCTCCTGGCCTGGGCTAATAGCTGGGCTGCAGCAGCAGGCGACGGTGCACACGGTGGTTGTCTGGAGACTTGTGTGCAGGCTGCCCCAAAAGAGAGCGAACCTCTCACACCTCTACGGAGCATGAATCATACGTGTGCCCGGGAGCTCACCTCCCAGCCCTGCGGTCTCACGTAAAGAACACAGACCTGGAGGCCTTCCGGAGCAGATGTGGCCTACCACTGGGCAGGGGAGCCGACAATCGTGCCACGCCCCTGGGTGAGGTGGGCCTGCTCCACATTCCCAGAAGGGGTGGGGCTTTGTATTGAAGGGGCGGGGACTCATATGGAAGGGGGGGGCCATGGGCAGCTGGCCCTGACCACAGCACTCCCCCCCACAGCACAGGTGGCCACGGGAGCGGCAAAAGAGGTGCCGATGGAGTGATACACCAGCAGGATTAGGAGTCAGTGGGGCTGACAGCCTTGCCGGGCCCCCAAACAAGGTGGGGAGGAGCAGCAGGGCTTGGGGCAAATGGGGCGGGGCTGGAGCTAACCTCCCCTGGCAGCCCTAAGCGTTGCCCAGAGCGCGCTGTGTGGGGATCTGGCGGCGGTTCCAGCCAACCACCACCTCTGCCGACACAGAAGCATTGGGCCCTTTGGAACCATTTAGCCTACGGTTCCTCCCTTTCCTCCACTTCCCCCCGTCGGGCCTGCCGGGGACACTCCTTCGGGAGGACTGTCGAGGAGCTAAGAAGCCAGGCATAGCAGATGTGTGAGATTTAGGGCCCCCAGGGGCCCCAAAGCCATTTTGGAAAAGGGGCCTTTGGCTCCTAAATCACTTCGGACCAGATTCTTACGCTCCTGAAGATGCCAATAGATGCCTCTGAAGCTTTCTGATGTGCCTAACTCCCGCTGAAATCGCTTGCTGGGGGGCCTCTGCAAAACCTGCAAGGTACCTGGCGCCATCGTGAGGTTCCTAAATACCTTTGGCAGCCTGGCTGCTGCATGGGAGCCTCTTCCGCTGGGCATTGCAGGCTGTTCGGGGGAGGGAGGTTCTGCAAAGCCCGCGGTGTTATTTCAGTTTGGTTTTTCTTTTTAACAACTGCTGGTTTGGTTTGGTTTTCCACATGATGTTGCAATTTGTGCGACTGTCATTCGAGTAATTTCCCACAGATGTGCTGGGATCCGGGCCGAGAGGTGGAAATAAATTCATGCCTTCCAAGGCCAGAAGGGACCTCTGCGATCATCTAGCAGACAGCAGGCCAGAGAACTGCCTCCGAATAATTCCTACTGCAGCTCTTTTAGGAGAACAACCCATCTGGATTTGAAAATTGCCGGTGAAGCAGAATCCTCCCCACTCTTGATCGAATGTGGAATTGTTCTTGCTCCCAGAAAATGTCACTCTAGTTCCAGGCTGAAATTGTCTAGCGTCAACTTCCAGCTATTGGAGAGCCCGGTAATTTGCACGTGATTGGGCAACAAAATGGCAGATGAATTTTAATGCTGATAAATGCAAACTAATGCACATTGGAAAAAATAATCCCAACTATATGTACAATATGATGGGGGTTGATTTGGCTACAGCTAATCAAGAGCACGATCTTGGAGTCACTGTGGATAGTTCTCTGCAAACATCCACTCAGGTTATGTCTACGCTACAAAGTTTTTCTGGGATACCAGAATGTGATGGAGCAGTCGGGGTTCCCCCAAATCCTGCACCCCATCTGCAGCAAGAACAGACTCCACCAGCCGGTAGAATAGAGGGTTTATTGCTGCTCCGGGATACAGCCCAGCACAGACGTGATATTGCTACAGGAGTCTGGGCCAGGAAGCCTCAGATCCCTTGGGTTAGGGGGGTCCATCATCCCCCTAGACCTCCAGCCCCCAGTTTAGGCTCACTCCCTCCTGTTTCCCAGCCAGCAACTGACCCTTCCCCCAAAGCCTCCTGTTGGTCTCCGCCTCTCCCCCTTTGTCTATCCCCCTGGAATCCCCCGTTATCTCCTCAGGCTGAGCCCAGGTGTCTGGGTTAATGCACAGGTGGTGAGTCAGTGGGAAACACACATCACAGCGCAGGGGGACCCCGGGTTACAGAGCAGACAACACCCCCCCCCCATGCCACATTTCTCCCCCCCTCCAAGAGCGAACTGAGCAGCGTCACTCTGCTTGTGAGCTGGGGAAGTTCGGGCCCCCTGCCCGGTAAAGCTGCAGCGGTGACATTGGCGCGCCCCTTGGCTTGGGCTGACCACGGTGCTGCCCTGCAGGGCATCCCCCCCCCCCCGTCCGGCTGTTGCACAGATCTGGGGGGCATTCTCTGCGGCCGTACCAGCCCTTCCATGGCCCTTGAGCTCTGGCCAGGGTCTCTCCGGCCGGGCCCATGAGCTCAGCGAGCCTTTCCCGGAAAGCCAGGACGTTTTCCACCCCCGACGCTCCATCCAGGGAGGTCTCCCCCTCCCATAACTCTCTCAGCAAGCCCAGGGGGTCCTTCCCCCTTCCGCTCCCTGGCTCTGTCGGGGAGAGCCTGGCAGACCCTCGGGGTGCCTCCCTGTGTGCAGACAGCAGGTGGGGCAGGTACTTGTCCCAGTTCTGTGGGTGCCGGTGCATGAAGGCCTCCAGCATCTGCTTCAGGGTCCCCTGGAACCTCCTCACCAGCCCGCTGGGCCGGGAGCCAAACGCTGGGGTCCAGGTGAGCCGGGCCCCGTGCTTCTCCCACGAGCACTGGAGAGGGGCCGACATGAAGTGGGATCCCTGGTCCGTGAGGACCTCCTGGGGGGAACCCCACCCTGCTGAAAATGCCACGCGTCTGCCACCGTGTCTGCCTCGCTAGAGGGCAGCGCCACGGCCTCGGGGCAGTGGGTAGCTGTATCCACGGCTACCAGGATGCATTTGTTCCCCGTCCGGGCTGCCCAGCCGACAGGCCCCGCTATCTCTGTTGCTGCCTTCCGGAACCGCTCCTCTATACGGGGTAGGGGCCCCAGAACAGCTTTCCTCCCATCTTGGGCCTTCCCCCCCCCCCCGGCAGGAGTCGCAGGACCGGCAGTACCGCTGCACGGCCGCAAATATCCCCGGCCAGTGGAGCAGCCTCCCCGGTGGCCCTCAAAGGGGACGTCATGGGCCAGATACAGCAGCTTGCGGCGATACTTTCGGGGGGCTACCAGCTGCCACTGGACCCCCCATATCCCCACCTTCCCTGGGGGGGAGCCAGTCCTGGTACAGGAATCCCCGCTCCCACAGGAATCTCTCCTGGCCGCCTCTCCCCAGGGGCTGAGCTGCGCCGAGGCCAGCCTGGTCCCTCAGCCTCTGCAAGGAGGGGTCTGCCTGCCCCGCAGCCTGGAATTCAGCCACTGGGGCAGGGATCAGGACCTGCTCCCCGCCCTTGCCCAGGTCCGGAGTCCCAGCCTGGCTGGACCCCATGTCCACTGGGATGGGGCCCTGAGCCCCCTGCAGGGGGCCCTCCCCTGGGTCAGGGCCGCCAGCCCCTCGCTGGCTCTGGCTACGGGCGGTGACCAGGGCCCTGTGGGGTCCGTCTGGCCACTCCTCTAGGTCACCCCCCATCAGCACCTCCGTGGGCAAGTGCTGGTGCACCCCCACTTCCCTGGGGCCCTCCTTGGCCCCCCATTTCAGATGCACCCGGGCTACGGGCACCTTAAACGGGGTCCCGTCTATGCCCCTCAGGGTTAGCTGAGTGTTGGGTACCATGTGGTCTGGGGCTACGACCTCAGGCCGGGCCGGCGTCACCTCCGCCCCCGTGTCCCAGTGGCCATCACCTCCCTGCCATCCACCTCCAGGGGTACGAGGCACTCGCTCCGCAGGGGCCGCCCTGCCCCCAGCCAGGACACGGAGAAATCCACCTCCAGAGGGTCAGATCTCCCAGGGGAGGTGCACTGAGCATCCTTCCCCCCACTCTGAGCTGAGGTTTGCCTGCCAGCCCCTGCCTCTGGGGCAGCCTGCCCTTCCTCCAGCCCCAGCCAGTTAACCTTGGAAAGTCCCAGGTCGTGGGACCTGTCCTGGTGCCTGGTGCACTGAGCTCTCTTGTGGCCTCTTTGCCCACAGCGATGGCAAGTTAGGACCTGCGGGCCCTTTTAGGCCGGCTCTGCCCGGGCCCTGGCTGGTTCTCTGTGGCGCAGAAGGCTGGTCCCTGTCTCTTGGGCTCGCCTCGTAGGTGACTCTCTCCGTCGCTGAGCCGAGAACCGGTCTCTGCGCGATTCCCTGTCTCTCCGGGCTCCCGTTCGCACCCGGACCGGCTCTCCGTGAACTCATCCGCCAGCCTCCCAGCTTCCTGGGGGTTCTCTGGACTTGGGTCTTTGAGCCACAGCCTCAGGCTGTGTGTGCACGCTTCATAGAACTGCTCCATCATCATCAGCTTAAGCAGGTCCTCTGCGGTCTGGGCTCTGACCCTGAACACCCACTTGCGGCAGTATTGCACCAGGTGGGAGGCCAGATCAACTTAGGTTTCTCTTGGCTCCTTCTGTACCCCCTGGAACTTCTTCCTGTACGTTTCCGGGGTCAGCCCAAACTTGTGCAGCCGGGCCTCTTTGGCCCGTTCATAGTCACCCAGCTGCAGAACCTCCAGCTGGTTGAGCACCCCTGCAGCCTCCTGATCCAGCAAGGGGGTGAGCTGTTGCAGCCGGTCCGCTGCGGGAACCTGGTGCAGTTCACAGGCCCACTCAAAGGAGCTGAGGAACCCGTCCATGTCCCCACGTTTTTACATTGGGCCAGCACGAGCTTCTCCAAGCGTCTGGCCGCCCCGGGGCCCCTGGGGTCCTCCCCGCTCACCGCAGCGGGGCCCCTCAGCTTCTCCGCTCCGCCATGGCCAGCTCATGCTGTCTCTGCCTCTCTCGATCCTGGCAGTCCCTCTCTCTATCCTGGCGCGCCTCCCTATGGTCCTCTAGTTCCTTTAGCTGCTGTTTGATCTCCAGCCGCTGCAGCTCTGCCAGGCTGGACCCTGCCCTGGACGAACTGCAGCTGGCAGGACTTGGCCTGGTGGGCACCGCGTCTGTCTGGCAGGCTCCAGCCCTCCGTCCAGTCTGAGAGCCTGAAACGCTCCCCGGGGGTGTCTGGCTGCTCCCTGCTGGGACAGGATCCAGGCCCCTGGATGGGTGACTCACTTCCAGCCGGGCAATCAACTGGGCCTTGGTTGCTTTCCCCACAGGCAGGCCCCTCTCTCTGCACAGCCCCACAAGGTCTGCCTTCAGGAGTCTGGTGGAGGCCATCTCCCCGCCGATCCCCGGGGTGTAGACTCAGCCGACCGAGTGCTGCAGCGCCCCACGATCCCCAGGAACCGCTTTGCTCTGTCTCCAGCACGCCTGGCTCTAAGCCCCTTCCTTCTACTGTGCCTTGTCACTCGCTGCTGGAAGCTCCATCCATGGGGTGCAGTGTATCCCACTCCTGACACCACTGTGATGGCGCAGTCGGGGATCCCCCCAAATCCTGCACCCCATCCGCAGCAAGAACAGACTCCACCAGCCAGTAGAATAGAGGGTTTATTGCTTGTCCAGGATATAGCACAGCACAGACGTGATATTGCTACAGGAGTCTGGGCCAGGAAGCCTCAGATCCCTTGGGTTAGGGGGGTCCATCACCCTCCTAGACCTCCAGCCCCCAGTTTAGGCTCACTCTCTCCTGTTTCCCAGCCAGCAACTGACCCTTCCCCCGAAGCCTCCTGTTGGTCTCTGCCTCTCCCCCTTTGTCTCTCCCCATGGGAATCCCGTTATCTCCTCAGGCTGAGCTTAGGTGTCTGGGTTAATACACATATGGGTGAGTCAGTGGGAATCACACATCCCAGCGCAGGGGGACCCCGGGTTACAGAGCAGACAGCCCCCCCACTACGCCGCACAGAGGTATCCCGGAAAATCTCTGCTGCGTCCAGGAAATGCATCCGCTTTTTCGGATCAGTTTCCAAAAAAGTGGGCACGTTCTTTAGGAAACCCCGTATTACTCATTTTATGAGGAATAAGGGCTCTTCCGAAAGAGGAGGCTTTTCCCACACTTGGCCCGGCCAAATGTCGGAAAAGCCTCTTCCGAAAAAAGAATCAGAAAATGGTGCGCAAATTGTAGTTTGCAACTTGCGTTCCTTTTTCTGAAAAAGAGCTGCAGTGTAGACATAACCTCAGTGTGCTACAACAGTCAAAAAAGCAAACAGAATGTAAAGAATCATTTAAAAAGGAATAGAGAATATGACAGAGAATATCTTATTGCCTCTGTATAAAACCATGGTACGCCCACATATTGAATACTGCGTACAGATGTGGTTGCCTCATCTCAAAGAAAGATATATTGGCACTGGAAAAAGTTCAGAAAAGGGTAGCAAAAATTATGAGGGGTTTGGAATGGGTGCCATACAAAGAAAGATTAAAAAGACTGAGACTTTTCATCTTAAAAAAGAGGAGACTAAGGAGGGATCTGATAGAGCTCTATAAAATCATGACTGGTGCGGAAAAAGTGAATAAGGAAAAGTAATTTAGTTGTTTTCATAACATAAGAACTAGGGGTCACCAAATGAAATGAATAGGTTGGCGGCTGAAAACAAACAAAAGGAATTTTTTCTTCACATAATGCAGCCAACCTGTGGAACTCCTTGCCAGAGGATGTTGTGAAGGCCAGGACTTAGGGTTCAAAAAAGAATTAGGGAAATTCATGGAGGTTAGCCAGGATGGGCAGGGATGGTTTCCCTAGCCTCTGTGTGTCAGAGGCTGGAAATGGATGACAAGAGAGAAATCACAGGAGGATTCCCTGTTCTGTTCACTCCCTCTGGGGCACCTGGCATTGGCCACTGTCAGAAGACAGGATACTGGACTAGATGGATCTTTGGTCTGACCCAGTGTGACCGTTCCTATGTCCTTAATAACAAATCAAGGCACTTATATTTACAGAAAGGCACAAAGAATAATCCACATCCAGAGGGGAGAGGCCATGTAGCCTGAGGGCCAAGGAGAGATGGAGAGAAAGGACTTTTTCACTCCGATGTCTGAAATAGTAGGCAGTGCGAGAGAACCATCAGGCTCATAAAAATCAGATCAGAAATCAACAAGAAAAAGCTGCCCCTCACTGGGGCTGGGCCAGAAATGGTTCTCCTGGCTTGTGAGTTTTTTTGAGATTTCAAAAATATTTCATGTCCCCAGTTGGCACATGAGGTTGAAATCTCAAACGCTTTTGCAAAATTTGAACCAAAAAATTGCCGGTCAATCAAAATATTTCACGTTGATCATTCTGATCCTTCTTTTCTTTTTCAAACCTTTTTCTTTAACCTGTTTTAATATAAATTAAATTTTGAAATGAAAATTCACTTTGAAGCAATGAACCAGGGTTTTTTTTTTCATTTAGAAAATATAAAAACTGGATGTTGCTGAAAATGTTATCGCTATTTAAGCTTTTAGTGCTTCCCAAGAACAAAAGATTGTATGTAGATACTTCGGAAACTTTCTGATTGAACATTTTTCCATATGAAAATGCTGATTTTATAGATTCAAAACATTCTGCAGGAACACATTGATTCTGTCAAAACTTTGAATGGGACCAGATGGGTGAAGGAATAAGAACATAAGAACAGCCATGCTGTGTCAGACCAAAAGTCCACCTAGCCCAGGATCCTGTCTTTCAGCAGTGGCCAATGCAAGTGCCCCACAGGGAGTCAACAGAACAGGGAATCATCATGTGATCCCTCCCCTGTCGCCCATTTCCAGTCTCTGACAAACTGGGGACATCATTCCTACCCTCCTGGCTAATAGCCATTGATGGACCTAATTTCCATTAATCTATCTAGCTCTTTTTTGAGCCCTGTTAAAGTCCTGGTCTTCACAACATCCTCTGGCAAGGAGTTCCACAGGTTGACTGTGCACTCCGTGAAGAAAAACTTCCTTTTGTTTGTTTTTAACCTGCTAGCTATTAATAGCTTTTATTGGACCAGTTTCCCCAGGAGAATGGCCTTGTGTATTTGAGGACCACCACACACGTGGTTTTGACACTAATTGCATCAATCACTCTTCAATGGGTTTCATCTGTATTGGAGAGGGGCTCAGATTCAAATGAAAACACACACATCTCCTTCTCTCCTGCAGTTGAGTGTAGCTTGGGTCTAGAATTAGATGAGAACCTGGATTTCATGATCTTTTGGTGCATCTACACAGCACCCTTAGCTTGAAATAAGCTATGCAATTTGCGCTACGCAAATTGCGTAGCTTATTTCGATTGTATTTCAAAATAGCTTATTTTTTAATTTGGCGCTGTCTACATAGCGCCAAATTTTGAAATAACACGCTATTCTGAAATTCCCCTTAACCCTTGTGGAACGAGGGTTACCAGGATGTCGGACTAAACCACCCATTATTTTGACATCTATTTTGAAATAACGGGCTACCTCATTAGCCTAGATGGATCTAGGGGGCTAGTGTAGACGTATCCTTAGTCTCTAAGGTGCCACAGGGCCGCTTGCTGTGTCTGATGCTGACACTGAATGCCGCAGCCTGCTTCCTCCTGGACACAGGACCACACCTGTGGCCCCTGTGACCACCTCAGGCCTGTGCACAAGTCTCTCTGCTGGCTTTCTGCTGCTTCCAAGGCCTCGGGTCTAATGACCCAATGTCCAGCAATGTCGAATCGGGTTTGCCATCTATGAAACACCATGGCAGCTGCTCTCCTCTGGGACAGAGCAGGCCCCAAAGCGCCACACACTGGACGTGGGAGCTAGCGCTAAGGCATTCACTGTCATGGTGAGCCGGCTGCGGAGCAGTCTTCCAGAGGTCACACCAATCCAGGGTCCGGCTACCTTTAAGCACAAAGCCTTTCTCTGGCCAGGGGCCTTCCTGCCGTCAGGAGGAGTACCGGTCGTTTGAATTAGGATCTTTACTTCGAACTACCTACTCCATGCCGCGTGTAGCCACGGGCACGGAGTTCGGACTAAGGGGGATTTAAAAATGGTGGCGCCCGGGAACATGCAAATGAAGCCCGGGATATTTAAATCCTGGACTTCATTTGCAACTCCAGTTGCCCTCATTTGCCTACCTAGCTTGAACTAACGAGCTAGTGTAGACGTACCCTAGGTGACCTCTTGAGGTCCCTTCCAGCCCTACTTTCCAAACCCCTTTGGGCTAAACTGCACGTTGAGCTGCATCTAAGTAGTGACGGCATTTCCATTTGAGTCATCTGGAGTACTGCGTGGCCACATCTGGAGTCTCATGTCCGAATCTGGGCTCCCCACTACAGAAAGGATGTGGGCACATTGGAAAGAGTCCAGCGGAGGGCGACCAAAATGATGCGAGGGCGGGAGCACATGACTTACGAGGAGAGGCTGAGGGATTGGGGCTTGTTCAGTCTGCAGAAGAGAAGAGCAAGGGGGGATTTGAGAGCGGCCTCCAACTACCTGCAGGGGGGCCAGGCCACTCTCAGGGTGTGTCTAGACTACAGGGTTTTTTTGAAAAAAGTCGCCTTTTTTCGAAAAAAACGTCCCCTGCGTCTAGACTGCTGCCGCGTTCTTGCGAAAGTAAATCGAAAGAGCGCGGCAGTTTTTTCGACCACGGAAAACCTCATTTTATGAGAAAGAACGCCTTTTTTCGAAAGTGCTCTTTGGAAAAAAGGCGCTATGTAATGCAAACTGTGCTTTTTCGAAAGAGAGCATCCAGACTGCCTGGGTGCTCTCTTTCGAAAAGCAGCTCGTTTTTTCAAAAGTACTGGCTGTAGTCTAGACGCTCTCGTTCGAAAGAGGCTTATAGTCTAGACGTACCCTCAGCGGTGACAGATGACAGACGGAGGAGCAATGGTCTCAAGTTGCAGTGGGGGAGGTCTAGGTTGGATATTAGGAAAATCTATTTCCCTAGGTGGGTGGGGAAGCTCTGGGATGGGTTCCCTAAGGCGGGGGTGGAATCTCCATCCCTAGAGGTTTTTAAGTCTTGGCTTGACCAAGCCCCGGCTGGGATGATTGAGTCGGGGTTGGTCCTGCTTTGGGCAGGGGGTTGGACTCAATGCCCTCCTAAGGTCTCTGCCAGTCCTGAGATCCTACGATTCTGAGTCTCTTAACGTATCTAGATGCATTGCACTTGATTAACAAATGCTAATCTCTACACAGAGCTGAATACATCTCCATTGCTAACGAAAGGTATTTCTCTATCCCGTGGGAATGCTTCTAGAATGTGAATGAAATATGTTGAGCTTTGTCCTGCCATCTGCCCCTGACACTGGTGTAAATCCACAGGGACTGTTGGTTTCAGGACGGATGTGCCTGTTTTACGCCAGAATATTTGAAGATCAAAGTCCCCATTCCTATTGTGCAGCCCAGAAGTTGGTAACAGAGCTAGGAACTGCATGCCCACAGCAGATCAAATTATGCCATTCCTCTCTCTGTGCAGGGCGGGGTACCTCTTTCTTTTCTCTGGGGAAGCTTTTGCAGGAGAGATTCTGCAAAGGGAAAAACAAGACAAACAAAAACGGTCTGAGCTCTGAAGAGGTGATTTGATAAATTGTCTGAACCATAACTGATTGCAGAGCAGCTGTACTCCACTTTTGTGCAATTGATGAGAAAATACATGCCTTGGGACATCTGATTTTATGCTGCAATTGCTTTGAAATGCCTTTCTTCTTATCTTAATGGAGGATGTTTGGGGGAGGTAAATAAGCCGGAGTGGTGATGACATATTTTGGGGCGACTGGTGTCTTCACATAATCTACAACAGGTAAAGTTCTGCCAAACTGGCAATAGTTGGAGGTGGAGAATAAGACCAGAGTGAGTGATTCCCATTGCGGGCTGATATGAAAAAACTTGCAGACTGGTCTTAGAACTTCAGGTTATCACAGGCCTTTGCTAACGCTCCCTGGGTTTTTCCCTATTTTACGAGGATGGGGTTTTATTTGTTAAGAACACTATGGAACTAGTTTGTCTGACATGTAGAATTCATAGATTTCAAAGTCAGAAGGGACCATTAGATCATCTAGACTATCACTGGATAACAGTCTCTGATGCTGTATGATTGAAATATGACCATTTATATCAAGGATATTGCTTCTGTTAGACAATTGCAACAAATCTTGTACCAAGTATATCATGTAAGGTGTCAATGGGAAGTTATGATTTGCTAAATAGGGTAACCCTGTTTATGTGCATGGATCATTTTTTGATCTGAAGTTATGAATGCTGGCTATGCACTGGTGCTGCTGGCCTGGGTAAAATCTCCTTTGAAACCAAACAGGTAGGTGTTGATAGCCCATTAACGCTGTTGGGATGGACACCCCCCACCATGGACATGAATATACATCACTCCAAAGTGCTTTGAGCAAATAATTTCATGTAACCCATCAATCTTCATGTCATGAGCTGCTGGTTCTGTTTTTTTATTTTAATGTGTGTGTCATTCTTGTGTGTGAAATTAGACATATGGAGTAGGGAATCCTTTGTGATTGTTACATGTGTGCATGAAAGTCATCAAGAGAGGCATCAGTGTCTGGGCAGCCATATGCAAATAGCCTTTTGTCCTTAAGGCTTAGCAGTGGTTGGTAGGGAGTGGCCAGGTGATTCCCCATACAATAAGGGAATTCTTTAAAAAGAATAGGAAGGGAAGCGTTTTTTGGTCTTTTGTCTGGGCTGCACCTGAAGAAAGGAGCCAAAGACTCCAGGGTGAGGAGACAGCCCTGGTTTGGAGGGGGCGCTGGAAAAGAGATTTTAGGGTGAGTTTGAAAAAGTTTGTGCTGAGGTTTCAGTGTAGAATTAGCCAAGTGCTTTTGTTTCTTTTGATTCGTAATCTATTTTGCTCTGCCTGTTCTCACTCATTACTACTTCAATCTTACTGCTTGGACTTCATAAAATCACTTTTATTTCTATCAAACCAAGTGTAAACAATTATTACCTGGGGGGGGGGGGCGGCAACCAGTTTGTACATTCTCCCTTTTCTTTGCTAAAGGGGCTTACCCAGGTAATTCATTGGGGGTTTTGATCCCATTTGGTGAGTGGTATCCCAGGAAGCTGGGCCCAAAACTGCACTCTCCTGGGACCTGAAGAGGTTCAATGTCTGTACTGCTTCTCAGGGGGGCAGGAATCTCAGCTCGGGGCCTGGACTCGGGGAGACAGCAGGACCAGGCGGTGTGAAGGTTCTGGACTGGGGGAGACAGCAGGACCAGGCGGTGAGAAGGTTCTGGACTGGGGGAGACAGCAGGACCAGGCGGTGAGAAGGTTCTGGACTGGGGGAGACAGCAGGACCAGGCGCCCAGCAGGACCAGGCGGTGAGAAGCCCCAGAGAGCAGGAAGATGAGTGGCAGTGGCCATGTCAACACCACGCGAGGCACCCCCAAGAGGTCTTCTGTGACCTTCCCTCCCCCCCATCACAGCCATCACTCTCCCAATGGGCCATAGAAGAAACTCATCCCACCTGCAGTTCTGAGGCACCTTAGAGCTATCCCACCTGGTGTGTGCCTGTGGATTCCTTAGCACGAACATGGCCAATGAGTGTCCTTGTGAGCCCGCAGGCCATGTAAGGGCACGTGATGTGCTCAGGTGACCCTGGACTCCATCTTGCATCAGCAACTTTCCACAAGCTGGCTCTGTGGGCTTTGGAAACTGAAAATGTCCAGGCACATGGCAAAGGGTATAAAAGCCCCCTGGGACGACTCCATTTTTCCTCTGGATGGCAGGTTTACAACTAAAAGGAGCTCGTTGGACTATGGGCTGAGAGGACCTGCCAGTCTTCTGGAAGTTACCAGAGACTTTCTGAGCCAGTAAGATCATGGCTACAAACCTGCTCTAAGAATGGTGCCGTGATTGTATGAACAGGATTGATGGCCATTTTTAACATGGGACGCCCACATCCTGAATCCTGCGCGCACACGTGGTCGCCTCATCTCAACAAAGATCTCTTGGCATTGGAAAAGGTTCAGAAAAGGGCAACAAAAATGATGAGGGGTTTGGAACGGGTCCCATAGGAAGAGAGATTAAAAAGGCTGGGACTTTTCAGCTTAGAAAGGAGGAGACTCAGGGGGGATAGGCTAGAGGTCTATAAAATCATAACTGGTGTGGAAATGTGAATAAGGAAAAGTGATTTACTTATTCCCACAATATAAGAACTCGGGGTCACCCAATGAAATGAATAGGCAGCAGGTTTAAAACAAACAAAAGGAAGTTTTTCTTCACTCAGTGCACAATCAACCTGTGGAACTCCTTGCCAGAGGATGTGGTGAAGACCAGGATTTTAAAAGGGATCAAAAAGAGCTAGATTGATTCATGGAGGTTAGGTCCATCAATGGCTATTAGCTAGGATGGGTAGGAATGGCGTCCCTAGCCTGTTTCTCTGGAACTGGGTGACGGGAGGCGGGGGGGGATCACGTGTGGATTACCCTGTTCCCTCCCTCTGGGGCACCTGGCATTGGCCACTGTGGGCAGACAGGACACTGGGCTGGATGGACCATTGGACCATTGGACTCAGTCTGGCCGTTCTTATGTTCGTATGAAACTCTCTGCGTTCATTAATAAACCACTACATTTTAGTAGTTACTAAAGGACTGGCAATTGCATGACTATTGGGTGGGATGGGAGCTATATAGTGGCCTGGCCATGTGGCTGCTCCCTTGGGATGAGTGGACCCTAGCTGTGATGAACTGGGTTTTCTGTGACTATGCCTCGTAGAGTCCCGGGTCTGGGTGGTGAGACAAAGGCTGAGATGCCTAAGGGGACTGCATTTCCAACTTCTAGTTAGCCAGCGTAGGGAGACAGATCTGTCCGTGGCTTGGTGTATCTCATGGCTGAACAACCACTGGTTTGGGATGAACCCACCCTATTTTTCAGCAGTTTGTCCTGGATCGCCTGGTCTCAGCTGTGACCCACAGAAGCAGTCGCCCAGCCGATGGACCATCTGATGCGGAGCTGAAATTCAGACGCTTTTGAACATCAAACATTTGCAAGTTCAACTCTCGGGTGATGGCACCTTTCTGTTTCGCAGCACGCTGCCTCAGAACAGAGTCCAGCAACCGGCTTGTGGGCCGATTTCAGCTGGAAGAGTCACACACACCAGCTGTGTTCTCTGCCTTTCGCTCCTTCAGACGCTGCTGCTCTTCTGAATTTGGTGGCAGGCATAAACCTCTGACATTCAGCACACCCCCCCCCCCCGGGTTGGATGTTATCAAGTTCGGGCTTTGCTCAGAAGTAACTCCAGAAAATGATTTTTTTTTTAAATCCAATGGGAAAAAAATCAATACAGGCCAGCCACTTCCCCAAGCCTGTTTTTTAGGGCAGTTCTTTCCCTTTATACTGTACAACACAAGCCACGCCATCACCAAAAAAGGTTATTTTCAATCACCCATGGCAGCGTGGGCCCCCGGGTGTATATGACAGAGGAAGGAAATTGTTTGTGAGCCCTGCGAAATTGCTCTGGAGATCTTGATCTCCTCTGAGTTTCCGGAGGCTTGCTAAGAGTTACACTCCGCAGCCAAGGTTTGTGTGGTTTGGGGCCCATGTGATTTGGGGCGGTATGGGGTCCGGATGCAAAACCTTGCATGACCCGTTCGGGTGTTGCACAGGAGCGGTAGCTGTGTTGGGGAAACTGGTTATGGGTTGAACCTCTCAGATCCGGGACTCTCTGGTCCAGCAACATCCGTGGTCCAGCAGGCCAGGAGCATGAGCCAGCTGGGAGAACATAGGGACGGGGCATTCCCACCTGGGCCAGCAGAGACTGGGCCAGGAACCCCAGTGTCAGCAGGGTGGGGAGCCTGAGCCCAGTTGGGAAACCCAGAGCCAGGGGCAGCGGGATGGTGACCTGGCAGGGAGCCCCAGCAAACCCCGGTAGCAACAACCAAGCAGTTCTGGCCGGGAACCCCAGGGAACCCTGGTGGCAGCAGGCAGGCAGCAGGGCAGGGAGCCCCAGTTGGGCCAGGGTTGGCATGGCAGGGAGCCCCAGTCTTAGGAGCCCCAGGGAGAGGAGTCTGCAGCGGGGTAGCCATCAGGGAAGCACTGACCTCCCTGATCTGGCAAACTCCCTGGTCTGGGACAGCTCGGGTCCCGAGGGTGCCAGACCCTGTGTGACCTTCTAGTCTAACTGATGCTGTGGGATCATTTTCCTAGCCTGGCACATAGACTCACAGAATCCCAGGGTGGGCAGAGACCTCAGGCGTCACCGAATCCAGGCCCCTGCCCAAAGCAGGACCAATCCCAACTCAATCAGCCCAGCCAGGGCTTGGTCAAGCCAGGACTTAAACACCTCTAGGGATGGAGATTCCACCCCCGCCCTAGGGAACCCCTCCCAGCGCTTCCCCACCCGCCTAGGGAAATAGATTTTCCTAATATCCAACCTACACCTCCCCTACTGCCACTTGAGCCCATTGCTCCTTGTTCTGCCACCTGCCCCCCCTGAGAACAGCCTCTCGCCAGCCTCTTTGGAACCCCCCTTCAGGGAGTTGAAGGCTGCTACCAAATTCCCCCTCACTCTGCTCTTCTGCAGACTGAACAAGCCCAAATCCCTCTGCCTCTCCTCATAGGTCGTGTGCTCCCGCCCCCGAATCATTTGGTTGCCCTCCGCTGGACCCTCTCCAAAGCGTCCACATCCTTTTTGTAGTGGGAGGCCCAGAACTGGACGCAACACTCCAGATGTGGCCTCACCAGAGCTGAGTAAAGGGGAATAATCACATCTCTGGATCTGCTGGCATTTGGGCCATATCGCCCCATTCCTTCTCTGAGACCCTTTTCTCCGTTGCGTAAACCACAGAGCTCTGCATCTTCTCATTCAAAGCCCCTCATGGCTTATCTCTGCCTGACAGCGTCTCTCCTTCGTTGTCCAGCCACTGGCCCTGCATTGCCCATGTTCTAGCAAGCCTCCTCGGACTTTCGACTCCGCTTGGGAGAGGCTCTCACTAAACCTCCGCAAAACAACCTCACGATCCACCCTCAAGCCTCCGTTGCCACGACCTGACGAGTTGGCTGCAGTGAAGCTGTTGGCCCCCGGCCTGCTGGGCTGCCTGGTCCTGCCTCGTAAGCTCTCCTGCCTCTGATGTCCTGTCTTATGCCCAGAGTGGACGCTCTGGAGGGCTTCTTGTTCTGTGTTTGGGCAGCACCAAGGATAGTGGGCGTCCAAAGCGCTGGGCTACCCGAGTGCACATAATAAAGAACCCATCATCCTTTCGTCCCCCCTGGCGTGGCTCTGCTTTGCACCCCGGGTGCAGTGTTTGGCCCCGGCCCTGAACTGCCCGGCTGTCTTGCAAATGCCCAGAACTGTAGGCGGCAACGGTCCAAGTGTGGGTCGGACGAGTCGTCCCTGACTCAGAAAGGTGAGGCATAGAGCCCTGCAAATCCGCAGGCATCCGCATCGGTGGCTGTGGGTGCGGAGGGTCCACGGCTTCCGTTTGCCGAGGCAGACACGGGCGAGGGTAAGACTCAAAGCGCCTTGGGTGTGACCCAGGCCACCCATGCGCTTAGGTTCTGGTGTTCTGCTTCAGGGCTTGCGAGGGGCGGCGTGGGGTGGGATTGGAGACTGAATCCTTGCTGCAAAGAGGCCACGTTACCGCTGAGCCAGCAGCCCGCTGGGGAGCAGCCTAGAACCCCAGCCTAGCCAGCTGGCCCGGGCTGAAGGCACCGTTGGCTCTGGGTGAGAGTCCTTGGTGTGTGGATGGATGGGGAGTGAGCAGGAGTGGCGGGTACGCCCTCCCTGGGGCTGCTGCTGACCGGCCACTGAACATGGGGTTGCAGTGCTCCCCCTTCCCAGGACACGGCCCCCCCCAGCTCCTCCACTCCATCCCTCGCCACCAAAGGTCCCGGATGCTCACAGCGTCCTCCCCCCCCCCCCGGACGGGGCAGCGAGAAGCGACGTCAAGAGCCGGCAGGCGAAGGAGGCTTGGCTGGGCGCTGCTGGCTCGGTGCAGGAGCGGGGCTTCCGGGGCAGGAGGAGCTGGCATTTGGGGAGGCTGCCAGCAGCTCGGCCTAGCGCTGAGACAGGCCCGGTGCTCGGGGGCAGGGGTGGCTTGGCCCAGCACTGGGGCCGGTCCGACGTTTGGGGAGGCTGCTGGCTCAGCCGGGCACTGGGGCTGGGCCATGCTCAGGGCCCGGGGAGCAGAGCTCTGGTGCTGGGGTGGGGGCGGTGGGTCTGACGGTTCAGGTCTGAGGGACTCCTCACAATGTTTCCTTTCACTGATGGGGAGCGGGGAGTGTCGGGGCTCCGGTATGTGGGGGCCGGGCCTGGGACGGAAGGGTGGGGCTGGCAGGCTTGCCCCCCCAAAGCGGGGGTTCACCTGTCGCCACAGGCGTTGGGGTGTGCACCTGGGCGTGAGCCTGCATGAACTCTGCCCTCAAGAAAGGCTGGCTCTGGGCGTGGGGGGGTTCAAGGCCATAACTATAAAGCAGGGAGGGTGAACCAAAGGCCTGGGGGCCGGATGCAGCCCTCGGCTTGCCTGGAGCCGGCCCCTGAGACTCAGGGCTCCCCCCCACTATTGGGGAACCCGCTGTGGTGCTCCAGCCCCACCCCCATCATCCTCCCGCAGGGCTGGAGCACACATAATTGCCTAGCCAGGGCCCCCCCCCAGCTCTGGTGTGCGAAGGGAATGAGGAGAATGTCTTTCTCCGCCTCGATGAAAGGCACCGACTGTCGGTCTCCGGCTCGCGAGCCAGGCCCTGGGCAGTAGCCTCCCGTGAGGCGAGTCTGCCGCCGCTCCCAGGTTTCCCCGACCCTGCCTCCACGCAGCCCTCCCCGTGCGCAGCCCATCGCCCTCCTCCTCGGCCCGCGCGGAGCCGGCGTCCCCCTCCGCCTGCTGCAGCGGAGAAATCAATTTCCAGCGAGATGAAATGGCTCGGAGAAGAGGCTCTTGACGCACCGCGCTCCCAGGGCGGGCGGGCGAGCGGGGCGGGGGAGACAGGTTTCTCCGCCAGCCATTAAGAGGAGAGATTTGTCCAGGGCAGAAGAAGGACAGGCGCGCGAGTGGGAAGGACAGGGCTGGTGCAGAATGCACAATGCCCAGGAGGGGCTGGGCCGACAGGAGCCTGGCTTGGAGCCCTGCCCGCCACGGGCCTGGCTCTGACTGAGGGCGCATTGCGGAGCTGAGCTTTCGACATGGGCTGTTCCCTGAGCTCCCTTTGCCAGGCATGTCCCCTGCCGGGGCCAGAGAGCGGCACGGCGGCGACTGAGCGCGCCCCCCAACCCCCCCCCAGGGACTGTCCCCTGTCCAGAATCTCCAGATCATCCCCCACTCTTCCAGTTGGCCCTGTAGCCGGGCAGTGGCCCATCCCTAGCACCGAGAAGGCCCCTCTCTGCGGGGGTCTCCAATGCCGCGAGGGGGGGAGAAGCCGAGACAACGCCAGGCTCTCCTCTTCCCAAGGCCTTGCCTCCATGTTGCACCTGCCACAGACCGACCGGCGAGAAAAGAGGAAAAAAGACACGAGAGGGGGAAATCTCTGTCCCGGCAGCTAACCCCCCTGCACCGCACTGAACCCCCGGCTATGGGGGGGCCAGGTCTCTCCCTCAAAGTCAGAGAATCCTAGAGCCCTAGAACTGGAAGGGACCTCGAGAGGTCACCAAGTTCAGTCCCCTCACGGCAGAACCAAGCACCATAGACCATCCCTGACAGGTGTCTGTCCAACCTGCTCTTAAATATCTCCAGAGATGGAGATTCGAGAACACCCCTCGGCAATTTATTCCAGTGTTTCACCACCCTGACAGGCAGGAAGTTTTTCCTAATGTCCAACCTAACCCTCCCTTGCTGCAGTTTAAGCCCATTGCTTCTTGTCCTATCCTCAGAGGCCAAAGAGAACAATTTTTCTCCCTCCTCCTTGTAACACCCTTTTAGATTCTTGAAAACCGCTCTCATGTCCCCGCTCAGTCTTCTTTTTTCCAAACTAAACAAGCCCAATTCTTTCAGTCTTCCCTCCTAGGTCATATCTTCTAGGCCTTTAATCATTTTTGTGTCAGGGGTGCTTTCAACCAACTGGCCAGGCTGGGGTTCTAGGCTGCTACCCAGGGGGAACGTGGCCTCTTTGCAAAGGGAAAGAAAAGAACAGGGAATCATCCTGGGATCCATCCCCTGTCTCCCATTCCTAGCTACTGATCAGAAGAGGCTGAGGACACCATTCCTACCCAGCCTGGCTAACAGCCATTGATAGACGTAACCTGCATGAATGTATCTAGCTCTTTTTGGAATCCTGTTCAAGTCCTGGCCTTCGCAACGTCCTCTGGCAAGGAGTTCCACAGGTTAACTGTGTGCTGCGGGTCTCACACTACTCCCATTGGCACATCCGGTCTGAGATGCCAGTGAATTTCTGTTTCCCGGTAGTGGCTGTGACAGCAGTAGGGTGGGATAGAGGGGCATTGGCAGAGCTGTGGGGGGAATTTGGGAGTGGAATAACAGCAGGCTGCTGCTCAGGATGGAGGGGCACCAGCAGCTGGGATAGCAGGGCCCAGACTGAGGTGCATTAGTAGCGTGGGGGTGAGCACTCATGCCACACACACAGCCACATACAAACACATGCATGTGCTTCTGTGCCTCTTCTCCCAGCTGTTCTCCTGTCCCCTCTGTTCCTTCCTTTCCTTCCTGCAGACGCCCTTCACAGCTGGGTCACCCCATTAAGCTTCATTTGTGGCACACACTCAAGAGCTCTTTCTCTCCCCCACTTCAAAGGGAAAGCCGAAAAGCAAAGCCAACCCGCCTGGCGCGTCCGCCGCAGCACGGAGGCCGGCTCTCAACCATCGATCGCCAGCACTCCCGAAGGGCTGCTTCCTTTTCATAATATTTATGGAGTTGCTTTATTGTCAGAATCATTACAGTTCAATGGGCTGCATGGATTTTGTGCCAGCCGTACTTAGTGTGGCTTGTTTTTAACACTCCTCCCGCCGCGCACCAGGGGACGTTTGCACCAGCCTTTGGATCGCCCGGCTGCTGGGATTGTTTCCATCGTCCCCGGGGGAGGGCAGGGAATTTGGGGGGGACGCTTGTGGCCTGTTTGAATCGAGACTGTCCAGCTGGATGGCACGAGAGGAGGGAGCAATTTGTGGCTCAGGCAGGAGCTCCGGAGGTCTCCTGATTCCCAGCCCCGCCACAGACTCCAGATGGTGTTGGCCAGCTCTCTGCGCAGAGATTTGGGTGACAAGTACTCTGCCTGTATTGCAAATGGGGCAGAGGCCTGCAGCTGGAGGGGAGAGAGGCTAGTAATGTGGAAAAGGCAGAGCACCACTGGGAGAGGTGGCCGGGGCTTTGCTGGCATTCTGTCTTGGACCACTGTAAATGGGGGAAGAAAGAAAGAAAGGCCAGACTGGGTCAGACCAAAGGTCCATCTAGCCCAGTGTCCTGTCTGCTGACAGTGGCCAATGCTAGCTGCCCCAGAGGGAGTGAACCAAACAGGTAATGATCAAGCGATCTCTCTCCTGTCATCCATCTCCACCCTCTCACAGAGGCTAGGGATGCCATTCCTTACCCATCCTGGCTAATAGCCATTAATGGACTTAACCTCCATGAATTTATCTAGCTGGTTTTTAAACCCTGTTATAGTCCTAGCCTTCACAACCTCCTCAGGCAAGGAGTTCCACAGATTGACTGTGCACTGTGTGAAGAAGAACTTCCTCTTATTTGTTTTAAACCCGCTGCCCATTAATTTCATTTGGTGGCCCCTAGTTCTTATATGATGGGAACAAGTAAATAACTTTTCCCTGTTCACTTTCTCCATACCACTCATGATTTTAGAAAGAAAGAAGGGAGGGAGAGAGGAAGGAAGGAAGGAAGAAGAAAGGAGGAAGGAAGGGAGGGAGGGAGCGAGCAAGGAAGGAAGGAAGGATGAAGGAAGGGAGGGAGGGAGGAAGGAAGGAAGGAAGAAAGGGAGGAAGGAAGGAGGCAGAAAGGGAGGAAGGAAGGAAGGAGGGAGGAAGGGAGAGAGGGAGAGAGCAAGGAGGGAAGTAAGGATGAAGGAAGGAGGGAGGGAGGGAGGGAGGAGGAAGGAAGGGAAGGAGGGAGAGAGCAAGGAAGGAAGGAAGGAGGAAGGAAGGGAGGGAGGGAGAGAGCAAAGAAGGAACGAAGGAAGGAGGAAGGAAGGGAGGGAGGGAGGAAGAAAGGAAGGGAAGGAGGGAGAGAGCAAGGAAGGAAGGAAGGATGAAGGAAGGGAGGGAGGGAGGGAAGGAGGGAGAGAGCAAGGAAGGAAGGAAGGAAGGGAGGAAGGAAGGGAAGGAGGGAGAGAGCAAGGAAGGAAGGAAGGAAGGAGGAAGGAAGGGAGGGAGGGAGAGAGGAAGGAAGGAAGGAAGGAAGGAGGAAGGAAGGGAGGGAGGGAGGGAAGGAGGGAGAGAGCAAGGAAGGAAGGAAGGAAGGGAGGAAGGAAGGGAAGGAGGGAGAGAGCAAGGAAGGAAGGAAGGAAGGAGGAAGGAAGGGAGGGAGGGAGAGAGGAAGGAAGGAGGAAGGAAGGAGGAAGGAAGGGAGGGAGGGAGAGAGCAAAGAAGGAACGAAGGAAGGAGGAAGGAAGGGAGGGAGGGAGGGAGAGAGCAAGGAAGGAAGGAAGGATGAAGGAAGGGAGGAAGGAAGGGAGGGAGGGAGAGAGCAAGGAAGGAAGGAAGGAAGGAGGAAGGAAGGGAGGGAGGGAGAGAGCAAAGAAGGAACGAAGGAAGGAGGAAGGAAGGAGGGAGGGAGGGAGAGAGCAAGGAAGGAAGGAAGGATGAAGGAAGGGAGGAAGGAAGGGAGGGAGGAGAGAGCAAGGAAGGAAGGAAGGATGAAGGAAGGGAGGAAGGAAGGAGGGAGGGAGGGAGAGAGCAAGGAAGGAAGGAAGGATGAAGGAAGGGAGGAAGGAAGGGAGGGAGGGAGGGAGAGAGCAAGGAAGGAAGGAAGGATGAAGGAAGGGAGGAAGGAAGGGAGGGAGGGAGAGAGCAAGGAAGGAAGGAAGGATGAAGGAAGGGAGGAAGGAAGGGAGGGAGGGAGAGAGCAAGGAAGGAAGGAAGGATGAAGGAAGGGAGGGAAGGAGAGAGGAAGGAAGGGAAGGAGGGAGAGAGCAAGGAAGGAAGGAAGGAAGGATGAAGGAAGGGAGGAAGGAAGGGAGGGAGGGAAGGAGAGAGGAAGGAAGGATGAAGGAAGGAAGGGAGGGAAGGAGAGAGGGAGAGTGGAAGGAAGGAAGGAAACCTTTCTCTCTAGCTCAGTTCTGCCCCCCATGTCTGGAGGGTGGACAGGGAACAAACCGGAACCCGACGGGTTCTCCCAAGGGTGTAGCCCTCACTTGAGTAAAAAGCAGACAGGACCCGAGAGGACGGGGTAAAGCTGGATTGGCCTCCGCAGCTGGGCCGCGCAGTCTCCCTGGACTCCCCCGGAGCAGCTAGCAGTGGCGATCCCAGGCAGCGCGCTCTGGAAGGAAGGAGCGCCTGGCCCGTGGAAAGCGCCCGGGGAGGGGACGCTGCAGCACAGAGCCAGCTGCCCTGTTGCCACGCCAGGAAGGGGGACAATGCATGATAAGCGGCGGGGCGTGGGGAGCCGGTAGGAAGGTTGGCATGGCCACGCCAGGGGCCAGAGGCCTCGCGGAAGGCGTCTGGACAAGGCCGTGATGTCCGCAGCGCTGGCTGAGACCTGCCCCGGCTGCTTCCAGTTGCTGGGTTCATCCGAAGTCTGGCCCAGCGCATGGCACGCCGTCTCCCGGCACCGTGGCGCTGCATGGGCCTCGCTCACCGTGGCGAAGGGAATGATGCCTGAGCGGGCAGATTGCACGTCTAGGCCCCTCCCAGGCTAGAGGTTTCCTTGCTTGGTGCTCAAGGAATTGCCTGATTCCCTCTGCTCGGAGCAGACCAGCGCCAGTGTCCTGCTAAGGTGCACGGCAGCACAGCTTCACCGGCGATGTGTCAGCGCCTTGCATGGAGCCCTGAGCCTCCACAGGTAAGAACATCAGAGCGGCCAGACTGGGTCAGACCAAAGGTCCATCTAGCCCAGTGTCCTGTCTGCTGACAGTGGCAATGCCAGGTGCCCCAGAGGGAGTGAACACTACAGGGAATCATCCCTCTCCTGTCATCCATTTCCAAACAAACAGAGGCTAGGGACATCATCCCTACCCATCCTGGCTAATAGCCATTGATGGGCCTAACCCCCATGAACTTATCTCGCTCTTTTTTGCACCTTGTTAAAGTCCTGGTCTTCACACCTTCCTCTGGCAAGGAGTTCCACAGGTTGACTGTGCGCTGCATGAAGAAAAACTTCCTTTGGTTTGTTTTAAACCTGCTGCCTATTCATTTAATTTGGTGACCCCTAGTTCTTACGTTATGGGAACAAGTAAATAACATTTCCTTGTTCCTTTTTCCACACCAGTCCTGATTTTATAGACCTCTATCCTATCCCCTCCTAGTCTCCTCTTTTCTAAGCTGAAAAGTCTCAGTCTTTTTAATCTCTCTTCCTATGAGACCCGTTCCAAACCCCTCCTCATTTTTGTTGCCCTTCTCTGAGCCTTTTCCAATGCCAGCACCTTGGACTCAAAGCCCCCGAAAGACCCCACTGGACCCGGGCAGTTGTGGAGGGTTCTCCCAGGCAGGCTGAGAGGAGAAATGAAGCCAGCCTGGAAAAGGGCTCCGTGTCTAATCCCGAAATGTAACTGAGATTTCAATGTGTTCCCCCAATGAGCTGGAGGCAGGTAGAGTCGTGGAAGGAAGGCGGGGGGGAGGCCACACGACCGGCGCTGATTGTCTCTCTTTGTTATTGCACATCTGCGGCGGGGGCTGCTGTGTTGATGGTAAGTCGCTCGCGCGTCCCTCACTTTTTCAATTACCGCCTCCACGCTGCCTTCCCGATTGCCTGGCGCGTCCCGGTTCACCTGCCTGCTGAGCGTAATTTGTTTTTAATGTACGGCTCTGGGGTGGTGGTGGGTTTTTTTTTAAACAAAGTGATTTTTCTATTCACATTTATAATTAATTCCTAATCTGATGGTGTCTGAAAGGGAAAGGGCTATGCGTGAGATTCTAGGAGAGGTGGGTGCCTCTGGGCCGCTCTGTGCTCATGCTTAACCCCTTCAGCGCCCTGGCGCCCACAAACACGTCAGAACCTGGGTCTGCAGTGTCCGGCCCTACGCGCGCCCGTCGGAACAGCCCCTGCTCCAGCGGGCCCCGGCCAGGCTTGCTGGCTCAGCACACCGGCACCCCGGGCCCTCTGGCCCCACAAAGGCAGCCCCGTCCTGGCGGCGTGCAGAGAGCCGGCGTTAGCACCAGAGTGGCAGCGGCCTTGCTTGGGATGCGAAGCAAGCGCCCGGGGGCTGACTGAGGGGTGGAGTCCATGAGCAGAAGCCTAGCCAGAGGAAGGGCTTAAGGCTCAGTTTTGGGAGGCCTTCCATCCCCCCCACAGAGACCCGAAAGCAAGGAAGCGCTGCGTTATGGACACCTGCTATTGACACCCAGCCAGCCTCACAGAGCTCTTCACAAAGAAGCGCACTCTGTCTCCAGGGGAGGAAAGGCCCCGCGCTCGGCACGGCAAACCTTGACTACAATCTCGTGCTTCCCCCACGAGCATGTTACACTGCACGCCTCACCTCTGCACGTCACACTGCACGCCTCGCCTGTGCGCGTCACACTGCACGCCTCGCCTGTGCGCACAGATGTCACACTGCACACCTCACCTGTGCACATCACACTGCACGCCTCGCCTGTGCACACAGATGTCACACTGCACGCCTCACCTGTGCCTGTCACCCTGCACGCCTCACCAGTGCGCACAGATGTCACACTGCACGCCTCACCTGTGCACATCACACTGCACGCCTCACCTGTGCACACAGATGTCACACGGCACGCCTCACCTGTGCCCGTCACACTGCACGCCTCACCTGTGCGCACAGATGGCACACCTCACCTGTGCGCACAGATGTCACACTGCACGCCTCACCTGTGCACATCACACTGCACGCCTCACCTGTGCCCGTCACACTGCACGCCTCGCCTGTGTGCACAGATGTCACACTGCACACCTCACCTGTGCGCACAGATGTCACACTGCACACCTCACCTGTGCACGTCACATTGCACACCTCACCTGTGCACACAGATGTCACACTGCACGCCTCACCTGTGCGCACAGATGTCACACTGCACACCTCACCTGTGCACATCACACTGCACGCCTCGCCTGTGCACACAGATGTCACACTGCACGCCTCACCAGTGCGCACAGATGTCACACTGCACACCTCACCTGTGCACGTCACATTGCACACCTCACCTGTGCACACAGATGTCACACTGCACGCCTCACCTGTGCGCAGAGATGTCACACTGCACACCTCACCTGTGCGCACAGATGTCACACTGCACACCTCACCTGTGCACATCACACTGCACGCCTCGCCTGTGCACACAGATGTCACACTGCACGCCTCACCAGTGCGCACAGATGTCACACTGCACACCTCACCTGTGCACACAGATGTCACACTGCACGCCTCACCTGTGCACATCACACTGCACGCCTCACCTGTGCACACAGATGTCACACTGCACGCCTCACCTGTGCCCGTCACACTACACGCCTCGCCTGTGCGCACAGATGTCACACTGCACGCCTCACCTGTGCGCACAGATGTCACACTGCACACCTCACCTGTGCACGTCACACTGCATGCCTCACCTGTGCACACAGATGTCACACTGCACGCCTCACCTGTGCGCACAGATGTCACACTGCACACCTCACCTGTGCACGTCACACTGCATGCCTCACCTGTGCGCACAGATGTCACACTGCACGCCTCACCTGTGCACGTCACACTGCACGCCTCACCTGTGCACACAGATATCACACTGCACGCCTCAGCTGTGTGCATATGTCACACTGCATGCCACCTGGTTGCCCTGGGAAGTCTTCTGGGACGGCAGCTGGGAAAGTGGATTCCTTTCAGTGGGGCATCAGCCGGTCTGGCTATCCGCTGTCGGACCTGAAAGGCTGGTTGTGAGTGTGCCCCACCCCCCAACCTGGTTCAGTAGCTCACACGGCAGAGGTGCGTCACTTCCCCTCCAATGACAGCACACCCGTCCAGCTAGAGGTTCATGTTCCATGCACATGGGCTTGGGGGGGGGAGCAAGCCCCCAGCCCCGCCACTTCTGCAAGGCCCTGCCCCCCAGCATCATGGGGAGGTGGGGCAGGTGCGGTCCGAGCCGCCCCAGCCCTGCAGCATGGGAAGGGTGGGCGGCACACAGCCTCCACCTCTCTGGCCCCAGTAGGGATTCTGGGGGAGGAGTCTGGGCAGGGCTAGGCTGGTAGTTTGGGAAGGCAATGCCTCCCCCAGCCTAGCGCACCTGCCGCTCCGTCCACAGAGCAAGCCTTCCCAGGGCGGACATGGCACGCAGCCTCCCGTGACTCTGGGGTGACTCTGGGGGGGCTGCTTTGAGGCACGGCGTGTCACAGCACCGCTTGGCGCACCTCTGCACGCAGCTGCCAGCCCTCAACAGTGGAACCTGGGAGCGAGCTTTGGCATGGCACAGCCAGGGAACTTAGCCTCGTCTTGCTCTCTGCTTTCTCCATCCTGCCATAGCCCACTAAGGGCCTGATTCAAAACCCGCTAAAATCAGCCCATCTCCCCCCAGTGGCTCCATTGGATTCCGGATCTGGCCTCAAACCTTCAATCAAGCTGCAGAGCCAAATGTTTCCGAGCTCCCAGGCTCCTCCCGTGTCCTGGGAGCGCTGGGAACCATGCCAGCAGCCGCCCATCTGCAATAGCACTTGCCTTCAAGGGCTTTCAGTGGGCTGGTAACTATTGGGAAATGACGCAGTTTCCCCAGAACCCAGCACAAATGCAAAGCCTCGTAGGAGGGGCTTTCAGGAAGGGAGCCTCATCTGGTGCAGAGAGCACAGGGCCCTCACTGGCCCCTAAGCTTCTAACCCCCAGATATCTTTGTGGAGTTAGGCCTGGGTGTCAGGCAAAGAACCTGCTTTTCCTTCCTCTGCCACCAACTTCCTTTGTGTCCTTGGGCAAATCATGCAAGCGCCCTCTGGTTCAGTGGCCCCCTGTAGACGAACGAGCTCGGAAAGCAGTTGAGGGTCGTTCGTTAGCATCTCTGACTTAACGGGAGGTGCTAACAGAGCACAGAGGCGTCACGGGTGGCTGGCGTCTCTATTCTCTGTCTCTTTAGATCACAAGCGCTGTAGGGCAGAGGCTGTCGCTCGCTCTGTGTCTGTACAGGCTCCCTCTTGTGGGTCGGGCCAACGATTGCTCCATTCCTGGGGCAGTTTTGTCCCTGACCAAATGTGCCACACCGGCCATTTAACAGGCCCTTTGGCCATTCCTTAGCCAGGTCACCCACCTCACTTCTGCCTCAGTTTCCCCGCAGCACTATGGCAATAACAGCCCTGCCCTGACTTGCACAGTGGTGGCCTGTGCTCAGGGGTCTCTGTCACTGGGATGACCCCAGAAAAAGGGGCGCCCTGCCCCCAGCAGACAAGCCTCAGGAGGGGCAGAGGAAGTATCTGTGCCCCAACCCCACGCCCTGGCAGAAGCACCAAGTGGCAAGCGAAGCCTTAGTGCCCTGCCCGCAGCTGCAGCCCTGGGCCTGGGGGAGCGCTGGCTACCGGCCATGTCCTTCGGGCCAGGGGAGCTCTCACTCCACGCTGTGGCCTGGCGGGGGGAGGGGGCAGAGCTTCTCCGGTCTTGGGGCTGCAGTGGGGGAGGCAGGAAGAACCAACAGGGGTTACCGGGGGTGGGTGGGGGGGCAGAATGGGGCAGGGCCATGGGTAGAACCAAAGGGGGGCAAAGGAGGAAGGGCAGAATGGTGGAATGGGGGTGGGACCACAAGTGGAAGGAATAGGGAGGGGTCCCCCAATTTGCTCTGGCTCAAGCCCCCTGAAATCTTAATCCCGCTGGCCTCGCAGGGCTGCGATGAGGCTCCACACGTTAAAGATTGCGAGGGGACAGGAACGGGAGGGGGGGGCCAGATAAATTCCTAGGACACCGAGTGGTGGATTTCACGTCAGAACAACCCCTCCAGGCGCTGTCCGGCCTGACAGCGCCCCGCGGTGTGCAGAGCTGCCCGTCCACTTCCCCCGCTTCCCCCGGCTTTGCTCACCACAGTCGGGAGCGACCACCCCGCCATGCCCAGTGACAGGAAGACGACAGCCCACAGCCAAAGCAGCGCCCTGGGGGGGGGCGAGCAAAGTGCTGAAGCAGCCAGCGCCGGCCCCGTCCTGGGCTGTCTAAACCTTTGCAATCATTCCCTCTCTCGAGGTGACTGTCAAATCCGGCCCGCTTGCATGTTCATCATCCGAGCAGGGCCCAGCCTGTCGGGGGCCAGACATGGTGGAGGAGCTAAAACCCTTTGCAGATGTGCTGGTGTGTGTCTGGCGCCCACCGCGAGTTTAGCGCTGTAAGGGGAAGGCGGGAGGCAAGACTGGTGGCCTATGGAGCTTGTCGTCACATGGCCTGATTCTGATCTTAGAGGGTATGTCTACACTAGCCCCCTAGTTCGAACTATGGGGCTCGTGTAGACATATCCAGATTGGTCTGGTTTTATAGTCGGCACTGGGGAGGCCCCATCTGGAGTGTTGTGTCCAGTTCTGGGCCCCCCACTACACCAAGGATGTGGGTGCATTGGAGAGGGGCCAGCGGAGGGCGACCAAAATGATTTGGGGGCTGGAGCACACGACCTACGAGGAGAGGCTGAGAGATTTGGGCTTGTTTAGTCTGCAGAAGAGCAGAGTGAGGGGGGATTTGAGAGCAGCCTGCAGCTCCCTGAAGGGGGGTTCCAGAGAGGCTGGCAAGAGGCTGTTCTCAGTGGGGGCAGGTGGCAGAACAAGGAGCAATGGTCTCAAGTTGCAGTGGGGGAGGTCTAGGTTGGATATTAGGAAAAACTATTTCCCTAGGCGGGTGGGGAAGCGCTGGGATGGGTTACCTAGGGAGGGGGTGGAATCTCCATCCCTAGAGGTGTTTAAGGCTCTGCCTGACAGAGCCCCAGCTGGGATGATTGAGTTGGGGCTGGTCCTGCTTTGGGCAGGGGGCTGGACTCAATGACTCCTGAGGTCTCTGCCTGCCCTGGGGTTCTATGGTATAAATCCTAAGTCCCTCCCCTGGGGTTAGGGGAGCCCCAGCCCTTCAAAACATAACATCATGGTGCCCCATGGTTGTGGGAGTCCCAGAAATGCCCAAAGGCTCAGCCATAAGAACATAAGAACATAAGAACATAAGAACGGCCGTACCGGGTCAGACCAAAGGTCCATCTAGCCCAGTATCCTGTCTGCCGACAGTGGCCAGCACCAGGTGCCCCAGAGGGGGTGGACCGAAGACAATGATCAAGCGCTTTGTCTCCTGCCATCCCTCTCCAGCCTCTGTCAAACAGAGGCCAAGGACACCATTTTATCCCCTGGCTAATAGCCTTTTATGGACCTAACCTCCATGAAATTATCTAGCTTCTCTTTAAACTCTGTTATAGTCCTAGCCTTCACAGCCTCCTCTGGCAAGGAGTTCCACATGCTGACTACACGCTGTGTGAAGAAGAACTTTCTTTTATTAGTTTTAAACCTGCTACCCATTAATTTCATTTGGTGTCCTCTAGTTCTTCTATTTAGGGAACTAATAAATAACTTTTCTTTATCGGCCCTCTCCATACCACTCATGATTTTATACACCTCTATCATATCCCCCCTCAGTCTCCTCTTTTCTAAACTGAAAAGTCCAAGTCGCTTTAACCTCTCCTCATATGGGACCCGTTCCAAACCCCTAATCAATTTAGTTGCCCTTTTCTGAACCCTTTCCAAGGCCAAAATATCTTTTTTGAGGTGAGGAGACCACATCTGTACACAGTATTCAAGATGTGGGCGTACCATAGTTTTATACAGGGGCAGTAAGATATTCCGGGTCTTATTTTCTATCCCTTTCTTAATAATACCTAGCATCCTATTTGCCTTTTTGACCGCCGCTGCACACTGTGTGGAAGTTTTCAGAGAACTGTCCACGATAACTCCAAGATCTCTTTCCTGATTTGTCGTAGCCAAATTAGCCCCCATCATACTGTACGTATAGTTGGGGTTATTTTTCCCAATGTGCATTACTTTACACTTATCCACATTAAATTTCATTTGCCATTTTGTTGCCCAATCACTCAGTTTGGTGAGATCTTCTTGGAGTCCCTTACAGTCTGCTTCTGTCTTGACTATCCTAAACAGTTTGGTATCATCCGCAAACTTTACCACCTCACTGCTTACCCCTTTCTCCAGATCATTTATGAATAAGTTGAACAGGATTGGTCCTAGGACTGACCCTTGGGGGACACCACTAGTTACCCCTCTCCACTCTGAAAATTTACCATTTATTCCTACCCTTTGTTTCCTGTCTTTTAACCAGTTCTCAATCCAAGAAAGGACCTTCCCTCTTATCCCATGGCCATGTAATTTACACAAGAGCCTTTGGTGAGGGACCTTGTCAAAGGCTTTCTGGAAATCTAAGTATACTATATCTACTGGATCCCCCTTGTCCGCATGTTTGTTAACCCCTTCAAAGAACTCTAATAGATTAGTAAGACAGGATTTCCCTTTACAAAACCCATGTTGACTTTTGTCCAACAAATTATGTTCTTCTACATGCTTCACAATTTTATTCTTTACTATTGTTTCGACTAATTTGCCCGGTACTGAAGTTAGACTTACCGGTCTGTAATTGCCCGGATCGCCTCTAGAGCCCTTTTTAAATATTGGTGTCACGTTGGCTACCTTCCAGTCATTAGGTACGGAAGCCGATTTAAGGGATAGGTTACAAACCACAGATAATAGTTCAGCAATTTCCCATTTGAGTTCTTTTAGAACCCTTGGATGAATGCCATCCGGTCCCGGAGATTTGTTAACATTAAGTTTTTCTATTTGTTCCAAAACCTCCTCTAATGACACTTCAATCCGGGACAGTTCCTCAGATTCATTACCCACAAAGGACGGTGCAGATTTGGGAATCTCCCCAACGTCCTCAGCCGTGAAGACTGAAGCAAAGAAATCATTTAGTTTCTCCGCAATGGCTTTATCGTCCTTGATTGCGCCTTTTATAGTTCGATCGTCTAGGGGACCCACAGGTTTTTTAGCAGGCTTCCTGCTTCTAATGTACTTAAAAAACATTTTGTTATTTCTTTTTGAGTTTTTGGCTAGCTGTTCCTCAAAATCTTTTTTTGCTTTTCTTATTACATTTTTACACTTGATTTGACAGTGTTTATGTTCCTTTCTATTTATCTCACTAGGATTGGACTTCCACTTCTTAAAAGATGCCTTTTTGTCCCTCACTGCTTCTTTTACATGGTGGTTAAGCCACGGTGACTCTTTTTTAGGTCTCTTGCTATGTTTTTTAATTTGGGGTATACATTTAAGTTGGGCCTCTATTATGGTGTCTTTAAGAAGTTTCCATGCAGCTTGCAGGGATTTGGCTCTAGTCACTGTGCCTTTTAATTTCTGTTTAACTAACCTCCTCATTTTTGTGTAATTCCCCTTTTTGAAATTAAATGCCAGGGTGCTGGTCTGCTGAGGTGTTCTACCCACCACAGGAATGTTGAATGTTATTATATTATGGTCACTATTCCCAAGCGGTCCTGTAACGGTTATTTCCTGGACCTGTTCCTGCGCTCCACTCAGGACTAAATCGAGAATTGCCTCTCCCCTTGTGGGTTCCTGCACTAGCTGCTCCAAGAAGCAGTCATTTAAGCCATTGAGAAATTTTATCTCCGCTTCTCTTCCTGAGGTGACATGTATCCAGTCAATATGGGGGTAATTAAAATCCCCCATTATTATAGAGTTCTTTGTTTTGGTAGCCTCTCTAATCTCCCTCAGCATTTCAATGTCAGTATCCCTGTCCTGGTCAGGTGGTCGGTAATATATCCCTACTGCTAATTTCTTATTTTTGGAGCATGGAATTACTATCCATAGCGATTCTATTGAACATGTTGATTCATTTAATATTTTTATTTCATTTGATTCTACATTATCTTTCACATACAGTGCCACTCCGCCACTGGAATAAAAGTGTAGTGCATCATGGGAGATGTAGTCCAGCCCATGACCACATCCAATTGTGGGGCATATGGGACCCAGAACTACCACTCCCAGAGACCACTCCAAGCAGCGTGGTCTGACCTCTGGGCTCTGCCCCGAACTGGAACACTGCGTGGCGATGTTCCTGGTTGACTATTCTGTTGGGACTATTCTGCTCCTGCAGAAAATTTCACATTGGACAAAACCCCGTTTTTGGACAGGAAAAGGTTTCGTTTGAAAATGTTTAGACCATCCCTGGTCTAAACCCATCAGGGCAAATCCCGAGGTCTCTAGTCGGTCATTATCTAGGGAGCTTTTCAGAGAAGCCAGCGGGAAGAGCTGAATGAAAACTAAGGATCGTCGGACAAAGAGCCCTTACTTAGATGGTAAACTCAGCCAGGGCAGGGAGAACAGGCCATGGGTGTGGGTATAAAGTGAGAACTTATAAGACTGGAGTTTTCCTCCCGGTCTTTCATAAACAGCATTTGTGAACTGGGACAAGTTACTTAATGTCTTTTGGGCATTGTTTTTGCCTCCTAAAATTGGGATTATCAATTCCTGCTGCAAGGGATAAAGCCCATTGGTGATTGTGGGCAGCTCAGTGAGAAACCGTTTTCCCCTCCTACAGAGAGATTTTAGAAATGTTCCCCAATCTAAAAAGGTGTGGACCAAAAAAAAAAAAATAGGCTCAAGTTAGTAGAAATATTTCCTTTCAATACTTTCCAAAAGCTTCGTTTTGATTTTCACCTTTAAAAAAAAAGCCAACGAATGCAATTACATTCTGTTCTAACGGGCGGACATTTAGAAATCAAAACATATTCTGAATGGGAAAAACCAAAATTTGCCATTTTGAAAATATCTTTAGGAGGTTTATGATGACGGTTTCAAGTTGTGAAATTTTCGGAACCTGCCAAGAGCCTGGGTTTTGACAAATGGGCATCTTTTGACAAAAAGAAAGTCACTGAAAAATCCCTGACCCTTTCTAGTGCACAGGGCTATCTAAGGAAGGAGCTGTCCATAAATTATATAAGGCACTAATGGATGGGTGAGTCCTTAATTTTACATGACAAAGTGTTTGTTTCAGTTTTACAAGGAGGTCTTGGAAATCGCCCAAATAGGTGCAATATAATTTATGGACACTCCATAAGCACTTAGACAGATCTGGGTTAGGAAGTGCAGGGATGCCGACAGAGTTGGTGGGCTGCTGGGCAAGTGGGGTGCGGGACCCGCACATCTGGAAGGGGCGGGGCCTCATCTGGAAGGGGCAGGGCCTCGTATGGAAGGGGCAGGGCTGGGGCAGTCAGAAACTGGCCTACGGAAGTGAGTCTGTGTGCGTGTGTGAACAGTGCTCAGTGCAAAAAGACCTTGATCCCAGCTGGATTCTCAGCCCCCCGCAATGTCTAGTAATGCGCCTATACTCGTAACTAGCGTTTCACGAAGAGATGAATGCCCGGCAACACTGTCGGCCCAATGGACTCTGATGGCAGCAATTAGATCCGCGTGGCTCAGAGGCTCCTTCTGCATAATTGCACCCGCTGATGGCCGGTGATGGGCCTGAGCGAGATTTTGCTGCAGTCAGTACACACCCCGAGCCCTCGTTCTGGTCTGCAGGCCTGGTTTGAAACCCTCTGCTAAGTTAGCTCCCACTGTAAAGAACGGAAGCGAGCGCCTTGGGCTTTGGAATTTTAAGCTGGTGAATTCTGTGGCCGTTCTGGAGACAGGGCTAGGCAGGAAAACACATTACTTCTCTTAGCCGGGACTCCGGCTTTTTGTCTTTTTTTTGGCACGGCACGATGGCCTGATTTTAGGCATTTCATCTCCGCTTGCTAAATCTTCTCATCATGCTAAAGTCGGTGTTAGCATTTAAGGATTCCTCTGTATCAGCTAAGTCCTGAACATGGGCAGTGAGGGAACGTCTATGCTACAGAATTATCTTGAAATAACTCACATTATTTCGAAATAACCAGGTTAGCATCTACACAGTAAGCCTGTTATTTTGAAATAATGTCCAACCTAAACCTAAACCTCCCTTGCTGCAGTTTAAGCCCATTGCTTTGGCTATGTCTACACGACAGAGTTTTTGCAGAAAAATGGTCGTTTTTCTGCAAAAACTCGCGGAGCGTCCACACTTCAAGCGCGTTTTTGCGCAAAAAAATTGAAAGAACAGACGGGGTTTTGTGCAATAGTTATTCCTCTTTCTATGAGGAGTAACTCCTTTTTGTGCAAGAGGTCTTGCACAAAAAGGCGTGTGTGGATGGGCAGCAGAGGTTTTTTGCGCAAAAAGAGGCAATAGAAAAAAGCACAGATGCCCTGGTGACCATTCTGTAAATAGCAAGCAGAGTTTCCCTTCGAGAGAGCGTCCGTGCAGTCTGGATGCTCTCTTGCACAAAAGCGCATCGCTTTTTCGATGCGCTTTTGCAGTGTGGATGCACTCGTGCGCAAGATGTTTTTTCGGAAGATCTCTTCTGCAAAAAGCTTCTTGCACAAGAAGCCTGCAGTCTAGACGTAGCCTTCTTGTCCTGTCCTCAGAGGCCAAGGAGAACAGTTTTTCTCCCTCCTCCCTGTGACACCCTTTTAGATACTTGAAAACAGCTCTCATGTCCCCTCTCCGTCTTCTCCTGTCCAAACTAAACAAGCCCAATTCTTTCAGTCTTCCCTCAGAGCTCATGTTTTCTAGACCTTCAGTCATTTTTGTTGCTCTTCTCTGGACCCTTCTCCAATTTCTCCATAGCTTTCTTGAAACGTGGTGCCCAGAACTGGACACAATCCTCCAACTGAGGCCTAATCAGCGCAGAGCAGAGCGGAAGAATGACTCCTCGTGTCTTGCTCACCACACTCCTGTTCATGCAGCCCAGAATCAGGTTTGCTTTTTTTACAACAGCGTCACACTGCTGACTCATATTTAGCTAGTGGTCCACTATGACCCCTACATCCCTTTCTGCAGGACTCCTTCCTAGACAGTCACTTCCCATTCTGCATGTGTGGAACGGATTGTTCCTTCCTAAGTGGAGCACTTTGCATTTGTCCTTATGAAACTTCATCCTGTTTGCCATTTCTCCAATTTGTCCAGATCAGTTTGAATTGTGACCCTCTCCTCCAAAGCACTTGAAACCCCTCCCAGCTTGGCGTCATCTGCAAACTTAATAAGCGTCCTCCCTAGGCCATCATCTAAATCGTTGATGAAGATGTTGCACAGAACCGGTCCCAAAACAGACCCCTGTTGAACCCTACTTGTTATGCCCTTCCAGCCTGACTCCAGCACCTTTCCCACAATGCCTGTTCTGGCCTTTCCGGGCATCTGTTTGAACTCTGCTGCCCTGCTCTGGGAAGGGTTGGAGGTGGTGGTCTTGGGTGGGACGTTCGCTGGTGCATGGTGCTTTGCGGTGACCACAGAATCCAGCTGGGCAGCTGCCTGGCTGCTCTGCGTGGGAGGCTCGGAAAATGGGTTTTGTTTTTTCCATGGAAAATGTTGACTTTTTATTGAAAACCTGAAAAAGTCTGGTTGACAGTTTTGTGGGTTTTTCTTGTTGGATAAAAGAGTCAAAATTACCATTGGAAAGCAGATACTTTCTGTGGAGAAAACAAACTTGGTTAGAAGCCCAATTTCCCGTTGAAACCCAGTGTCGATGGAAAAATCTGCCATCTGCCCAATTTGGAAGGCAAGAAGGCCAGAGCCTTATAAATACCATGGGCTGACAGATGAGATTTGCGCTCGGTTACAAGTTGCATGCATCCCATGGGGCAGAGGGCAGGGGGGCGGCGGGCTCAGAGCAATCCATCCTGTGAACAAAATACATTTGCACAGCCCCTCGGGGGTGGTTTTCAGATGTGAGGCCTGTGCTTCCTAGCTAGCAGCACTGGACTCACATGGCCTCGGAAGCAAAGTCACAGCATGGATGGCTACAAAACCTTTCCTTCCCGCCACCTGCCCTGAATTTCACCCTGAGCGGGCCACCCACATCTGGGGCTCTCTTTGTAAACTGAACTCCGTTTAGGAAAGTCTCCGGAACGGGGCCGGTAGTGGGGTTTAAAGCCAAGAGATTGCTTGCGATCTGTAGCGTTCTACCAGGACAGGGGTGGGCAATAATTCTTGCAGGGGGGCTGCTTCATGAATTTTGGTATTGGCCACGGGCTTACCCCTGGAAGGGGCATGGTCTGGGCAGAAGGGGTGGGGCCTGAGTGGAAGGGGCAGGGCTGGGGCCAGAGGCTTTGAATTAAAAACCCAGCAAAGGGCTCCAGGCTCCCGGCCCTGCCACTACCGTGTTGCCTGGGGTTGCTGCGGCTATTTAAAAGCCTGGCGGCTCTGGCCCCAGAAGCTACCACCGGGAAATTCGGTGGCTCGGGCAGCCAGATATAAATAGAAAGCCATCACACATACACACTGCCTCTTGCCATCACACACACACACACACAGCCCGCCATCACACATACACACTGCCTCTTGCCATCACACACACACACACACAGCCCGCCATCACACACACACTGCCTCCTGCCATCACACACACACACACAGCCCGCCATCACACACACACACTGCCTCCTGCCATCACACACACACACACAGCCCGCCATCACACACACACACTGCCTCCTGCCATCACACATACACACACAGCCTGCCATCACACATACACACACAGCCCGCCATCTCACATACACACTGCCTCCTGCCATCACACACACACACTGCCTCCTGCCATCACACACACACACACAATGTCCGCCATCACACACACACACTGCCTCCTGCCATCACACACACACACACAATGCCCGCCATCACACACACACACTGCCTCCTGCCATCACACACACACACACAATGCCCGCCATCACACACACACACTGCCTCCTGCCATCACACACACACACAATACCCGCCATCTCACACACACACTGCCTCCTGCCATCACACACACACACACAGCCTGCCATCACACACACACACTGCCTCCTGCCATCACACACACACACAATGCCCGCCATCACACACACACACTGCCTCCTGCCATCACACACACACACACAATGCCCGCCATCACACACACACACTGCCTCCTGCCATCACACACACACACAAATGCCCGCCATCTACACACACACACTGCCTCCTGCCATCACACACACACACAAATGCCCGCCATCGCACACACACACTGCCTCCTGCCATCACACACACCACACAATGCCCGCCATCACACACACACACTGCCTCCTGCCATCACACACACACACACAAGCCCGCCATCACACACACACACTGCCTCCTGCCATCACACAACACACACAATGCCCGCCATCACACAACACACTGCCTCCGCCATCACACACACACACAAATGCCCGCCATCACACACACACACTGCCTCCTGCCATCACACACACACACACAATGCCCGCCATCACACACACACACTGCCTCCTGCCATCACACACACACACACAATGCCCGCCATCACACACACACACTGCCTCCTGCCATCACACACACACACACATGCCTGCCATCACACACACACACTGCCTCCTGCCATCACACACACACACACAATGCCCGCCATCCACACACACACTGCCTCCTGCCATCACACACACACACACATGCCCGCCATCACACACACACACTGCCTCCTGCCATCACACACACACACACAATGCCCGCCATCACACACACACACTGCCTCCTGCCATCACAACACACACACAATGCCCGCCATCACACAACACACTGCCTCCTGCCATCACACACACACACACAGCCTGCCATCACACACACACACTGCCTCCTGCCATCACACACACACACACAATGCCCGCCATCACACACACACACTGCCTCCTGCCATCACACACACACACACAATGCCCGCCATCACACACACACACTGCCTCCTGCCATCACACACACACACACAATGCCCGCCATCACACACACACACTGCCTCCTGCCATCACACACACAATGCCCGCCATCTCACACACACACTGCCTCCTGCCATCACACACACACACACAATGCCCGCCATCACACACACACACTGCCTCCTGCCATCACACACACACACAAATGCCCGCCATCCACACACACACTGCCTCCTGCCATCACACACACACCCACACAATGCCCGCCATCACACACACACACATGCCTCCTGCCATCACACACACACACACAATGCCCGCCATCACACACACACACTGCCTCCTGCCATCACACACACACACACAATGCCCGCCATCACACACACACACTGCCTCCTGCCATCACACACACACACACAATGCCCGCCATCACACACACACACTGCCTCCTGCCATCACACACACACACACCCAATGCCCGCCATCATCCACACACACACTGCCTCCTGCCATCACACACACACACACAATGCCCGCCATCACACACACACACTGCCTCCTGCCATCACACACACACACACAATGCCCGCCATCTCACACACACACTGCCTCCTGCCATCACACACACACACAATGCCCGCCATCTCACACACACACTGCCTCCTGCCATCACACACACACACACAGCCCGCCATCACACACACACACTGCCTCCTGCCATCACACACACCACACAATGCCCGCCATCACACACACACACTGCCTCCTGCCATCACACACACACACACATGCCCGCCATCCACACACACACTGCCTCCTGCCATCACACACACACACACATGCCCGCCATCACACACACACACTGCCTCCTGCCATCACACACACCACACAATGCCCGCCATCACACACACACACTGCCTCCTGCCAATCCCACACACACACACAATCCCGCCCGCCATCCCCATCACACACACACACTGCCTCCTGCCATCACACACACACACACAATGCCCGCCATCACACACACACACTGCCTCCTGCCATCACATACACACACAATGCCCGCCATCTCACACACACACTGCCTCCTGCCATCACACACACACACAATGCCCGCCATCTCACACACACACTGCCTCCTGCCATCACACACACACACAATGCCCGCCATCTCACGCACACACTGCCTCCTGCCATCACACACACACACAATGCCTGCCATCTCACGCACACACTGCCTCCTGCCATCACACACACCCACAATGCCCGCCATCTCACACACACACTGCCTCCTGCCATCACACACACACACAATGCCCGCCATCTCACATACACACTGCCTCCTGCCATCACACACACACACAATGCCCGCCATCTCACACACATACTGCCTCCTGCCATCACACACACACAATGCCCGCCATCTCACACACACACTGCCTCCTGCCATCACACACACACACACAGCCATCACACACACACACAGCCCACCATCACACACACACACACACACACAGCCCGCCATCATAGACACACACACACAGCCCACCATCACACACACACACACACACACACACACACACAGCCCGCCATCATAGACACACACACACAGCCCACCATCACACACACACACACACACATACACAGCCCGCCATCCCCAGCCCTAGCTGAGGAGTAACTCCTCCAGCTGGTCGCTGTCGGGGTCTCCTCTCCCCGGGGGCGGGGTGACGAACACACCGAACTGCGCTCGGCTTCTGTGCTCTGCCCCCCTCCCGCACCAGAGAACGGGGGCTATCGCTGAGCCAGCTGGTGACTCATGGGGACGAGGTCCGCGGCTCCAAAGCCCCAGCCGGCGGGCAGCACGGCCCCAGCCCTGTTGGGACAGCGTGACCTGCGGCCTGCCTCAGCGCTGGCCCTCTCCCACCATGTCCCCAGAGCGGCAGGCGGCTCCGGGGGCCAGACGAGGCAGGCTCACAAGCTGCCATTCCTAACAGCTGCTTGATTAAGAAATTGCGTCCCCGGTTGAGGTTGGCGGCGCTGGCCAAAGGCAAGCAGCAGGCCGCTGGCAGCAGGGCTGTTGGGCTGTGACGGGCCCCGGGGGCGTCTCGTGTCAGGCTTTCTCAGTTGCTTTCCATCCTCCGTCGGCAATACCGGCCGATGCACATGGGGGCCTGTGGGGTTTGTGCAGGGGAGCCCTGGGTACCCGCCTGCGGATGAACCGCGCGTTTGTGTCTTCACTTGAGCAGGACAAGAAGCAATGGGCTTACATTGGACATTAATTTGGACATTAGGGAAAACTTCCTGTCAGGGTGGTGAAACACAGGAATCAATTGCCCAGGGAGGTTGTGGAATCTCCATCCCTGGAGATATTGAAGAGCGGGTCGGACAGACACCTGTCAGGGATGGTCTAGACGGTGCTTGGTCCTGCCGGGAGGGCAGGGGACCGGACTCAATGACCCCTCGAGGTCCCTTCCAGTTCTAGCGTTCTAGGATACTATGATTTTGTCTCTTAGGGCGGGTCTACACTACAATCTTCAGCTGACCACCCTGCCCTCCTGCTATCCTCACCGGGGGGCGCTTCCAGGGGCACCAGGGGGGATAAGAGCCAAGGCAAATGTCCTCCAGCTTCTTGCCCCTCCTTGCCACAGGGGGGGAGCTACTGGGGCTTCTTGCCTCTGGTGGGGAGATCTACACCCAGCGTCTAGTCAGCTGCTATGTCCCCAGCAGGAAGCAGGGAACCGGGACCCCAGAGGGCAGCAGGGCTCCCAGCAAGGAGCCAGGAGCCTGGGGAAAAGCCCAAGCTGAGAACCTGGGTGGCAGCCCAGCTTGGAGCAGAGACCTGGCCGTGTCCGGGATGGGGAGCCGGGACCCAGTTTTCTTGTTAATTTCCCTGCTCCGGCGTGAAATTGACAAGGCCGCAGAGGCAAAGAAAGCAGTGTCTACACTGAGGCTTTGTCTTCACTGGGAGTTCTTCTGGCACAAACTATGCTAATGAGATCATGACTTATGCTAATGAGTCCCTCATTGGCCTATTTTCTGCCTGAAGAACTCGCAGTGAAGACAAAGCCTGACATAAGTCCTATGCCTCTCAGGGTGGTGGCGTTAATATGTCCGGTGTGGCGTGCAAGGGGAATGCTACTTGGGTTTTTAGGGCTAAACATTGCCATGTAGAAATGTAGGCTTAGGTTGGAGCCCAGACTCTGAAACTCTGGGGCAAGGGTGTTAGAAAAAAAAAACTGCCCCCGAGTAAAAAGTTTGGCCAGGCTGCTCTTGCTATAGTGGGCTGCAGTACTCCTTGGGAGAAACTGGCCGCACCCTTCCTGCATACCATTCCCTTTAGAAAAAGGGAAGGTGTGAAAAGGGGAAAATAGCCTTGGACTCTCCCACCCGTCACCTTGGCGTGAGAACTGCGGGGCTTACCTGGTCGCATGAAACCTGCACAGTTTTGGCCCAACCCCTGGGACACAGACCCCCACTTGGTGACCGTTGGGCCGTATATGGTAATATGCAAGCACGGGAAAGCAATGTGCAGACTTGGGGATAAATACCCATCGCACAGTTCGCTCCAGGAGGTCTTCGCAACACACGCACTACCGTGCGTGTGCCTTCCTGTGTACTTCAAAGCGCTGCTGGCCTGATCAACTGACCAGCCACCTCCCCCGACTCTCGGGCGTAACCAAGGCCTTCGCAACCGAACCGATATCTTTGAAATGTTCCGTGTGCTGTGTAAATTGGTATGTATGATTTGATTTTCTTTGTTGCATAAGCTTAGTGTCATAGTTGTTTTGGTAGTACATAGAGTTTGTAGTTATCACAATTATTAATTAGTGTAGCTGGATATCTTTAGAATAGAGACTATTCCCCTTGCCGTTCCCATCCTTATATTTCTGACATGTTCAACTAGAAATCGTAGAATATAATAAATATTGTAAATTCATTATTGACACGGTCTATTAAAAATCTTAGAATAAATACTATAAATTCATCACTGTCATAAATAAATCTCTTTTATTTACTAAAACGGTCCACCTGGTTCTGTCCTTCCCCCCTTGGGTATGCATCATCGGACCTGTGGTTCTCGCAACAGGGGGGAGAGCTCAGACCCCAATCTCCAGTCCAAAGCCAAACACCTACATTGCTACTGTTGGCCCTACACCTGAATCAGCTGACCCCAGGGATCTGTGACTCAGTGCCATGCATTTTTATTGTAGTGTAGATGTCCCTTCGGAGGCCAGGATGAGACCTAATGTGGTGGATAGATTATCTGATACCTGCTAGTACGGGGTTCTCTCACCTTCCTCCAAAGCCGCTGATGTCGTCTGCAGTCAGAGACAGGACACTTGCCTAGCAAGATCCAGGCCTGCAGCCACCAGGCAGGCGCTGGGTAGTGTTGCTCTGCGCTGTTACACAGCTACTGCGTTCCAGAGGTGGCCGCAATTCAGGGAGGAATGATACCACTCTCGTGTGCCGCTTGAAAATCACAGCGCTGGGCAACACATCCCCTGGATGGAAGCAACTTTTTCCATGTCAGCTCACGAGCCCGTTCCCTTGCATGCATGCAAACCGCAGCAACTCTTGTTTTTAATTCCCAAAAAACTGGCTTGCAGTCTGCAACCCAGGGCTCCGCCTCCTCTCCTAACTGGCCACAGCCAGCAGGAGGCTGAGCAATGCTTTCATGCTTTAATTAAAACAATCTTTTATGTTCCCCTCCAAGTCTCGCTCTCCCTACCTGGTGAGAAACGGCTCATCGCAATCAACCACCAGGCTTCCTGAAGGCGGTGTAGAGGAGAACAGAGCTGCTTTGTGTTAATTAAAGCTCAGATCTCTGCCTCGCCCAGGCTGGATCGGCATCTCAGAAGCCCGGCTGGTCATGGGCAGGGTTTTGCAAAGGGGCATTAGGTTCGAATGGGGCGAAAGCTGCCTGGTGAACCAGCTGGCGCTGTTCATTTCTCGTGTCAAAGAAGTGGCTTTTCACCCTCATGAAAGGGATGTTTTAAGAATGACCCCCTCACACACACACCTTGCGGCGCTGTAATTAATGTGTGTGCCTACGGTGTGACAGATACAGTGATGATCCACGGATAGACGGGAGGGGACGGGACGGTGAGATGAACAGCAGAGCTGGGCATGAAGAAGTCTGTGTTTAGAGAGAGAGGAGGGGCATGTATGAAGATTGGAGCCGGTCAGGGCAGGTTCTTTTGTCTGCCATTTTCTTCACACACATTTACATTCCTCCAAGGCTTGTGGGGGCCGCAAACAAACAGACAAAAGCCCAGAACACTCCAGTGCCTTGCAGAAAGGGCCGTTTGGTCAAAACCCATTGGAATTTAATGTAGCTAAATGTAAAGTAATGCATATTAGAAAACATCATCCCAACTGTACATACGATATGATGGGGACTAATTTGCCTACAACTACACAAGAGAGAAATCTTGGAGTCATGGTCCATAGTTCTCTGAAAACATCTACTCAGTGCACAGCGGCAGCCACAAAAGCCAACAGAATGTTAGGAGTCATTTTAAAAGGGATAGAGAATAAGACAGAAAATGTCTTATTGACTCTATATGAAACCAGGGGATGCCCACATCTTGAATACTGAGTACAGATGTGGTTGCCTCATCTCCAAAAAGATATACTGGCATTGGAAAAAGTTCTGAAAAGGGCAACAAAAATGATGAGGGGTTTGGAATGGGTCCCATATGAAAAGAGATTAAAAAGACTTGAACTTTTCAGCTTAGAATAGAGGAGACGAAGGGGGGATAGGATAGAGGTCTATAAAATCATGACTGGTGTGGAGAAAGTGAATAAGGAAAAGTTATTTACTTATTCCCACAATATAAGAACTAGGGGGTCACCTAACAAAATGAATATGCAGCAGGTTTAAAACAAACCAAAGGAAGTTTTTCTTCACGCAGCGCACAGCCAACCTGTGGAACTCCTTGCCAGAGGATGTGGTAAAGGCTAGAACTTTAACAGGGTTCAAAAAAGAACTGGATGGATTCATGGAGATAGATTCATGGAGGTTAGGTCCATCAATGGCTATTAGCCAGGATGGATAGGAATGGTGCCCCTAGCCTCTGTTTGTCTGGAAGTGGGGGACAGGGGAGGGATCAAGTGAGGAAACAGCTCAGCAAACCTCCCGGGGCTTTGAGGAAAGGGCCCGCCTGGCGCTGGTAGTGATAATCGCGGCCTGGACGGGGCTGGGAGCAAAGTGGTTAACGAGGTTAATCGGTTAATATTCACCTGGGCCTACAACTAGCCCTGCTTCCATGGCAGGAAGGGCCATAGTCACTTATGGGAGCGAGGCCGTGAGACACGTAAGGAGCAGAGCGTACCTGTCCTCTGGCTGGCAGCCCCCTTCTGCTTCCAACTCCCATTGCTGCCGCCCTGCCTGATCCCAGACACCAAACTGGGGGGGGGGGGGGGGTCAAGGAATGCTCGGCGAGCAGGGGAAGCGGGGAAGGAGGGCTACCCAGCCCCAGCTCCGCTCTGCCCCGGGCTCTACTCCCAACCCAGCTCTGCCTTCCTGCCCTCTCTGCTCTCCGGCCAGCTCCCCCTTTAGCCCCAGCCCCCCCATCCACAGTTCCACCCCCCAGCTCCATGGGCAGCCCCGAGCTCCTCTGCTGAGCCCACCGTGAAGCACAGAGGTGAGCATGGCAAGCCAGCCCCTGGGGACGCCCTCGGGCCGGCCCAGCAGTGCGCCATAGGCCGTATCCTGCCGCCCAGTGACGGAGGGTCTCCGCTGGCCACCGCAGCTGGGAATCCAAGTCCCAGCCCTGCCACCAGGCCCTTCCCATGACCCGCTGGGGGGTGACAACTCGTTCATTGTCAGGCGCTGGTCTCTGAGAGGGGCAGGGCAGAGCGCGGGCCCAGCCACAGCCGAGAGGCCCAGTGTGGGACCTCGCTGGGGGCGACACCAGGTGCTTTATCGTTGCATGGGCTGTGAGCAAACATCCTCGAGGCCTTGGCTACGTCCAAGGACCCTGCTGGGCTCAGCTCCAGGAGATTTCCACTGCAAAAGCGAGGGCTCCGACTGACAGCCCCAGCCCAACGCGGCGAGTCCCAGCGCCTCTGGGCGAGATGTGCGGCCAGTAAGTGTCGCTCCCGTCCTCAGCTCTCTGTGAACAAACAGGCTGAGCTAGCTTGTCAATATCCGTCCCCACTGGAAGCAACAGCGGGAAAGAGGCAGTGGCTGCAAATCCGCGTGGAAATTTGGGAAGTCTGGGAGCGGCTACTTTGTCCCCCAGCGAGGGAATGACTTTCCGGCTCTGTTGCTACGTCTAGACTGCAGGCTTGTTTTGGAAGATGCTTTTCCGGAAGAGCTCTTCTGGAAAAAACGTCTTCTGAAAGACAGCGTCCACACTGCCAAAGCGCATCGAAAAAGCCATCTGCTTTTTCGAAAGATAGCGTCCACATTGATTGGACACTATCTCGCATTTAAGTTCTGATTGCTGTGGACGGAGTGGCCATGAGGGCACCTGTGATTTTTCCTGGAGGCCTCTTCTTTCAAAAAAAAAACCCCTCTTCCCCGTCCACACATGCCTTTTTCCCAAAAGAGCTCTTTTGGAAAAGGCGTTCTTCCTCTTAGAATGAGGTTTACCCCTGTCAGAAAAAACCCTCTGTTCTTTTTCTCGAAAGAACGTGGTTGCAGCGTGGAGGTAACTGAAGTTTTTCAAAAAAAGCTCTGCAGTGTAGACGCACCCTGTATAGAATCTAGCCCCCCTCCTGGGAAGGGAGCACGTGGTCTCGTGGTCAGATCCAATGAGTTGGAGTCATGTCTCCACATGTCCAACACTAGCACGTGTCAATTTCCCCCTCCGCAAAATGGGCACAGTCCCACTTCCCCAGCTCCCAGTCTCGACGGTGGACACTGAATACCTGACGGGCGCACCGTGCACCCATCCCATCCTCTGAGAGGGCAGCGCCCCGACAGGCGCCGAGCGCAGGCTGTGCTGCCCCGCTGCCAACATCAGCTCCCTCGCTGAAAAAAAGGAGGCGATTTGCAAGCCCAGCTGGTCGGCTTTCGGTGGCAGAGGCTGGTGGGAGCCCAGGGCAGGGCCACAGCTGGGCTGTGAATTCCAGCCCCGTGCCGGAGAATTCCGCCGCCACCTTGAGATCTAAGGCTGGGCAATTATCTTCCCTGACAGCTTAATGCATTACCCTCAGCGCTTGAACCGTGCAAACCGCAGGAGAAGGGAGGGGGATCTGGTTTCCGAAAATGTTTGCAACATGTGCTCCGAGCGAGCTGGGCTGCGGGCGAGCCGCCCTGCCCCGCATCCGGCGACAGAGCCGCCAGCAGGTTTGAATCAACCCGCCTCCCCGGAACGGAGGAGGCAATGGGGCGAGAACCGCACTTTTGCACTGCTTGGGGATGCATCCTCTCTTCGCGCTGGTACCGGCCCCTCCCCTTTCCAGCAGCACTGGCGGAAACAGATCTCAGGCTGGGGCGCTCACGCTATTTCCACATGGGCTGCACATTCTGCTCTCCACGGGTCACGTGGGCCGCATCCACGCACTCCGTATACTCCTGCATGGCCCTGAGCATGTCCCTTGGGCCACCACTGTGAGCCTAAGGACAATAGGTAACGTAAGGCAAGAGGAGGCATTGCCTTCCCAAAACTGCCCGGCTGCCTGGGAGAGGCTGGGGCCATGCTCCGCTGCTCCCCAGTCGCTGGGGAAGGTTGGAGCTGTGCCATACAGCAGCCCTGGCCCTCAGCTGGCATTGGGCGGGGCATGGCTGGGGGGCGTGACGGGTCATGAAGGGGCGTGGCCTCTGGGGAAAGGGGTGTGGCTTTGGGCAGAAGCGGGGGCTTCGGCTGCCTTCCCCAACTGAGCCTTCACCTGCCATCCACGTGCGTGCCGAATGGATGCACCTTAAGAACCACTCGCCGCAGGGGAGTGGCACAGAGAAGGCCCCAAGCCGTGACATTCGACTGTGAATTTGCCCCGAGGCGGCTTTGCATTTGGGCTCCGGCTCGGCTCCTTGCAGAGTGAGACCTAAGCCACTGGGTGAAGACCCAGGTTCAAGCATCTCCCAAGGGCTGGGACCTGGCACCCGACTCCTGACCCGTCTCTAGTCGAAACACTGGGGCCAGGAGGTGCTGGCACACGAGAGGCACACACTCCATTGCCGGCTCCGGCTCCTGGGGGCTGCCAGGGCACTGCTGAGGGGCTGGTGCTCTCGGGTGCCCTGTCACAAGTTGGGGGGTCTCAGCGTGGTAGGGCTGGACTCCTCCCAGAGTCCATTTCAGCCCTCCTCTCAGAAAGAGAGGGAGGCAGTCTGGCCTAGTGGATAGGGTGATCGACTCTGCAAAGCGTTTCCTGTCCCTGTTTCTCATCCCCCCACTTGAAAGAGCTCTTTGGGGCAGCGGCGATCTCTCGTTAGCTGCATGTACAGCACCAAGCACACTGGAGCCTCGATCTGGGCGGGGGGGTCTTAAAGGCGGCTGTACCACTAATGGACAGTAACGGTAGGGAAGAGGGGTGGGGGGGAATTTTCCAGCATCAGCTGGCGCAATATGCATATGAGGTGACTGTTCCGAGGCGCTGTCTCTTTGCCCAACTTTCTAGTCTAATTTCCCAGGGTCCCGAGATGGGAAAGACTGTCCGGACGACGGAGTGTCTCCAGGCCACCTCCAGGAAAGGCGAGAGAGCGGGGGGGGGGGGTTCTCCGAGGTGCCCCCTGGCAGCAGGCAGGCCGGCCCAGTGGGACAGGAGGAACCGTGCGCCCGTGTCAGCTGCGAGCTCCGAGACGCAGGCCCGGGTCTGCCCGCCACGTGGCATGGCCCTGCTCGCCAGATGCTCTGAAAGGAGCCGCTGCGGTTCCAACACCCGTCACCGCGTCTTTCAGCTTCTGGGGGCGAACTAGCCTCTTCCTCCGCAGCAGCTGCCTCCCGTCTCCCTGGGCTGTGGGAGCACAGCTGAGATCGCCTGGCCGGAACGTGGGGGCTTAGAAGCCCCCCAGGGCTACCACGACTGGAGAAGGCCTTTCACCCCACGGAGCACGCTGCCTCCAGGCCTGTGAGCCAGCGCCAGCCCGGGCCTGAGGGGAGCTGGGTGTGCCGTGCCCTCTGACACACGGCCCTCTGAGCGCCTGTCCCCTGAGGAGCCCCCCGGAGCGGGAACAGCATCAGACACTGCCCTGCAAGCCGCCCTCGGCTCCCCCACCAAAACCCAACCAGGCTCCATATCCCTGAGCTAGCCAGACCGGAGACTTCCCCTGGCCTCTCCCACCTGGACCCCAACCCGGGTTTCTGCTGCCTGGACACGATGCTGCAAGGGATAATGGCTCCTGGGGCCCGAGGACCTGCCTTTGGGAGTGGGAGACCCAGAAATATATTGCGACAGGGTCGGGAAAGGTAGTTAGGGGAATCCATGCAGAGCCGGGCTCTAAACCAGCTCAAGCAATTTCAGAAGAGCCTCCCGCCACCTGCAAACGGCCAAGTCAGTGACCCCAGGATCTGATAACTAAGCAAAACAGCAACGTGAATAAATCGACTCTGACACCGCCACCTGCAGCCTGGCCCGGCTTTGCGTGGCACAGCGTCGTGGGGGCGCACAGCCGCCTGGCCTCTCCAGTCTGATTTATGTCGCAGCGGCACCGGCAGGCTCCGGCGAAGCTCCGGGCTTGGCTGTGGTAGGTGCCGCGCGGCACCATGGTGCCAGGCCGCCTGTGCCCCAAGGAACGGGCAATCTAGACGCGGAGAAGGAAAGTGACCTGCCTAGGGTTACGCGGCCAAGTCAGGAGTAGAACCAGGTCTTGTCCCCAGGGGGCGGCGGGGCAGGGTTCCAGCCGTGCCAACGCGCCACGGAGACAAGGCGGGCCAGTCCTTGGGTGCAAGCTGTAACAGCGCGTGCGTTTCGCGCCACGGGCCTGCCATTCCGGCCCGGTGGGGGGGCCACGAAAGCAGCCGTGGCACAGGGAATAGACCCGTGCAGCCTTTGCAACTAAAGAACGGGAAGGAACAACACCGTGTGACCGGCTGGATCACCGAGATCCCCCAGGGACTGTCCCCTGGTGGGCGGGTCACACCACCAAGCCTGCCTACCTGCCCTCTGGGGCACCCCAGCACCCTGCCCCCCAGAGCCAGATGCTCTGGTCTCCCGCAGGCAAGGCACAGAACTGGGGGAACCGCTCCCCAGCAGTGTAACACAGATGCCGATCTGGGAGCTCAACTCTGGGAGAACTCAGCTAAAGGGACTTGTCAGCACCCACGAGCACTGCTCCAATGGGACCAAACCCCCAAAGAAATCTGTCTTCTTTGGTGTAAAAGTTTCATGCAGAGATCATAAGAACGGCCAGATTGGGTCAGACCAAAGGCCCATCCAGCCCAGTGTCCTGTCTGCTGACAGCGGCCAATACCCGGTGCCCCAGAGGGAGGGAACAGAACAGGGAATCATCCAGTGATCCCTCCCCTGTCTTCCATTTCCAACCTCTGACAAACACAGGCTAGGGACACCATTCCTACCCATCCTGGCTGATAAGTATTGATGGACGTACCCTCCATGAATGGATCTTGCTCTTTTTTGAACCCTGTTAAAGTCCTGGCCTTCACTACATCCTCTGGCAAGGAGTTCCACAGGTTGACTGTGCGCTGCATGAAGAAAACCTTCCTTTGGTTTGTTTTAAACATGCTGCCTATTTGTTTCATTTGGTGACCCCTAGTTCTTATGTTATGGGAACAAGTAAATAACTTTTCCTTGTTCACTTTCTCCACACTGGTCATGATTTTACAGACCTCTATCCATTCCCCCCTTAGTCTCCACTTTTCTAAGCTGAAAAGTCCCCGTCTTTTTAATCTCTCTTCCTATGGGCAAGCTCATAAACATGTTCACCCTCTTTCTCAATGGCAGAGGTGGATGCACAATTGTTGTGCCTCCTCCCCCACCATACAAGGCCCACGCCGGCCCTGCAGGTGAACTCGTTTGGGTTCCTTCGTCCACCAAATCGTGTTCGGTTCCACCTGGCGCTCCCTGGCGTCTGTCTGCCTGTGGATTGCTCTGCCAGGAGCCAGGAGCATGCGCAGTGTGACACTAAGAGAGGGAAAATTGAGACTGAACATCAAGCAAACCTGCCTGGCGGGAAGATTTATGAGGCGGTGGGAAAACCCGGCCAGGCTTGGCCATAGAAAACTCAGCTGGGCGAGGCGTTAGGAAGCCTACTCCAGGGAACGCTCGTGCATTGCCAGAGCAGGAGAGTGGGGCCTACAGGACTCCAGTCGGACTCCAGCCAGCCATCCGGGTGTATGTGTCCGGCCGATAGCCCTGCGGCCTCAGGGCCAGGCAGCGAGAGCAAGATGAATGTCCAGCCATCAAAGAGGCCGCTGCGTTTTTGGCCGCAGCAGGATCGGTAGGCCCAGTGCCGTGGCCAAATTCTGGCTCAGCTACTTAAGTTCTGCCTCCCTAAAATACCCCGTGCAGGTTAGAATGGGACCTAGGTGACTCGTGGGAGCACGCACGCCAAACCTGTATTTGCTAAACGGGTTGCCTCCTCATGCACCCTCCCTGTTCCTCTGGCTCAGGGGTAGGGTTGCCAGATGGTTTAACCCAAAATACAGAACACCCCCCTGCCAAAAAAAAAAAAAAAAAAAAAAACACTGGGGAAAAAATTCTGTTGAGGGGGAAAAAAAGGGGAGGGGAGACCAAACAACTTGATGAGCAAAAAAAAAGGACCCCAAGAGTTATTAAGCAAAAACAAATTAAATAATTAAACATCATTAAAACAGCATGGCCCCTTTCAGAATGCATGCAGAGTCAGAATAGGGACAGGAACAGGGGAGATGTTGAGCACTAAGACCCAGGGAAGGCATTGCTTCCCCTTGGTCTTTAGGCTTTTTGCCGGCGGCCATTTAGTTTTCTTGATCAAGCCAGAAAGCAGCTTCCCTGTGGAACCAGGTAAGCAGGGGCTCCAGGGATGGGGGGCTAGGGGTGTCGGGGCCCGGGGGGAGGCCGAGGGCTGGGCCCAGTTGCCGAGTATATCGTAGGGTTGTCACGTGTCCGGTATTTTTGCCTCCTAGCCAGGAAAAAAATCAGAAAATACCGGACATTTTAGGTGTCCAGTATTTTCTGGATTTTTTTTACTGGACAGGAGGTGAAAATACCAGACTCTCCGGGTCAATACCAGACACCTGGCAACCCTACTCAGGAGTGGGAAATAATTTTTGCAGGGGGGCCACTTAATGAATTTTGGTACATGGTCACGGGCCGGCTCCACCCTCCAGGAAGGGGCGGAGCCTGGGGCAGAAGGGGCGGGCACTAGCTTTCCTCCAGAGTTGCCTGGGGCCAAAGGTTTTGAATTAAAAACCAAACAAAGGGCTCGCAGCTGCCGACCCTGCCACTACCGTGTTACCTGGCAGCCACCCGCGTTGCTGCGGCTATTTAAAGGACTCCTGACTCCAGCCTTTGCTGGGGTAGCCCCGGGAGCCATTTAAATAGGATTCTGCTGCCTGAGCCACCGCCTGGAAATTCAGTGGCACAGGCAGCAGGATAGAAATAGAAAGCGGCCAGATGCAGCTCACGGGCCGGATCCAAGTGTTTGGCGGGCCGGATCCGGCCCCGGGCCACATCTTGCCCAGCCCTGCTCTGGGTGGTCCTCCCTGCACCACACCCCCGCCAGGCACCAGGCACCTATGAAACTAGGTGCAGCACAATTCTTCACTTCCTGTCTCAAGCCCTCGGGGGCGGGGGGGGGGGGATGCTGATGACTGTCAAACAGCTGCCGCTTTCCACCCCAGAGGTGGGCGCATGCCAAGTGACGCAACGCCTGTGTGTCCGGAGAGCTGGCTGGTGAAGTGCTTGGGGAGGAAGGATGGGAGCTACCTTCACCCACCGCCCATGGGAGAATCCTGAGTCTCCACTGCCGGTCTGCGCAGGGCTCCCTCAGCTCCCATCACCAGCGGTGTCCAGGGTGGGCCATTTCCCCTTGTCGCAGGAGACTGTCCATAGCCGTGGCTGCTCAGGTTAACGTGTCCCCTCTAGGGAGCAGCCACGGGATTGGGGCTGAGCGCTGGGTGAAACAGACGAGGAAACTGCAGCTTTTCAGGAGATCGTGCCCATTTTGGACAAAAGTTGAGAAACCGGTTGGGGGAAACGTCTGACAATGGTGGCGTGGCCCGACTCGGCACGTCCAGAGGGGACAGGTTCGCCCTTTCGTCCTGACACGTACTTTTAGATGTTTTTTTAGAAACGAGAGGACTAAAAACGGTCCAACGGGGACTGTCTGGAACGTGTCGAGAAGGAAACATTCCGATCGACCCCCAAGGACAGTTTTCATTTCTAAATGTTGACTTCCCGGCCTGTTCTGAGACGACGGCTTTTCCAAAACCTCAGCACTGTGGGCAGGAAGGAAAATCCATTTCCCAGCCACCTCGGGCGGGCTCCTGAGCCGCTCCGGACAGCCTGAGCCTGGCCTAGTCTTGGGAGGAGTCACAGGCCACAGCCGACTGGGTGTAGAGATCAGAGCCATGCGCGGCGGTATGCTAGGCAGGGGGAGGCATTGCCTTTCCAAACCACCAGCTTAGCCCCGCCCACACTCCACCCCCAGAACGCCTGCTGTACGCTACTGGAGGGTGGAGTGTTGCTGCCCCCCAGTGCCCGCCCTCCCCATGCTCTGGGGCCAGGGAGGCTTGGGACGCCCTCCCCTTGTTCCGGAGCTGGGGAGGCTGGGGCCCATACCCGCACCTCCACATGGTGCTGTGCAGGAGGGCCGGCTTGGTTCCTGTGGGGGGCGGGGTTTGGGCAGAGGGGGTGGAGCTAGAGGCGGGGCTGGGGGCTTGCCTCCCACAGCCCTACCTTCACCGACTGCCTATGATCATTACCCAGCACGGTTACAATTTACACGTGCTACTGAGAATTCTCAAGGGCGTCCCAGGGGGGCCCGACAGGAACGCCTTTCCACAGTTCTGCCAGAAGCGGGGAGTGTCCCGTAAAATGAAAACGCCTGTTCAGGAGCGAAGAGCTTTGCTGACGGAGCCTCAGAGCCCTTTGTCCCACACCCTGCAGAGGAAACCATGAGGATGGAACTGGCTCGACTGCAGCACCGGAGAGACCAGAAGAACTGCTGGTGACACTGCGGACCAAGGAGACCAAAGCACCTGAGGAGGGAGCCCACCAATGCTCCCTCTCATCTTTTCCATCCACGTGCAGTTTTTTCCACCCACACGTGGAATAAATTTTGTTCTGTGCACCAAGGCAAGTAAAATGTGCCAAATTTTGCCATCCGTGTGCAGAATAAATTTTGTTTGGTGCACCCAGGCATGTGCGGATGTGCACCACCCAAGGAAACACAGGCTGCTGGCGTTGGGAGCTGTAGGCGCTCTGCTAATCAGTCAGGCAGCACCCAACTCTCTCCTGAGCAACCACGCCAGCGCTCAGCTTGGAGGGAACGCAGGAGGAGGCTAATTACACCAGAAGGCTCCCGCAGTGGGAAAGAGGCGCCCTGGTGAGGTCTGCAAGCGAGCGCTTGTTCCTGATCAGTGTCAAACAGCCCGTCTGCTGGACACCCGGGAGGGGCGAGCACCTGGGAGAGGCTTAACCAGACTTTCTGTTGGCCTCCGATGACGGAGACAGAAGGCAACGCCTGTGTCTTATACCAGAGGCAGGAGGGCGGAAGGGCCCCCTTTGCACCCTTACTCAGCTGTGCGAAGGGGTTTACCAGAGTGTCTGTAACTAGACCCCCTCCCCACACCCCTGCCAGGAAGGGAAAGACACATCTGGGGGTGGATTCTGCCCGCCCCCCCGGCTCCTGAGGCTGCAGATCTGTCCCACAGACAAGCTGGCACGGCAGCGGTCACCTCGTCTCCCACTTCTAGCCGAGTCACACTTCCCAGGACGATCTCGTCCGGCCCTGGCACAGCTCCCATGGCTGGAGCTTTCAGAACCTCCCGGGAGTCGGGTGGGGAGATGCTGAGAACGGCTGCTCCACTGTCATCCAGGAACTAACGGGCCGGAGGAAAGATTCTGCTAAAGAGGTATGGTACGAGGCTGGAGACTGAGCCGGGTGTGTCGCCCCTTATCTGTTATTCGCGTAGAAGAGTGGACCCCAAAAGTCCACAGAGTTTGCCCTCCCTTTGATCTAGATGGAGACAAGTCAGACATTTAATCTGAGGCCCTTGAGAGGAGACAGGACAGCCAGTAGGAGACTATGACACTTGGTTTAAAGAGAAGGTAAAGGCTGTGATGGACTGAGAGCATCAGAACCGTGAGGTGGGCGAGGGGGTCTCAGAACACTTGGGATGGCAGGTGGGATGAAGACAGATCTTTGCACACAAGCAATGTGCCACTGCAGGCGCCATTGGATCAGCATCAGTGCCTGTCTTTGGGTCTGGGAGTCACCTGAATATTGTTGTGACTTGGGGTGTAGGGGAGCAGCGATCCCAAAGGCAAGGGGCCCCGGGTGGTAGTGTAGATTGAAGAGCACAAGGGGAGTGTCTGGGACTCCTGCCGCCCAACCCTTCAGTAATTCACCAGCAGAGAGAGCACCTGGCCAGTGAGATTATCTGTGGAACTCCTTGCTACATGATGTGGTGAAGGCCAGGACTTTAACAGGGTTCAAAAAAGAGCTAGATACATTCATGGAGGTTAGGTATTTGCCAGGATGGGCAGGGAGGATGGCCCTAGCCTCTGTGTGTCAGGCTGGGAATGGACGACAGGGGAGGGATCACTTGAGGATTCCCTGTTCTGTTCACCCTCTCTGGGGCATTGGCCACTGTGGGCAGACAGGACACTGGGCTGGATGGACCTTTGGTCCGACCCTGTCTGCCCGTTCTTGTGTTCTAGGGCTGAGAAGCAGCAGATCTTGAACCCGCAACAACTTGGTGTCCGGGGCTGGGAAGCTGGGTGGGTTTATGTCCAGCTCCATTCTTCCTTCCTCTGCCGGTCATATCACCACCATGGAGGTGGGGGGCTGGGAGGAGCCAGGAAGTTGAGCAGAGCTCTCGACAAAGGGGCTTTGGAACGGCGCCGTGTCCGGGAGCCAGCACCTCAGTGAAAGGCCGTGTCGGGAGCCTGCTTGTTCTGCCCGGGTGTGTGCGTCTGGGCCTGTCTCCTCGGCCCACCTTCCCCTCCTGGCACAGCCCGGTTCAGAGCCAGCCCCCACTTTCCAGGAAACACCCCTGGGCTTGGAGACCCACCCCCTGCTCTGGGAAAGGAGGCCCCGGCACGCTGGGGGCCTGCCCCTCGATTTAACGGCTCATCTGGCAAGCGAGTTGTCACCACCTGCCTTGTGCCTCCCACGTCTTTGCTCTGCAGCCATTCAAACACCGGGGCCTGGACGGGGAGTGTGAGCGGCCCCCCCCCCATGCCTCGCTCCCACAAAGCCCAGCCCTGCAGCTACAGGGGCCCCCTCCTCTCCCCGGCACCCTGCTCCCCGGCGCCAGGACCCTCCCTGCTTTCTCTTCCCGGGCGGCGCCTTAGGATGGGGCTGCGTGGAGGCCGGGTCTGGCTGCGCACGGGCACACATGTGAGAGGTTGGTGTGAGGAAAGGCCCGGCCCCGGGCGGTGAGCACACATGGGACCGCTCCGGGGATGTCCCACGGCGCGTTTCATCCCTTCCCCTCGCCAGAGCGAGCGAGACGACTAACCCGCCGGCTTCTTTCTGCTGCTGTTGCTGCTGCTGCTGCTTTGGGCAAAATTAAGGAAACATGTTTCCATGGCAAGGGAGCAGGCCGCAGGGACGGTGACGGGCTGTTTTCCTCCGGCAGCAGCTTAGGTCTCTGCGTTCAGTCAGAGCAATCAGGCTCTCCAGCCGCCCGCAGGTGTGTGGCCAACGTGCCAGGACCCACTCCGCTGGGCATAAGTAATTCCATGCTGCGCCGCACTGGAATCCCAGTGCCATGGGCGGGAGTGTAGCCTGGGCGACGAGCCCACTGGCGGGCAGGCTAATTAATACCTGCATGGCCATGAACAACATGGTTAGGGAGACTGGTCAGCGTCTCCGTTTAATTTCTTGTTTGTGTGACCGTAACATCTGCCCCAGAAGGGTCACCAGCGGGTTTCAAGCCGGTAACCTTTACCACTGCTGCATCTTGAGTGAAAGGAGTGACTCCATTAACTGGTAGCTGTGGCAGGTTGTTATCCCCTAGTGATCTAATCCCCAGAGAAGGACACGACAGAGTCTCCTCCGCACCTATAATGTTGGATTTGAAACGAGACTGGCATCCAGACGCCTCAAACTCTGGGGGAATTTGCTTTGAGATCTTTGAGTCTGGCCAGTAGAAAACACAGTGAGGGGCGCCGTGGCTACGCAATCGTTAGACAAACACATTAGGCTGTCACGACTCATGTTAATACAGGGTACTGATCCTACTGCTGAATCCGGAGCTACAGGAAGAGTTGGATTGGCTTGGCTTGGCTTGGCTTGAAGGACTTGCGAGTTGGGTTGCTCCTATGCTTTTGGTAGACCACAAGAAAACTCCGAGTCCAAACCCTTGAATTTTGGGGAGGGGGCGTTTGAACCTGGAACTGTGTTCTTATGGGGGGAGTAAGTAGAGAAGTTGGAGAGAAGCCCCTTGTAACTCCTAATCTGTTCCACCCACAGGTGGACTTTTTCCAGTCATGTGCAGAATAAATTTTGTTACGTGCACCCAGGTGTGTGTGTTGTGAATGTGCACCACAAGGGAAAACACAAACCTAGCTGTGGGCACTCTGCTAATCAGCTGGGTGGCATTAGAATCTCTCTTGAATGGCTGCCCAAGTGCCCAGCTTACAGAGAAATGCTGCTTCTAACCCACTCGGGCACCCAGGCAGGATTGTTTCCCTCTGCTCTATTCACCGACGTGTGGGGCTCCCTGCCTTTCCAGGGGAAAATGATTCCGCAGCCTGGCATGTCACGGTCAGGAAATTTTCCCCTAACTTTCCCCTTTCTCAATTTCATCCGCTGACTCCTCGTTAGCCCCGGTGGTGTAACTGCCTGCTTGTCATTAGCCTGGATAAATATCTGTACAGCGAAGGTTCAGCCGTTGTTTGATTTTAATTATGCCGAGCGAAAACTCTCATCTCCTTGTGCACTGGGCCTGGTATGGCCAGGCTGTGTTTGAACAAATGGGCGTCATTTGCAAAGAATCGCTCTCGCTCAGGCCAGCACAGCAGAGAGAACAGCTGGCACGGACCCCCTGGAGGCTGGCACAGTGTATAATTAATGTGTATAACAAACCTGTGCCCCTGTGAGCCCTCTTGCACCAGGAGGAGGGACAGAACACAGACGCCTCTCTCTGGCAGCTTGTCCGTGTGAGGATAATAGTCTACTGCTGCTACCGACTAAGGGAGTCACTCCTTTAGCTCCAGCCAGAGTGGGGTGCTGAAGGCCCCTGATCTGACCCCTGCAGGAGGCCAATTATCCGGGAAAGACCTTACCTAGGACTAGGAAGGCCCAGCCCCGCCTCTTCTGCCCGACACCCCGCACCTGGAGCCAAGCCCTGCCCATCCCCAGCCCAATCCTTCCTGGCCACCTGGAGGGCCAGGGAGCAAGGCTGACACACCACCTCCCCATCCCTCCCTGTTGGCTGGGCGCCGGGCTGTCCCAGCCTTCCCTGGCGGCTGGGCATGTCGGCAGTTTCGGGAAGGCAATCCCTTCCCTTGCCTCCATTACCCACCCCCATGCCCAGGGCACGGGGAGGAACCAGTCCTTGCACCTTGTGAAGTTCTTCCTGGCCCTTGGGCAGAAAGGGCATCAAATGCCCCTCATTCCCTCCCCCCCCCCCCCGCCCATGTGCCTGAGAGCGAGGCAGAACCTGCCTCTTTGTGCCCGCTGGCATGAGCCTAGTGCCCGGCCGGCGGGCTCTCCGGGTGGTAGCATGCTTTGCCCGTGTGTGCATGCAATCAAGAGATTTCAACCTCTCCAGCCACAAAAAAAGGCACAAATCAAGACATATGAACATGTCCTTAGCAAACACAGAGCAGATGTTTCAATAAGGCCCTTAAAAAAAAAACCCAGAGAGGGAGGAAGGATCCGGTTCCTCCAGAGTGTGGTCCCGTGTTACGGGGCGGCGAGCACAGACAAGTCCCTGGCACTCCTCGGCGTGGGACACGGGGCGCGTTCCAGGACATTCCCAGCCCCTTTGGGGACGCGCCATCCAAAGCTGGAATCTTTTATTTGACATCTGCCGGGGAGGGGAGAAACCCCAGGAAAGGGATGAGCTCGGCTGTTTTACCATCTTGGAATAATTCAGGATAATCTAGGCAGACACAAAAAAGCGAAGGGGTTGGGGCGGGGGAGGCTGCCTTTCAAAGAAGAAAAAGAATCAAACATTTCTAAACACAGCACGGCGGCCGAGCCAAACCAAACAGGGATGATTCATGGACTTGTCTTCACCCGGCACTTTTCCTACAATGAGCAAATGTGCAGCCACGACGTCCTTCCACTCCCAGCAGTCCGGGGAGAAATGTACAAATCAGCACCCCCGTACACGGGCGGCTCACGACTGACAGAGAGAAAGGAGGCCGGCAGGGTGGAGTCGCCTTCCCTTGTAGGTCTGGTCTCCCCAAAGGCTGTAATCACAGAAGCACAGCACACTAGAACTGGAAGGGACCTCGAGAGGGCATCAAGTCCAGCCCCTGCGCTCACGGCAGGACCAAACACCATCTAGACCATCCCTGACCGGTGTCTGTCCAACCTGCTCTTCAATATCTCCAGGGATGGAGATTCCACAACCTCCCCAGGCAATTTATTCCAGTGTTTCACCACCCCGACAAGTTTTTCCTAATGTCCAACCGAAACCTCCCTTGCTGCAGTTTAAGCCCATTGCTTCTTGTCCTGTCCTCAGAGGCCAAGGAGAACAATTTTTCTCCCTCCTCCTTGTAACACTCTTTTAGATACCTGAAAACTGCTCTCATGTCCCCTCTCAGTCTTCTCTTTTCCAAACTAAACTGGACTAGCTTAATGTTTTAGTCTAATCCGGGTTATTTGGCTCCACACAGTAATAATTGGGGGAGAGGCCCATTCTGGGCAGTATATCAGGCGAGAAGATCTGTCACGAAGGATGCCTCCCTTTAGCAGTCTGGTGGGCATTCGCCCATGTTCTAGAGCATCTCTGTCTGATGGACCCGAGCATCTCGTGCAATCTGTTTTGCTCGTCTGATCTACCTGATCCCTCTGCCTGGCCCAACCTCGCTAGTTTATCCACGCGGCCGAGCCTTCTGGTCTGATCTGGTCACTTTGCTTTGGAAGAGCAGCACAAGGTTGTGGGGAGGATAAATTGTTGGGTGTTTTGTTTGTGTCCCTTTCGATGCAGCGGCACAGAGCTGAAGGTGGTACATAGCGGTTACATCCCTGCAGCGGTGTAGATTGGAGGGGACGGACCATCCACTAATTTGGAGGCCCTTGAAGACTTGCTCTGCCGCAGACTGGCTGATGGGACCCTGGATCAGTCTCCCAGGGTGGGGTCTACCCTGCAGCTCGGAGGTGTGATCCCAGGTCGGGTAGACAGACTCAGGCTACATCTAGACTGCAGGCTTCTTGCGCAAGAAGCTTTTTTCAGAAGAGAACTTCCGAAAAAATGTCTTGCAAAAGAGAGTGTCCACACTGCAAAAGTGCATCAAAAAAGCAATGCACTTTTTCGAAAGAGAGCGTCCAGACTGCATGGACGCTCTCTCACATGTAAGCAGTGATTGCTTGGACAGAGTGGCCACCAGGGCACCTGTGCTTTTTCCTCTTCCCTCTTCCGAAAAAACTCCCTCTTCCCCGTCCGCACACGCCTTATTCCAAATGAGCTCTTTCTCAAAAAGCCTTCTTCCTCGTAGAAAGAGGAATACCAATTGCGCAAAACTCCTCTGTTCTTTCGCTTTACTCTCGAAAGAACGCGCTTGAAGTGTGAAAGTTCTGTGAGTTTTGTCAGAAAAACAGCTGTTTTTCCGACAAAACTCTGTAGTCTGAGGTATGTAGACATACCCTCAGTGTGACCATTTCAGGGTTTTCAGCTTGTGTGACGATGTTCTGCAATGAGTCTGTGGGGACCATGCCCTTCTCTTTGCAGAAATAGGGATGCGGACTCCGTTTCCCACGCTGCTGTGATTTGTTTGATCTCTTGAAATGTTTGCGGGGGCCTATCTTTAACCTGTGGAACTCCTTGCTAGAGGATGTGGTGAAGGCCAGGACTTTAACAGGGTTCAAAAAAGAGCGAGATAGATTCATGGAGGTTAGGTCCATCGATGGCTATTAGCCAGGATGGGTAGGAATGGTGTTCCTAGCCTCTGTTTGTCTGGATAACAGGAGAGGGATCACGTGAGGTTCTCTGTTGTGTTCCCTCCCTCTGGGACACCTGGCATTGGCCGCAGTGGGCAGACAGGACAGTGGGCTGGATGGACCGTTGGACTGACCCAGTCTGGCCGTTCTTATGTTCTCATGACTTGGACGATATTTTTGAAAGGCAGCAAGACAATTTGAGGTGACCCACCACCAGGTTGACAACCAGTTAAATGGTCTGGATCCGACACTCAGTCAACCCCACACCCTTACCCCTCCCCCCCCCCGCCCCTCCGTTTGCAAATGCCTGGGGTGGGGGAAGATGCGTTTTAACGTTGCGTGGGTTACGTTAACCCTCCGGCTCAACCCCCCGTCGGGGGAAACTGGCATCCACACCAGGGTCCAAGCCATGGCTCCCTTGCTCTTGTCCCTCGAGAGTCTGTCCCCCACCGTGGGGCACAGCAGCAGGGCCCCATGGGCCTTTCAGAGCACTGGGGAAACTCATACAGTCACTGCTCCCCGAGCTCTCCTATGGACTCCGTCTGGGGAATCAGGCCTCAGGGGCCAACACAAGGTCTCCCCATTTCTCTTCTCCACACAGCCTCCTCCCTCACGTCTTTGGTCTGTCTGGCTCTCTAGTCCAAACACCGCCTGCCCTGGGACATCTGCCCCCACTGCCTGACTGCCATTTCAGGCCTTTTCCCAGGCCCTTGGGCTAGAGAAACCCAGACCAGCTGCCCCTTTCCTGGTCAGTACAGGTCTTACTCCTGTCTCAGACCCATTCTGAGTAAAGGGGCTGCTTATATCCCCGGGCATTCCTTCCCAGCATTCCCGGCTGGGACCGCCTTCCCTCACATTAGCCCTGGGAACTACATTTCCCAGAATGCCACCCTCAGTTGAATGCAGGACTGAGTCACGGGTAGGCCTGTGGCCTGCCTCGAAAGGCCAGCATGTCCTGCTCCCGGGTCGCCGTCTGACCCGGGGCTCCTTGAGCCCTGTGTTCCTCTGATTTACCCTGAGGTAAATTAGGAGCCATCAAAATCCGTGGGGTGACACCAGGGAAAGCCAGTGTAAGCACAAGAACAAGGCCGAAAGGTGAAACGGGTGCGAGATTATTTCCCTCGCACTTCGCAGCCGTTGGAAAGTGATCCTGTGGGCACAAGGGTGGTGAAACGCTTCTGTGAGGCCGAGAGTCACGAGGCTGTGAGGTGCCTCCTTCAGGAGCTGGACAGCCGGTTTCACGAGGGCTCTAGTTTAGGCCCGCTGACCGGGGATCTCCACTGATTCAACACCGCGAGCGCACAGCGATGGGCAACCGAGACTGATGAGCGGGCCGCAAGAGGGCCGCAAGATTGCCGCCACCGAGACGGTCTCCCAGGACAGGGCAGTGTTGCTCACGGCGCTGGCGTAGCTCGAATTTGCGGGGGGTGCCGATGGAACCATAGCCACGCTGTGATTGGCTGCAGAGGGAGCACCTGGTTCTCACCGCGCGGTGCGCAATCCTCACACAGCTCACTTCCCGTGCCCTGGCTTTACGTGTGTGTCACTTTGGTAATGCTGGTCGGAAAAAAAAAACCCCTATGTGGACGGAAACTAGTGGAATCTGGCAGGGGCAATGGTAAACAAAATGTCTCGAGCACCACACATAGAACCCTGATGGGCCACGAGTGGCCCTGGGGCCGCAGATTGCCCACTGCTGCTTCACCAGATGTGATGGGACTCGGGTGGGTGTCCCCGGGCATTGGGAAGCAGTTTCCACAGTGGAAAGGTGGAAGCCCTGTTGCTGGAGATGTTTTAAAACCAGTGAATACCTAATAGGTGGCAACTGTGTGTGGTGGTCAGGGATTTGAGGTGGACTACATGAATAGATGGGCCACATTTACCACAGTCTATGGAGTTAACATAAGAACATCAGTCCATCTAACCCAGTGTCCTGTCTTCCGACAGTGGCCAATCCCAGGTGCCCCAGAGGGAGGGAACAGAACAGGGAATCAGCAAGTGATCCCTCCCCTGTCGCCCATTCCCAGCTTCTGACAGAAGCAACAGACACCATCCCTGCCCATCCTCCAGCCACTGATGGACCTAACCTCCATGAATGTATCTAGCTCTTTTTTGAACCCTGGTAAAGTCCTGGCCTTCACAACATCCTCTGGCAAGGAGTTCCACAGGTTGACTGTGCGCTGCAGGAAGAAAAACTTCCTTTGGTTTGTTTTAAACCAGCAACCCATTCATTTCATTTGGCGACCCTAGTTTTTATGTTATTTTATTCACTTTCTCCACGCCAGTCATGATTTTATAGTATCCCCCCTTAATCTCCTCTTTTCTAAGCTGAAAAGTTCCCATCTTTTTAATCTCTCTTCATATGGCACCCATTCCAAACCTCTCATCATTTTTGTTGCCCTTCTCTGAACTTTTTCCAATGCTAAGAGATCTTTGTTGAGATGTGGTGACCACATCTGTACACAGTATTCAAGATGTGGCCGTCCAATGGACTTATACAGAGGCTGTAAGATATTCTCTCTTATTCTTTATCCCTTTTTTAATGATTCCCAACATGCTGTTTGCTTTTTTGACTGCCGCTGCACACCGTGTGGATGTTTTCAGAGAACTATCCACAAGATCTCTCTCGGGTGCTAACAGCGAATTCAGTCTCCATCCTTTTGTGCATATAGTTGGGATGATGGTTTCCAATGTGCATTACTTTGCATTTATCCACATTAAAATTCATCTGTCATTTTGTTGCCTGGTTGCACTATGGGGGTATCTGGCCCCAGCATGTCTCTCTCCTTGCTCTGGCTAACAAGTCCATGTGTGTGCCCGTTGCATTCGGAATAAGGGAAAGGCAGGTCTTGCTAAATGTGACTCGCATCTCCATGTGCATCTCTGGGGGTGACAGGCCTGTGCAAAAGGAAACTCACCAAAACCCCCAGCCTCTCCTCTGCCTGAATCCATTCCGGACTGGGGTAAAAAGCCCACCGAACCTGCCAGGCAACTCACAACAGCTGCGTGGTGTGGTTGATCCAGCACTATAATAAGAGGGGAGGGATAGCTCAGTGGCTTGAGCATTGGCCTGCTTAAACCCAAGGTTGTGAGCTCAATCCTTGAGGGGGGCCAATTAGGGATAAACCTGTCAGGGATGATACTTGGTCCTGCCATGAGGGTAGAGGACTGGACTCAATGACCTCCCAAGGTCCCTTCCAGACCTATGATTCTATTTACTTATGCTTCCCCCAAAGCCATCACCGCACCCCCCTATGAACATCGTGATTCCGAGCCATGCCTAACTGAACCCTTGTTAACACGCCCGACTTGCAATGTCGCTTACGTAATTCATAGCCATTTAACAAGGCAGCCGATGGCAAATTAACTAAACATCAATTAGCAAGGAATATGGTCGTCACATTCATCCTGTTAACTCATGGCTAATTACCTCATCCTACCTCCCATGTATTAATTGCACTCTAATTGTTTCCCAGATCTTGCTGCTATAATTTAAAGTTTAGGGACCATCTAACAAGCAGATGGATTTTTCCTGGCACCTCCACAAGCAGCCTCGGTGTGACAGTTGCAGGACCGAAGGGCAACACTGCCAATTCCGGGTGGCAGGAATGATGAATTTGCTGGAGTTCTCCACACCGAGATGCCCCTTCTTTGGCTTGTTTCGTCAGAGCTCACATCTGCAGCCGCGTTCTCAGAGTTTGTGTAACCCTCGTGTTTTCGAACGCCCACTGTTGGATGCCTGCCACCCCCAGATGCCGCTGGCTTTGACTGAGCCAGATTCTTGGCCCTACTGAACACCAGTGGCACCAGCTGCACCCAAAACGGAGGCCCATTGAAAGGTGTCTTTCACTGCATTGGACGAAAGCTTTGCCCACGAAAGCTGAGGCCCAAATCAATCGGTTAAAGTCCTGGTCTTCACAACATCCTCTGGCAAGGAATTCCACAGGTTGACTGGCATGAAGAAAAACTTCCAGCCCCCAGATCAGTTACTCTCGTTTTATGGACAAGATCAAGAAGATCGTGCACCCTGCGGTATAGCAAAGGGGTGAGAGAATACACAAGGGGCAGCGCTTGCATTACTCCCATGATCCCATGCTAGGGGCCCTTAGGTATCAGGAACTGGCATGTCCCCCAGCAGGTGGGTGAGGTAACAGCTTTTGTAATATGTTAGGCTGCTACCCTCTGTATCCAGTGTGTATTCCAGCCCCTTTTCTTTATCTGAACTTCCACTCCCCACTTATGTTGGGGTCCCCGGTTCCAATGGCTGAATCAGCCATTTCTCTCGTGCTCATTAGCATTTCCCACCCGCGGTCGCCCTGGCATCACTGCGGCTTCATGCTTTCTGTTGTGCCTATTCCTTCCCATGTCGGCAACCCGGTTCCTCGCGCCATACCAGCCAGCTGACTCCGCAGGCTTGCGGCTGTGTTCCAGCTTGTGCCTGAAGGGAGCATGCCGGCCAGTTACTTGGGCCAGCCTAACAATTCCGGCCTTGCTTGGCTCTGCTACTTTGCAGGCCTCTTGGTTCTCTATTTGTGACACGGCATGAAACAATACATGGCGTCCCGCTCTCAGTCGCCCCGGTGTACATTCGTTGAGGCTTTGATGCGTTGTAAGGCCTCCCCTTCCCCGCGCCTACGGCACGCAAGAAAACCATCCCGATTTGCACAAATGGAAGTCAGCCGTGGGGAAAAAATTCCCTGCTTGACGTCATTTCACTAGACAGCCTCCTACGTCTACACTGGTGCGTTCTCATGCAAAAACTCTTTTGCGGAAGAGTTCTTCTGCAAAAACTCTTCCAGAAGAAAGCGTCTACACTGGCATGTGCTTTAGCGCAAGAGATGTGCTTTTGCACAAGAGCATCCATGCCAGTGTAGACGCTCTCTTGCGCAAGAAAGCTCTGATGGCCATTTTAACCATAGGGCTTTCTTGCGCAAGAAATTCATGTTGCCTGTCTACACTGGCCTCTTGCGCAAGAACAGTTGTGCAAAAGGGCTTATTCCTGAGCAGGAGCGTCAGAGGTCTTGCGCAAGAAGCCCTGATTTTATATATTAGAACGTCAGTTTACTTGCGCAAGAACACGCAGCCAGTGTAGACAGGCAGCAAGTTTTTGCGCAAAAGCGGCCGTTTTCGTGCAAGAAAGCGCCAGTGTAGACATAGCCTCTCGGTTTTTTGAACGTATCTTGGATGTATAGAGGGGACACCCTGGAATCATAGATTGCTGAGATAAACTACAGCTTAGAGAAACCTGACGTGGTTAGGACATGCAAGGCCTCTTTCTTTCTAAAAATATTCTTAATCCAGCAAGTTCCAAGTGCAAATACGAAAGTTGGGATAATCACATTAACAACTAACAGGGCTCCCTTTCTCTGCATTCACCCAGTGCCTCCAGCCTATGTGAACTCCTCAGGTGCCTAGGCCTCAGACTTAGGGTTGCCAGACCCTTTCGCAAAAAATCCCAAACATAGTGGGGAAAAAAATTGGTTGAGCAAAAAAACAAAACAATAAAAGACGGAGGACCAAACCTGTTGAGCAAAAAAAAGGTCGCTGCGCCTTTAAATTCCCACGCTCCCCACTCCCCCCGCCAGACGCAGCAGGGGAAAAATGTCCCCCCCAGCCTTCCATCCATTTTACATGTCCAGTATTTTCTGGGGTTTTTTTTTTTACTGGACAGAGGATGCAATTACCAGACTGTCCTGGTGAAAAACTAGACACCTGGCGACCCTACTCAGGCTTGGATAACAGCAACCAGGGGAATTGAACCAAGGACCTCCAGAGCTTAGCACATGAGCTAAAAGCCAGCCAGCTGGTAGCTAGGACTGGAGAGGACACTTGCACTCTCTGCAAGTGGTATTGCCACCACTGAACAGGACAGTGCATCTCACCCAGATGGTGTGGAGGTCACACTTGCCCTCTGCATGGCAAGGTGGAATTTCATTCTAGGGCTGCCAGTGGCTCTGGCCCACAGAGCTGAGCTAATGGGCAGACTTCAGAGCCTCTCCGGAGAAAACCCTTCCTGCAGGCCTTGGAAGATCAGCCTTGGGCAGTCCAAGGACTCTCAGATAGGAGGGGGGTATACAGGACCGGAATGGGACATGCTGAGACCTAAGCTACATTCTGTTTAAGAGGCCCCATGGCATCCCCCCAAAAATGTGTGTTCCTCTCATGGAAAGGCCAAGGACCTAGAAATAAGCACAGTGTATGTTTGCATCCGGAGGTGAGGGTGCAGCTCAAAGCGAGGGGTTTTTTGGATTTCGAGGCCCCTCATAAAGCGAGGCCCTAAGGTGCCGCTAACGCAGCTTGTGCACCAGTCCAGGCCTGGCGGCCCAGAGGAAGAGAGCGGCAGGTCACCCCGATCACAGAGAGAGGTTAGCGCCTCAACCCTCGACTTCGGGGGCCGTGCTGGGAGCCAGAACAGGCAGAGGCCGCAGAACGAGGGGGAAGCCACATGCTGGGACGGCCACAGCTGGGACACCCCACCCGAGGTGCACGGAGGGAATTTCGAGCAGCGGGGCCCAGAAGCAGCTGGCTGACGGCCCCGTCTGGGAGACAGGGCCCCGGGCTTTCTGCCACCCGGCTTGGTGCCTTGTCCCAGAACGCAACCGTGCATCCCTGCCCCCCCCTTACTGCTTTCTCTTTCCACCCGCTGACTGATGGACGCATGTACTCCTGAGGGACGAGTGCCCCCGGCCCCCCCATCAGCCCTGACCCACAGAGTTTCACTGTCACTCTCCTCAGGGCATTTCCCTGGCAGAGGAGAGGCTGAGCTCCTGCCTGAGCTGCTGTGGGAAGAGGCTGCGGGCCGGGGGAAGGAAGGGGAGGGGAGGAGAGGGGCTGGCCTCGTCAAGGCCTCGGCGAGCGCCGGAGATAATTAAGTGGGCTCCTTGCCAGACTTGCCAGATGTTTAATTAATACCCAGCTGCCCCTGCTCAGCTGTGGAGCGGCCGCAGGATGAGTGAGATGGCTTTGTGCCGGCTCGGCTGCGCAGAAGGGGCGAGGGCAGCCGACGGAGCCAGCTTCGGAGCGCTCAGCGGCCTCCCTCGCATCCAGCCACCTCGCGTCCTGGAGGTGTCCGGTCACTTAGGCGCTGCCTGCCCCGGCCCCTCTTTCCAGCCCCTCTCCTCTTTCCCAGGCTCTTCCCCCCCAGACCTCTGACCCCAAGCCTCTTGGATAAGCCCCTCCTAGGCCCCAGGAGAACTCTCTGCCTCGCGGGGGTCTGGACACCACAAACAGGAGCATTCAAGGTACCAGGCCATCCTGGGGCCTCCTGTGAGGTCCACTGAGGACAGAGCGACCTCTGTGTGCCAGACCAGCTCCAGGGGTGAGTCGGGGCTCTGGCTCCCCCAGGCCTTGGCTCTGCCTGAGGCAGGCAGCTCAGCGAGGGGTGGAACCCTGTCCTCCCAAGCATGGTGTCCTAGCTGGGAAGCCACACGGCCACCTCAGGAGGCTGCTGACTTGAGGCCCGTTTCTATTCCCACCTCTGCCACAGGTCTGCTGCGTGGCCCTTTGGGCAGGGACCCATGTTCCCTCTAATCTTTTCCATCTACTTGTGGATTTTTTTTTCCATCTGTGTGTGGAATAAATTTTGTGTGTGCACTGAGGTGCGGCTGAATGTGCACCACCCAGGCAAACACGAACCTAACTGTGGGCACACTGCTAATCAGCTGAGCGGCATTAGAATCTCTCTAGCATGGCCGCACAAGCACCCAGCATCCAGGGAACACTGGCAGGGGCTCTGTGTGGCGCCTCGCTCAGAGGGGTTCCCCTCCCTGCTGCAGGAAGGCAGAGGCCTGAGAGCCGTGCTAGGAATGAGCAGCATGCGTCAGGGTCCAGGACACCTGTCTGCTGCAGCCTCTGTGCAGTGACCGCTGGTTACCACAGCCCTGGGCCAGCATGGCAGCATTAGCCTAGCAAGATGCTGGGTCCCCTTCCTGCTCCCCAGTGCCCCCCAGAGCTGTGATTCCTGGCTGCTTCCAAACCAGGTTGATTCAGTCCTGCACAGAAAGTCACCCCGGCCTGCACCCCACAAGTGCTAGGGGGCACCAGCCAAAATGAATAGGCAGCCAGCTGTAACCACGCTGGCCTCGCTGCCACAGGCGCCCCCGGCTGGTCACTTTGGGAATTAGCTCTTTGGCCCTAGAGCGCCCCCTGTCAGCTGGTAGGGTGTTCCCCCAGGTACTGCCCTGCCTCCGGGCATCCACACTCTGGGGTCCTCCCCCTCTGGGAACCCCCAGTCCCCTCTGCCCTCCTTGCCTGAGTGACCCCCACCACAGGGGCAGGCTGCAGTCTGACATGGCCACCCAGCATTGGCAAGCTCGGGGGGGGAGGAAGGGGGGACTTGCTGCCTGGGTCTACCCTGGCTGCCCCCCCTGCAGCCCCACTTCCTTCAGACCTTGCTTCAGGCCCTGCAGCCTGGGAGCCTACCTGGCTAGAGCTCCCCTGCCCTGCCTGCCTTTTCCCAACACTACCCTGTCTCAGGAGGCCTCCAGCTTCTCTGGCAGCCAGGTCCCTCCTGCCCCAGCCAGAGCAAGAGTGAGTCTAAGTCTCCTCCCTCCAGGAGCCCTTATTTATATAGCCCCAGCTGGGCCCTCATGGGCTGTCTCTGCCTCAGCTGTGGGGCTTTGTGCTCCGCCCTCTCCCAGGGCTGGACTTTACTCTTAGGCTACGTCTGCACTGGCCTGACCTTGCACAAAAACTCTTTAGCGCAAGAGTTCTTGCGTTAAAGTAGTTGTGCAAGAGAGCGTCTACACTGGCATGTGCTTTTGCACAAGAGATGTGCTTTTGCACAAGAGCATCCATGCCAGTGTAGACACTCTCTTGCGCAAGAAATCTCTGATGGCCATTTTAACCATAGGGCTTTCTTGCGCAAGAAATTCATGTTGCCTGTCTACACTGGCCTCTTGCGCAAGAACAGGTTGCGCAAAAGGGCTTATTCCTGAGCGGGAGCGTCAGAGTTCTGGCACAAGAAGCCCTGATTTCATACATTAGAACGTCAGTTTACTTGCATAAGATCACCCAGCCAGTGTAAACAGGCAGCAAGTTTTTGCGCAAGAGCGGCCGCTTTTGCTCAAGATTGCGCCAGCCTTAAAGGGCCAGTGCAGGGCAGACATCCCGTCATACAGATGTAAAACAAACAAAGGGAAGTTTTTCTTCATGCAGAGCACCGCCAACCTGTGGAACTCCTTGCCTGAGGATGTGGTGAAGGCCAGGACTTTAATAGGGTTCAAAAAAAGAGCTAGATACATTCGTGGAAGTTAGGTCCATCAATACTTATTATCCAGGATGGGTGGGAATGGTGTCCCTAGCCTCTGTGTGTCAGAGTCTGGGAATGGGTGACAGGGGAGGGATCACCAGATGATTCCCTGTTCTGTGAACTCCCTCTGGGGCACCTGGCATTGGCCACTGTGGGCAGACAGGACACTGGGCTAGATGGGCCTTTGGTCTGACCCCATCTGGCCACTCTTATCTTGTTACGTTCTTATATCAAATGCTGGCATAACTAAGGGTCCGATAATGAAGCCAGAGCAGTGCTGTGGAAACAAGTTCCCACTGAACCGTGTGCGTGCTCAGCAGGCCGGCCCCGCAGAACCACCGTGCGTGGGCAGGGGAGCCGAGAAGTCACTCATCAAGGGGACAACTCGGCTCTTGCACCCCGGACGGTCGATAGCAAGGAAATTAAATAGGGTCTGACGTCTGTTTCCTCCCCCTGCCTCCAGCCGCTCCTGAGGGCTGAAGAGCCATTTCTCCGGGAAATGACCGCGGAAGATGATCTTATTGATCCAGCTGGAGGCCTCATCTGTCTTTCAACAGGCCAGCCGGAAGGAGGGAGCCATGCGTGGGGGAGTCATTCCGAGCCAAGGCCCCTCGGCGGGGATGTGAAACCCCAGCTCCCCGCAGCCCCTGTCTCCGGTGGAGCTCCCGCGCAGGGTTAAATCCTAGAATCCTCAAATCCTAGAGCTGGCAGGGCCCAGGAGGGATCAGCGAGTCCCGTCCCCTGCCCTCGCGGCATCTCAGCGTGACACGGTCCCGGGGCACTGTGTGAGTCGGTGACTCTCCCAAAGCCTCAGTGTTGGAAAGGGAGCCAAACGGAGCCATGGACCGTCCCAGCCGAGGAGGCCGGGTCTATGAACGCTTGGCTCCCCTGCCAGCTCGGCTACCGAGAGAGGGAGCAATCAAAGCCCATTAACTAGGCAGATGTCACTGCTGATCCACGGCCTCTAGCAGGACTGGCTTGGAGCAGGCCCTGGCACTTCTTGGTCAGGCCGTCTCGGAGGCAGGTGAACGCTGCACACTGCAGAGCCCCAGATAACAACCACCTGGCTGAGCCTCCCAGCAGCTAACCTGAGCCTGGTGCCCCTCCCTTCCTGCACCAGCCCTTGGAAAGCTGCGGCGGCTAGCAGATGCTAATGCTGTGAAAGCCAGACATCCGCAAGAAGGAAGGAGGAAAGGGATTTAGGGGCTCTGAGCACAGGACCGGGGAAGCCAGGTTCTGCTGTGTGACCTGCGCCTCTGTGCCTCAGTTTCCCACGTGTGATGGGGCATTGACTAAGTCACCCCTAAGCAGGGCGGTGAATTAATTTCACCTTAGGAGAGAAGCCTGTACCAGCATGAGGCCCAGGGTGAGCATTCCCCACGGTAAGGATGGCTCACGCTAGTTACAAGAAAAGTCTCTTTTCGATTAAAACCAACCAGGGCATGGTGGAAATTTGTGCTGGGTTCAGAGCCCAGAGACGGGGATCCTCAAGCTAGGGACAGGAGAGACCAACCAGCCACAGGCAGGGATGACAGTGGATGAGAAGCTGGAGATGAGTCAACAGGGCGCCCTTGTAGCCAAGCAGGCTAATGGCATATTCGGCTGCATTAGGAGGAGCGTTGCCAGCAGATCCAGAGAAGTGATTATTCCCCTTTATTCGGGTCTGGTGAGGCCACATATGGAATATTGTGTCCAGTTCTGGGGCCCCCACTACATTGGAAAGGGTCCAGCGGAGGGCAACCAAAATGATTCGGGGGCTGGAGCACATGACCTATGAGGAGAGGCTGAGGGATTTGGGTTTGTCCAGTCTGCAGAAGAGAAGACTGAGGGGGGATTTGGTAGCAGCCTGCAACTCCCTGAAGGGGGGTTCCAGAGAGGCTGGAGAGAGGCTGTTCTCAGTGGGGGCAGGTGGCAGAACAAGGAGCAATGGGCTCAAGTGGCAGTGGGGGAGGTCTAGGTTGGAGATTAGGAAAAACTCTTTCCCTAGGTGGGTGGGGAAGCACTGGGAGGGGTTCCCTAGGGCGGGGGTGGAATCTCCATCCCTAGAGGTGTCTAAGTCCCCGCTTGACCAAGCTCTAGCTGGGATGCTTGAGTTGGGGTTGGCCCTGCTTTGGATGGGGGCTGGATTCGGTAACTCCTGAGGTGTCCGCCAGCCCTGTGAGTCTCCATGTTAACTCGCATTTTGTCCCCAGAACAGAGAGCAGGACAGACAGCCTCCCTTCCTGCGGACCAGCAGGGACCACTTCCATGGTTGGGGGAGGCACTCAGAGACCAAGGTGATGGGCCTGCCCCCTGAGCAGAACAAACTAGTGCCTCAGTCACACCCTTTTTCTCCAGAGAAAGCAAGCCATCAGGGCCTGCTACCACTGGAGGTATGTGTGGGGTGGATGCTGGCTGGCTGAGAACTGGCCAGAGATCATCGCATTCATGAGGCCACCAACCTGCCAGGGATGGAATTTGAAAGGAGACAAATTCAAAGGAGGGACGAGGAGCTAATTGCTAATGCCGCGGGTAAGGAATGCTTGGAACAGCTGTCCCAGGGTCAGGGTGGGCTGAGTGTGATGTTCAACATAAGAACATAAGAGCGGCCAGCCTGGGGCAGAGCAAAGGCCCATCTAGCCCAGTGTCCTGTCTTCTGACAGCAGCCAATGCCAGGTGCCCCAGAGGAGGGGAACACAGGGAATCATCACATGATCCCTCCCCTGTCACCCATTTCCAGACAAACAGTGTCTAGGGACACCATTCCTACGCATCCTGGCTAATAGCCATTGATGGACATAACCTTCACGAACTATCTAGCTCTTTTTGGAACCCTGTTGAAGTCCTGGCCTTCACAACATCCTCAGGCAAGGAGTTCCACCGGTTGACTGTGCACTGAGTGAAGAAAAACTTTCCTTTGGTTTGTTTTCAACCTGCTGCCTCTTCACTTCATTTGGTGACCCCTAGTTCTTATATTGTGGGAACAAGTAAATAACTTTCCCTTTTTCCACAAAACCATCCACTCTAGCTCATTCAGAAAATATGGGTGTGGTGCCAGCCTTACGCTCTTTGGGCCCCTGCCAACTCAGGCTGGCTTGGATCTCATGACCCAGCGGCCAAAGCTGCCAGGGTTATTACATGAACTACCAGGTCCCGCTGCTATTTCTGCAGCAGGGCTAATTTTTCCCGTGCCATTTGGTAAGGGGGCTCTTCAGCCAGGCAGAGGAAGGTCTAACGCGAGCCAATGACCGAAAGTTGAAACTAGACAAATTCTGACCGGAGGCAAGGTGCACATTTTTAACAAGGATCAGACACTGGAACAATTTCCTGCTGGCTGTGGTGGAGTCTTCCCCACTGGCAATGTTTAAATCAAGGGTAGGTGTTTTTCTAGACCATCGCCTCTCGTTCCAAGGGGAATTAATCGAGTGACGTTCTCCGGCCTAACGAAGGGTGAGAGAAGGGATCACAGTGGTCCCGTCTGGCCTTCAAATCGATATGTCTGGGAGCTTCCCTTCTCTCTCCCCACTTGTCTGCAGGCGGGAGCCTCCGGGGGATTCTATGCTGGCCCGGAAGGTTAATGACATTACCAGCTGCTCGGGGCTAATTTCATTCGGGCTTGTCTGGGTTGCCCCCTCATCCTTGTCAGACTGCGACCCGAGGCCTCATTAAGAGCAGAGGTGGCTGCAAAGGGAAGCCAGTACGGTACTTTGTCCCCGTGACCCTCACGAGACGTACAAGCCACTGTCTCATTAGCCCAGGCCGGTGTGCGGCGGGGAGGGCACGCAGACCACTATAATGACCCCAGATTCAAATGATGTGCTCTGTTGGACGGAGGAGAAGGGCTCCTGGCTTCTGTCCCCAGCTCGCTGTGCCTCGTTTCCCCGTTTGCGGCCGGATTTATACAGCTACAAGATGCACGTAGGAAAGGCCTGTGTTATGTTCGGTGTAGGGCTGCTTTGGAAAAGCCCACGAGGCACCTAACTCCCTTTGGAAATCTGGCCCTGGGTGACTTGCCTAACCCCACTCAGGAAGTCCAAGGTAGGAGAGGTACTTGACCTTCCCCTGCCTGAGTCCCATGTGCCAGCCCTAACCACTGAGCCATCCCTCCTCTCCAGCCACTGAACAGATGAGACTCAAAGAGACCCTGTGCGGTGCTACCAGGCAACACAGATCATGTTAGTCGCTAGGGGCATGTCTACACAGCAGTGTTATTTCAGAGTAACTGACGCCGTTCTGAATTAACAAAGAGCGCTTCTACACGGCAAGCTGTTATTTTGAAATAACGGCGAGCTGGAGGACTTCTTACTCCGACTCCTGCAACCCTCGTTTCACAAGGAGGACGGGAGTCGGAGGAAGTGTGCTCTTCCTTCGACTGTCTGCTGTGCAGACAGCGCCAAAAGCCAAATGAAACTATTTCGACTTCAGCTACACAATCGATGTAGCTGAAGTTGCGTCGCTTGATTCAATTTTTACCCTACAGTGTTAACCTTCCCTATGAAAGCTGGGGAGTTAGAGACCCACAGGGTCTCTGGGTAACTGATCTATCGGAAAAGGCTTTCTTTAACGATAGATCAGCCTCCAGACTGCCACTTTTCTCCGACAAAGCTCCATGCCGAAATAAAGCAGCGGCCATTTTTATGCTAATGAAGCACGGGATATTTAAATCCATGCTTTATTAGCAATTTTGCCCCGCCTAATCTGCATCCCTCTGCCAGCAGAAGGGTGCAGTCTAGACATGCCTTCTCTGTCCAGCAACTTTATCTGCTCAGTCCCCACCAGAGACAACCTCTTAGCCAACACAGCCAACAGCTTAGAAAAGAGGAGACTAAGGATGCGTCTACACTGCACCCAGAGCTCGAAAGAAGGTACGCAAATTGCGCATCTTATTTTGATTCTCTTTCGAAATACGTTATTTCTAAATCTGGCACATCTACAAATTTCAAAATAAGACACTATTTCGAGACCTCCCTTATACCTCGTGGAATGAGGTTTACAGGGATGCCGAAATAGCGGGTCTGCTATATTTTGCAACAGCGGACGCGTTCAAAAGACGCGGGGTAGCTATTTTGGGATACCTCTGGTATCCCGAAATAGCCTTGCAGTGTAGACGTACCCTAAAGGGAGATAGGATAGAGGTCTATAAAATCATGATAGGTGGGGAGAAAGTGAATAAGGAAAAGTGATTTACTTGTTCCCATAACATAAGAACTAGGGGTCACCTAATGAAATTAATAGCTAGCAGGTTTAAAACAAACCAAAGGAAGTTTTTCTTCACACAGCGCACAGTCAACCTGTGGAACTCCTTGCCAGAGGAGGTTGTTAAGATGAGGACTTTGACAGGGTTCCAAAAAGAGCTAGATAAGTTCATGGAGGTTCGGTCCATCAATGGCTATTAGCCAGGATGGGCAGGAATATTGTCCCTCACCTCTGTTTGTCCGAAGCTGGAAAGGGGCAACAGGGGATGGATCGCCAGATGATTCCCTGCTCTGTTCGCTCCCTCTGGGGCACCCGGCATTGGCCACTGTGGGCAGACAGGACACTGGGCAAGACGGACCTTTGCTCTGGCCCAGCCTGGCCGCTCTGATGGTCTCATCTCTCCGTTCCGTGCGAGGAGGGACCGCTCACGTGCAGCGCTGTGTGCATTAATTGAAACAAGCCGGATGTCGGATGCTCTCGTTTCGTCATCTCACCTGCAGTGTGAAAGGCGTGCTTGGAGGTAATGAGGCCATTGTGAGTAGCTGACACGGAATCGCTCTCAGCTGCGACGCTGCACAATGCCCAATTAGCACAAGCGAATGCAGCTGCCTGCGTTGCCAGGCGAGGCTCAGCACAGCTGGGGATGGCTAAAATGAAATCAGCGCAGGCTACGTCCGAAGAACAATCAAAGGAGCCACCTAGATACACAAATGCAGTCTAGTGCCCTTGTCCTTCTCTTGCAGATAGGGGCCTGCTTATTAAAGCTCAGCACACAGTTTAGCTTTTAATTGTACATTCCCCCTCCCCAATAAAACATTACTCCAGAATCATTCAAGCCCTGCATCATATGCCTCTCTTCTTATTTTGGGTGGTTAGAAAAGAGAGACCAAGACCCAGGACCCCTGGACTCTATTCCTGAGCCTGCCCCCTTGTTACACAGGGCACACCCCTGGTTTGCCGGATAGCAGAGGTATCCCGAAAAAACTCCGCCACGTCCAAAGAACGTATTTGCTCTTCTGCTTTTTTTTGTGGAAGAGCAAATGCTCTCTTTCAGAAGCCCTGTCTTCCTCATTCCATGAAGAAGAACGGATCTTCTGAAAGAGGGTTTTTTTTCCAAAATTTGGCCCAGTGTAGATGGGCCAAATTTCGGAAAAGCCTCTTCTGAAAAAAAAGCGGAAAAAGGTGTAGTCTAGACATACCCTAAGTGTGGCCAAGGGTAAGTCATTCAAGCCCTCCCTGCCTCAGTTTTCCCATCTGTAAAATGGCGCATTCTGAGGCATAATTCACTGATTAGTGATTGTGTAGAGTGCTATCGTCATCCCTTTGCTGTGTGGTAGCAGGGGGACGGATGGCATTGCTTGATGTGTTGTGTAGCTTGCTTCCTGGTAGCCGTAACTCAGATAATATGGAAAAACTTTTAAAAAACACCTTAGAGACTAACAAAACATGTAGATCAGTGTTTCTTAAACTTTTTAAGACTGAGGAACACCAAACAATAATTTTTTTATGTGGAACATGTTGAGCAAAAAAAAAAGGTTGGGGAAAGTTTTTGAGCAAAAAAAAAGGGGGGATCAAGGGGAAGTTGTTGAGCAAAAAAATAAATAAATAAAGGTTGCCTGCCTCTTTAAGGGTGGCCATTTTGAACTCTGTTGTCTGCAGCACATCTACAAACACTGATGTAAATGGTGTCATGAGCTTTTGTGGGTACAACCCACTTCTTCAGATGAATGGAGTTATCAAAGGTCCATTTTCTAAATAAATGGATGGGGAAGAGAGAAGGAAAAAAAGAGGGGGAAAGAAATAGTCAGTTAGAGCGTCTATGCTACATGAAGCTGGTAGAGCAGGTGCAAATTGTTCTTAAGTACCCATTGGTTGGTTTTTTATGTCATTAGGCTGTGGAATGTAGCGGCCATCCAGCCAATGTCTTCATTCATACTTCTGTGATAGGAATCAAACGTGTCAATGAAGCTAAGTTCTAAGGCTTCCCTGCGGAGTTGGCTTGTGAAATTGGCCTGAAACAATATGGTGACTTTGAGATCAGACAGTATGGTGATGATGCTCAGACACCACCAGCTGCGAGGATGCATGGAATCATATTCCTTTTTCAATGGGAGGAAAACAGCAGCAACAAAATACAGGCCCACAAACAGCTATCCACCCAGCTTGAGTTCCAGCTTTGTCAGGTTGTTCACCAGGAACTGCACCCTGGCTGGAATTTTCTACAGTACATAGAGACATCTAACAGCAGACTCATTTTGTGAAGGCTTATGTCATATCTTGACACCAGTGATGAGACCAGTGTAAGAACCTGCATGGAGCAGAACAGAACACGCACACATGTTCTGCCAGTTGTGTTTGACAATGAGCCATTTTCACCATATTTCAAATGGTGCCTCATTGGATCTTCTGCAGCTAGAAGGCAGGAAGGACCAATGCTTGGAGCTGACAGCGCTGCTCATCCACCGCTGCAAAGTGTCACTGTTACCCCTTATCACCACTGTGGGAAGCTAAGGGATAGCAGTCAGACATGTGAGTGGTGTTCATGCCATAGAGTCATAGAACCACAGAACCTTAGAACTGGAAGGGACCTCGAGAGGTCATCAAGTCCAGTCCCCTGCCCTCACGGCAGGACCCAGCATCGTCCACTCTAGACCATCCCTGATAGATGTCTGTCCAACCTGCTCTTGAATATTTCATGGGTGATGGTGGGATGTCTGTTGTGGGTGGAACAGAAGGATGACTGCTGGTTGGGCAGAAGGTTATCTGTATCAACGGAGAGGCTTCTGGTCTAGCAGGTGGAGGGATATCGGTTGGACCCAGCTCCCCAGGGAGGTGGAGGGATATCAGCCGGGTCTCCCAGGAGGTAGAGCTGTAAGAAGTTACGAAGTAGAGTTCCATCAGCACGCCTAGTCACTAAAATCGTGACAGGTGTGGAGAAAGTGACTATGGAAAAGTGATTTACTTGTTCCCATAACACAAGAAGTAGGGGTCACCAGATGAATGAATAGGCAGCAGGTTTAAAACAAACACAAGGATGTTTTTCTTCATGCAATGCACAACCTGTGGAACTCCTTGCCAGAGGATGTTGTGAAAACCCAGGCTTTAACAGGGTTCAAAAAAGAGCTAGATAGATTCATGGAGGATAGAGCCATCCACGGCTATTAGCCAGGATGGGTAGGAATGGTGTCCCTAGCCCCTGTTTGTCATGGCTGGGAATGGGCGATGGGGGAGGGATCACTCGATGACTCCCTTTTCTGTTCCCTCTGGGGCACCTGGCGTTGGCCACTGTGGGCAGACAGGACACTGAGCTAGATGGGCCATGGGTCTGACCCAGCGTGGCTGTTTGTACATTCTTAGGTTCTTAAGAACAGCAGCACATCGGCTGGTTGCAGGGAAACCAGAGCAGCCTTTCCCTCTGTATATCAAAGACCCGGCAGGTCCTGTTTCCAGGCAGACGAGGCAGTCATCAGAAAGGAGCAAGGCTCCCGGAGCAGCAGCTCCATCAGGCAGGTGCCCAGTGAGTCTGTTACTAATCTCCCAGGGGCCGGGCTCTCCTTACCTCTGCCCGCGCCGGGCAGAGTAACTCGGTGAAGGCACCAGCGTTCGCTCCAGGTCCCCCGCTCTGTAACAGAGCGCAGGGTTCTCCCTAAGGCCTTGGACTATCACAGAGAACCCTCTGTTTTGGTGAGTTCCAATAGCCTCTGATAACAGCTAGAGCCGCGTCTTTCCGATTTGTCTGGGGGTTTGCGGGGGGGGCTGGGTTGGGTGTTTAGAGACGGGGAGAGGTTCCGAACGGACACCTTCCAAATCTGAGATGCCCGGAGCGTGGCAAAACATGTCAAGCTCGGTCCAGGACGTCAGGACACCTGCCTCCAGTGCCCAGCCCTGCTGCCTGACCGTGGGCAAGTCGTCTGCCCGCTCCGTGCCTCGGTTTCCCCACCTGTTTGCTGGAGATAGTGCTGCTGCCTCTTGCAGAGAAAGGGTTTGGAGCACTGCAGACGGGAAGGGCTGTGGAAGTGATAGCCGTTGTTAGTCCCAAGAAGTGCCAGGCAGGTCACTGGGGGGCAAATTTTCCTTCTCCCCTGCCCTGGCTCGCAACAGCACCTGGAGGTAAGATTTGTTCCTGACTCTCTCTGCCAAACCAAGATGCTGATTTTCATGCACACCTGTTCCCCAGCCCTCCGAGCGGCGATGGGCTCCCACGAACAGTGGGTGGGCCACAAGAGTGGCCCTTCGCATCCGTGGGCTGCAGCCGCTGCGACCCACTGGGGCCCACCTGCGGCCCGTGGGCCCCCTGTCCGGCTCCCTCCCCCACGTGCCTCTCTTGCACTGGGGCACCACAGCCCACGACGTACCTGCCCCTCCCACACCCTCCCAGCACTTTCAGAGCACCGTAAATCATCGGATTCGTGCTCCATCCCCCTCCCTCCCAGAGCTGGAACAGCTGCAAACAGCTGGCTCCCAGGGTTCCGAAAGTGCTGGGAGGGCGGGAGAGGTGCAGGGAAGGGCGAGGCTCCAGTGCCCCAGTGCACGAGAAGCGTGCGGAGGAGGGGAGCACACAGGAGGTCCACGGGCCTCAGGCAGCCCACCACTGTCTCAGACTGTCACCTTCCACTCCTTGTTCTATGGTTGTTCCCGGCCGTCCCCGCTGGGCCAGGCTCTTCGCAACCAGGGAGATCCCGGGAAAGGCACCGGGTCGCCTTCCCGATGCCCCGAGCCGCCCACTGTCCCCGGGCAGGACGCCCGCCGCTCCTGGAAGCCTCACTTGGCAATGCTGCCGACACTTTTCCACCTGTTTCCCCCCCTCCTCCGAGGCTCCTCTTTGAGCATGCCCCAGGGTTAGTGCTGGAGCTGTAGCAATAACAAAGAGAGAGCAAAGAAAGTCAATCTGGATCCTTCCATGAAAACACCCCAGCCCCAAACAAACCCAGTGAGCAGCGCGGGGTGGCTAGCCCTTCCAGCCTCTTCGTAGCGCCAATGTTGCATCTGTCCCAAAAGCAACAGCTCCGGGCTACGGGCTCTGCCAGCAGCTCCCAGCAGAGGCGTTTTCCTTCCTGGAAACAAATCCAGGTTGACATTCCTGACGCTTTTGTCCTCCAATTGCCCTTCGTCAAACAGCCTCCCTCGTTTCCCAGGGGGAAAAGCCTGAGGAAAGGGACATGAAACAAGGCTCCGAGCAGGCCCGTTGCACCGTAGGCCACGTCTACACTAGGGCACCCTTTCGAAATCACTGAATTCGATTTCAGAGCTCCCGAAATAACAAAATTGAAAGAGCGCGTCTTCACTATGGGGGAGCCTCGACATGAGTCCGAGGCAGGCTCCATGGATAAGGACATGCCCCCTTGACTCGGAGCCCAAGGGAGCACTGGGGAGGAATGACTTCGAGAGATTCTGGGGAGTCATGATTTCAAAATAGCAGCAGCAGGGCGTCCACACGACTGCTCTTTCGAAATAACGATTTCAAAATAAGCGTGATTGCCCCGAGGAAAGCTGGAGGACCAATTTCGAAATAACGGGCTTGGTCGGGCTTGGTCGGGCTTCGTGTTTCGAAATCAGGAGGGTTATTTCGAAATAACTCCCGAGTGTGGCCGAGGGCCCAGAGACGAACCAAAATATCTAGTATCATGAGCTTTCATGGGCAAAACCCACTTTCTCAGATGATGCGCTGGATTGGAATCACTGAAACCAAGTATTTATAACGGAGGAAAAAGAAGAAAAAAATACCTGGGGACCGGTGCTAATGAGGCTAATTAAGTGGGCTGGAAGTGTCCCCTACTTAGTTTTTGATGGAGCAATGAGGTGTTAAAGGCAGGGAAGGCTGCAGTTGACAGGTACCATTTTTTCCTCTGTTATAAACACTTGGTTTTTCTTATTCCCCTCCAGTTCATTATCTGAGGAAGTGGGTTTTGCCCACAAAAGCTCATGGTATTACAGGTTGAATCTCTCTAGTCCGGCACCCTCTGGACCTGACGGTTCCAAGCCAGAGAATTTTCCAGACCACGGGAGGTCAACGTGGTGTAGAAGCATCACCAACACTGCCACTGCTTATGGGGCTCTGAGAGGACATTGAGGGGTAAATCAGAGCTAAATAACAGCACAGAGCACTAAGAGCCAGCCCTGGTGGCTGTAAGCAAACTTTACAGGATTGCAGGAAACTTGGCCACACCCAAGAAAAGTGGACATCCGGCTAACTCAAATCATGCCGGACGATGGATATTTCCGAACCAGAGAGTTCTGGACTAGAAAGGTTCCACCTATATATATATATTTGTGTTAGACTCACAGGACGACATGTTGTTTTTAAAGTTACAGACTAAGGCGGCCGCCCCTCTGAGACTCTGAAACAAGACTGTGGTGGTTCCCAATGAACATGTTCTACTAGCCGACAGAGCCCCCCCACCCTGCCCGGGGCCTGGCACGAGCCATGCTGGAACTGCGGAAGGGCAGTGGCAGAGTAACTGAATTCTAGAACAGAAAACTGGCAGCCAGGCAGAGATGCCTCTTCACATGCCATGTCCCTCTAGCTTCCAGAAGCCCTGAGTTTCTAGAAGCAACCTGCCTCTCCTCCTGATGTGCTGTGTGGCCAACGCAAATCAAACCGGGGGGAGAAGGGAAAGCAATGCTGGCAGTTTATTATCCAGTAGGAACACCTGCAATCGCCAGCCAGTTAATGGCCTCAGGATTGGGAGAAAGCCTCTGGAAGAACCTAGAGGTTGGGGGAACATTGCCTGCTTTGTATGGGACAAATCACAGACTTGTTGGCTAGAAGGGCCTCGTAGACACCAGCTAGTCCAGCCCGGTACAGGTTGAACATCTCTAGTCTGGCATGGAGCAACACGGAGACTTTTCCTAATCTCCATCGCCAAAGGCATGTGGCCAGAAGAGTCAATGGGACCATGGGCAGCGGGGGAACTCCCAGCTGGGGAAAGCCCCGCCCCTTTTACCCGAGGCTCCACCCCTTCCGCAACCTCCCCTCTGCCGTGGAGCCAAACCCCGCCCAACACTTCCTGGTCACCCAGAGGACTGGGGAGCCGGGCTGCTGCACCATGGCCCCAGCTTTCCCTAGTGCCCGGGCAGTGGGGGCAGTTTTGGGAAGGCAATGCCTCCCCTTGCCTGCACTACCCCGCTGGCCCTTTCCGCTCGTTGATGGTGCTAACGGCCCCGTTTTCACGGAGGGATTTACAAACAGCCAACTGCACTTGGGCAAGAGGCGAAGCAGATTTAATGCCCTTCTCCTCGTTGTTATTAACGCTTCGATTCTCCTCTGCCGAGGGCTCTCGCTTCTCTAAACCTCCTCCCCACACAAGCCGCTGCCGGAGCGGGCGCCTGTGTCCACAGGCCTCTCTTTATAACCAAGATCCCATTTCAGAGATAAGCCGGGGAGAATTTAAGGGGGATTTAAGCTGTGCAGTGATCTGTGACCCGCGGGCACAGTGTGCATTACGGTAGATTTACCGGGGAGTCAGAAGGGGGAGAGGGAAAAAGCAAATATGTCACCAACACAACGATCCAGAAACCCAACATAATGGCTATTCCCTGGCACACCAGGGCTGCAGATCTAGGGGGGTGGATGTGTCGTTCCCCCCCCCGCCCCCCGTTCCAATTGTGTCTCAGGGATCCAGCCCCGATTGCTCCGTTCTCTCCAAGGAGCGAGGAGCGTTTGCTCACTCGCTCACACAGCAACAATCAATTCTACCCCATCGTGGTTCCCCTGGAGTGGCGCAGTTCTGGGTTCAAATGATTTCAAGAGCCTTTGGGGAGGGGGGTGGCATCAGGACCTTGCGCTGTTCCCCTCGCCGCTCCCTTCGGATCCCTGCACAACGAGAATCAGGCGACCTCAGCGGTCTCTCTGGGCTGGTTAGATTCGGAACCCTTTGGTGTCTGTGCAGCACCCGGCAGAAAGGGCCTGATCCTGGCTGGGCTCCCTGCGTGCTACTGCAGCCCAGGTCGCATCCCCGCTCTGCTTGGCCGGGAGGGGATTCTGGGGGCAGGTTCATGCTGCTAACAGCTGAGCGGCCTGGCCCCCGGAAGAACAGCATGAAGGTCGGAGGGGGTGAGTCTCAGAACCCAAGCACCTGCCCAAGGGGGAGCATCTCCATGGCAATTTTTAGCACCACAGCACCCAGGGCGCCATTTGTGGGTCTGGGGGGGGCTCTGCCCCCCCCCCAGTTTTATACCAGAGGTCTACTCACCCTAGTCCCAGACAGAGCTCCTCCCTGCAATACAGCCTGAGTGTGATCTGTGATGAATTCAGAAGCTGGGAGTGGCAGGGCCTTCGGGGCTGGAGTTTGTTTATCAACAGAGGCAGGGCGATTAAGGGAACCAAAGGCTTGTCATTAATCAACTAAGGATCATCAGATGATCCCCCAAAGCATCCTCAGGCACCCCAGTTACAAGGCAGGGAACCCAGGGTGGGGTGGGAATACCTGGTGAGAGTAGAGGGAGGTAAATAGAGATGTTCCCCAAGGATCTGTACCGGGACCGGGGCTGGTCAACAGATTCATAAATGAGCTGGAAAAAAGGGGCAACCAGGGAGGCAGCAAAATGTGCAGATGATACAAAATTAACTCCAGATGGCAAAGTCCGAAGCAGGCTGCCAAGAGTTCCCAAGGGATCCCACAAACCTGGGTGACCGGGCAACACGAGGGCAGACAAAACTCAGTGTTGATAAACCTAGAATCCTAGAGCACTAGAACTGGCAGAGACCTCAGGAGGTCATCAAGTCCCATCCCCTGCCCTCACGGCAGGACCAAGCACCGTCTAGATCATCCCTGACAGGTGTGTGTCCAACCTGCTCTTCAATATCTCCAGAGATGGAGATTCCACAAACCTCCCCAGGCAATTTATTCCAGTGTTTAACCCCCCTGACAGGTAGGAAGTTTTTCCCAATGTCCAACCTAAACCTCCCTTGCTGCAGTTTAAGCCCATTGCTTCTTGTCCTGTCCTCAGAGGCCAAGGAGAATAATTTTTCTCCTTCCGCCTTGTGACACCCTTTTAGTTACCTGAAACCCGCTCTCATGTCCCCTCTCAGTCTTCTCCTTTCCAAACTAAACAAGTCCAATTCTTTCAGTCTTCCCTCATCGCTCATGTTCTCTAGCTCTTTAATCATTCTTGTTGCTCTTCTCTGGACCCTCTCCAATTTCTCCACATCTTTCTTGAAATGTGGTGCCCAGAACTGGACACAATCCTCCAACTGAGGCCTAATCAGTGCAGAGCAGAGCGGAAGAATGACTCCTCGTGTCTTGCTCACAACACTCCTGTTCATGCAGCCCAGAATCAGGTTTGCTTTTTTTTTGCAAGCGTGTCACACTGTTGACTCATATTTAGCTTGTGGTCCACTGTGACCCCTAGATCCCTTTCTGCAGGACTCCTCCCTAGACCGTCGCTTCCCATTCTGTGTGTGTGAAACCGATTGTGGAAGAAAACAAGACTTCACTCTGCGTTTGTGAGCAACAAGTAGTCACAGACAGTTTATTCAAGCAATATTGCAAGGGAAGAAGCTGTTGCTAGGCAGATCTTCAAATACAAACAATTATGAAGCAGTTTATATACTGTCCATTAGCTATAATAACATTAAACAATTAGTCTTCTTCTCATTACAAACACCAATAGCTAACGGTTATTTTAGTTCCACCCAGATGCTCCTTATCTCAAGGTCCCCTCCAGAGTCAGCATTCTGCCCTTCTCTCCGTATGGAGGCAAGAGGCGAAGGCAGCGTCTAATTACAGCTCTCGCGTCGTCAGGCCACAACTTAGCCTGACTCTTGCCCTCTTGCTAACAAGACCAAGATGGCTGCACACACATTCCCTTATTCCCTTTTCCCTGCCTCCACAGGATTGTTCCTCCCTAAGTGGAGCACTTTGCATTTGTCCTTATGAAACTTCACCCTGTTTTCCTCAGACCATGTCTCCAGTTTGTCCAGAGCAGTTTGAATTTTGACCCCATGCTCCAAAGCACTTGCAACCCCTCCCAGCTTGGCGTCATCCGCAAACTTAACAATCGTACTTTCTATGCCATCATTTAAATGGTTGATGAAGATATTGGACAAAACCAGCCCCAAAACAGACCCCTGCGGAGCCCCACTTGTTCTGCCCTTCCAGCAGGATTGTGAACCTGCAAAGTAAAGCAGATGGCAAAATACGACCCCAAGTAGGCATGCAAAAGGGTGGGGTCTCCATGAGCTGAACTCATCAGTAAAGAGAGATCCTGGAGTCATTGCGGTTAAAAATATCTGTTCCATGTCTAGTGGCAATCAAAGACTATTGGGGCTCATTAGGAAACAGAGAGAGAGAATAAGACAGGAAAATCATGTTGCCTCTGTATGAATCCACAGCATGCCCACGCCATCACAAAAAGATGTACTGGATTTGGAAAAGGTACAGAGAAGGGCAACAGAAATTCTTAGGCGTACTGAACACCTTCCACAGGAGGAGAGAGTGAAAAGACCAGGGCTTTTCAGTGTGGAAAAGAGATGATGAAGCCCCCTTATGATATGTCAGAGGTCTGGAACATCATGAGCGGCGTAGAACGACTGAAGAAGGAAGTGTTATTTACTCCCTCAGATAACAGAAGGACTAGGATTCACTCCATGGAATTCATAGGCAGCAGATTTAAAACAACCCAACAAAAAAGCCAACCTGTGGAACTCTTTGCCAAAGGATGTTGTGACGGGATGAATCACGCAATGATCGTCTGTTGTGTTCTTTCCCTCTGGGGCACCTGCCAGCAGACAGGACACTGGGCTAAAGGGACCTTTGGTCTGACCCAATATGGCTATTCTGATGTTCTTACATAGAACCCAGGTGTATCTGCCCCTACTATAATCCACTAAGACCCCACTCCCCTCCCACTCCTGAGACAGACCCCAGGAGTCTGATGGAGTTTCTTTCCACAGTTAATAACACATTTAGAATATATATTACAATTCTGTACCTAACCATGTCCCCTAAGTGACTTGCCACAAGATGGCAGAACATGTAAGTGTTATTCTGCACTGGTGAGGCCCCATCTGGATTATTGTGTCCAGTTCCGGGCCCCCCACTACAGAAAGGATGTGGACGCATTGGATAGAATCCAGTGGAGGCCACATTGATTCAGGGGCTGGAGCACACGACCTACGAGGAGAGGCTGAGAGATTTGGGCTTGTTCAGTCTGCAGAAGAGAAGAGCGAGGGGGGATTTGAGAGCAGCCTGCAACTCCCTGCAGGGGGGTTCCAGAGAGGCTGGCGAGAGGCTGTTCTCAGTGGGGGCAGGTGGCAGAACGAGGAGCAATGGGCTCAAGTTGCAGTGGGGGAGGGCTAGGTTGGACATTAGGAAAATCTATTTCCCTAGGTGGGTGGGGAAGCGCTGGGATGGGTTCCCTAGGGCGGGGGTGGAATCTCCATCCCTAGAGGTGTTTAAGTCCTGGCTTGACCAAGCCCCGGCTGGGATGGTTGAGTTGGGGCTGGTCCTGCTTTGGGCAGGGGGCTGGATTCGGTGACTCCTGAGGTCTCTGCCCGCCCTGGGATTCTGGGATTCTATGATAACTGAATGGGTCCAATAAGGATTCGTCTTTCTTTTCTACAGGAATTGGATACAAGGCTCCTGTGGGCTAACGGCTGAATGATCTGTCAGGAAACCAGAGTTTTCACAAGCCTAGGGAGCCCCTGGGACCATGGTTACCATTGCCCCCCAACCAAAACCTGAGATGACGTCCTGCGCCGTGCACCGGGGGCTGCAGACCCTGGCTGTGAAATGCCCTGTGCCGGGGGGGTTCTTTGCAGCACAGATGTACGGATGTGGGCTGGTTAGAGACTGTGGGATGCCCCCTCCCAGGACCCACACAAATCTCCCTACCCCACCACCGTCAGGCACCTAGCCAACCAGCCACACACGCTGCGCTGGGGGAGGAGGAGGTCGGGAGCAGGCAGGCAGCGCTCAGCGATCACAGGAGGGGCTGGAAGAGTCCGATTCAGGAGGAGAGGGCAGGCGTGTCAGCGCCGTGCCCCCGCATCTGTGTAATGGGTGTATTCTTCCTTAGGTTGGGCTGGACTTTGTCAGGGGCTGCTCTGGGGCTCAGGGGCTTTGCTGCAGGCTGGCCAGCTCCGTGTGCTCCGATGCCCTGCTGGGCCACAGCCACAGCCACGGAGGACTGGGCCCCCTCTCCCCCATCCCCCACTCCCTGCGCACCGCCCCATTCCTGCGCACGGGAGGCCACAGACTCCAGCCTCCTTCCCCACACAGCCCTCATTCACCACCAGAGCAGGATCCGTCCCAGGCACCGGGGGAGGCAGGGGCAGGCCCACTGATGGGGGGCAAAGGGGGCAGCTTCCCTGGGGCCCGGTGATTCTAAAGGGCCCAGGCCTTGACAGCGGCAGAGGGAGCCCCGGCCCCTTTAAATCGCCACCAGAGCCCCGCATGGCACACTCCGGGCAACACTGAGGGGCTGCCTGGGGAGGCTAGCCCCAGCCCCGCCCCTTCTGCCCAAGGCCCTGCCCCTTTCTGCCTGAGGACCCGCCCCTTCCAGAGTCTCATTGCCCCTTCCCACCTTGCCAAGGGGCCTGGCGAGGGCTGAGTTAAGGGTGCGTAGGCAAACGTCATTGGGACTTTTCCTGTGATTGAACGTTGCAGCCTGAACAATGCTCGTCAGGTGTAGGCTTTGTGGGTGTGACAGGCGCAATGTGACCACTGGAAATATGGCGTCAGTCCCATTAGTGGAGAACCCAGAGACTGTCCAAAGTGCCCTGTCCTGCCGCTGCCGGGCGGGATCGGTGCGGCATTCATCTAGCTCTGCGTCCAGTGATGCCACAACAATTTTTGGGGTTCAGGAGCTGAGCTGCACCACCCCAACCTCGCCTTACCCCCTCCGCCTCCCACACCACGCCAGACTGTGGAGCCCCCAGACAGCCACAACCTCAGGGCCAACAGGATATAGAAAAAGTGAATAGGGAAAAGTTATTAACCTATTCCCACAATATAAGAACTAGAGGTCACCAAATGAAATTAATAGGCAGCAGGTTTAAAACAAACAAAAGGAAGTTTTTCTTCACTCACACAGTCAACCTGTGGAACTCCTTGCCAGAGGATGTGGTGAAGGCTAGAACTTTAACAAGGTTCAAAAAAGTGCTTGATAGATGTTCTGAAAGAGGAGTTTTTTCCAAAATTTGGCCCCGTGTAGATGGGCCAAATTTCGGAAAAGCCTCTTTGGGGAAAAAAGCGGCAAAAGGCACACCAATTGCAGTTTGCAATTGGCATATCTTTTCCCAACTTTTCTCGGCAGTGTAGACATAGCCTACATCTGCACCCTACCTCTAAATAGGGGGTAACACCAGGTGCTTCAGAGAAAGGTGAAAGAAACCCCTTAGCAGACAATAATGGAATAAATTGCTGCCTCAGTTTCTCCCTCTTCATCAGAAGTTGCCTAAGTATATAGCCTTTCCCAGGCCCTTGGGCTGGGTTTTTTTTTTCTCCTTTTATTAAGATCTTTGCTGCTGTCACGGGATGTTATTATTATTTATTATTACCATTGTGCCTAGTGAGCCGCTAAGATCGGGGCCCTCCTGCGCTAGGCGCTGCACAAAGGCAGAGCAACCCTTCTCTCTGAGAACTGGCGATCGACACAGAAGATAGACAACAGCAGGGCGACGCAATACCCCATCCAAGAGGGGCAGCCATTGTGATGGTGGTAAGGGTCAGACAGACCGCGCTTTCTAGCAAAATGCGCCATAGAAATGCCTGATCCTTTTCTGAACCCGGCTAAGCTCTTGACCTCACTGATATGGCCTGAGAATGAATCCCACAGGGCCAACAACTTGCCCATGTTCCGAGTCAGGGCACTTCATTTTTCCCTTTCTCCCGTCTCTGTTTAGTTTCCCTCTCCCAGGGACACGTGGTTTCTGTAACGCTCACCGGCTGAGGATGTTTTGTTAAGGAAAGAAAATTGCCCGACTGGGGGGAGGGAAGGCAGCAAGACAGAAGAATGAAGCTTGCACAGCTTACCGGCTCCAACGTCTCCAAATGTCATTGTCATTGTTCTTAAAGATATAAGCATCTGAAGGGACAATCACAAAGCTGCTTGCAGACCTATTAAAACGCCATAAACAGAAAGTTCAGCCACAGAGCCAGCTTCCAAATTACCTCTACATTCCTCTTGATTTTTAATAAGATCTCGGGGCTGCTTTCTCTCCCGCAAACCGAAGAGAATACAACACGTCTGATCTGAACGTAGCCTTCGTTTTGCCGGGGAGACGACTGACACAGAAACTCACCAGCTACAACATCAGCCCAGATCGTGAATAACTGAAGATATGTCCTTTGAGCGGCCCCCCAAGATACCTTGGAACAGAAGTCTTTTCAGATAATTAAACAAAACATTTCATTCCCGATGTGACACATCCCCGATCACAGGGCACATGAAAGCAACAAGCACAGTGCCACCGTTTTGCTGGGAAATAGACATATTACCTTTTTGCTGAGTATTGTAGCTGCTTTGATATCTGGAAGGAAGGGTTACAATTAGAGCGAATCCGGAAAATTGCAAATTTTGCAGAAAATGTTTTAAAAATGTGGATGGAAATTTGAATACTAAAAAGTTTTGGCTGAATTATTTTGACTGGGAAATGCGCCTGCAGTGCCACATGGGAGCAGTAGTTTGGGTGCTTCTGAATCGTGTTCTCTTTAGGCCAGGCTTGGTTTGTTGGACTACATTTCCCATGATGCACCATGGTCTCCCTTCTTGGAGAGGGGAGGTGGTGCATTGTGGGAGATGCAGGCTGGCCAGAGAGTCTGGTCTGTAGAAGAGACTGGGAACAAAAGACAGCCAAACCACAGCTCCAGCCTTGCAGCAGTATATTCAAATCAAAGCATTTTAGTTTGCAGGCATGGGGGGCGGGGTTAATAAAAATATCAATTTTCCATGGAAAGCAACATTGTTTCCTCTACTCTCTGATGTCCGTGTGTGGAATGCTGTCTGTTATGTGCACCACCGTGGAGATGGTGTGTAACATCCCAAAAGTCATTCCACACACAAGCAGTTTGGGGTTCGGCACGTAGGCCTGGGCTCCAGGTTGGGGGGTGAAGGGGAGGAATTTGGAATACAGGAGGGGGCTGTGGGTTGAGGCAGGGGGTTGGGGTGCAGGAGGAGGGGGGCTCTAGGGTGGGACCAGGGATGAGGGGTTTGGGGTGCAAGAGGGGGCTTCAGGTTTGGGGAGGGGCTCAGCTGGGGTTAGGGTGCAGGAAGGGTTACAGGCTCTGGGCTGGGGGTGTGGGCTTGGGGATGGGGATGAAGGGTGCAGGGTGCAGGAAGTGGCTCTGGGTTTCGGGGGGCTCGGGTGGGGTGGGGGTTGGGGCTTGGGTGGCTCCTGATTAGCAATGCTAAAGCAGGCTCCGTGGTCCCTGCCTGTCCCAGGGCACCGCACTGTGCCCGGGAAGCAGCCAGCAGGTCCGACTCCTGGCGGGGGAGGGGGGTGTGAAGTTCTACGATGTGCCGTGAGCACTGGCGTCACCTGCAAGCACCGCTCCCCAGTTCCCATTGGCCGGTTCCTGGCCAATGGGAGTGTGGAGCCAGGGCTCAGAGCAGGGGCAACACTCAAAGTCTGTGACCCCCTGCCTAGGAGCTGGGCCAATTGCTCTGGCAGCTTCACCCCTGGCTACAGCAGCTCTGTGCTGGGGCTGGCGGGGAGAGGCGCCTCTCTCCAGGCCACCGCAGCTTCAGGGCTTGGAGAGAGGCATCTCTCCCCACTGCAGCCCGGAGCCTCGTGTGAGGCTTGCTAGCCCCTGCACAGCGCTTACCAGGAAGCTGCGCGGCCGCACAGCCACGCGGCTCAGAGGGAACTTAGGGTAACAGACACTTTTCATGAAAAATCCTGGTTAGTCAAAAGAAAAGACCAAACCCGGTTGTCCCTTGAAAAACCCTGTTGGAAAATTTGTCATCCAACCCTCGTGACAATTTTCGGAGAATGTAATTGCACAGTGACGGCATTGGCCAACGCACCCTCTCCAGCGCTCAGGGAAGCTCCCATTGGTGCGCGGCTTTGCTGAAACATCCCACATTATATGAAAACTCACTTTGATGAAGACCCCGTGGAGCGTTTTCGCGCACTGCGCGCCTCCTTCCACGGGCGAAACAATTTCCGTAACGAATTTCATTCCCTCAGTCGCCTCCCTCTTACCCTTTCACGGCTGTGACGTGCAGGGCAAGCCATGTTCCTGCTAACATTGCCCACGCGGGTGCAGAATGGATTTTGTGCTGGGCACCAATATGGAGATGAGGTACATGCACCTTCAAATTGGTGCCCATAACAAAATTCATGTGGTGGGGGGCAGAGGGGTTTGGAGTGCGTGGGGGAGGGGCTCAGGGCTGGGGTGCAGAGGTGCAAAGGCTGCAGCTGGGGGTGGGGGCTCTGAGGTGGGGCCAGGGATGAAGGGCTCAGGATTGGGGTAGAAGGTTGGGGAGTAGGGAATGGGAGGGTGCAGGCTGTGGGGTGGGGCCAGGGATGAGAGGTTTGGGGTACAGGCTGCCTCGGGGCTATAGTACAAAGAGAGGACTCCCCCCTGCTCTCTCCCCCATCAGCAACACCTGGGGGTCTCTCCCCACCGTGGCAGCCCCCAGGCACTTCCGTGCCAGGGCTGGGTTCAGGCCGGAGGAGAGGTGTCTTTCCCCTGGCAGCAGCTGGTCCAAGCCAGGGCTGCGTTCCAGCCCAGAGAGGGAGGGACACCCTTCCCCTGACCACGGTAGGCCCAGGCCACAGCAAGGCTGGAGGAGGGAGGGGTGCCCTTCCCCCAGCCAGAGATGGACAAAGGCCAGGAGGGGAAACACCTTGTCTGTGATCACACAGGAGGTCACTGATAGAGCTGATAATAAAATCCAGGCCCACCGGGCCTTAGTCCAGGAGCCTAGCCACTAGGCCGTGCTGCCTCTCTCCTAGCTGCCTTACCACAAAGGCCCTCTCCGTGCCCCGTTTCTCCCACACAACGGTGCGAGGGTGGCTGGTCAACGCTTCCAAATTTCCACTTTCCATCAACACTTTTTCGCAGCAATTCCAAGGGAGGGTGGGGGGAACCCCCAAAGGGGTGTCTTAGTGAAACGTCCATGAGATGTGGGGCAGCGTGAGAGTTACGGGCATGGCCTTATGGGCCCGGTTTGCAGTGTGGGCTCTGCCGGTACTGTTGCCCGACGGTGCCCTACTTTGGCTTTGCTCAGAAGCAGTCCATCGCTCTGCCCAGTTGGACTCCTCCAGCCCCACCAATGGGGGGAGGAGGCAAAGGGGTGACCCTTAGTTCTTATATTGTGGGAACAAGTAAATAACTTTTCCTTATTCACTTTTTCCACACCCGTCATGATTTTACAGACCTCTATCCTATCCCCCCTTAGTCTCCTCTTTTCTAAGGTGAAAACTCTCCATCTTTTTAATCTCTCTTCCTATGGGACCCATTCCAAACCCCTCCTCTTTTTTTTTTTTTTTTTTTTTGTCCTTTTCTGAACCTTTTCCAGTGCCGAGAGATCTTTGTGAAGACAGTTGGATTTACATGGTGCTGTTGGGGTCCCACAACTGCTCCCGTGTCCTCTGTAGCACTCTGCTGACTACTGCTGTATTTGATGGGGTTTTGCTCATCTTGCTGGCTACACGTCAGAGCCCATATAAATGCACTGAAATTTGCCATAAAGTTTATGGCCCTGCAGGAGTCTGAAGCCCCACACAGTTAATATGGAGATAGCTCTTTTATTACAGGGAAAGTAAAAACAGTGTGTCTCGTATTCGCCTCCAGATGTTCGGAGTCGTGTTTCCGATGGCCAGATGCAGCAGTGAAACGGGCGAAGAATGTTCAGACATAAATGTCTATAGGAGGGAATATTGGATTGGTTCAAGAATTCTGCGATGGGTGAACCATTTTAGTTCCACGCTGCAGGAGGGAACGGCCCGGCCAAACGTCCATTTTTCATCTTGCCCGGCCCCCTCTGCATGGAAAACGAGTCACTTTTGCAAAAGCAGTCAATCCAAGGCCAGCATTAAACACCTGAATATAAAGGCCGGGCGCAAAAAGCAAAGGGGAAGCAGCCAGTTTTCATTTACAGCCCCTTAAAAACTGGGCTCAGACAGTTCCCTGTGGCTCCGGCAGGAACTGTCGGTGCCCAGCGCCTAGAAGGATGAGACCCTCGGCATATACGAGCTTCTGATCCCCCTAGACTGGAGGGGCGAGGTCTTGGCCTGGCTCCAACACAGGCACCCTCTGAGCCTGGCTATGCCTTCGTTAGTGGGGAAGATCTGTCAGGCACAATGGAGACGCTTCCCACCCTGGAGATTGGAATGCTTTGGTGCGGATGGTTAAGAACATAACATAGGAACCTAACAGCAGCCAGACTGAGTCAGACCATCCAGCCCAGTGTCCTGTCTGCCCACAGTGGCTAAGGCCAGGTGCCCAGAGGGAGTGAACAGAACAGGGAACCATCACATGATCCCTCCCCTGTCGCCCATTCCCAACCTCTGACAAACGGAGGCTAGGGACACCATCCCTAACCAGCTTGGCTAATAAGTATCAATGGACTTAACCTCCATGAATGTATCTAGTTCTTTTTTGAACCCTGTTAAAGTCCTGGTCTTCACAACATCCTCTGGCAAGGAGTTCCACAGGTTAACTGTGCGCCACGTGAAGAAATACTGCCTTTGGTTTCTTTTAAACCTGCTACCTATTCCTTTCATGGGGTGCCCCTAGTTCTTGTGTGATGGTGCTGAGTTCTGTCCCCAGGTGGATCAGCTGGGGATGGCAGGGTCGGTTGTTTGCTGCTGGGCGTTGGTGGCAGAGCAGCCAGGTTTCAGGGCAAGGCTGGAGGGGCGCACTGCATGGCTGGCTGCTTGACTCCTGTTCCGTCCCTCAAAACTCCAGGCTGCCAGCAGCTGCCTTTGACCTCACCCCCGGAGAAAGGGGGCAAGAGGAAAAGCAAAGGCTCAGCCAGAAGGCAACGGACACCACCATGTTAGCCCAGGAAGGCCATGCTGCTCCTTAGAACTGGGCCGCACTGCGTTTCCCAGGCTGCAACGGCCTCACAAGAGTCCTCCATGGCTTTTACCCCCCTGCCATAGGGCCAGGTTTCTTGGGATCGTCCCGCTTTAACCCCCGGCCTGGTGGCAGCGGAACTTCCCCCACAATCGGAGACAGCTCCAAACAATCCGCTGCCCCGGGCAGCGCTTAGTCAACACCCACTCAGCCCGGGAGGGAGCGGCCAGCATTGCAGGCCGGGGGAGCGCCAGGTGGGTTTAAGCCGGGTGCTTCTCTGGCCTGGCGGAGGGGCGGGCAGACCGGATTTCAGGAGAGGCGTTACAGGTTTGCAGGTGTGGGCCAGTCACCACAGAGGGGCGACTCGGCCTGATTTGAGCATGTGGCTTCCTGTGTTAGCTGCTGGAAGCAAAGCAGAACCTGGCACCCTAACTCTCCAGGCCGAGCAAGGACTCCTGATGTTCACCGTAGCAACCTCACGTCATCTCGGTTTCTCTCAGCCGCCTGCCATCCCGCGCCGTCTGCTTCATCTCTGCCTGGCATGGCTTCTTTCAGGAGTCACCGTTCCTGGGCGGCCTGTTATCTCGCCAGCTGCCGGAGGTTTGGGCATGCCTACGCTAGGAAATGATTTCAAAATCACTAAAATTGATTTAATAATTCCCGAAATAACAAAATCGAATCTGTGTGTCCCCACTATGGGGAAGCCTCGACATGAGTCCAAGGCAGGCTCTGTTATTTAATAGGCAGCAGGTTTAAAACAAACAAAAGGAAGCTTTTCGTCACTCAGCGCACAGTCAACCTGTGGAACTCCTTGCCAGAGGATGCGGTGAAGGCTAGAACTTTAACAGGGTTCAATAAAGAGCTAGATAGATTCATGGAGGTTAGGTCCATCAATGGCTATTAGCCAGGCTGGGTAGGAATGGTGTCCCTAGCCTCTGTTTCTCTGGAAGTGGGTGACAGGGGAGGGATCGATTGATGACTCCCTGTTGTGTTCTCTCCTTCTGGGGTACCTGGGATTGGCCACTCAGCAGACAGGACACTGGGCTGGATGGACCATTGGTCTGACCCAGTCTGGTCATTTTTATGGATGTGCTATCTGGACTTAGAGCCCCAGGGAGCACTGGGCAGTAATGACTTCGAATGACGCTGGGAGTCATTATTTCAAAAGAGAAGCACCGGTGCATCCACATGCCCGCTATTTCGAAATAACAATTTCGAAAGTAGCCTGATTCCCCGAGGAAAGCAGGAGGACCGATCTCAAAATAAGCGGCCTGTTATGTCGAAATAACGGGCGTGGGCGTGTGAACGCACCTCTCGTTATTTCAAAATCAGGGGGGTCATTTCGAAATAACTCCCTTGCGTAGACCCAGGCTCAGCGCTGGAGCCCTTTGCTCGCAGATGTTACATCATGCGCCAGTTTGCAGGCCCTGCAGTGGCTCGCCCAACCCAGGCCGGATAGCAGCCCAGGGGCTTTCCGACTGGCCAGGTTTGCGCCCTGGCTGTGAGCAACGCGCCTGTGTTTCTTTTCCTACGGATGCTGGATTTCACCCCCCCGGGACGGCCTCGCCCTCCACAACTCGGGATCTGGCGGAGAGTTTCCTCCCCTTGCCTCCGACCCGCATGCCGGGCCCCCCCTCTGAGACCAGTGTTAATCACAAGGGCTGTGTCTGTAGGGAGGTGCCTGACCGAGCTAACACCTGCAAACAGCCATGTGTCCGTGGCTGGTCCATCACTGCATCCAGCAGGATTGTACTGGGGGCCGCTAGCCCACGTGGCCACCCGCGATGCGGCAGACATGCTGCTCTTCGTAGGCCCCTCCCGAACGCGCACAGCCCCCAAGCCAGACTCCTTTCTTTGTGCTGCTTTTTCACTGTTGGGAAAGCCAAGAAAACCCGTCGCGGGGCAGGTGCAAGAGACACAGGCTGACAAGGACGTGGGAATGCTGCCTCAGCGTGGCAGAGCTGCATCCGACGGCTTCTTCCGGCTCCCTCCTGGCCCCGACTGCCTCGGAGACGGGTATTCCGGCTGGAGGCCAGCCCGCGCCGTTCCCCAAACCCCCGTGTGGCCCCGAATCGCATCCCGAGCCCTCAGCTGTTACAGTTTAGCCGGCGCGCGGGGGAAGTGCATGCCAGCAATCAGGCATCCAGGAGGGAATTCGGTCCCGGTTCAATATTTAAAGAATCAAGCTTTGAAAGAAGCAAAACGTTCGTGTTCCCTTTTTGTCCTGTGCCAAGAGAATGGGGCGGCGGGGCCGGGGGGGGAGAGAGCAGTGGAAAAAATGTGTTGGCAAGCCACAGTTCCCTTTTATCTCGCAGGCCTCGCGCCGGGATGGGGCATTCCCCCCGCTGAGCCGACTGTCAGAGCAAATGACGGCTGGAAAATCAGAGAAGGGAGGAAGGAGGAGCCGGAGAAGCCGGGGTCGGGCGGGCACCGAGAGTCTCGCGCCTTGGAGAGGGGCAACTTCCTGGCAGCAGGCACGTGGCAGAGCCCCTCCTCCCCCCGCACCACCACGTGGCACATGCCGATGAACACGTGGGCGTGAGGCTCAGGCGGGCTCTGTGCAGCCAATCGATGTGGCTGCAGCATTTGGCAAGGACCCGGCAGTATAACCGATGCCCCCATTGGCCACTAACGAGTTTCATGCATGTTCTTCAAGCCGCTGGGGCCGGCCCCCGTCAGAGGCGGCACACGGGGTCTGAGCTGGTCTGGCCCTTCCGATGGTGGGGGGAACCAGCCTGGGGCTCAGGAGATGTGGGCAGAGGTCAAAGAAGCCTTCCCACAGCCGGACGCCCTTCCCTACCCCCCTCCAGCCTAGGAATATGCTCGTGGATTTCTCAGAACCCACTGCTCCCATCCGGGCTGTGATGAATCATCGATGTCCAAGCACTGTGCAGTGTAAGGGCCGGGAGGACAGGCCAGGATGCTGCACCAGGCTTCTAGTCCCACCTCTGGCACAGACATGTCATGACACCCCAGCAAAGTGTGTCACCTTGTGCCTCAGTTTCCCCATCTGGAAAATGGGGAATGCCGCAAGTTACCTTTGTCATGGGGAGGTAGGACTGAGTCCTCTTTGTACCTAAAGCACTCTGAGAGCCCCTGAAGGAAGTGCCACATTATTCAATGTGTGGCACCATTATTTAATCTTTACCATCCCCGACCCTGGGAGCGAGATAAGCACTATGATTTGGGTGTCAGGGAAACTGAGGCACAGAGCTAGGTCAGAGTGAATCCCCCACCTCAAGGCTCATTGAGAGAGCTGGGACCAGAACATAGGTCCTTCCGGTGGCTACCTGTGTATCCCACACACTAGTCCCTCCTGCCTTTTCCCATCCTTGCCCACCCCGGCGGCTTTATTTGTGCATGGATTTGGGTGGTGTTTTGGCGCCACTTCTCCCCGCTGGCACCAGGAAGTGAAATTAATGCAACTCCTTCAAATCTAAACACGCTTCTGAGGGATCGGGTTGATTTTGCAGGGGGCAACGCTGCAGAATTAGGTTGGACATTTGGAAAAACTTCCCACCTGTCGGGGGTGAAACACTGGAATAGATTGCCTGGGGAGGTTGTGGAATCTCTGTCCCTGGAGATATTGAAGAGCAGGTTGGACAGACACCTGTCAGGGATGATCTAGACGGTGCTTGGTCCTGCCGTGAGGGCAGGGGACTGGACTTGATGACCTCTCGAGGTCCCTTCCAGTTCTAGTGCTCTGAGTCTATGAATGGTTCGGATCCGCTAAGAACGCTCCCCCTTTCCCCTGGAATTGGCCCTTCTGATGTGAGCAGAAAGCAGACTGGAAAGCAGTGGGCTGGTTTTCTCCCCTTGCTTTTCCTACATCTGCTCCCCAGTCGGATATTCTACGTTATTGGATTCTACAGTGAGCAGACAGATCACTGCTGCGCCCACGGGGAGGCGGGTGTTTGCCCCAAATTCTGTACAAAGTGGGCCATGTGAGGTGTCAGATGAAAGCTTATGCTCTACTGATTCTGGGTCTGCTACTCGTGTGCTTGTGTGATGTTTGTACGTGGAGTTATGAATATGGGTTCTGTGCTGGTATTGTGAATGTTCTCTGCCTGAGAGTGAGCAATGGGCCTGGACTGCCTGTCATGAGGAAGGAATGTCCAATTAATTACTATGCTAATGAGCACAGCTCCAGGAACAATGGCTCTCAGGGTGGCCAATACACACCTGAGGAAGGTGTCTGGAAACCTGCAAACCAGCCAGGACATAATGGCAGCTGGCATGTGAAACAGAGACTGGTCACTTGACCATGTGACCCCGCTCCAGCGTGGGAGACACCAGGAATGGATATAAAACGCCATGAGGCAGGATCCATCTTGTCTTCAGTCTTGCTCCTGCTTGTAGATGCAGCCTTGCGAGGGACAGCGAGCCGGGAAGGATTGCCGACCCATCCTGACATAGGATGGACACCAGAGACTTTTAAGCCAGCAGCTTGTAACATCTCTGCTGAGAGCCTGTATCGAGAACTGGGAGATTGGTGCATGTAACGTATTCTCCTTAACAACCTCACTCTCCTCCTTTTCTTTCCTTTGTTAATAAACCTCTCGATGTTAGATTCTACAGGACTGGCCCAGCGTGCTCTTGTGGGTAAGCTCCAGAGTGTAAACTGACTGGGATCTGTGGCTGGTTCTTTGGGACCGGGAGGACCCATTTGGGGTAGGTGAGATTGGGTTCTAGAACCCCTCACCTGCGTGTTAGGCCCGGGGCTGATTGCGGCACAGGGAGAGCTGGGGTGTCTGAGGGGTTTTGCTTGTGAGGTTTCCTGCTGGCCGGATTGGTAGCTGAAGCGCTCGGTGTGACTGGTGTGTGGCCTGTCTGGGAAAGGTCTCCGGTCAGGGGCTGTAAGCAGCCCTGGTGTTGAGCAATTCGCCCGGGGGACACCTTCAGCAGTGCCCAGACCTGGCCCGGTCCATCACACGTGGCCACCCGCGGGCGGTGCATTGCCAGCCTGGCTGGAAGCAGCGGGTTCCCACGAGATCTCTAGCCCAAACACTGGGCCAACTCGTTAGCTGTTTGCCCAGCCCTAGCTGCCACAGCTCCCCTATCACTGCCACAACACCTGGCAGATGGCGAGATGCTGTAGCCACGGGCACCTCCTGCTGGACACTCTGGGAATTCGCCTTTCAGACCTGGAGCGCGCCCTGTCGGCCAGAGTCCTGGCCGCTGTTCCCTTATTTCCCTCCACCTCTGTGTTCGGAGCCACGTCCCCCCCAGACAGCAGCATCCTCTCTTGTGGGTACCGCCCTGCCGCAGGGCCCCACACTCTGGGACCCCCCCGCCCACCTTGCCTCAGTGACCCATGGCCAGTTGTTATCTAGCCCCAGCCTGGGGCAAGCTGCCGTCTGACATGGCCACTCGGCATTGGCAAGGGGTGTGGACCTGCTGCCTTTGTCTACCCTGGCTGCCCCCCTAGGACCCTCAGGCCTTGCTTCAGGCCCTGCAGCCTGGGAGGTGCTGGACCTGAGCTCTCCTGCCCTGCCCTGCCCTGCCCTGCCCTGCCCGCCTTCCCCCCCACCCCCCAGCCCAGCCCAGCCCTGCTCTGCTCTGCTCTGCTCTGCTCTGCTCTGCATCAGGACACCTCCAGCTTCCCTAGCAGCCAGGCCCCTCCTGCTCCCCAGCAAGGGCAAGTCTGAGTCACTTTTCCAGGAGCCTTGATTTATACAGCCCAGCTGGGCCTCCTGTCTCTGCCTCAGCTGTGGGCTCCAGCCCCCCCCCCACCTCAGCTGGGTTTTAACCTTTAAAGGGCCAGTGCGGGGCAGACACCCCCTCAGAGATGCCCTCTATAAAGCCGACGGCTGGGCTAGAGTGGCACTTAAAGAGTACGTCTACACTGGCTCCTAGCCCCTGGCTTGGGGCTGGTAAGAACCCAAGTCACCCCGGGACCCCAGTCCAAGTCCTGCCATTTTGCAGTGTGGACACACCCAGGTGCAGCTCCAAGTGAGGTCTGCGTAGTGCAGTGTGGACACAGCACGCCTGTGAGGCCTGGGGCCAGTGGCTGTAACCCCGGTTTACAACGCAGTGCGAACACTCACGCGTGGGGCTGGAACCTTTGGTCTGATCCAGTGTAGACATAGCCCAAAATCCCTGCAGCAGGGGCTAGCCAGCTGTGTGTCTGGGCAGCGCCCCGGCACAACAGGGCCCTGATCCCAGCTGGGGAAGGGCCTGTCTCTCGCTGTGTCAACTGGTCCCTGATCCCAGCTGGGGAAGGGCCTGTCTCTCGCTGTGTCAACTGGTCCCTGATCCCAGCTGGGGAAGGGCCTGTCTCTCGCTGTGTCAGTGGGGCCCTGATCCCAGCTGGGGCAGGGCCTGTCTCACTGTGTCTGTGCAGCATCCCACACAACGGGGCCCTGATCCCAGCTGGGGAAGGGCCTGTCTCTCGCTGTGTCACCAGGTCCCTGATCCCAGCTGGCGCAGGGGCTGTCTCTCACTGGATGTCTCCGCCCTGACCTTTCTAAGTAGAGGTAATTCTTGGAACAGAGTGGCCATTGGGATCTTGGCATTGCTGTTGTGGCTGAGATTTCTGAACAAATGGGGGGCCTGCATGCTCTTTGGGACCGCCTCTGCTCCAGGACTGGCGTATGTAAAGGAAATAACACACACTCTCCTAAGAAAATACTCACACTCTGTGTCATGGATTTCTCCTCCAATGGGAAGTTGACCTGTCAGGCCATGAAATCAGCTACTGGCCCACAAAAGGGACAATATTTTGCACTTCTGAGCCAGTATTTAGCTACACTGCAGTGGTCAGAATGACTGTCCCATTTTACAGCTGTGGGACCTGCAGCACAGGGGCAGGAGCGGGACTTTTCCGAGGCTCCACAGCAGGTCAGTGACAAAACTGGACAGAGAAGCCAGGAGCCATAATTCCTAGGCACCCACGCCCCTCAGACTGAAACGGCTGAAGAGGAGCCAAACTCAGAAGCACTGAGGCTCTTTCCTGCAGCAGCACCCTGTTGTACTGTTGTATTGGCTGTTCGGGGCTGGTACTCAGAGTCTGCACAGTCTGGTCCCCTAGGAAGGAGGCTGGGATCCAAGGACTGGCCAGTGGAAGAGGGACAAGGAGGAGAAAAATGAGCAGGCCAGTGGGGCAGGAGACTGTCCCAGAGTCCAGCCATCAGGAACATCGTGGGTAGAGCAAAACTGGGGCTGCTTCTATGGAAAAATTCAAATTTTGGCAGAAAATAGAAAACAATTCAGGAGCCCCAAATGACCATTCTCCTCACGAGGGTGGGCTCCCTGTGCGGACTACATCTCCCATGATGCAACATGATCTCAGCGCTGGTTGAGGGATGGAGCAGGCCTTGGTCACAGTGCCTCATGGGAAATGTAGTCCAGACAAGCAGATTAGCCCACAGAGGAGAACAGTGATAAGATGGCATCCAAACAACATCTCCCATGATGCAGCATGATCTCAGTGCTGGTTGAGGGCTGGAGCAGGCCTTGGTCACAGTGCCTCATGGGAGATGTAGTCCAGACAAGCAGATTAGCCCACAGAGGAGAATGGTGATAAGACGGCATCCAAACAACATCTCCCATGATGCAGCATGATCTCAGTGCTGGTTGAGGGCTGGAGCAGGCCTTGGTCACAGTGCCTCATGGGAGATGTAGTCCAGACAAGCAGATTAGCCCACAGAGGAGAATGGTGATAAGACGGCATCCAAACAACATCTCCCATGATGCAGCATGATCTCAGTGCTGGTTGAGGGCTGGAGCAGGCCTTGGTCACAGTGCCTCATGGGAGATGTAGTCCAGACAGGCAGACTAGCCCACAGAGGAGAATGGTGACAAGATGGCAGCCGAACAACATCTTCCATGATGCAGCATGCTCTCCCCTTTTTGTGAAGGGTGAGGGGGCCATCCTGGTAGTCCTTTGCCATGGTGCATCATGGGAGATGTAGTCCAGCCAGTCAGCCCAGCCCATAGAAAAGAAATGAGCTAAGACACCACAGTGGCATTTTTAAACAAAATAATGGGGGAGGGGAGTTCAGGCGATCTTTTTTTTAAACCAAAAAAAAAAATCCACACTTTCCATTGGAAGCAGGCCCTGCCCTGGTGAAATGTCGTTGAGTCAGGAGCCCAAGTGTCCATAAAACCAGTTTCTATGGAAAATGTTCCACCAGCCCCTAATGGTGACGTTATGATGAATTAATCAAGACCACGGTGGGCCAAGGAGCCGGAGAGTCGCGCAAGGAGAGGCGAGACTATCGGAGTTTGGGGGCTGGCAGGCGGCGAGGCGCAGGCCGGGCTGGGAAGCGAGGCACGAGCCAGGCCCGCTAGCTGCAGCGGGGGACAGGGGGCGGGTGAGGGAGCCGGGGTCAGTATGACAGGTGCCTTGAGCGGCTGGCTCACAAATACCCAGGGGGACCGAGAGCCAGGCATTGCAAGGACGGGGGGCTGCGCTAGTCAGGCCCTGGGCAATAAGGATCGGCTGGGAGGGGGGGGTTGAGCGAGTGAGAGGAGGAAGCAGGAGCGTCGGGGGAGACTCTGGCCGTGGGGGGAGGACGACACGAGGGTTGTGAGCCTGGGCAGCAGGGAGGAGGGCGTGAGCTGAGGGGAGGCCTGGAAGAAGGCCAATATTTCATCACAGGTGGGACCTCCCTGGTCCGGCACCCTCAAGAGCTGACCGGTGCCGAACGAGGGGATTTGCTGGACCAGGGGAGCTCCCCTGCCATTGCTCTCCCAGCCCCCCACCCCTCCCTGGCTGCTGGCTGCTTCCGGTCTGCGCCTGGACCCGCTGCCCCCAGGCTCAGGCTCCAGCACTAGCCCCCCTGCTGTCTGCCTGGCCCGGAGCCGGAGCTCTCTGCAGCGCCACCAGCCCCACCGCCACTGGTCCTGGAGCTCCCACTGCACCACCAGACCCCCGCCACACTCCCGGCCTTGCCGCCAGACTCCCTATCCCTGGGCTCTGTGGTCCAGCAACACCAGGGAGTCCCGGTTTCGGGAGGTCCAACCGGTGCGGTGCCTCTCTGCACACGCCCTACTGCAGAAGCGACTGCGAGTGGCTCTTGGTCAGGCCCTTCTGGGTCAGCCTCCTCTGCCAGGCCCCAAGCACCCGCCCTGCCAAAGCTAAATGCCAGCGTGAATCCAAGGAGACCCGCCTGTCCTTCAGAAAGGTTCCTACTTACACACTATTTACTGACCTGCTGGTGTTTCAGGAACTGTGTGTGTGCGTGTGTGCACGCGCACGCATGTGTGTGTCTGCTGGTGTTTGAGGAACTTAGTGTGTGTGTGTGTGTGTGTGTGTGTGTCTACTGGTGTTTCAGGAACTTAGTGTGTGTGTGTGTGTGTGTGTGTGTGTGAGTGTGCTGGTGTTTCAGGAACTTTGTGTGTGTGTGTGTGTGTGTGCTGGTGTTTCAGGAATTTTGTGTGTGTGTGTGTGTGTGTGTGCTGGTGTTTCAGGAACTGTGTGTGTGTGTGTGTGTGTGTGTGTGTGTGGACGCTGGTGTTTCAGGAACTTTGTGTGTGTGTGTGTCTGCTGGTGTTTCAGGAGCTTTGTGTGTGTGTGTGTGTGTGTGGACGCTGGTGTTTCAGGAACTTTGTGTGTGTGTGTGTGTGTGTGTGTGTGTGTGTGTGTGTGCGCGCGCGCCCTGGTGTTTCAGGAACTTTGTGGGGGGGGCGTGCGTGTGTGTGTCTGCTGGTGTTTCAGGAACTTAGTGTGTGTGTGTGTGTGTGTGTCTGCTGGTGTTTCAGGAACTTTGTGTGTGTGTGTGTGTGCGCGCGCTGGAGTTTCAGGAACTTTGTGTGTGTGTGTGTGTGTGTGTGTGTGTGTGTGTGCGCTGGTGTTTCAGGAACTTTGTGGGGGGGCGTGCGTGTGTGTGTCTGCTGGTGTTTCAGGAACTTAGTGTGTGTGTGTGTGTGTCTGCTGGTGTTTCAGGAACTTTGTGTGTGTGTGTGTGTGCGCGCGCTGGAGTTTCAGGAACTTTGTGTGTGTGTGTGTGTGTGTGTGTGTGTATGTCTGCTGGTGTTTCAGGAACTTTGTGTGTGTGTGTAATATAGTAGGAGGCTTTGCTGCAGCAAAATGGATCGATTTTTCCTTCCTCGCCATCCAACCAGCGTCCCTAATCACAGGGTTTCATTGTGTCAGCCGCAGCTCGGCTGAAAGCATGCGGCTTCCTTCTGACCCTGCCTGCCGGCCCGGCACGATGGGCCCCTGACCGGTGGGCAGCCAGCAAATTGGAAAGGGCAGCCCACGGGCAGGGGCCTTTTCAAAGAGCGTCAGCAGGGGTGTGTGGGGCGGATCAGGGGTTGGGAGGGAGCACGGTCCGGGCTGGTGTTTCTTTGTGGTCTCACGGCGTGGCACCCACAACGCGCGAGGTCTTTCACAGCCACGCAGCAATAGAAGCCTGTGTCGGCTGCCAGGGAGGTTTAGCTCGGAGAAGAGGAAAACTTTCTCCCGATAAGGGCAGTTACGTTCTAGATCAGGCTTCCAAAGGAGGGAGTGACGTTCCTGTCTTGGGGGATTTGAAGGCCAGGTTAGACATATCGGGGATGGTCCATGTCTGCTCAGATCTGCCTCAGCATCAGGATGGAGCTGAGGTCCCGTCTGGTCCTACTTTGCTTTGAATCTCAATCCGTTCCTGGATTTTACAGGGGGGTGTTTGGTTTGGGTGTGACTGCCTGCATGCTGTTGCAGTGGATTTAGCGTGCGGGAGGCTGTGTGGGTGCAGGGGTTATTTGTGGGTCTGGGTATGTAAGCTGAGCGTGTGTTCAGATCCGTTGGCGGTGCACGGCGATGTGCCCTGTACATTCATCTGGGGGTGCACAAGAGCGTGTTGTGTGTGTGTGACCTTGAGCGTGACAGTCACAGCTAGAGGCTCTGTCCACACTGGGAAGGTTTGGACACAAAAGTGCTGCTGACAGGCAAAAGTGGGCAAAAGTGAAAACTGGTCAAACCGTTTTTCTGCCTCCCATTGTCGACATTTCATGGCCACGTGGCTGGCTCCCCTGTCGACAGATAGAGCAAAGCATTGTGGGTAAGCATCCCACCGTGCAGTGTTGTGAGAAGGCAGAGCTGATCTCTGTGCTTCTTGGGATTCCCGCGTAGCTCTGGGAGCTCTCCTTGCTGGGGAATGTCAAAGCAGCACGGACGTCTCTCCAGCCCTCCCCCTGCAGCAGCAGCCTGCCTGCCGCTGTGTTCCTAGCAGAGCAGAACAGGAGCACTCCAATGGTTTGCTCTTTGTTTGTTCCCCAAACGCAGCAGCTCACTCAGCTGTCAGATACTTCCCAGAGCTTTGAAAGGGGGGGGGGGCGCATGCCTGCAGGGCAGCAGAGATCACAAAACACTGATAGAGCCATCAGAACAGGCACTGTGGGATACTGGTAGAAGGCAGTTCTTTCAACAAAACAAACAGAGTCTACCCTGGCTCTTTGGCAACAATGAAGGGAGGGGAAAAGTCAAAAGTCTCTCGTGGGGCTGAAAGTGTTTTGTTGCCAAAACTGGGTGTTTTTCCTGACAAAAGTGGCCTCGCCGTGTGATCGTGCCCACTGATTTTGTCACCCAAAGGCAGGTTTTGGCGACAAATCGTGCCAGCGTAGACAAGGCCTCTAGAGGGCTGAAAGCCAGCAGGGACACTCCAGATACAATCTGATCGCTTGCATATCCCAGGCCACAACACCACACAGCACTCACACACTAAACCCTACGGCCACAATTAGACCAAAGCCTCCCAGCTGACATGCGTGTGCATGCGGCCTCAGGGGCACATGTATCGCATTGTCTGGGACACACGAGTCCCGGGTGACTGGGGGTGGCTGTCTGTCGTGCCTGCTGATGACCCCACAGAGAGCTAGGGTGTGAAGAGACATCATAGAGAGGTGCCGAGACTCCTGCTGACGGCTTGGCATGACCCTTGGCTCTTTCATCCGATCAGCTTCTCCCGCCTCTCTTCCGCCGAGTGCTGACTGCCCTTGCTGGCAGCTGCAGGCATGTCCCGGCCTGTGTCGTCAGAGGTGGCCGCAGCGATGCCACAGGAGCTGAGATTCGGCCGAAGATGATCTTTGAAGCTTAAGGTGAGTGTGACCCTTGGCTTGGCGGGGTGATGCTGGGCGGGCACATGTCAGTGTGGGCGGGGCAGGTCTTTGCGTGTCCATACGTGGCTGGGAGGGACGCGCCGCTGGGTTCTGTGAGTGCGTTGGGTTTTTCCCGTCCAAGGTCTCTCCCAGAGACTTTGCATTCACTGAAGGAGCGTGTGGCTCAGAGGCTGAACAGAAGCTCATTGTGAAGCACTCGACACTCAGTGCACGTGTGGACAGACCGATCGACACCCAGCTTCTACCTGAAAGAAACCCTCTTTCCCCCCCTTGGGGGCCCAGCCTCAAATCACAGCCCTTAAGACCACGCTGGTCAGTATGTGCATGTCATTCTTCCCCTATGAGCCACGCAGGCAGCGACTATGAGACGCTGCAGGACACAAGCTTTCAGTACGCACCTTCCATGGTAAATTAGCATGTAGATACCAGGGCCAGGGGGTCGGGGGTGGCAGGTGCACTAGGCAGGGGGAGGCATTGCCTTCCCAAACCACCAGGCATGGCCCCACCCAGACTCCGCCCCCCAGAATGCCTGCTGCTTCTGGGGGCAGAGTGTTGCTGTGCCGGGGCTTCAGCTGTGCCAGGGCTGGGGACACAGGGCAGTTCACCCACCCCCGTGTTCCGGGGCTGAGGGGGACCGGAGCCACCCACTGCCTGCCCTCCCCATTGTGCTCTGGAGATGGGGGGGGGCTGGGGCCGCACTGTCAGGTGGGGGGGGGACGTTAGCCTTGGGCAAGGGTTGGGGAGGCAGGGCCTTGGGTGGAGGGGCGCGGTTGGGGAGCTAGCCTCTCCAAGCCAGACCATGCCGGGGGTCCTGGTGCCCTCTACTAGCTGGCACCAACAGGTGCCTGGCTCCCTGTGGTCTCCCAGTAGGTGAAATCTGCCTCCATATTTACAGCAACAGGATTTCTCCTGCAGTGCTTTTGGGACTTGTTGTCCCTCTCTGTAGAATGGGGGGCCACGGCTGTGTGACTCAGGGAACCCCCTCAACCCGCTGCTTTAACTTGCTTTGGGGCTGGTGTACGCAGTGGCCCAAAGCACTGTCATACTCTGTATCCAGAAGCCCTTGTGGAGGGTTTGGTGTGTGAACTGGCCGCACACCGGTCATTGCCGGTATTGTGTGCTGTACGGACGGTGGGGTAGAAAGAATCAGGTGCTGGAAACAGGTTCAGAAAAATGCTTGGCAAGAAGAGCGTAAGCCCAGGCCGTCCCAGACAAAGGAAGGTCGCTTTGCCTGGTTTCCCACGACTCCAGTGTAAACTGAACTAGGTAGTACCCTGGAGGACAGTGAAAAGTACAGATTGGACCTCCCAAAACCAGGACTCCTGCATTTGGCAGCATCCGTAGCCCAGCAAGACCATGGATGTTCCTGGACCAGGGAGTCCTGGCTGGGAGCCCCAGCGCCAAGAGGGCTGGCGGCTTGGAGCCCAGCGCCAGAGCCCCCGTAGAGAAGCAGGGGCTGTGGCAGCCCCAGTAGCAGGGACGGGGATGTAGTAGTCACGGCAGCTGCGGTAGCGGAGCTGGAGTCAGAGATGTGGCAGCCCCAATAGCAGGGCCGGGGCTGGAGACGCAGCAGCCGCGGCACTCCCGGTAGCGGGGCTGGGGCCAGGGACACGGCAGCCCTGATAACAGGGCTGTGGCTGGGGCAGTCCGGGCTGCCAGGGCCACAGCAGCCCAGCAGGGGGCGCAGCTGTGGCTGGCAGTGGGGAGGGAAGGTGGTCTGGAGAGCGGGTAGCAGGGGACCTCCTCTGGTCCGGCAAATTCCCTCATTCCGGACCAGAGAGGTCCAACCTGTACATCTACTTAGAAGGCAAGCCAAGCCATCTCGCTGAACCAATGGGGGTAGACCATTGCACAATCACAGTGGGGGGTGGAGCCTGCACCCCCAGGAAGCCTTCCTGGATCTTAAAACAGAGAGGAAAGACGGGGGGGAATAGACGCAGACACAGGTGGCCACGCTGACCTCCGTCGCCTGGATCACGAAAGGGGAGTCGCACCCCTGGAGCTCAGGAAAAGTGAATCCACTTGGCCCGAACCCCAAGAGGAACTGGAACTGCCTGCGGGCGAGACGCCTGCTTAGGTTGTAACTTGCTGACGGGACGAGTGAGGCCCTGAGAAGCGGGTTTCCTTTGTTTTACGTGTGCCCATACGCTGGGTCTTCTCTTCGTCCTTCTGGTCATCTCCGTTTCTGGCCGTAGCAATAAACGTAGTCCTGCTGTACAACAAAACCATCTCAATGCCGGGGATTAAGCTCAAGGGGGAAGGACGCTGCTGCACTCGCAGGCTGGCGTGTGCCAGGTCTGTGGAGGCAGCAAACATCATAATGTCTGTCGACACAGCAGGGAGGTGTTTCCGGGGAGCTCTGGACTCGGGGTTCACGGATTGGTACCTGCAAGGCCAGGTTTGGCCCAGCCCCAAGGAGCAGCCGGAAAGCAGGCAGTGTGGCCTCCGCCACCTTGGGCCGGCCCTTGGGAGTTGTCCCCACCCTCTGCCCTAAGCTCCCCACCCGCTCCCCTAAACCCTCCCACCCCTCCAAACCCCCTTTCCTGAGTCTGCCATCCTCTCCGTCTGCCCTGATCCCAACGCTGACTCTTGCACCCCCACACCTTCAGCTCCCCCCCGCCCCTCCACCCCAAATGACCTGAATGGCGCCAGGCAAATCTAGTGGACTATGTGCGCCTGTGATGTGTCCACTCGGTGTAGTTTTGTTTGCACACTTGTAGCTAACCCCCAAGCTAACCGACCTTTGCCCAATACAGCCAGAGACTCAGACGGCCCACACCTCACTAGCACAGTCGCTCCGCGTCTCAAAAGAACCGCACCACAGCTGACTGTAAGCTTTTCTTCAAGCGCTAACTCCTACATCTAACACTCTGCAATCGGGCCACCTCCTGGCTTCCTCTAATGTCACGAGGCCCTGCCGTTGTACATCAGATCCACAGCTTTGGGGGTAGCGACTAGCTGGCAAATACAGGAATTCTCCAGGCCTGGGAAGAGGCTTTAATCTTGGAGTCCTCTGAAATGAGCGGGCGATGGGTCGCTGTTGTAAATGAAAACCCAAGCCGAGGGGGTTAGCCGGAACCGAGGCTCATCATGCCGTATCTTTAGCTCCTTTCCAGCTGGCATCTTTTCATCCTGGATAAGCCGCTGCTGCGACTGTTGCTGCTGCTTTAATCTTAATTTGGCCTACCGGTCACAATCTCTCAAACGAGCCAACTGTGTCGCGTCTGCCCTTGAGGGAAATTGCCCAGGAATACACCTGGCCACAGCCGCTCTGGGGCTGAGCGTTGACAGACAAAGCCGCCCGGACACAGTCAGATGCGTGGTGCCAGGAAGAGGGCGCTTTGACAAATGAAGATTTATTTGCGTTTCGCGTCCGTCCCGCCGTGCCTGCTCTGTGCAAGGCCCACTCCCTGCCTGCCGCCCCATGCCGGGCAACGGGAGCAGGGCGCGCATTGAAATTGGCTGGGAGCACAGTCCATCAAAAGGGTCGGTTGGAAAGAAAAGAAACGGGGGGACCGGTGGGGCTGCAACAGCCAAGGCAATGCAAAGCCGGCGTCCAGCCACGCGGAACATTGTCGCCGGCTCCTTCCCCCCCCCGGCAGGATTTCGCCGCGGACAAAAGGAAAGCAGGGGGAGGGGTAGTTTGATGTTCGACTGACAGCTTTCATGAATGCCAGTGTTTTCACCGCTGGGATGGGTTCTGGTCTCGCCTGCTGAGGCCACAGAGAGATAGGTGGAGCGGAGAGGAACTCGGGGTGCCGACCGCCTCCAGGGGCCCCTGGGCAAAGGGGGGGACCCGGCTCTGTGCTCCCGGAAGAGATGGGGCCTCAGGCAGAGGGGCAGGGCTGCGTTCACCATCTTTCGGCACCGCCCAGACTGCGGTGCGCACCCCCATCCCCATCCCGCACAGCCGCCTGGAGCCTGCGGTGTGGCACTCCGGCGGCCATTTAAAGGGCCCAGGGCTCCAGCCGCTGCCGCAGTAGTGACAGCAGCTGGGAGCCCTGAGCCCTGGGGCCACTGCCCCATTTTCCACCCCGGTCAGCAGGCCTGGCTGTGCCCCCAGTGGGCCCAGGTCGGGTGCCACTTCCATCGCTTGCTTGTTCCTGGATGGAAGAGAGACATCACCTCAGCCAATGGTGGATTTCAGGTGTCTGAGGCGGGCCGTTTGCCCAGCCCCTGACGCTCTGGGATCTGGGGCAAGTCAGCTGGCTGGAATTGGAGCATGTTCCTATGCAGGGCAGACGGACCCAGACCCCTGTGACTTCAGGACAACCGGGCCAGGTTCTGTCCTCACCTACACCGACACCAAACCAGCCCCATTCCTCTGAGCTCAGGGCGTCACTCTGGATTGACACCACTGTGGCGAGCCTCAGAATTTGGCCACCGAAGCGACCCTGGATTGGCACTAGTGCACCTGAGTCCAGAGTCGGACCCACAGAGCGGACACAGGCTGGGGGAGGCCCAGACAGAGAGACTCACCTGCCTCTCCTTAGGCTAGAACTTCTATCCTTCCCTAGTCGAGCGAACACCCTGCCTCCATCTCTTGCCCCAGAGAGGTCTCCCACTGACATGAGCAAGCCCCCCTCTTAGAGTCACACTCCAGGCCAGAGGCAAGGCCTCAGGCAGGTTGGCCTACGGGTGCTGTGGGTTACTGGCCCAGCCAGGGCTGGGTTCTGCCCCTTTCCTGGCTCCACAGACGGGTGCCAGATTGGGGCAGGGCCCACGCTGGTGAGGGCAGAGAAACAAAAGAATGAGCACGAATGTCTCAAAAACGATCTCTTGGCATTGGAAAAGGTTCAGAAAAGGGCAACAAAAATGACAAGGGGCTTGGCACAGCTGCCGTGTGAGGGGACGTTAAAAAGACGGGGACTTTTCAGCCTGGAACAGAGACGACTGAAGGGGATACGACAGAGGTCTATGGAATCAGGAGTGGCGAGGGGAAAGCAAATACGGACGCGTTATTTACTTCTTCTCATCACACAAGAACTAGGGGTCACCAGATGAAATCAATAGGCCGCAGGTTAAAACAAACAAAAGGAATGAGCCATCCTGAGGCACCTTAGAAACTAACACATTCATGTTATATATATATTATTATATTAAGGTGCCACAGAACTGCTCATTATTTTTAAAGTTACAGACTAACACGGTGACCCCTCTGAAACAAAAGGAAGTGTTTCGTCACACAGCATACAACCTGTGGAACTCCTTGCCAGAGGATGTGGTGAAGGCCAGGACTTTAACAGAGTTCAAAAAAGAGCTAGATAGATTCATGGAGGATAGGTCCATCAATGGCTATTAGCCAGGATGGCCAGGGATGGTGTCCCTAGCCTCTGTTTGTCTGGAAATGGGTGATGGGAGGCTTCACTTGATGATTCCCTCTTCTGTTCATTCCCTCTGGGGCACCTGGTATTGTCCACTGTGGGCAGACAGGACACTGGGCTGGATGGGCATTTGGTCTGACCCCGTCTGGCCACTCTCATGGTGCAGAGAGAGAAAAAGTGTGACAGAAAGAATGGCTATGGGCAGGGGTGAAGCAAAAGAGGGAAGAAAGTTGAAGACCAAGAAAAAAGAGGATGAGGAGCAGAAGAAGGAGGAGGAGAAGAGGAAGAGGAGCAGGAGGAGGAGGAGGAAATGAAGAGGAAGAGGAGGAGAAGTAGGAAGAGGAGAGAAAGAGGAGGAGGAGGAGGAGGAGAAGGAAGATGAGAAGGAGAAGGAGCAGAAGGAGGAGGAGGAGAAGAGGAAGAGGAGGAGGAGGAGGAGGAGGAGAAGGAAGATGAGAAGGAGAAGGAGAAGGAGCAGAAGGAGGAGGAGGAGAAGAGGAAGAGGAGCAGGAGGAGGAGGAGGAGAAGGAAGATGAGAAGGAGAAGGAGCAGAAGGAGCAAGAGGAGAAGAGAAAGAGGAGGAGGAGGAGAAGGAGAAGGAAGATGAGAAGGAGAAGGAGCAGAAAAAGGAGAAGGAGAAGGAGGAGGAAGAGAAGAAAGAGGAGGAGGAGGAGGAAGGGGAGAAGAGGAGGAGGAGAAGGAGAAGGAGAAGGAAGATGAGAAGAAGGAGCAGAAAAAGGAGGAGGAGGAGAAGAGGAAGAGGAGGAGAAGGAGAAGGAAGATGAGGAGGAGGAGAAGAGGAAGAGGAGGAGAAGGAGAAGAGGAAGAGGAGGAGAAGGAGAAGGAAGATGAGAAGAAGGAGCAGAAAAAGGAGGAGGAGGAGAAGAGGAAGAGGAAGAGGAGGAGAAGGAGAAGGAAGATGAGAAGGAGGAGGAGAAGAGGAAGAGGAGGAGAAGGAGAAGGAAGATGAGAAGGAGGAGGAGAAGAGGAAGAGGAGGAGGAGGAGAAGGAAGATGAGAAGGAGGAGAAGAGGAAGAGGAGGAGGAGAAGAGGAAGAGGAGGAGAAGGAGAAGGAAGATGAGAAGGAGGAGAAGAGGAAGAGGAGGAGGAGGAGAAGGAGGAGGAGAAGAGGAAGAGGAGGAGAAGGAGAAGGAAGATGAGAAGGAGGAGAAGAGGAAGAGGAGGAGAAGGAGAAGGAAGATGAGAAGGAGGAGAAGAGGAAGAGGAGGAGAAGGAGGAGGAGCAGGGGGAGGAAAGGACAAAAGAAAATCCACAGAAGGTAGAAGGAGGGGTGGAGAGAATCTAGCCACCCAGGCCGTCTTGTGTGCCCTGCCCTGACCTCCCCTTCCCCACCAAAACTCCTGCTCCCCCCACCCCCAGCCAACCTTCTCCCAGGGCATTTTGGGAATCGGAGAGAACAGGGCCTTGTCACCAGCGAGATTGATCTTCACCCCGGGCTCTGCTTTGATAGCTGCTGTGAGCTGGGGTGGGACAGGGAGCTGGGCCTGGTAGGCAAGCTGGGCCAGAGGCTTTCCTGCACGCTCAGGAGCCAGGCATCTCTAGGAGCAAGAGGAGGTCAGGACAGGTGCGTGTGGAGCACTGGGGAGTGTGGGCCTAGCCCGATCCCTTCAGAAGCGGGGGGCGGGGATCTGGGCTGAGCACATAGGACTTGTTGCTCCAAATTAAGACAGTCCCGTGGTGGCCAGAGGCTTGGCATGACCGTACTTCCCACGTGCGGCCGGTGCAGCATCGGTGACTCTAAACAAGGCTCCGCGCGGACACCACGGCTCTCTCTTGACCTGGCTTCGAAAGGCCCCGGCGCACAGCACGGCAACGTGGCTCCGAGGGACGTCGTGGGTTCCCATGGCGGCGCCGGGCGCGGTTTGGCAGCACTCAGTGTGCCGGCTTCACCAGAGATAGGCCCGGGCTCGGCCCCACGGGCTGCCTTCAGACCTGCTGCATCCGCAGCAGGACTCCGCGGAGAGCCTGGGCCCAGCTTTGTCCTGCTGCTGGTGCTGGGACCCAGGTGGCCGTGCTCTGCCAGCGTCCCTCGGTGCCCCAGAGAAGAACTTGGCAAAGTGGCTGGGCCCGGCGTGGCCCCCAGCTGCGAGGCAGGAGCCGTGACGGCAGGGAGGGGATGCAGGCCTCTGAAACAACGGCCCGGCTCCCTCTCGGGCCCCGTGGAGTCGGTAACTCTCCTGGGGACATCACCCTGCGAGGCAAGGCCTGCCGTTTGGGAGAGGGTGGCCCCCCATCCAAGGGGTCACGCCCTACAGACAGCGGGGTGGGGAATCCTCCGGAGCAGACTGTGTGTGCTCAGCTTTGCCAGGCCCTCCCGAGGGAGAGCAGAGCCACCCGCTGCTCTGCTGGGTTACACACGGCCTGCCCCAAACCGAGGGACAGCCACTGTGCCACAGCCTGGACCTACAGCGGTGCAAAGGATGCTGGTTACCTGGACCCGGCTCCACCCAGTGGGTACCACAGCCATTGGCTACCAGGACCCGGCTCCACCCAGTGGGTCAACAGCCATTGGCTACCAGGACCCGGCTCCACCCAGTGGGTCCAACAGCCATTGGCTACCAGGACCCGGCTCCACCCAGTGGGTACCACAGCCATTGGCTACCAGGACCCGGCTCCACCCAGTGGGTCCAACAGCCATTGGCTACCAGGACCCGGCTCCACCCAGTGGGTCAACAGCCATTGGCTACCAGGACCCGGCTCCACCCAGTGGGTCCAACAGCCATTGGCTACCAGGACCCGACTCCACCCAGTGGGTCCAACAGCCATTGGCTACCAGGACCCGGCTCCACCCAGTGGGTCCAACAGCCATTGGCTACCAGGACCCGGCTCCACCCAGTGGGTCCATCAGCCATTGGCTACCAGGACCCGGCTCCACCCAGTGGGTCCAACAGCCATTGGCTACCAGGACCCGGCTCCACCCAATGGGTATATGACCAGGTGGACTAGATCTAGAAGCACCCTACAGCAGACCACAGGGTCCTGCCACACCCATCCCAGGAAAGGTGCAATGGAGCTAAGTCATCCAAGCAGCCTAGAAAGACTGTACAGGAAAACAACCAATCAGGGGGAGGCTGCCAGGGGTAGCCAATCAGAGCACTGGGAGCTAGTATAAAAAGGAGCCGCCATGCAGAGCAGAGTCAGTTCTTTGCTAGAGCCAGAGGCGTGTCGCCAGTGCTCCTGGCTGGCCAAACAGACATGCAGCACCATGGACAGGTCTGTGCTGGCAGGTCTAGGGGAGCAAGGAAGAACTGGGGAGGCACAGGGTGGGAACACAGAAGAACCCTGCAGCTGGGACTGTGGGGAAGGGGCCCAGGGACCTGAAAGCTGTTTGTTAAAGGGACAATGGCACACGGCTGCTATTCTTGGGGTCCCTGCGCTGGGACCCAGACTAGTGGGTAGACTGAGTCCTTTTCCCCCCGTAGGCCACTGGCCTACAATTTGATGATGATTCCGCCCTCCAGAAGGGGATCTGAACTACGTAGCGGCCGAGCTGGGGCCAGAAGGGCCTAGAGAGGGTGAGACCATTGCTTCCAGGGAGGGAACTTTGGGGGTGCAGCCCATTAGCAGGCCTGGGATTGCTTGAAGCCTGCACACACACCCACCTTGTTGCCTCCCCCGATTGGCTCTTCCCACAGCCCACCAACAGGAGGCGCTGGCGAGAGGGGGCGCCAGGCGGTTCCATTGCGCAATTGCTGTGGGGGTACCACCCTTCCATAGCTGCCCCCATGGCCAGGAGGTTTCTTTGCCTGGCCCCGGTTCGGACGTCAGCATTTCCATGTTGTTTCCCGCTTTCCCACAACTCACTCAGCTGATAACTGTCCCCAGTCAAGACAAAGAGCTGGCACCTCGAGGAACGCGTTCGTTAAATCAAAAAAGAGAGCCAACCATGCCGAATTAATCCATCTTCCTTGTAATGTTCAGCCTCGGATTTTATTTCCTGTAATTAGACCATTAATACGAATGTCTCTAGAAGGGAGCTTTTAGCGGGAGGCACCATTAGCATAATGGGAAGGGGCTAATCGAGTTTTATTGGAATTTTTACTTTGACATCACAGCCTTTTAATGCAGCTGTCTCAATAGGCATTATTATTCTGATTAACGTGTAGACAGCATGATGCCCTCAGTGTCTCTTGGATTTGGTCATGATCATTGCGTGTTCCCAATACTGGGGCGGCGGGGGAAGGATTTTTTTAATGGCAACGGAGGTTGAGGAAGGGTCTTTTGTTCCCATGGAAATAGTTCAGGTTTGACATGCTAACAAATGGAGTAGGTGGAGCCCGCATGGACCTCTGCCCCTCTGGGCACAGCTAGAATGGGAGGTTTATTTTTCCTCGCTCCGGCAAGGAGCTGCTGGCAGCAGGGCTTAGTGGAGAGATCTATGGCTGATGAGCCCTGCATTTGAATCCTGAGCCTGCCACAGAGGAGCTGTGAGCTAATTATTTCTGGTCTTTGCTGGAGCGAGCTGGCTAGCACATGGGAATGGACATGTGCGTGCGCAGCACTGCCCCCTGCTGAGCATGATCAGTAATGCCTGTTTCATAGCCCCTATACTGCTCATGGAGATTTTCCTCCACCTCCAGGTGCAGAGGGAGCTGTTTCCAGAGCAGAAGGCTGTGACATTCTGAAGCAGGGAGGGTGGCATGTGGCATTTATGGATTTCTACATGGTCACTGGTTTCAATCTGGATTCAGAGCAGCTGCCAGTTCCTTAAATGGGCAACTGCCAGCATGGGCAGGGGAGGGAAGGTGCTATGCCATGGCATAGCCACTACTGAGGCATTGGGTCAGCTCCCATGCCGGACACCTCGCACCTAAGCCCAAACAAGCCAGAACCACACATAGCTAGAGGGAGCAATAAAAGGTGGAGAAGGTGCAAGGCTGGGAGTCGAAGGGAAACTGAGGCAGAGCAGACCAAGAGCCTGCTGGAGGGAAGGAATCAGCAGGCAATTCACAAAAAGGACCCAGACACAGCCGCAGAGAACGACTGCCATTAGAAAACAAACCAAGAGGCATTGTTGAAAAGCTGGGCAAGGGCAGCTGCAAATGTGCTCTGCCCTGTTTAATCCCGGGGGTTTATCATAGAATCATCATAGAATCCTAGAGCTGGAAGAGACCTCAGGAGGTCAAGTCCAGCCCCCTGCTCTAGGCAGGACCAACCTCAACTCAATCATCCCAGCCAGGGTTTTGTCAAGCCAAGACTTAAACGCCTCTAGGGATGGAGATTCCACCCCTTCCCCAGGGAACCCATCCCAGTGCTTCCCCACCCGCCTAGGGAAATAGTTTTTCCTAATGTCCAACCTAGACTTCCCGCACTGCAACTGGAGCCCATTGCTCCTCGTTCTGCCACCTGCCCCACTGAGAACAGCCTCTCTCCAGCCTCTTTAGATCCCCCCTGCAGGGAGTTGGAGAGCTCCAAGCAGGCGGAGTTTCTGTGCTGTACAGACACTGACATGCTTGCAGGATCTGCAGATTATCTGTCAGTCCGTGACACATTCCTGGGTGGATGAATGTACTAAGCGTTTTGCTTATAAGAAGCACACGGGATCTTTATGGGGGGGAAAGGCAGCACTCTGTGTGTATTGAGAGTACAGTGGCAAAGCCATAGGCATATGCTTACATAGACGCGCGCGCACACACACACACACTGTCCCACCACTCGATGCTCCATTTACCAGTCCATGGTCTGTGGATTGATCATGGGAGGAGCAGGGGTCATCCATCCGGACCGATGGAGGAGAGGGTCATAATTCAAAATGACCTGGACACACTGGAGAAATGTTCTGAGGTCACTAGGATGAAGTTTCATAAGGACAAATGCAAAGTGCTCCACTTAGGGAGGAACAATCCGTGTCACACACAGAATGGGAAGCGACTGTCTAGGAAGGAGTACGGCAGAAAGGGATCTAGGGGTCAGAGTGGACCACAAGCTAAATATGAGTCAACAGTGTGACGTTGCAAAAAAAGCAAACCTGATTCTGGGCAGCATGAACAGGAGTGTTGTGAGCAACACACGAGGGCTATGTCTAGACTGCCCCCTCTTGTGCAAAAAAATATGCAAATGAGGCAAAGCGTGGAATATCACCGTGCCTCATTTGCATAATTAGTAAGGCTCTGTTTTTGCACAAGAGGTTTTGTGCAAAAAGGAGCTGTCTATAGGTTCCCCTTTTTTTCCGGAAGAATGGCTCTTGTGCAAGAGGGGGGTTTTGCGCAAAAACGGAGCCTCATTAATTACGCAAATGGGGCATGGTGATAGTCCACGCTTTGCCTCATTTGCATATTTTTTTGTGCAAGAAGGGGCAGTCTAGACATAGACGAGAAGTCACTGTTCCACTCTATTCTGCACTGATTAGGCCTCAGTTGGAGGATTGTGTCCAGTTCAGGGCACCAGATTTCCAGAAGGATGTGGAAAAATTGGAGAAGATCCAGAGAAGAGCAACAAGAATGATGAAAGGTCTGGAGAACATGAGCTATGAGGGAAGACTGAAAGAATTGGGCTTGTTTAGTTTGGAAAGGAGCAAGGGAGGTTTAGGTCGGACATTAGGAAAAACTTCCTAACTGTCAGGGTGGTGAAACACTCGAATAAATTGCCTGGGGAGGTTGTGGAATCTCCATCTCTGGAGATATTTAAGAGCAGGTTGCACAGACAGCTATCAGGATGGTCTAGTCGGCGCTGGATACTGCCATGAACGCAGGGGCCTGGATTTGATCTCTCGAGGTCCCTTCCATTTCTAGTGTGCTGTGATTCTATGATGCTCCAGTCTTGGCAGGACGTCCCCGCTCTTAGGGCAAAATAGTTCTCCTTTTATAATAGTTCCTTCCCTTCAGGATCAGTGGGGTTTGCATTGTCTTGCTGTTTGCCTGACGGATGTTTGTTATCTCCAGCTGTTTCTTTTAGAATCATAGAGTCACAGAGCACTAGAACTGGAAGGGACCTCGAGAGGTCATCAAGTCCAGTCCCCTGCCCTCACGGCAGAACCAAGGACTGTCTAGACCATCCCTGACAGGTGTGTGTCTAACCTGTTCTTAAATATCTCCAGAGATGGAGATTCCACAACCTCCCCAGGCAACTTATTCCAGTGTTTCACCACCCTGACAGGTAGGAAGTTTTTCCTAATGTCCAACCTAAACCTCCCTTGCTGCAGTTTAAGCCCCTTGTTCCCTGGCCTTGCTCCTGATCTTCTTCGTTCTGCCCTGCTAAGCGGGTTTCGATCACAAATATTTTGTCCTGGTTGATCAATGCTGGCCTCATTTCAGAGCCGGTGATTTGCCCACTGCTTCCCTCTTGTTGGGGAGCTACAGCCATCTTCAGCGTCTTTACATCTGTTCTCGGCTTCTTGTTCTCGGCTTCTTTCCTTTCGCAGACAGGGAAACTGGACCCCGCAAAAGCTCTGGGGGAAGAGTGTGTCAAAGGGGTCCTCACAGACTCAGCTCGACGAACGTGGCTGGGGTGGACCAGGGTCACCACGCAGGGTGTCCTGGAGCCCTGGCTGGGAACAGGGTCGTCCTTAGGATGTACAGGGCCCTACCCAGTCCTTTTAAACTGGTGCTCCTATGCCTGATAGCAGCTGAGGGGGACGATGATTTTTTAGAGATGCGATTTTATAATCTCTGGCAGCACGCCAATGAAATATTTTTAAAACTGGGGTGCGTTAGGAGGAGCGTTGCCAGCAGCTCTAGAGAAGTGATTATTCCCCTTTATTCAGCTCTGGGGAGGCCACATCTGGAGTGTTGCATCCAGTTCTGGGACTCTTGCTATAGAAAGGACGTGGGCGCATTGGAGAGTCCAGAGGAGGCCAAACAAAATGATTCGGGGGCTGGAGCCCATGACCTAGGAGGAGAGGCTGAGGGATTTGGGCTTGTTTAGTCTGCAGAAGGGAAGAGCAAGGGGGGATTTGAGAGCAGCCTTCAACTCCCTGAAGGGGGGTTCCAAAGAGGCTGGAGAGAGACTGTTCTCAGTGGGGGCAGGTGGCAGAACAAGGAGCAATGGTCTCACATTGCAAGGGGGTGAGTCTAGGTTGGACATTAGGAAAAACTATTTCCCTAGGTGGGTGAGGAAGCACTGGGAGGGGTTCCCTAGGGCGGGGGTGGAATCTCCATCCCCAGAGGTGTTTAAGTCCCGGCTTAACCAAGCCCTGGCTGGGATGCTTGTGTTGGGGTTGGTCTTGCTTTGGGCAGGGGGCTGGACTCGGTGACTCCTGAGGTCTCTGCCTGCCCTGGGATTTTATAATTCTATGATCTCCGGAGGAAGCAGAGTCACAGAGTAAGGACAGGAAGAGGCGGGTGGGTGGACATTAAGACCCAGCAGTGCCCCCAGATTTTCCAATCCCCTACACAGCTGCGTATTCTGTGTATGGGTAAGAATGGCCCTATCTGGGACTAAGCCCCAGCGAGGACCTCTTCTCTAGTGGAAGGATGGACTAGTGGTCAGAGCACCGCTGAAAGTCTTTGCCAGCCCCGAGCCCCATTCGTCACCTTGCCTGACAGGGAGCCCTGTCTGAGTTAGCGGATTCGGTACTGAGCCTATGGCATTGAACTGGGATCTCTCCTGCGGCAGATAATTACCAGCGGTCCCCTCTCCCCCACAAGAAATCAGCACACGTGGAGCTTATCGGCCAAAACTGAGGATTCCGACGTGACGGGCTTCAGGATCCGTATCTCCAAGTTAGTGCTGGGCTTGCTCGTGCGCAGGCCCTGACACCGCGGAGTAGCGAACAAGGAGGATGTGGTGTGGGCCAATCCCACCATTCGAGAGGAATTCACGTGTTCACCTTTCGGCGGTTGCAGCTTCAGGCCCGCAAGCCACCCTGAGGTCCCAGGTTGGGGTCTGTCTGTGCGAGAGAAGTGGGGGAGGCGGAGACGCTGCCTGCAGCGACAGACGAGGTCCTCCCGCCGGCAAGCTGCAGTAAGGGAAGCGGTCTTCCAGCTCCCACGCTGCCTCCACGCTGGGGGCTGGCTTGGCACAGCTGCACCGGGCGAGGGAGGAATTCTGACTGATGTGGCGAGGCCAGAAGAACTGTGAAGCGTAGACCAGTCCTTGGGTTCCTCCAAATGGATTTGGGGGGGTTGGCAAGTCACTAGACTGTGTGTCCTTTCTGCCTCCCCCCCCCATTCTTACGGTAGCAACATGCGTGTGGGCAGAGCTGCTCTGGGTTGATGCCCGTGGAATGGTGAGAAGACACTGGCCCGCTTGGGGCACAGGCAATGGAGACTGAGCCTCACCGCTTTGCTGAAAGGCCCAGCGGAACGGGCGCGTGTGTGTGGGCACCGCTGCCCGATGGACTCAGACGTGGTGGTAACGGAGGTAAGAGAAGGCACAGCCTTCCCAGAACTGCCTGCACGCCTTGGATGCTGGGGAAGGCTGGGGCCGCGGCATGGCTGCCCAGAGGGAGGGCTGGGGCCGGCACTGCAGCATGGCCACCCCAGCCCTCCTGGTGGCCAGGAAGGATCAAGCTGGGGTGGGCGGGGCTTGGCTCCAGGGGCGGGGCCTCAGGTAGAAGGCATGGGGCTGGGACTTGCCATCCCCACCTGCCACCCGTGGACTCAGAACTGGTCACCTATAAGTCATAGCCCCTATACTGCTAGTGTGATTCTCCCTTAGGTGGGGCTTGTGTGTTCAGAATAGTCATTCTTTATATTCCTCCATTCCAGCCTGGGCAACTCTCTCCATCTCCTCCCCTGCTGCCACCTCCTCATCGCACCCCTGGCTCTGGCTCCTCCTCCCAGGGCAGGTAGCACCTTGCGTCCACTGGCTCCAGCTCCCTCAATGTGCGACAATCTCAAGCCAATCCCGTCCCTATGAGCTAACACCAGCTGTGTGCTCATTGGCTGGGCTGCTTGTGATGTCACTGACTCCCTTTCTGACTGGCCTCAGACCTATTGAAATTGCCCCACGTCACCCGCTGTCAGTCCCAGGGACTCTGCCTCGGGGTCCCCCTCTTGGACAGAGCAGCCCAGCGGGGCCGGGGGTCACATAAGGCCCCTCTTGTGTCCCAGCGCGGCCCAGGGATGTTCCATTCAAGCTCTGCGTTTGTCCGCATGGCCCTAAAGCATCTTTTTCTCTTTCCATAACAAATCTCGGGCAAATGCAATGTTACTGCGCCGCTGAACCGTTCGCTGCAGGGCAGAGAGGCATTTAACATCTGCTTTTCATTCCAAATTGTTTTCCTTGTGTAAGTGCCTTTTGATGCTATCTCGCATGTGTACACTGGAGCAGCCACGGCAGCTGAGAAACAGGAAACACGCAGAAATTACATGTGGGCATGCATTTTTCCCTGCCTCCGCACATACAGATAACACACTTTTCCATGTACTTGTGTGTACAGAAACACGGACATAACCCAGACAAGTGCACATGTGCATGGACACGCAATATGTATCCCCATCAACATTTGCTCATGCATGCACTCACCGACAGGATTGCGGCTGTCAGGTATCTAAAAGGGTGTCACAAGAAGGAGGGAGAAAAATTGTTCTCCTTGGCCTCTGGGGACAGGACAAGAAGCAGTGGGCTTACATTGCAGCAAGGGAGGTTTAGGTTGGACATTAGGAAACACTTCCTGCTTGTCAGGGGGGTGAAACACTGGAATAAGTTGTCCAGGGGGGTTGTGGAATCTCCATCTCTGGAGATATTAAAGAGCAGGTTAGACAGACACCTGGCAGGGATGGTCTAGATGGTGCTTGGTCCTGCCGTGAGGGCAGGGGACTGGGCTCAACGACCTCTCAAGGCCCCTTCCAGCTCTGATATTCTATGATGAGACGTAGTCACCCAGCCTATATTCATGACATGAGCAAGCATGTGCAGACACAGAGGTCTCGGCTCTTCTAACAAACACAGTCGCATTCTGCAGCCACAGGCTTGGGAGCGTCCACATTTGGCCCTTTCCAGCAGAACCCTGCTGTATTTTTGTTTCCAAACCTGGCCCCATCGCCTCCCCTCTGCTGAAAATCCCAAGCAGACGAGAATCTAGTTTGTTCCCAGCCTCTGAGGGCCTGTCTTTTCCAAGTCACCCTGGAAAAGTCACCTTTGCAATCACGCCCTTCATTGCTTGGTATCATTCACGCACGGGGATAGTTTCAAGCTTTCCCTGCGTTTGCCAATCAAAATCCCTCCGAAATGAGTTTCCTAGGCAATCATCACAAAGCCGCCATTTCAAACCAGCTGCAGGGAATAAAACAAATGACTGCTCGTTACCCCCTATCTCGCCGATGTTTGTGACTCAGAATGCAGCCGCAGAAGGGGTGGGACCCTGTGCAAAGGGAGCTGGCAAGCGTGCCAGAGCAATGCTGGGACAGCGGGGGTCCTGCAGTGTGCAGGCACAGCACAGCGCACCGAGGGCAGGCGTGGGCAATCATTTTTGACGGGGGCCACTCCAAGATTTTGGAAAGTGGGCGAGGGCCGCACTCATCCATGCTATGAATGGGGCAGGTGCGGGGTCTGGGATGGAAGTTGGGTGCAGAAGGGAGCTTGGGGGAAGGGATTGGGGTGCAGAAGGGGACTGGAGTCTGGGAGGGAGCAGGGATGAAGCAGGCGGTTGTGACCTAGGGCAGGGGACTGGAGCGCAGGGGTTTGGGATGTGACCTAGGGCAGGAGATTGGGGTGCCAGATCTGGGAGGGGGTATGGGTATAAGAGGGGGACAGAGGGTTTGGGTATGTTGAGTGGGGGGGGAGTTGGGGCAGGGAGGGGCTGGGGTGCCAGAGGCAGGCTGTAGCCCAGAGACTTACTTGCCAGCTGCCAAACTTGCCAGCCTGCCTGGCCATGTGTTTCATGAATAACTGAGCCACGGAGAGGGGTGCGTGGTTCTTCCTGGCTGCCTGTTACTCCAACAAGCAGCTCCCATTGGCTGGGGTCTGCCAGAAACTGGCCAATGGGAATGTGCTGGGGGTGGGGCGGCTCTTAAAACTTCCCCCCTCCCCTCCAGTTTCAGAACAGAAAGGGAGCCCTGCAGATGCTTTTCTGCCCAGTGCGCGGGGCAAGCTGGGGAGCCTGCCTGGGGCTCCCGCTGCCTCCCCGGCCGGGGCCGGTGGCTTGGTGGGCCAGATCCGGCCCGCGGGCCGTATTTTGCCCAGGCCTGGTCCAGAGGAATCACGGATGTTGCTGGACCAGAGAGCACCAAGAGGCCGGCAGCAGGGAGCAGCTGGCCACGGAGCCCCGGCTTCATAGGGCAGTGCAGCCCTGGCCCAGGGGGAGGGGTAGTCGGGTGACCTGATGACAGACCCCAGGAGAGCCTGGAGTCCGTCAACAAAGAGGCCGACCTCCCCTGGCCCAGCAAACTCCCCCCTGCAGACCGGGCAGGTCCTGAGGGTGCCAGACCAGGGAGGTCCCACCTGTTCACCAAGCAGGGCTGCTCCGTGCCCCGCAGACACAAGAATCAGGGGGTGGGTCCCTGTTCTGCTGTCCCCTCTGGGGCACTGGGCATTGGCCACTCTCAGCAGATGGACACTGGGCGTGATGGACCTTGGGTCCAACCCAGTCTGGCTGGTCTGATGTGACTCTGCTCAGCGGGACGGAGGGGCAGAGACAGAATTCTGCAGGGACCCCTCCCCGGAGCCTGCCCTACATCTCGCTCCCCCAACTCCAAACAAGGAACTTTCTTACAACACGGACAACAGCTGATCTCCCTCTGTCAGAGTCTGCTCCAGCCCAGCTCCTGCTGGGTTTCCGGCTACCTGCTAAGCAACAGACACACGCTACCTTCACCTGCTAGACCAGGGGTGGGGAACCTACAGCCTGGGGACTGGATCTGGTCCCCGAGGCTCAGGGCTCTTCCCCCATCGACACGCACTAGCAGCCCATCCACTGTCCATTTTTAGAGGCTCCAGGGCACAGGGAGCGGTGCGAGGAGGGCTCTGAAGATGGGCCACAAGGTCGTGCTGTGAATGAGCCCTGCCCAAGCCAGGGGCAGCTGGGACAGAGCATGAAGGGGCTTGTGGGGCAAGGTGGGCGATGGCAGAGTGGGGAGATGCTTGGGAGGTGAGGGTAGGCCATGATGGGTCAGACCAAAGGTCCATCGAGCCCAGTGTCCTCTCTGCTGACAGTGGCCAGTGCCAGGTGCCCCAGAGGGAGGGAATAGAACAGGGAATCATCAATCGATCCCTCCGCTGTCACCCATTTCCAGACAAACAGAGGCTAGGGACACCATTCCTACCCATCCTGGCTAATAGCCATTGATGGACCTAACCTCCATGATGTATCTAGCTCTTTCCTGAACCATGTCAGTTCTGGTTTTCACAGCATCCTCTGGCAAGGAGTTCCACAGGTTGACTGTGCCGTACTGGGTCAGACCAAAGGTCCATTTAGCCCAGTGTCCTGTCTGCCTACAGTGGCCAATGCCGGGTGCTCCAGAGGGAGTGAACACAACAGGGAGTCATCAATCTATCCCTCTCCTGTCACCCATTTCCAGACAAACAGAGGCTAGGGACACCATTCCTACCCATGCTGGTTAATAGCCATTGATGGACCTAACCCTCCATGAATTTATCCAGCTCTTTTCTGAACCTGGTTACAACCCTGGCCTTCCCCCATCCTCTGGCACACAAGGGCACCGTGTTTGGGGTGGGGCCAGGGCCAGGATGCAGAGCAGGGAGGGGGGATGGGGCTGACCAGCCAGCAGAATGCTCTAGCGAGCCGGGCTTGGGGCAGACGCACATGGGACAGGGCTGGGTGGCTCCTGGCTGGTGCCCTGCCCTGGCGCTGCATTCCAGCCAGGCCTAAGCCTGCTTTGTGCTGGGGACGCTGAGCTAGTGCCAGCCCTAAGCATGGGGCGGTGACATGCCATCAGGTCCATGGGCTGGCTCGTGGCCTCCCTCGGCCAGGGCCCGGCGACCTCTCCCCTCATGGCCGAGCAGTCGGCAGGCAGGCCCCGGGCCGGCAGGGAGACTCTTTCAGCACCATGGAAAGCAAGGGCTGGAGTGCAGGCCTGCCTCCCTGCCTTCGCCTCCCCGGCTCTGCCATGCAGGGCGGACACCGTGGGGCAGCCCAGGAGGGCTGATGGGAGACACCCCTCGTCTTTTGCAGGCTTCGGGGGCAAGGGCTGGAAGATGGCGGATCAGGGGGTTTTGCTGCTGCCTGGTAGCTAGTGGCAGGTTATTACTGTGAAAGGCTGGGCAGCCCCATAGGGGGTGAGGCTGGATCTTGGGGCAGCCCCCCATGCACCCCAGGGTCAGAGGGACCACACCGCCATCTCGCCTGCCCCCCGTCAATGCGACGTGGGTGTCTGTGACAGCAGAGACGTGCTCCCGAGCTTGCTAATGCCTGGCCAGAAGGAAGATCAAGGTGGATTGTTTTGAAGGTCCTGGTCCAGGGGCCTGCCACTCCCTTTGCTCCCATCTCTACCTGGGAGGCGTCTGGCTCTAGGAAGGATCCAGGCACAGGAAACGTGCTGCATCTAACCCCACTGACAGCATCAAAACAGCCAACAGCCTGTCGGGAACCATTGAAACAGGGGCAGAGAATAAGACCAAAAAGATCTTATTGCCCCTGTATGAATCCATGGGGCGCCCACAGCTTGAATCCTCTGTACAGACATTGTCGCCTCAGCTCAGAGAAAGATACGCTGGCATTGGAAAAGGTTCAGAAAAGGGCAACAAAAATGGTGAGGGGTTTGGAACGGGTCCCCTATGAAGAGAGATTTAAAAAGATGGGGACGTTTCATCTTAGAAAAGAGGAGACTAAGGGAGGATAGGATAGAGGTCTGGTGTGGAGAAAGTGAATAAGGAAAAGTGATTTACTTGTTCCCATAACATAAGAACTAGGGGTCACCAAATGAAATGAATAGGCAGCAGGTTTAAAACAAACCAAAGGAAGTTTTTCTTCATGCAGCACACAGCCAACCTGTGGAACTCCTTGCCAGAGGATGTTGTGAAGACCAGGACTTTAACAGGGTTCAAAAAAGGTCAATTCCCCAGGCTCCCAGGCAGCTCTTGTTCCCTTACCTCCCCTGATGCTGAGCCTGGCAGAAAGCCCCTGAGAAAGATCAGACAGGGCAGATCCTGGGCAATTGCCCCCCAGCCGTTCTGCACTATCCAGTCCCCATGGCGCAGGGCACGGAATGCACCGGCAATGGGCAGCTGGTCGGTTTTGTTCCGCGACAGACAGGGATCCCATGCGGCCGGCGTTCCTTATAGCAGGGTTCTCTGAATGCTGAGCATTTGGGCAGCCACCCCAGAGAGATTGAGGTGCTGCCCAGATGATTAGCAAAGCCCCCACCGCCGGCAGCCTGTGTTTCTCCTGGTGGTGCACATCCCCACATGCCTCGGTGCATGTGACAAAATTTATTCTGCACATGGGTGGAAAAAAATTAGAGAGGACTGTAGAAACCATTTCATATTTAGCTAGAAGCCATTCTGTATAACAGAAGCCATTTCAGTTTCTTGTGTCTGCACGTATACTAGAGGGAGTGAACTGGCCTTCACCGAGGTGGGGAGAGGCCAGAGGGATGCGCTGTTGGAATGTGTTAATGAACTATTTTGAGCTGAAGCTCGAACTCCCTCTAAACCTGTTTCTTTCTTTGCTGATAATAATTCCTCTCTGAAGTTCGTTTTGATTTCTTGCCCTGACGTCAGACTTGTTTGGTTAAGGGTATAAAATACTAGGATTGATTGTATTAGCCAGCCTTACTGGGCCTGGCTTTGCTGGGACCACGTTTGGCTCATGCTGTGCTTTATTAATTAATAAAGCTGTTTGTTAGCTGCCTAAACAGAGAGGAGCGTTTTTGCTTCGACAATTTGGAGGTTCCACTGAGATTCCTAACGCGCCACTTGCCCGTATGGACGGACTGGCACTCCACTTCCAAACCTCTCAGAGCGCTCAATAGAAGGTAAGGGGATACCTGTTATGAAATCTCCTAGTGAGGGCTTAGGATTTGGAGTGACAGCCGGCCATTGGGGTAAGGGGAGCTACGGAATCCAATTTTGTGGAGCGGCTAACATTTTGTCTGTCTGTGTCTGTCTTTGTCTATTAGGCCTGTCTTATGTGTAACAGTTCCAAAAGGGCACACCGGTGTCTCTAGTGAGGCAGCCATGCGCTGGCCCCTCTGTGTTCGGACGCTAAAAGCTGGTGTGGTGCCATTACACTCTCTCGGCACACGGAACTGTGGGAAAGCTTTGTTGACTCCCTTTCTGTTACTTGCGGACGTAGTACTGACCTCTGAGGCTAACCCCAGGCCATAGTATTTCCCCATTCCGCCAGGCTGTCTCCAGGCGCCAGGACGTGGTGTTCTGTCGGGCTGGGGTGGGTGCCGGAAACCCCTGTGAGCAGGTGGATTTTGGTCCAGCGTCTCACAAGAAAAAGGGGGGGGGGATCAGTGCGAGAGGTAGTGGGATCCGGTGACTCGCAGAGCGAGCAGGCGGACTCTGATTCGTGACTCGCAGGACGAGCAGGCAGACTCTGATTCGGTGACTCGCAGGACGAGCAGGCGAATTACTCGCAGAAGCGTGCGCAGAAAATGGGGGTAGGTCAGTCTGCAGGAATTCCAGTGCCTTTATGATAAGTGCCTTCTGGTATAGGATCCTAATGAAGTCTGATATTAAGTGCCGGGTGTCTTAGGGCAGCGTCACTTAATAGAAACCCATGGGAACTGGACAGTAAAGAAAGATGCATCTAAATGTGGAAACTGTAGAGAAGAATGTGTGTGGAAAATGAGTATGAATGTAATGAGTGAAGTATGAATGCCGCTGCATAGGTCTGAGACTTGAGCTGATCCCAGCTGCACCAGGGCTCTCCCACGAGGGAGCTCTGAACGCGGGGCGGGTCAGCTGAACCTCGAGACTCAGCGGATATGTGAGGGAGTGCCGACTCCCCTTATTTCATGAGCTGCTAAGGTCTGACACTCTAGACCCGGCAGACTCTTTCTTTAGAGTGTGTAAAGTTAGTTTAGGTGGGGGTTAGTCTAAACATCCCCCCACACTGCCGAAAGGCACCCCTGCGTACTACATGTACGTGCATAATGGTCCAAGGACCTGTAAGCATTTAACAAATTGGAAAAGAGGAAAAATTAAAGCCCTGAGGGATGAAAGTGAAGCTCAGAAAAGCAAAAAAATCTGCCCTGCAGTAAGATAGGTAATTTACAAACTTGCTGCAGAGCCTCCGTGCCAAAATAATGCACAAGAAGTGGGGGAGGGGGGAAAAAGAGATTTCTCAGTTGGCACACCCATATCAACCAAGATTGGGGGGGGGGGAATTCGGCACAACATCACCCCTCTATTCCTCTTTATAACGCATACACAGATAGAGAGGAAACAAAAAAAATAACTGAAAGGAATTAGCTCTTCCCTTTGAAAACACGGGCTCCTGTAACAAACTTGCCCGATCCAAAGCAAAACACCAAGTTTCAAATAAGTTTAACAGTTTAAGGGAAGTGTTCCTCCAAATTCTAAGGAAAAGAAATTAAGCAATATTGTAATGTGTAAGAAAAAAAACTGCTTTAGAAATGACTCCTTGTTTCTTGCAGCCTCTTTTAATCATCTACGCGAAGAAACAATCAAGTTTAAACATTTGGCTACAGACGCTTTGTTAAATCTATTACAGGGAAAATAAGGAATTCTACTAAAACTTAATTGGTTAACTGCATAAAAAAAATAGAATCTATACATTGTAAATTTGTAAAACCTGCACCCTAAGGGTTAAATGTGTCTTTCAAGGGAACTAATTATTGTTTTAAAAATCCAAGCCCAGAAACTTCACGGTGTTTCTGTTCAAGGCTGAGTTGATAGCACTTTTGGCTTGCTTTCAGATCCAAGGTTGTGTGTGTCTGCAAACTGCCTGTTTGTTCTGGAAGGGGGGGGCACTGTCCCCCATAAGTAAGCCTGTAACATTGCATATGATTCTTTTCAGGAAAAGAAAACCTTTTTGCTTGCTGAAATAGTAACTAGCAAGTGCCTTGTTCTAAGAAAGAGTTTCTGTGGCAGTAAATCATTTGAAGCTTCACACATTTAAAAAAACAACAACAACAACAACCTGGTCTGCAGTACAAGAGGGAAACTGAGGCATGCCACTGTTGGGTAGGGCTAGCAACTCTGAGGTAATTCAAGGGAGTGGAAGGTCACGAGTACCGATGAAGCACCGTTGTTCTCGAAAAGTTGCAGCTCACTTGCCCATGGAAGTGGTAGGGAACTAGCTGTAACCAGTTCCCCTAGCAGATCTTAGGCAGTATTTTAAGTTATAATGGGCCTCCCCGACGGGGGTAGAAATGTTTTCTTGTCTTTCAGATCATAAAAAAGCGCTAATATCAGCTGAAAATTAACTGAAGAAAAAAAAAACCATGGTTCTGTGTCATGACATAATAAGTTTGTGTTCTGTGTTCTGTCCAGATTTGTCTTGTGTGTCTTAATTGTGATATATGTATTTCAAACATTGCTGTGTGTACAATATTGTTGTTTTAATAAAAAAAAAATTAAGTACCTTGAATAATCTTAACTTTGTGCTTTACACAAATGTTTTTTTTTTGCTTTTATAGTTCTAGTGAAGTTTTAGTAGTAGGCTATGCAGTTTGTACTGTCTGGAATGTAGTGAAATCTGCTCCTCTACCTGCTGTTTTTCCCTTCTCTCCTACCATCGCCAGCTCCAATGCCATCCCTGTCAGAACTGGCCCTCCTGCAGGACCAAGCCCCAGAATCGGAAAAGCAGGAGTGGAGACTGGCAGGGTGCACCTTGTACCCAGACCACTTGTGGTGCAGTTCTGATGGCCACATTGTTGCCCCAGTGGTCTTGCTACCTCACCTTGCCTCCGTGCTCCATGGATTGTCGCACGTTGGCAAAAGGGGGGGATGGTAGCAATCCTAAAAGAAAATTGGTTTGCTCCCAAATTCTCCCAAGCAGCCAAAGATTACTATCTGGCTTGCCCTGTCTGCCAAGCCCACAACGTGGGTAAACCTGTAAAGACAGTTCCGGCAACCAGACCTCTGCCTTTGGAACCATTTCTGAATTTACAGATGGACTTTATTCAATTGCCTAAATGTCAATCTTTTGAATATGTGCTGGTTATTGTTTGTTTGTTTTTAAGATGAGTAAAAGCTTATCCCTGCAGGAAAACTGATGCTATCACAGTGGCAAAGAAACTTTTAAATCATTACATCCCATCATGGGGAATACACCTTGTGATCTCCAGTGATAGAGGTACCCACTTTACTGGAAAAATTGTTCAAAAACTGGCAAAGTACTACTCTATCAGACAAGCACTGCACTGCGCGTAACACCCAGGAGCAGTAGAGAAATGAAACGGGATTTTAAAGAACAAACTTGCTAAGATATGTGAAAGCTCTGGCTTAACTTGGGTAGAAGCACTCCCGATTGCCCTAATGAGCATGAGAGCCACTCCTAATCGGAAAACTGGACTCAGTCCACATGAGATTGCATGTGGCCGACCTATAAGACTGTTAAGCAGCCCAGAAATTGACCTGGCTGATGCCACACTTATTAAAGGAAGCATAGTCAAGTATTGTCTGAAACTTATGAGGTGTGTACAGTCTTATCATTCACAGGTTAAGGACGCCTTCCAGGAGGCCCCGACTGAGCCGTGCCATAAACTACAACCAGGAGACTGGGTTTGCGTGAAGGTTCACCAGCGGAAGACTGCCCTGGAACCCAGGTGGAAGGGTCCCTACCAAGTCCTTCTGACCACCCATACTGCTGTAAAGTGTGAGGGATTGCCCACCTGGATTCACGCCTCCCACTGCAAATTGGTTCCAGCCCCTACAGAGGTTGGCCCCAACAAGGAGCACCGCAGACCTGGTACCAGAGACCCAGGTCCAGAAGCAGACGGGGATCACCGCAGACCTGGTACCAGAGACCCAGGTCCAGAAGCAGACGGGGATCACCGCAGACCTGGTACCAGAGACCCAGGTCCAGAAGTAGATGGGGATCAGCGCAGGCTTGGTACCGGCAATCCAGGCCCAGAAGCAGACGATCCTGAAAGACCGAGGCCAAGGTACCAGCTGCGACCCAGAAGGACCTGCCAGCGATAGGTGAAGCAATCTACGAAGTCCTGAAGAACAGCCAGCATGAGGCTGGACAAACAATTCATGTTGAGCTTATGCTTAATCTTGTTTTTAATACCTAGCAGTTATAACCTATATGGTTCAAATGTGTTTATGCTTTTAATGAACCAAGTTTCCCAATAATTTAATTCCACAGGTTGCTGGATATGTGCTCACAGTCCTGTACATTCAGAAGGAGGCATCCCAATGATTCCGGTCCCACTGAACAACACTCAAATGAATGGCGCATTGTTTAGTGAACTAAAGCCAAATGATACTTGGCAGGATAAAGGGTTCACTAACCCAGGGTATATCCACCTAGCCCTGACCCCAATTGGAAAGTACTGCTGGACATGTAATGGTTCAGGAGCCAGGGTGGGAAAAAGCCCAAACCAGATGGCCCTAGACTACATCCTAGCTAGTAAGGGAAGGGTTTGTGCCTTAGTGAGAAAAGAATGCTGTGTGTATATCACTGACACCAGCAAGGAAGTAGAGGAAAATGCCTTAGAGATTGAAAGAACTGTGGAAAGCCTAAGGCAGGAGGAAGACAGGACCCTCTGGGGTTGGTTGGGAGGCTGGGTTGGACATGTGGGAACTTGGATTTTGCAAGGAGTAGTTCTAGTATTAGCTATATTCTTTTGTGTTTATTTTTGTTTCTAGTCAATCAAATGCTGTATTTCTTGTATTCTGAAAAACACAAGACAGACCCTTACTAAAGGGAATGTGGAACTCATGATGTTAAAAATATGATGAGCAAGAAAGGAACAAGAGATGTACATAAATGCTTTGATGGAAATGGAGGCAAGAAATGGCTTCAAAGTTAGCCTTTAAAAGGCTAAAAGGGGGGAATTGTAGAAACCATTTCATATTTAGCTAGAAGCCATTCTGTATAACAAAAGCCATTTCAGTTTCTTGTGTCTGCACGTATACTAGAGGGAGTGAACTGGCCTTCACCGAGGTGGGGAGAGGCCAGAGGGATGCGCTGTTGGAATGTGTTAATGAACTATTTTGAGCTGAAGCTCGAACTCCCTCTAAACCTGTTTCTTTCTTTGCTGATAATAATTCCTCTCTGAAGTTCGTTTTGATTTCTTGCCCTGACGTCAGACTTGTTTGGTTAAGGGTATAAAATACTAGGATTGATTGTATTAGCCAGCCTTACTGGGCCTGGCTTTGCTGGGACCACGTTTGGCTCATGCTGTGCTTTATTAATTAATAAAGCTGTTTGTTAGCTGCCTAAACAGAGAGGAGCGTTTTTGCTTCGACAGGACATTGATTGTAAGCAGGGCTCCCTCCACGGCAGGACCAGCAACAGCCCCCGAGCTGCCCTCAGCCCCCAGCAGCTGCCTCCCCTCAAATCACCAGCGATCCCCAGGGACCGATCTCGCAGGGCTGTGCGGGGCCCACGGCTGAGCCGGCCAGGTGGCCAGAGCTCTGATCCCCCACCACAAGGCTGCCCCTGGAGTCCCTCCCTCGCCGGGTTCCCTCCCCAAGGCTCGCTCTGCTCCAGAAGTCCTAAAGCAGAAAGACGCAGGCACTGGGCCACTCCCCCCAGAGAGTGCAGGTTGAGACAGGGTCGAGCCCCACCCCCACTGTCACCCTTAGTGCATCCCTGGGTGCGGCCTTTCCAGCGCCTGGCACCCCTGCCCGAGGCAGCCTGTCCCTGATCTCTGCCAGCGGGGCCTGCCGGGGTCCCAGGCCGCATCCGGCAGTGCAGCGCCCACAGCAGGGCAAACGCTTAAGGGGTCCCGCTGACACCACTAATTGCCTGGAGAGAAGGGAGGGAGGAGGGGCTGGCTAGGGCACGGAGGATCTAGTGGGTGGGCTGAGCTGGCTGGGAAGAGGAGCCCCAAGGGCAGCCCAGCCTGAGAAGTCCTGAGCCGGGTTTCGTGTCTCCGCAGAGCAGGCTGGAGGCGGCTATGACTTTGCACCGGGCGTGGTCCGGATCTGAGAGAGGCACAAGTTCAGACAGGGCCTTTACTTGTTGTTAACTAGGGGAGGGTATAGCCAGCCAGACTGTGACCAGCGCAATCATCCCAGCCAAGCGCTGGCTGGTTGTGGCTCTGCCGCGCGGAGCGAGCGCCTGGCTCGTTGTGGGTTGGAAGGCCAATTAGCACCGCCGGCATTACCCCCCTAAACTGATTTGAGTGAGCCGGAGGTCCACTTTTCATGGGGTGGCCAAGTTTCCCGCAGCCCCATAAAGTTTGTTTCCACCACCAGTCCTGGCTCCTGATGCTCTGTGTTTTCATGTAGTTCTAATTCATCCCTAACTGTCTCCTCATAGCCCAGCAAGCAGTGGACGTGTTGGTCATGCGGCTAGCCAATACTGACCTCCCATGGTCTGGCAAATTCTCTGGTTCAGCACCGGTCAGGTCCCGAGGGTGCTGGACTCGAGAGGTTCCACCTGGATTTCTTCACTCGCCTGGTCTTGCTAATATCCTGGGATCAACAAAGCTATAACAACCCTGCCTGCATTTTGAGACCTGTCAATTAGCCAGCTTTCAATCTATTTAATGTGTGCCATGTTAATTTTATGTTAATGCTCGTGTTAATTTTATATCATTTCAGTTTTATAATCAAAATGTCATGCTGTACCCAGTGGAAGTGTAGTACATCAACACTGTTACTTTATGAATCAGACCCGTAATCGCCTCAAAAGAAGATGTCAAATGAGTCTGACAGGCTCTCCATAAACCCCTGTTGATTGGCATTAATTATATTACCTGCCTTTAATTCTTTATTAATAGAGTCCCCTGTCAGCTCCCCCATTATCATGCCCAAGATACGTTCTAGACTGACGGGCCTATAATTATCCAGGTCATCCCATTTAGCCTGTTTAAATATTAGCACAACGGCAGCTTTCTCACAGTCTCCTGGAAGGTCCCCAGGGTTCTCAATGTTATTGAAAATCAGCATTAATGGGCAAGTGAGCCCCTAGGCCAACTCTTTTAAAATTCTTTGGATGCAAGTTGTCCAGACCTGCTGATTTAAAAATGTCCAATGTTAGCCACTGCTGGTTAACATCCTCCTGAGATACGAGTGGAATGGAAAGAGGCCATCATAGTAAGATGGAACTACAGCATCCATCTCTTGTCCACTAAAAGGGAACAAAAATATTTCCTAGTGCCGTACTTTCAGGGGCTGCACTCCCCTCCCCCCTCCCCAAAGGGCAGCCGGTGCAGCTCCACTGTGGCTAAGAAGCCAAGCGAGGCTGCGGTTTGGGCTGCACCGAGCAAGGTTCCCTCTCGCCAGGTGTTTGTTTGCACCACATGACCCTGAGGCCCACAGGCTGCTGCAGGATGCTGGGTGTTGCACATGCTATTCCTGCCTGGAAGGGCCCAGAGAAGACAGACACCGCTGGAGAACAAGGGCAAAATGACAGCTCCAAACACTCCTCCCCCCTAATGCCAGGTACAGCTGCCCTCTTGGTGTGTCACCGCTAACGTGCGGACGCCCTACGGAACAGGGCACAACCAGGGTTCCCTGTGAGCTGAGCGCATGTATGGCTACGCAGGAGAGATTCCAATGCTGACCAGAGGATTAGCAGAGTGCCCACCCCTAGGTTTTTGTTTCTACTAGTGGTGCACATTGGCACATGCCTCGGTGCACACAATAAAATTATTCCGTATATGGTTGGAAAAATCCACACATGGCTGGAAAAGATTAGAGGGAACAATGGCTATAACCTGACTTGTGTAGTGCTCCCTGTCCCAATGATCAGGCCTCGCCAGCATGGAGCTGGGTTCGATCCTGACTCAGATGGCAGAGCGCCCCCCCGGGGGAACCCTGAGGCACAGCACCTTCCAGCCCAAGGGGATGCCAGCTGCAAAAGCCATAGGCCACGAATCAAGAGCAAGGGCTTTTCTGACTCCTCTGAAACACTGCAGGGGATGGGGAAATCTGGTCATGACCTGATCTAAAGGCCCCAACCTGTGTCCTTCATGCAGGGGCAGGGGACCAACTAGCCACAGAATGAAGGACCGGGATCCTCCGTGCAGCTGATCTTAGCAGGAGGCTGTGCCGTGCTTGCAGAGACCACAAATCTTTGCAACAGATGTGCCGCCGCGGCTGTCGCAGGAGCTCTGCGGTTGCAGCGAGAACACATCTGATATGGGACCAGCGTGTTGGAAAGGCCTTGCTGCAGGGCCGTTCAGGGCTCCTGTCGCTCACACTTCCATTAAATCAAAGGCGGCGAGAGCCGGAAAAGACACTGGGAGAGAAGGGCAAAAACAACAGTAAAAGTGGGACGAAACGACAGCAATAAACTCCGCGCCGGGAGGGACACTAAACCACAGCTTGGCAGAAGCAAACAGCCCTTCGCTGCTTTCCTCCTCCTTTATTAGAACACGCGGGCTACAGCTTCGCCTCCGTTGCTCCATATTTATTGCATCACCTGCTTTGAAATGGGGCCTGCAGGCACTTTGGAACACGGATTGAGAGATTCGTCCGTGTCACCGCAGCTCCAGGGACGTGCTGGCTTCTCTGCAGAAAATGCCAGCCTAGAGCTAGAGTTATTGTGAGTCTAGCTAATGACCAGTCTGAGTTTCAAGGTTAGGTTACAGTCCCCAGCTCATAAGAACATAAGGTAAACAGCACGTGATCCTTCTCCTGTCATCCATTTCCAGACAAACAGAGGCTAGGGACACCATTCCTACCCAGCCTGGCTAACAGCCATCGATGGACCCAACCTCCGTGAATCTATCTAGCTCTTGTCTTCACAACATCCTCTGGCAAGGAGTTCCACAGGTTGACTGTGCGCTGCATGAAGAAACACTTCCTTTGGTTTGTTTTGAACCTGCTGCCTATTCATTTCATTTGGTGACCCCCATGTTCTTATATTGTGGGAAGTAAATAAAATAACTAAATAAATAAACAAATAAATAAAGTAAATCACTTTTCCTTATTCACTTCCTCCACACCAGTCATGATTTTATAGACCTCTATCCTATCCCCCCTTCGTCTCCTCTATTCTAAGCTGAAAAGTTCAAGTCTTTTTAATCTCTCTTCATATGGGACCCGTTCCAAACCCCTCGTCATTTTTGTTGCCCTTTTCTGAACCTTTTCCAATGCCAAGAGTTTTTGAGATGAGGCGACCACATCTGTACGTAGTTTTCCAGATGTGGGCAACCCCTGGATTTGTACAGAGCAGTAAGATCTTCTCTGTCTTATTTTCTATCCCTTTTTAATTATTCCTGACATTCTGTTTGCTTTTTTGGCTGCCGCTGCGCACTGCGTGGATGTTTTCAGAGAACCATCCACAGTGACTCCAAGGTCTCTCTCGAGTAGTTCTAGTTAAATTAGTCCGCATCACATTGTGTGTATAGTTGGGATTATATTTTCCAATGTGCATTATTTTACATTTATCAACTTTAAATTTCATTTGCCAGTTTGTTGCCCAGTCACTTAGTTTGGTGAGATTTTTTTGAAGCTCTTCACACTCTGCTTTGGTCTTACCTATCTGGAGCAGTTTGGTATCATTGGCAAATTTTGCCACCTCACTGTTTACCCCTTTCTGCCAACAGCCGGGCTCTCGGGGTGAGAGAAAGCCTGGTTACTCAGCCGATTGCAACAGAGTTAGTCGTCAGGCGCCGAGCTAAACCTGCTCCCGCATGGGTTCTCGTTCCAGCCCGGCTCCGTCATTCCAAGAGCAGGAGAGTCCGGGGGGAGAGGGCAACTCAGCCTTGTCATTGAGGGCACACGAGCCCCACGGATGAGGCACAGTTCTTCCCGCTCCCCTCAGGAGCCCAGCCGGGCTGTGCCTGGCTGGAGTTTGGCTGGGAGACTTCCCAGGACAACTGGTGAAGCCGCTTTCTCCCCCAGCTGGCGCCTTGTCCCCGGCAGCGGTTGCCCAGTGCTGAGCCGGGTCCGAATAACGTGCTGTGCCCGGGTGGGATGTCACACCCCATTCTGAGCATGTGCAAAGGAGGGCACAAGTCGCTGGGGCTTGGGCCCTGGGCAGCCCCAAGCAGCCCCTTTCCCACAACTCCCATGGAAGCGGTTGTAGATCCTCAGGGAAGTTTTCCCCATTTCAGAGATCTGCCTGGCTGGAGATTGGAGGGCCAAAAGGAGGCCCTGGCCAGGAAATGTCTCTCAGATGTCAGCATCCCGGGCATTCAGTGGCTTGCTTGTACAGACTTGCGTACAAAGAAACCTGTTACTTACCCAGAAACAATGTCTACCTGCCACTGGCATCAGCCCGATTTTACCCAACCTTCTACGGAGTCTGTAGTCTCCTGCTGCCTCCTCTTTAATTCCCAGGAAGAGCAACAATGGAACGTAGCCACCGAGAGATGCTATGGCAATGCAACATCCGTCAGCCTGGGAGCACGGCCAGCCTCCGACGGACCAGCATCGGGAGCCAAATGAAAAAATCATGAGACTGGCTTCAAATAATGAGATGAGAGAGAAATAAACCCGTCATTCTTTTGGGATCTTTGTGCGTCTTTGCTCTCTGGGCCGCGAGGACACGCTCGGGTCGGGTTTTCAGCCTTTTCTCTGCACACCTGAGCATGTAAAACACTTCACGTGAAATCCGAGGGGGAGTCTACGCTCCAGAGCCGGTGATGGCCCCCTGGCTTACATGCAGCCCACACGCACAGAAGCAGTTTTTCTGTTGGCATGACAACCCCACCTCCCAGACAGTCCTCTTAGACTCAGCTTGAGCAGTCATGCCTAGCAGTCAGAGCAGGGGCTGTCAAAGACAGGGGTCAGGAGTTCCAGGGCAGCCAAAAGGTAAGTCTCAGACTTTAAGGGCAGAAGGGACCATCATGATCATCTGGCCTGACCGCCGGCACATTGCAGGCCTCAGACCCTCCCCTCCCCCATCCCATCCCAGCTACCGAGGCTGAGTTACTAACGCCCTCAAATCAAGACTGAAAGACGTCACGTTACGGAGACTCCACCACTGACATGACTTGAACCCAGCCAGGGACCTGTGCCCCATGCTGCAGAGGGAGGCAGCCTTGTCCACCCAGCCCCCAAGGCCTCTGCACATCTGACCCATTGAAAATCCCTTCCCTCCCCCAGACATGGGGCGTGTCAGACCATGAGAATTGTGGCAAAACCCACCCGCCCCATGCCGAGGAAAGACTTCTCGGTAGGGTCTCAGAGCCAGGGGGACCAGATTCCTCTCTGCCGAAGACGGGACAGCTGGGAACAGGACACTCGAGTGAGTTCAGTGGCAATCGATCAGAACTGGGCAGGGCAAATCTTCAAATGGACATCACGTCGGCTGAGCCCCGTCAAAAAGAAATCCTGAGTAGCTGGAGTCGCTACTTACCTTCTGATCTTGAAGGTTTGCCTGGGGAGAATTCACTAACAGACACACACACACATGGATGGGGGTAACTGACCGGCGTGACCCCCCCCCCCCACCACAGGGATGGAGTAACTGACCAACCTGACACCCCCCCCCACACACACACGGATGGGGGTAACTGACCGCCCTGACCCCCCCTCCCCCCCCCACACACACACGGATGGGGGTAACTGACCGCCCTGACCCCCCCTCCCCCCCCACACACACACATGGATGGGGGTAACTGACTGGCCTGACCCAACCTTTCCCTGCCCAGGGCTCTCTACCCTCCATGTCTGGCTGGGCCCCCGGGAGGGACTCGCCTCCTCTGGGACTGGGTGCTGCATCTTCGAGGCAACATGTGGGGGGCCCGCGGGGTCACAGCCCCCCAGATTCTGTCGGGGTTCCCACCGGACCATGGCCAGCAGCAGCCTTTCAGTGCCGGGCGGGAGGGACGGGATGGGAGCTGCCACAACCATGGAGAGGGGAGGTGGAGGATACAGCTGACCTGGCCTGTGTATTCCAGGAGTCGTCTCTTCCCTCCTCCTACCCCTGTGGCTGGATGCAGCTTTTCTCTTCCTGCCCGCAGAGCTTTGCAAGGCAGCTCCCCCTCCAGGCTGCTGCTGGCCACCGACAGCCCAGCCACCTCCCGTCCCCTGGCTAATGTGCGGGCAGGAAGGGGTTAAGCCCTAGGTTTGCCTTCTGTGCCAGGACTCAGAGACTGTCTGCAGGGGCTTCAGGGAACCTGGCCAGAGGGGTGGCTCAGCAGGGAGGAGGTCTAGGGGACAGATCAGCCCCCCATAATTCACACTCACCCTAGTCCTCATCTCAGGTGCCATTCTTCACAAGCCAGAATTGATCTGCCCCTGGCTTGGGTCTAACATCCCCTGCTGGCCCCTCTGCAGGTGGGAAGGCTGGTCCAAAGGCCAGCTGAAGACAACCACTGATGGCTTCCCATTTCTTAAACAGAATTTCCCCAGGGCAGGGACTCCTTGTTTAAACCTCCCCATCCCCATAGAAAATACCATTTCCAGATGGATTGCAGCACCAGCCGGCATGGCCACATGTCTTTGCAGAACCAGCCACAGTTTGGGCTTACAGGAAAAACCAGCCACTTGCAGATCGTTGCTTTGAGCACCGGGCCATTAAGTTCCTTAAGTACCACGACTGGCTTTGACGAGAAGAGCTAGATGAATAAAACAGGTCTCTGAGGGGGAGCCGTGTTAGTCTGTATCTACAAAAACAACAAGGAGTCCAATGGAGCTTTAAAGACTAACAGATTTATTTGGGCATAAGCTATTGTGGGCAAAAATCCACTTCATTATTACTTCCCCACACGCCTCCAGCATCCATCCAGGACACATCACACGATCCATTGTCTACAGCTAAGCCCTAAGATATAACCGGATCTGCTCCAATTTCTCAGACAGAGACAAATACCTACAGCAGTGGTCCCCAACCTCTTAGGGCTGCCGGGCGCCCGGGAGCAGGGCCACACATGCACCATGCGCCCAGGGGCGGGGCCGCGCATGCGCCGCGTGCCCGGGGCATAAGAATGGCTTGGGCCGGCCCTGGTCACTTGGCAGGCGCACATAAATGCCCCGGTGGGCGCCATGGCGCCCACGGGCACCACGTTGGGGACCACTGACCTACAGGATCTGTGCCGGGCATTCTTAAAACAACAATACCCACCCAGGGAATGGAGGAAACAGATTGACAGAGCCAAATGGAGCCCCATAAGTCACCTACTGTAAGACAGGCCCAGCAAGAAAAATAACAGAACAGCACTGCTAGCCCCCAGCTAAAACTGTTCCAGCACATCACCAGTGATCTACAACTGCTCCTGGAAAACCATCTCTTGGGAGACAAGACAAGCCTCGCTTATAGGCAGCCCCCAACCTGACGCCGATTCTCGCCCGCTGCCACACACCCTACAACAGAAACGCCAACCCAAGGGCCAATCCCCCGTCACTGCCAACTCTGCCCACACGGCTACTCAAGCAAAAAGTTTTCACGCACCTGAGCAAGTGGTTTTCTTACCCACGAAAGCAGATCCCCAGATGAAACTGTTCGTCTTTAAGGTGCCCCAGGACTCTCAGAGTTCTATGGTTATTTAGCTCTAATTTACTCCTAAATGTCTTCTAACAGCCCAGCAAGCAGTGGATGTGTTGGGGATGCTGCTAACCAATACTGACCTCCAAATTCCAGCGAATTCTCTGGTTCGGCACCCGTCAGGTTTCGAGGGTGCCAGACTACAGAGGTTCAGCCTGTACCAATTTGAGATTTCTGAAGATAGCTACAGCACTCTCCCCAAGGTTTAAGAATCCAAAGGGCCTTCCAAAATCTGAGGGGGAGGAGGCCCAGAGCACCCTTTTCAGAAGGCTTTAAAGATCAACACTCCAAGGTACAAACTGCAGAACCCAAACCACCAAATCACCCTTTTGCTGGTGGCATCTGACTCAGATGACATTGAACATGAGTTGGGTTGCCAGGTTTTGGATCATTATCGAGAGAACCTGTCACCAGCCTGGAAGCATGTCCTTGGAAAGGTGATCCAAGCATGAAGGGGTATTCCAGCATTCAGCATATCTGGCCTCCAACATTGCCACACGAAGGCCTGTTTTCACTTTCAGGTGACACTGTAAATAAAGAGCGGGCAGCATTAGCGCTTGTAAATCAAAACAAATGTGTTTGTCTGAGCAATTGGCTGAACAAGAAGTAGGACTGAGTGGACTTGTAGGCTGCAACATTTTACATTGTTTTGTTTTGGCATTCAGTTATGTATTTGTAAGTGGTGTGTCCAATAAAAAGACTGCACTTACAGTGCCTGGGTGAGATGAATTGAAAAATACTATTTCTTTCATCTTTTTACAGTGCAAATATTTGTAAAAATAATAGACAGTGACCCTGTGTGCTTTGTATTCTATGTTGTCCTTGAAGTCAATGTATCTGAACAAGCAGGAAACATCCAAAGCTATTTCAGCAAATAGTAATCTTTTATGAAAAGTGCAGTTAAGACTACAATTAATCGTGGTTAGTTATTTTCCTTGTGTGACTGCCCTACTTTCCACAAAGCCGCCAGGGGAAACGGGGGGCGGGGAGGCTAGGAGCAAGCAGAGTCTGGGCTGCAGGCCCCCACCCCAGCGCAGGCTGCCCAGCCAGATACAGAGGAGGGCCGGCTGCAGGGGGAAGCACTAGGTCTGCAGCTCCTCTCTGAACGTGGGGCGCTGAATTCTCCTTGGCTGGGGAGGGGCTTCGTCCCAGAGCTGAACCGGCCCAGCGGCACCCTCCTTCCAGCAGGGCCGTCCTATTTCTGAACCCGGCCCCGCAGCAACTGGGACCCACAGACCCTATTCTGAATGTCCGAGCCCCACGCTGGACTTTGGTCTCTCTAAGGGATTGACTGGTGGGGGCAGGGGAGTGAAGCCTGCTGCTCACCTTTATGCAGGAGGGGGATCTGCTGTGTCCCCACCGAACGGCTCCCCTCCTCCCCACTTGGGAAAGGCTGGCTTATACCAGGCAGAGGCAGCAGAGTCGGTCACAATCGTGGCCACGGTACACATGGCGCCTCCTAGGGGGTGGTGGCTGCACAGCCAGCTCAGGAGAGGAACGAGGGATGGTTAGAAACCGCACCTAGGACTTGGGAGACCCACGTTTTACGCCCTTCTCTGCCTTGTCTGACCTTGGGCAAGTCACTTAGCCGCTCAGTGCCTCCGTTTCCCCAGTGTTGTGGGGATAAATGCATTACAGGCTGTGCAGCACTGTGGTGATGGGGACCAAATAAGTCCCTAAGACAGACCAAAGTCCAACGTGGGGCTTGGAAACTCAGAGTATGGCCAGAGCTGTAGAAATGAATAAAATTGTCAGGCACATGGATGAAGATAATTTGTTTGGGGAAAGTCAACATGGTTTCTGTAAAGGGAAATCCTGCCTTACTAATCTACTGGAGTTCTTTGAGGGGGTCAACAAACATGTGGACAAGGGGGATCCAGTGGATATAGTGTACTTAGATTTCCAGAAAGCCTTTGACAAAGACCCTCACCAAAGGCTCTTAAGTAAGTTGTCATGGGATAAGAGGGAAGGTCCTTTTGTAGACTGATAACTGGTTAAAAGACAGGAAACAAAGGGTAGGAAAAAATGGTCAGTTTTCCAAGTGGAGAGAGGTAACTAGTGAGGTCCCCCAAGGGTCTGTCCTGGGACCCATCCTATTCAACTTATTTATAAATGATCTGGATAAAGGGGTAAACACAGAGGTGGCAAAATTTGCAGATGATGCCAAATTGCTCAAGACAGTTAAGACCAAAGCAGAATGTGAAGAGCTTCAAAAAGATCTCACCAAACTAAATGACTGGGCACCAAAATGACAAATGAAATTTAATGTTGATAAATGTAAAGGAATGCACATTGGAAAACATCATCCCAACTAGACATACAATATGATGGGGACTAATTCAGCTACAACTACTCAAAAGAGAGATCTTGGAGTCACTGTGAATAGTTCTCTGAAGACATGCACTCAATGTCCAGTGGCCATCAAAAAAACAAACAGAATTTAGGAATCATTAAAAAAGGGATAGAGAATATGTCAGAGAAGATCTTATTGCCGCTATATAAAACCATGGTACACCCACAGCTTGAATACTATGTACAGATGTGGTCAACTCATCTCAAAAAAGATATCTTGGAATTGAAAAGGGCAACAAAACTGATGAGGGGTTTGGAACGGGTCCCATATGAAGAGAGATTAAAAAGACTGGGACTTTTCAGCTTAGAAAAGAGAAGACTGGGGGGGGGGGGGAGGAGACAGGATAGAGGTCTATAAAATCATGGTGTGGAACAAGTGAACAAGGAAAAGTTATTTACTTATTCCCACAATATAAGAACTAGGGTCACCAAATGAAATGAATAGGCAGCAGGTTTAAAACAAACAAAAGGAAGTTTTTCTTCATGCAGCGCACAGCCAACCTGTGGAACTCCTTGCCAGAGGATGAGGTGAAGGCCAGGACTTTAACAGGGTTCAAAAAATAGCAAGATAAGTTCATGGAGGTTAGGTCCATCAATGGGTATTAGCCAGCATGGGTAGGAATGGTGTCCCCAGCCTCTGTTTGTCTGGAGGTGGGTAACAGGAGAGGGATCATGTGAGGACTACCTGTTGTGTTCCCTCCCTCTGGGGCACCTGGCATTGGCTGCTGTGGGCAGACAGGACACTGGGCTGGATGGACCTTTGATCTGACCCAGTCTGGCCATTCTTACGTTCTATGTTCTTATGTTAATGCCTCTCACTGCAACGCCACGCGGGGGCAGCTACCGTGCATAGCCCCACCCTGGCCCGACAGATCCCAGGGCGAACCCTGCTCACCGGGAACACCCTGCGGATGTAGCCTGCTCTGGCCCTGCAGCGGCCAAGCAGTGTTCCCCGCCGCCTCTCTTCAATAGCCCAGAGACCCTTTCTGGCAAATTCCCTCCGCCGCCTGGTCTCTAAATTGCCAGGCACGGCCTGGACTGTCTCCTTTGGCCCTAAATCACCATGCACCAAACAGGATGTTTATTAGACCCTGTGTAATTAAGCCATATGCATCCTGCCTCGTTATTTGCAATCCCACCCGCTCTGATTTATTAGGGAATATTTATTTTCAATGCGGCACCTGTAAAGCGCAACACTGCTTGACTTATTGAGGCTTTCGTTTGCAGCACTGGGCTGATGCAAGCCACGCCGGGCCCTGAGCCGGAGGCCTATTAAACCAAAGCTAACTAGGCATGCAGAGAAAGATGACTAGCTGCGTTACAGCCCGACAATTATTCTGATTGGGATTTACACACTCCTGCCAGTGTATTGCCACGGCCCAAGGCCCGGCATGGGCAGGAGAAAGAGAGAATCCGGGGCGAGCGGGAACAAAGCCACAGGTTGCAAGCAAGAGAGACAATTACAGCCAAACTCAGGCACGCGGCGGGGGAGACAGCAGCTGAGCTCTGGTGTCTCAGCTCCAAAAGTACAAGCCTCTGGCACGAGAGCACAAGGAGCGCTCCCTCGGCTAACAGCAGTTGTGAAGCTCTTATCCCCGGAGCTATAAAACAGCAGCAGAGAGAAGAGCTGTCTGGCAAATGGAGACAGCAGCGAGGCTTAGCATGTGTGCTGCACGGCCAGCCTGCCGGCTCCTTACAGAGCTGCTGGAAACTGGCGACAGGCAAAGCAGCGGGTGGCTGCAGGGGAAGGCAGCAGTCTGCACTCCATTCCGGTCGGGGTCTCACGCCAGGCAAGGGGCTTGGGCGCTGAGACAGGGAGCTGTCAGGGCTGGTCCCCACTCTGGCACTCCAAGTGCAGAAGATGGGGGCCCACAAAGAGCTCAAAAGAAAAAAAACATTGCCTCTACGGACCCTGGAGACAAAAAAAACTTCCCCCAGAATCACAACACACAGGTTTTGCGGGATCACTGTCACCATCAAGTGATTTTGATCCCTAAAAAAACAGGGGGGACACTTGAACCCACCCCCAGGGGTGCCCCAAAAGAGCTTGAAAAAAAGAAAAAACAAGCTGCAGTCCCTGGTAGCTGACTTCTCCGTCTGAGGCCTGCAGATACACACAGACAGACCTTCCAGGACACAAGAGTCAAATCAACCTTAAAAAAAAGTGATTTTTATTACAAAACAAAAGATAAACTTGATCAAGCATCCTTGGCTGCTAGATGTGACAAAGCAACTACAGAAAACAAATTCAAGCACCGAGAAAAGTCTCCGGGCACAGTGCTCGGTGGTAACTGGGGAGGGGAGGCAGATATTCACACAGGGCACTTCAAACCAAACCACAAAATAAAGAAAAATACTCTGAATGCGACGAGATTCACTTGTTCCTTTTACTTACTTCCAGTCTTCTCTTCATTCAGTCCACTTCCACGCCCCGAATTCCTTGGAGGCATGGTAGGCCTGTCTGGGTTTAAATCATTCGGTGTCTCTCAACTCCTGGTTTCTCTCTCCCACACAAAGAAAGCAGGCAGGGAATCTTACACAATTCAAATTTCATTCCTCTATCTCCATTAGTTCACCCAGGGCCTTGGCCAACACCTTTGCTAGCTACCTGAGTTTAACCCCTTAGTCACTGGGTGCTGGTCAGCACTCCTTCTGTCCATTACAAAAGCCTTAGCCATGATGCCCATCCTTGGTAGCACATCCTGGAAGCTTTAACTCCCCCTGGCCAGAGCCCCAGAAAGGCAGGAAAGCAGCTCAGGGAAATGTCTCACTTGAAGAGCAAAGGGGCCTGACCCAGCCCCCTGGAGCAGGGCACAGAGAAATGGGGCACAGAGAGGAATGTGATGCTGCACAGAGATGGGACCCAGCCACCAAGGAAGGGGAAGAGGAACTTTGCATGGAGACTGGCTAACTTCATCTCTTCATCCATTTAAAACTAGGTTCAACAGGGGCAGGAGACAACACGAGCCCTCAAGGGAGTCCAAACCATGGAGATCTGGATGCAGGGTAGGACCATGGGCCATCAGAGCAGGGACAAAGGAGGGACCGGAGGGATGCAAAGAGAAATCCAATGGCCATCTTAGATAGCTATGCTACTATGAGAAGTACGGGGAATAAACAGGCAGAAATACTAGTGAATAATCACAGAATCCTAGAGCACTAGAACCAGAAGGGACCTCGAGAGTCATCGAGTCCAGCCCCCTGCCCTCTCGGCAGGACCAAGCGCCATCTAGATCAGGGCTACTCAACACACAGCCCACGGGTGGGATCCTTTGAACGTGGCCCCCACTGAGAACATGCTCCACAGTGGCGAGGTGTCTCCCAGGCGGGGTGAGCACTGAAAGACACAAGCGGATGGGCTGGATGGAACAGACAGCTTCAGAGAGTCGGTGTTTCTAGCCCACAGGGAGCACCGGGGCATTGTGGGAAGTGCTGGCTGTTGAACCTTGTGGGCAGAGCCTGAGAGGTGCTGACTGGCTCCCACTGGCCACATTTGGGTCCAGCACCAGGGCCGAGCAGCCCTGCCTCCGTCCCGCACAGAGCGACGGACTCCCGCTCCCGCATGGGGACGTCAGCCCTGCTGGGAACCCAGGACGGGGCTCCCAGGAACCTAGCCTTTCTTGCCTCTCATGTCCGGCCCGAGTTGCCCAGCTCCCCTCCCACCACAGGTTGGAGCACTCATATAATGGTCTTCTGCTGAGATGCGTTTTAGCGGTTAAATTCCTGGACTGTCATTGCTCATTACAAGTGCTGTCATAGGGGTGGAAATCGGGTACATGCTGCATTTTATTAATATCAGCAGAACTGACTTAAATGGGGCCTGCGTGTTGGGTGGTCTTGCCTTAATCTTTGTATTCATGTCTGTCAGTGTGAAAGAAGCAATTTGCATATATTTGCATATATATTTGTATGTACGTACAACCACACTGAAGTTGCGGCTCTTGGCATATGCTGTATCATGGCCCCCAGCGTTTCCAAAGCTGAGTAGCCCTGGGTTCATCCCTGACAGGTGTCTGTCTAACCTGCTCTTAAATATCTCCAGAGATGTAGATTCCACAACCTCCCCAGGCAATTTATTCCAGTGTTTCACCACCCTGACAGGCAGGACATTTTTCCTAATGTCCGACCTCAACCTCCCTTGCTGCAGTTTAAGCCCATTGCTTCTTGTCCTGTCCTCAGAGGCCAAGGAGAACAATTTTTCTCCCTCCTCCTCGTAACACCCTTTTAGGTACTTGAAAATAATCTCATGAGGGGAAAGTTGACTTAAGATACAGAATTCCACTGACACTAATTACGTAGCTGGAGTCGAAGTATCTTACATCGTGTTCAGGCGCCGTCCCTGCAGCGGGAAGTCGATGAGAGCGCACACTCCTGCCGACTTCCTTACCCTTCCTGAGGAGCAGGACTTCTGGCACCGACAGGGGTGCCCTCTCCGTTTGAATTAGCGGGTCTTCACTAGACCCACGAATTCGAACGCCGGAGGATTTACTGTGGCACTGTCGTTCTTCTCCGTAGCGTAGACAAGGCCTGGGGTATCAGTGCAGCACGGAATATCATACCACAATGTTGTACACATTGATGGGGTAGGATCATCCGCCAGGTCTGAACACTGTAGGCAACACATGCAAAAACAGGTTAGGATTCAGCCCTGCCCCAGCCACGTACTATTCTGGAGAAGGAGCCGGGAAGAGTTTCCCACAGGCTGTGGTGGATTAGGTGTCAGTAGCTACTTATCAATCAAGACTGGCTGCTCCTCTAGACCTGCTAGAGCTCAAACAGGAATCAATGTGGAAGTTCTGTGGCCTGCACAAGGGAGGCGGCCGGATTAGATAGTCATCCATGGCCCCTTCTGGCATTAGAGTCTATGCACAGCTCAGCATGAAAACACCAGGACATGCTGTGACAAGGGCGTGCCCCTCCACCCTTAACTCTGCCCCATGGGGCACTCGCATCACAAAATGAGAAGAACAGCAGAACGGCCAGGCTGGGTCAAAGCAAAGGTACATCTCACTAATGCCAGGTGCCCCCAAACAAGTGAACAAAACAGGGAATCATCAAGTGATCTCTCCCGTCACCCATTCCCAGCTTTGGGCAGAGTGTAGGGACAAGCAGGGCATGTCTACACAGCAGGGCTAAAGCCGAATTAAGCTACACAACTTCAGCTACGTCAATTGCATAGCTTAAGTTGAAAAAGCTCAACTCAGCTTTCGGCGCTGTCTGCACAGCAGGAAGTGGAAGGAAGAGCGCTCTTCCTCCGACTTCCCTCACTCCTCGGGAAATGAGGGTTACAGGAGTGAAGTCCTCCAGCTCGACATTATTTCGAAATAAAGGCTGGCAGCGCAGACGCGCTCTTTGTTATTTCGGAATAACGTCAGTTACTCCAAAATAACGCTGCTGGGTAGACGCACCCGTGGGCTTCGTCTACACTGCAGGGTTTTTGCGCAAGAAGCCGTTTGCGGAAAAGATCTTCCACAAAAACATCTTGCGCAAAAGCACAGCCACACCTCAAAGCGCATCGCATGGACACTCTTGCGCAAGAAAGCTCTGCACCTGTGCTTTTGCTGATAGGGATTTCTTGTGCAAAAACCTCTCCGGGGCATCCACACCTGCCTTTTTGCGCAAGAGCTGTAGCGCAAAAGGGAGTTATTCCTCGTGGGGAGAGGAATAACTCTTACCGGCTAAAGCTCTCTGTGCTGCCCATTTACTTGTGCAAAAACGCACTTGAGGTGTGGGCGCTCTGCTGGGTTTTTGCATAAAACCCTTGTCGTGCAGATATAGCCTCAGCGTACGGGGTTCCATCCCTCACTGCCTTGGAGAATAGCTACTGGTGGACCTGTCCTCCAAGAACTTACCTAGTTCTTTTTTAAACCCTTGCTCACCCATTACCTAATATAGAAAGGAGAAGGGCGGCGGTGGAAGCGCGAGCGGAGGGGAGGGGCCCCACTCGCCTCTACCAGGCTGTTCCACTGTGCAGGCGCGTCTCGGGGGGTGGGAGCCCCCTCCGTCCTCCCGTGATGTCACTCGGCCGGGGCCCCACCCCTCCGGCAGTGGCCGAGGGTTGCCAAGCGGCAGACTGGAGCTCACGGCCACCGCTAGGGGATGGTTGCGGGCACAGCGGGGCGGTGGCAGCCGTGCTGGGAGCGGCCCAGGGTCCAGTGCAGCTTCCTGGTCACATGGCGGGGAGCCCGGCACCTGCTCACCATGGCCCGCGGGAGAGGGGAGCCCCCGGCGCGGCCCCATGGTGCGGCAGGTAGCAGGGCGAAAGTTTCAAGGTGGGCAGTGGGGTTGTTGCCCCCCGCGGCACCTGCAGCCCCGGGCATGAGCTGGGCTGCCCTGCCCACCCTAGGTCCCGTGTTCGCCCCCTCCCGCCCGCCCCTCACACGGGGCACCCCCAGCAGGACCCCACCTCCCACCCTGAGCAATGCCAGGTGACTCCAGCTACATGCTATTTGCTCAACTACTGTACGCGAGTTCCTGAAATACGCCTAGATAAACCCCGAGCATTTAGAAAGTAACCTTGAGAGAAAGACAGAGTGGAAAATTTCAGCTTAAAAGATGAAGGTTTCAGCTGCACTAGCACAGAACCTGTCCAAACCCCCCCCCCCCCAATTATTTTCCTTTGAAAATGAATATCCAAGTTTCGAAGAGGTTTCGTTGTTCTGGCCTGGGTTGTTTCTTTTCAAGTGTCCAAACAAGCTGCTTTTCATTTTGTTGCCATTTTCTCTTTTAAAATCTTTTTTCATTAATTAGAAGCCTGCTGGAAAGGATTAGGGGCTTTTTTCCTTGAGCAGAAATGTGATTTCCAGTAAATCCACTGTTTCAATAGCTCTTCATTTTTCAAAAGTGCAAAGAAGCACAAGGCTGTTAACGACTTGGTGTATATTTGTTGACAATTTTTGTGAAAAAATTCTGTCCAATAAAACCTGTTTTGAGAGGAACAAACTGTTCCTGCAACAAAGGCCGATTGGCTCCCGCTCCGAGCGGCTGGAAGCGTGACGGGAAAGGGGCTGAGAATGGAAACCATCACACAACCTGAACGCCAGCAGGAGCTCCCGGCAGACACGCAGCCCAAGGTGTCCCAGGCCGATGCCACTGCTTCTCAGCTCCGCACAGGACGCCAACAGCTTTGCCGCCAGGGCCCGTTCCGGCTGCCCGAGGGTGAATTAGCCGCGCATGGCGTTTCCTGCTTCACTCCCTCCTCCCGGGCCCCCGGGAGCAGCCCGCAGCCAGCCAGGGCGAGAGCAGAGCAGTGGGGTCCCTGGACCATGCCCAGGCGGTGGGCGATACTGGAGCTGCCTTGCCAGCACCCCTCCCCGAAAAGGAGGCCAAGAGGCAGGGCCGGAGCTGGCAGCAGCCGGCTGGACAGAAGCCTGCACTCGCCCCTGGCCTGGCCTGTCCACAGCTCTGCCCAGCCCTAGTGACTTGCAGGCTGGGGAGGGAGCGTGGGGCAGGAAAAGGGCAGGGTGACGGCCCGCCAGTCTCTAGGGAGGCGGGCGAGGCTGGGCTGCAGCACGCGGCGAACCGGACTCTGGAGCGGCTCTAGCAGGGGCCACACAAACCTGGCTCATCGCAGGCCCTGGGTGCGCTACAGACCTGGGCCTGCTGCTTCCAGGAGAGGGTCGAGCCCCAGCTGCCTGGGAGAGGCTGAGGGCCAAGCTGCCCTCGCAGGGGTGCCCAGCCAGCGGCCCCCTTTGCACACCGGAGGGCAGGCTCTTCCCCAGCCCCGGAGCAGAGGGCGATCTGGCCACAGGTCTGATGTAAATGGGGTCGGGGCCCCACGAGGCAGCCACCGAGCAGCTGAGCTCTGTACCCAGCTGGCACAGCACCAACCACAGCCCTTCCCAGCCGTGCACGAGCCCCCCGTGGCCAAGCAGTAGAGGGCTGCAGGTCCGTCCCACGGGGCAGGGGCGAGCCCAGGACTGGACGGGGGCAGACAGCATCCGCTCTGCAGGGGAAGGCCCGGGCTGGAAAGCTGTGGGTCAGGCAGAGAGGGGCACAGGCTAGGACTGAGGGGCTTCAGCAGAGCTGGTGCGGAGCCCAGGGCTGGGATCCTGGGGGCTGCGGGGCAGAGGCGGGAGGCACTGGCAGGGGGAGGGGCGGCCAAGGCTGGGATCATGGGGGCTGCAGGACAGAGGCGGGAGGCACTGGCAGAGCAAGGTGGGGAGCTCAGGGCTGGGATTGCAGGGGCAGAGGGGGGAGGCACTGACAGAGCGAGGGGGGGGGGAAGGAGAGCCCAGGGCTGGGATCATGGGGGCCACAGGGCAGAGGGGGGGAGGCACTGACAGAGCGAGGGGGGGGCAAGGAGAGCCCAGGGCTGGGATCACGGGGGCCACGGGGCAGAGGCAGGAGGCACTGACAGAGCGAGGGGGGGGGAAGGAGAGCCCAGGGCTGGGATCATGGGGACCGCAGGGCAGAGGGGAGAGGCACTGGCAGAGCGAGGGGGGGGGGGAAGGAGAGCCCAGGGCTGGGATCATGGGGACCGCAGGGCAGAGGGGAGAGGCACTGACAGAGCGAGGGGGGGGGGGAAGGAGAGCCCAGGGCTGGGATCATGGGGACCGCAGGGCAGAGGGGGGAGGCACTGACAGAGCGAGGGGGGGGGGGAAGGAGAGCCCAGGGCTGGGATCATGGGGACCGCAGGGCAGAGGGGAGAGGCACTGACAGAGCGAGGGGGGGGAAGGAGAGCCCAGGGCTGGGATCATGGGGGCCGCAGGGCAGAGGGGAGAGGCACTGACAGAGCGAGGGGGGGAGGGGAAGGAGAGCCCAGGGCTGGGATCACGGGGGCCACGGGGCAGAGGGGGGAGGCACTGGCAGAGCAGGGGGGGGAAGGAGAGCCCAGGGCTGGGATCATGGGGGCCGCAGGGCAGAGGGGGGAGGCACTGGCAGAGCGGGGGGGGGGAGGGGGAAGGAGAGCCCAGGGCTGGGATCATGGGGGCCGCAGAGCAGAGGGGGGAGGCACTGACAGAGCGAGGGGGGGGGAAGGAGAGCCCAGGGCTGGGATCACGGGGGCCGCAGGGCAGAGGCAGGAGGCAGGAGGCACTGGCAGAGCAGGGGGGAAGCTGTCCCGGGCCTTGCTCAGACGGTCAGGCTCCGGGGGCTCACAGGTGGCACCAGTGTTAGACTCCAAGGACCTGCGGAAGCCCAGGGCCAGGGGCTGCGCTGCCCCAGCGCCTCAGGGCTACGAGGGCACTGGCGCCCTGTGGGCTGGAGCTGAGGAGTTTCCAGCCCGCGCTGCAGCCCCAAACTCACTGGCACTAGCTCCTTCAGGGAGCGCCTCCCCGCATCTCCTGCCCCGCGGCGCGCAGAGCCGGGAGCTGAAGGCACATGGCAAAGCTGCACCTGGATCAACAAGGCAGGGAGCACCCGCCATCCTCTATGGGCACAACTGCCGGGGGGGCAGGGTGCCGCCTCCGGAGAGACAGCAGCCGGCAGCAGACCAGGCCCGACTCTCCAGCGGCAGCCAGCTCGGGGTTGCAAGCCAGGGGGCAGGCGCAGGGCTTGGCCCATTAACCTGGCAACTTCCACAGCCCCTGTACACTAAGCAGCCGGTTTGCACAGCAAGTTTAACTCCCCCATCGCACCCAGGCCGATCCTTCGCCGGGCCCGCTCTGCACACGGGTCTGGGGGGAAACCGCGGCCCACAAATCACTTTGGGTAGGTAGCAAACGACTCCTGACAGCGAGAACGTTTACCCACTCCGAGGCCACGGCCAGCCCCCAGGAGACCAATTAAATACTTTACAACAACACAAGCCTCATTATAGACTTGCAGGAAGTTTCTCTTGCCGTAATTACAGCCGGCGCAAGGCGACGCCGGGACTGCAGCGAGAATCGGCTGCCCGCCTTGCAGCCCTGGGCTCACCGGGTTACAGCCACTGCTCGGCTGGCGTCCAAAGAGCCCGAACCCGCCCGGCTCCCTCTAGCCCCAGCCCCCATCTGTGCACCAGCTGCTTCTGACAAAGGCTCCAAATCCCACCAGCCCCTGACAGGATAACCAGCCCCAGGCGAAATCGCCTCCAGCTTTCTCAGTTACAGCTGGGATCAGGCCCTGGGATGGGAGATTCACGTCCGCAGCAAAGCTACTGGGATTTGGGTGCGTGTGAAACCCTGCTACAGCCACGGAAACTCCCGCTACGCCCCGGGCCTCAGCATGTCCCAAAGCTAACCCAGCCCCCTTTCAGCCATTTGCTACATGCTGCTTTTCAGTTCGAGGACCACCCCCTGCTCTGGGCCTGTGCCCAGCCTCCCTCCTCTCCCCCAAGCCTTACTCTGAACCCAGGTCACATCCTTGTTCGCTTATCCCACCTCAAACGCCCCGGAGCTGTCCTCCCGGGCTGCTAAGCCATCCCCCCCCTTCCCAGGAGCCGAGGAGAACCCACAGGGGAGGGGGTCCTCAACCAAGATCAGTGCATTGGTGGCCAATTCTCACCCACGCAAGCCGCTCTGCATTCTGCACCAGGCCCGGCCCAGCAGGCTGCCCACAGTGATGCATCGGCCTGTGCCAAGGTCACCCAGCGAGTCGGCGGCAAAGCAGGGTAGGACAGCGGCTCCTCCAGCCGAGCCCCAGACCAGCATTCTCCCCTTGAGGGCTCCCGCCGGAGGCCTCTGCACCTGCCCCAAGCAGCAGGTCTGAACCTGGGCGCCGGCACCGGCGCATCGTGGGGGGCCTTGGACAACAAACGGGAGGATTTAGATGCGGGCAGAGAAATAAACAGGTAATTTCCCTCCGGAGCGAGTGGCCGCCTAACTACAGAGCGAAGAGCCCTCAGCCACGCCTGCCCGGCACCGGTAGCTGCTCCAAGCCGGGACGGAAGCAAAATGGCACAGCCAAGCAAAACAGCAGGGGTATCGACCATACAGCGCCCCAGTACCCCTGGGGGGACGGGCAGAGCGGCGCCCCCTAGTGCCCTGGGAGCAGCGCCCAGTACCCCTGGGGGGGACGGGCAGAGCGGCGCCCCCTAGTGCCCTGGGAGCAGCGCCCCAGTACCCCTGGGGGGACGGGCAGAGCGGCGCCCCCTAGTGCCCTGGGAGCAGCGCCCCAGTACCCCTGGGGGGACGGGCAGAGCGGCGCCCCCTAGAGCCCTGGGAGCAGCGCCCAGTACCCCTGGGGGGACGGGCAGAGCGGCGCCCCCTAGCGCCCTGGGAGCAGCGCCCCAGTACCCCTGGGGGGACGGGCAGAGCGGCGCCCCCTAGCGCCCTGGGAGCAGCACCCCTAGTACCCCTGGGGGGACGGGCAGAGCGGCGCCCCCTAGCGCCCTGGGAGCAGCGCCCCAGTACCCCTGGGGGGGGACGGGCAGAGCGGCGCCCCCTAGCGCCCTGGGAGCAGCGCCCCAGTACCCCTGGGGGGACGGGCAGAGCGGCGCCCCCTAGCGCCCTGGGAGCAGCGCCCCAGTACCCCTGGGGGGGACGGGCAGAGCGGCGCCCCCTAGCGCCCTGGGAGCAGCGCCCCAGTACCCCTGGGGGGACGGGCAGAGCGGCGCCCCCTAGCGCCCTGGGAGCAGCGCCCCAGTACCCCTGGGGGGACGGGCAGAGCGGCGCCCCCTAGTGCCCTGGGAGCAGCGCCCCTAGTACCCCTGGGGGGACGGGCAGAGCGGCGCCCCCTAGTGCCCTGGGAGCAGCGCCCCAGTACCCCTGGGGGGGACGTGCAGAGCGGCGCCCCCTAGTGCCCTGGGAGCAGCACCCCTAGTACCCCTGGGGGGACGGGCAGAGCGGTGCCCTCATGCGCCCTAGGCTGTGGGGGGTCAGCAGAGCAGGGCCCCTAGCGCCCGGGGGGGGGGGGGGGATAGTGCAGGAGGCAGCCCCTAGCCCCCAAGCCCGGTGACAGTGCAGAAAGCGGGATGTTGGCTCAGGGCACAGGCCTCAGCCCATGAGATGTGGGTTTGCAACACTCCCCAACACGTGGGCCAGTCCTGGCAGCCACCCCGGGCCTTGGTTTCCCCAGCTGTACAACAGGGGCCGGCTCGCTGGGCGGGTGGGGTGGGGGCAGCGTTAATGCACCGGAGGGAGACAGGTCGGTGGCAGGAGCAGGGGCTGAGCAGCCGGGCGCAGGAGTCAGTACCCGGGCGCAGCAGGCCAGCCTGGCCGCGGGGGATGCCCTCGCTGCCCGGGGGGATGTGAGCAGAGCCAGGGCAACGGAGCGAGCGGGCTCCTCACCCCCTCGCAGCCCAGAGACAGCCACAGCCCACACGGGCACTGCCCCCACAGGCCCCCGGGCAGAGACACCCATCCAGCCCCACCCTGCAGCCGGCCTGCCCCCAGAGCGCGGGAGCTTCGGCGGCCGAGACCCGCCCCGTTCGCCCCAGTGGGAGGCAGCAACGCTTTGCGTGTCGGTTTATTGAAGCCAAGCGCCCAGCGGCGGAACGGCAGGGCAGCGGCAGGGGACAGCAGACTGGGGGGCAGCCATGGCCACGGCCCAGGGTCGCGGGGGCAAAGGGTGGGAGGAGCGGAGCCGGCCTGCCACCAGCAGGGAACGATGGGGGGAAAATCAGACCCACAGGCCCAGAGAACACGGCCCTCAGCAGCTGCCGCGGGGACTCAGGCCAGGGACTCTGGGCCGCTCCCCTCAGGCCCGTGGCGAGGGAGCAGGGCTGGAGGGGCCGGCACGCTGCCCTCCCTGCATAGGGCAGCCAGGGGCCCAGAGGGGCAGCCTTGTAACGGGCCCCCCAGCACCTCCCTGCAGCCCGAGAGCTCACCCAGCCAGTGGCCTGCGCCAGGAACCAGGCTCTGAAACGCGGCCATACCACCCTGCTCCTCTGCACCAGCCAGCCACGTCCCCACCGCCAGCGAGCACGTGGGAGCCCACGGCAGCCCCTGGGACGCACAGGGCTGGCTCCTCTGGCCCACACGCGGGACTCTGCCTGGCTCAAGGGAGGGGCTCGCAGGTCTCAGCCCAAGCCCAGGGGTGACGGCTGCTGCCCCATAGCGGCCTGCGCGTCTTCACTGTGCTCTGCCGCCCGCCCACATCCCCCGGAGCGGAGAAGCCAGGTAACCCCGTCTCGGCGTGCGGCCGGCGGCCCCCTCCTCGGCTCGTCAGGCGGCCTCCCGGGGCCGCCCCCTGTAATGCGCCTCGGGCAGGCTCCTCAGCCGCTCGGCGGCCTGCGGGGAGAGAGCGCGGGTGAGAGCTCGCAGCAGCCAGGGCTACAGGGCCAGACCCAGGGGCTGCTCCAGCAGTGCCGAGCCCGGCCTGCTGGGGGCACAGGACCCCGACTGCACAGCCCATCCCCTTGGGGGGGGTCAACTCCCAGACATGAGCCCCCTCCCCAGAGAGCCCACTCCAGAGAAGCCCCCACCCCTGGATGCCCCCCCAGAGCCTCCCCACAGAGCCTGCTGAGAACCCCCCACACCTGGGCACCCCTCCCCATAGAGCCCGCTCCTGGGAACCCCCACCCCTGGGTGCCCCCCCAGAGCCTCCCCACAGAGCCTGCTGAGAACCCCCCACACCTGGGCACCCCTCCCCACAGAGCCTGCTGAGAACCCCCCACACCTGGGCGCTCCTCCCCACAGAGCACGCTCCTGGGAACCTCCCACCCCTGGGTGCCCCCACAGAGCCTGCTGAGAACCCCCCACACCTGGGCACCCCTCCCCACAAAGCCCGCTCCTGGGAACCTCCCACCCCTGGGTGCCCTGCCCAGGCCCCCTCCCCACAGAGCCTGCTGAGAACCCCCCACACCTGGGCGCCCCTCCCCACAAAGCCCGCTCCTGGGACCTCCACCCCTGGTGCCCCCCCAGAGCCTCCACAGAGCCTGCTGAGAACCCCCACACCTGGGCACCCTCCCACAGAGCCTGCTGAGAACCCCCCACACCTGGGCGCTCCTCCCCACAGAGCACGCTCCTGGGAACCTCCCACCCCTGGGTGCCCCCACAGAGCCTGCTGAGAACCCCCCACACCTGGGCACCCCTCCCCACAAAGCCCGCTCCTGGGAACCTCCCACCCCTGGGTGCCCTGCCCAGGCCCCCTCCCCACAGAGCCTGCTGAGAACCCCCCACACCTGGGCGCCCCTCCCCACAGAGCGCGCTCCTGGGAGCACCCCGCCCCCGACCTGGGGCTTCTGTGCTCACCTGCTCCGGCGTGAGGTCCCGCTGAGCCTGGGCCAGCATCTCGTAGCCCACCATGAACTTGCGGACAGCGGCCGAGCGGAGCAGGGGTGGGTAGTAGTGGGCGTGCAGCTGCCAGTGCCCACAGTCGGCTCCCAAGTGAGGCCCTGTGGGGGCGCCTGCCGGACACAAGCCCAGCAGTGAGCCCAGCTCCCGCCAGCTGGGGCAGGGTTGGAAGGCTCGTCCCCCGACTCGCCCAGCGCTAGCACCCCCCCGCCCGGGCCCGGCCACTCACCGTGCCAGCCCATGGAGTAGGGGAAGGAGACCTCGAAGAGGTTGTCATACTTGGTGAGCAGCCTTTTCATGATGGACGCCAGACCTGCAACCGCACAGCAAGCGGGCCGTCAGCCTTTCCCAGCCCCCGGCCATATGGCAAAGGCAGGGGGCCCTTGGCATGGGAAGCACAAACCACTCTTCCCTGGGTCACCGCTGGGCACTGGCAGAGCCGCTCCCCTCCCTCGAGGCAGCAACCCAGCCGGCAAGGACTTCCCCTCCAGAGATCGGGTTGTGAGCCAGCACTGCTAGCAGCCTGCCCCCTCAGCCTGGCACCCGCCCCAGAGCAGAGTCAGCTGGGCTCTCAGCCCCTATGTGAGCAGCTATGGAAACCAGACCCATGCGCTTTGCCTTTATCAACCCCTACAGTGTTAACTCTGGAACCTAATGGTGGCCCAGCGAATACCATTGTCTATTTCACTGCTGTCCAGAGCTTGCAAGGAAGGAGAGGGACCGTGCCACCGACTGGTCTGATGCAGGGCACCTCACTCGGGCACTGCCTGAGCAGGGAACGCTGCTCATCCTCCCCTCCTGTCCCCCTACCCCCCAGTTCAGCTTGCTCCGGCACCTCTGGGATGGAGCCCAAAGCATCTCCCTGCTCCATATGCTCACTCCTTCCCTGAGTGCCCTTGTGAGAGGGGACGCTGCCTGGAGGAGGACCCCTTATTCACTGGGGCAGGGACTGCCCTGCCCCATCGCAAGGTTTTCTTAGGTTCACAGAGTCCAAGACTGGACTGCGATCGTCTGCTCTGTCCTCATGCACTGCCCCAGCCCCGGCCCGCCCCTGGAACCACCCCTCCGGCAGAGCTGCGGGGAAACCTCCACGCTCAATATGAATACTGGCACCGACACAGAAGCTACCGGGCTCCTTGGGGGATTGTCCCAGGAGTTCATTATTCGCACCATTAAAAATTTACACCTTTACTTCCAGGCAGAATTTGTCCAGCTTTGACTTCCAGCCAGGACAGCCTAGCAGACCTTCCTGAAAGATTTAATCTCTTGTGCGGGTGCTTCCCGACGGATCAAGTCTCCCCTCCGCCTTCCCTTTGTTCAGCTACGTGGGTCGGGCGCCGTGGGCCTCTCACTGCAAGGGGGGCACCGGAAGGGACACGGATCCGAGCAGCGATGGCACCAGCCCCAAACACAGCTGTACCACTGGGTCTCTGTTCCTACTGGAGAGCCCAGCTTATGCACGCCAGGGTCACTTAGCCCTTCTGGCCACTGCACTGCCCGGGAAGCACAACCCCCCCCCCCCCCAAATCTTGGCTCCAAGAAGACAGCCCCCCATCCCGTAGCTAAGGCTGCATTCTTCGTTCGGGGGGGGGGGGGGGGTGTCACTGATACTTAGCTGCATTGTTGGCTTGTGCCCAGTTTACCAAGCGACCCAGACACCAAACCCTCGTCAATATTCGCCTCCCCCACAAGTCTGTGGCCTTGCACACCGAGCCACCTGCCCCCCAGCCCAGGGCTGGCCCCCCAGGCTAGCGGGCTGAACACAGGGCAGGACGCCCGAGTTCCATTCCCATCAGGGAACTGGGAGACATCAGCCTCCAGCCCACGCCCTGTTGGGTGAGTTCCACAGGGGCCACACGGACACGCATGGGGGAGGGGAGGTTCGGTCTCCCAGCAGCTCCCCCATCCTGAGCCTGGCTCAGCACTGGGGAGCTGAACAACAAAGCGCTGCCCTGCGATCCCTCGCGGCAAGCACGCTCCAGAGCCCCCCCGTCCCATCGCCCATCATGCCGTGCAAGGGAAGAGGGGGGCTGGGGCCCTGCGACCCACCAGCGGCCAAAGGGGAGCCAGGGGGGAGCTGCTACGAGATGGGCATGGCAAACCCAGCACTTCCCAGGGACTTTTTCAATTCCAGCTGCCTCCCCGGGAGGATGGGACAGGACGGATGCCGGCTCCCCTAGTGGCTGGCTCTGGAGCGCACGGTAACGCTCCGGCCCCTTCGGAACGCGCACGGAGCCGCTGCTGAACCTGCCTGAGTCCGCAGGCTGCCCGAAGCAGCCGAGAGGGGCCCTCCGCCCCAGGGCGCGTGGGCGTTCACTCTGAAGCAGAGCAAGGGGAGGCAGCACACGGCACTGCTATTCCCTGCGTGCTCCAAAGGGAGGGGTATTCTCTGCAGTGCCTCCCAACACGCTGTAAGCGCCCGTTCATGCTGGCAACACACACGGGTGGGGCCTCTTCCCGCCCCCACGCCCCCCTTCCGGAACCGTCTCTTCCCGCCCCCACCCTCCCTCTTCTGTAACCGCGTCTTCCCGCCCCCACACCCAACCCCTGCTTTTGGGGGAGCAAAAAAAACGTACAAACCCTGACACCCCAAAACTGTGCGCCAAGGAGGGCGGCGGCAGCCCTACCTACAGAAGGGGAAACTGAGGCAGGAAGCGTTTTATTTCCTTGCCAGGACTAGACCCCAGCGCCCTGGCTCCCGGCGTTGGGTACCGTGCCAGGCTCTCCACAAGGAACAAGGGTGGTGGCACGCAGCACCTGGCTCCAGTGCAGAGCATGCCGTTGGGGTGGGGGGCGTTTCCGCCCAGGAGGGGGCACCACTTACTGTCTCTCTCCTGGTCACTGAGCTCCTGGAGGCGGCAGACGTGACGGCGGGGCAGGAGCAGCGTCTGGAAAGGCCACACGGCCCAGTAGGGCACCACCACCAGCCAGTCGGCGTTCTCCACCACCAGCCGCTCCTGCGGGGGACAGCGCACCGTGCTGAGGGGCTGCAAAGCCGCCTGCCCTGCCCAGCCACAGCAAAGCCGGGGGCAAACCCAGGGCACGCGCAGGCCTCTGCCACGCCAGCCAGGGCGGAGTTCCCTTGCTCGGCAGGGGTGGCAGGCGCTGTGAGCGCTCTGTGCCCAGCTGCGGGGGGGGGGGGGGCAGGGCCGCACAGGGGCACCCGGAGCCCGCCAAGCCCCAACCCCAGGAGAAAGCTGGTCGCAGGAGAAGGGGCCTTGCTTAGAAGGGATCCAACCCGGGTTCCCGCTGAGCCCCGCCCGCAGGCCACTACCTTCCTCTGGGCCTCCAGCCGGGCGTACTCCAGCAGCATGGGCACACCGTGCTCCTGGAGGTGCTGCCGCTGTGTCCGCTCCTCCAGCCGGGCTTCGTTGGGCAGGAAGCTGCTGGCCCAGACCTGGCGGGAGGGGGAAGAGGTGCAGCTGCTGAAGGCCAGGGGCCCGGGAAGCAATGGGGTGGCGCCGCACGGGAGACAGCTGAGCGCACCACTGTGGGGGCAGGGCGCCACCTGCTGGCCAGACCGGACTGGGCACCAGGTGCCCTGCTACTGCCCCCTCACACGCACCCTGCTGTGGCAGAGCTGCCTCCCCGACCGATTCCCCCTGCTGCCTCTCCCCCCCAGCTCCCCGGGGCTGCCAGGCAGGGACGGATGGGCCCCAGCAGGGAACAGAGCCCAACTCTTCCTCCACATGCCAGCCACCCCCGCCCCAGCAGGGACCCACCACATGGGGCCGATGGCGTCCCCGCACCACACAGGTGGGACTGGAGGGGGGGGGGGGGGCAGAGCGGGCTCAGAACTGCCCCTCCCCCAGGGATTCAATCCCCGCTAGGTCAGATGCCGCAAGCGGGTGCAGGATGGGGACCAATGCCCCACCCGCTGGCCCAGCCCACCGCGGGGAACGGCCTCCTGAGACCGAGGAGCGACGCTAACCCGGTAACCTTCCGCGTGCCTAGCGCGAGCCCGGCATGGAGGAGATGGTTACGCGCACAACGGGGCTGGACAGGGGGCCTTTGGCTGCCGTTTGACACCTGACCAGTAACAGGCCCCAGCACAGCCTGCCCCGGGAGGACTGAGGACACTGGGGAGCAGATGACGGCAAATCCTACAGCAGTTAAGGGATTTCACTGGGCATGCCCCACTGCTGGCATCAGCACTCCTCCTGGGGAGACTCCACGGGCCCCCTGGGCACAACTCCTGGCACATCGCCCACCCTGGACTGCCAGAAGTCTCCCCACACAGCTAGCATGAGGCTGGGCTGCCCCAGGTACAGGGAGGGCCTGGCAGAAGGCGGCACCCACTGGGGTGAGGGACAGCCCCGTGGAAGGGTGGGGGGCAGGGAAGCCCAACCAGCCTCTGCAATAGCCTGGCAGGGCTGCGCCAAGGGCCGACACCAGCCAGAGCCGGACGCACTGCTTGGGAAGCTGCGCTCTGAGCTCTGTCCCAAGGACAGAGACCTCAGCAGTTCTGTGGGGCCAACAAGCAGGATCGCATCACGTGCACCCCACGTAGGCTCCCAAGCAAAGGGCACGATCTCCCCCCCCCCCCCCGCCACCAAACCACTCTGGGATTCGACAGCTGCCTCCCCACCTCCCACCACTGGGGAGGGTGGTGGGGGGGGAGGGACGGATCTGAGAGGTTGCCAGCAGCCTCTGGAATGGCCAGGAGAAGCCATTTGCAGGCTTATGCTGCCACCGGAGGGCGAAACTGTGATCTGCAGCCACCGGGAGCAGCTGCCTATTGAGGGAAAGCTGAGCACGTTCATCATGTGCAAAGCCACCCCTAAGGTTCCTCAGAATCAGGAAGGCCGGGGTGGGGGGGGAGGGCGCTGGCAGAATAGAAAAAGCTGGGGGGGGGGGGGGGGGGGCGGACTGACAGAATAGGAAAGGCCGGGATCCATGATGGGGGAGGGAGGAGCTGCTCTCAAAGTGTTTCTGGAAGGCGGGCAGTAAGGGGTTGCAAAGCTGTACCAGGTATCTGCTCTCCCCTCCGCTTGCCTCGCACAAAGCTTTCAGCCAGGCACAGCCTGGGCTCTTACTGCAGGGTCCCTTGCAGCAGCAATGAAGCTATATTCACTCCTTTCTAGCTCCCCCTTCGGCCGATCCTGCTGCCTCCCAACAAAACAGAGCAGAAGGATCGCAGGGCTTTACGGGAGGGGGACAGAATGCAGCCCACGTGCAGGGCTATGAAACCCAAGAAGCTGCGTCAAGATCTCCAGGCAGCTCAGGAGAAACAAATGGGAAGATGCATGATGAGCCGCCCAATCGGGGTCCACAAAGCAGCTCCAATATGGGAGCGCTGTGGGGACTGGAGGCGAGATGAGGGCGATCTCTCAGCTGGACTGTCAGCACCCGGGACCAAGGAGGCTGAGGGGAATCTGGAGTCAGTTCACTTTGCACTCGTTACACTGGCCCTTTCCTCTTTGCCCAGCACTGGGTTTGGATGGTGAGATGGAACTAGCCACTTTCAATTGGCAGCTCGTCAGTTTCACCGCCCCTACTGTGTTGAACTAGCCCAGGGCCTTCACCTCTGGCTCTTGGGGGGGGATGGGGAGCGGGGGGGGGAGAAAGAGGCTGAAGCAAAACCTAGCCAGGAAAGCGACCTAGCCAGGAAAGCGAGCATGCTGACACACAAAGACCAGCCCATCACCCTGGGCAGAGCCAGGTCCCTGGCAAGAGAAGCTGCAATCTACTTAATGGGGTGAGGTCAAGCCCCAGCCAGTCCAAGTGCAGGATCAGGGACCCAGATGAGGGGCCTGACTGCCAGGGGGAAACCAGACCAGACGCGAGGAACCGGGGAGCACGGGCGCTGGGGGGGGAGGGAAGACATGGGTTAGGACTCAGATCCTGCGGGTAGGATGTCGGGAGGGAGAGTTTTAAGCACTCATCGCCCATGTCCCCTGTAAGCCGTGGGCATGGGCAGCCACTCAGGAGACATTCCAATGCCGCCCAGCTGATCAGCAGAGTGCCCACAGCTGGGCTTTGTTTCTACTAGTGGTGCACATCCACGCATGCCTCAGCGCACATAAAAATTGATTCTACACATGGATGGAAAAGATTAGTGGGAACAGCACTCGTCACAGGAGGGATCTGAGCACTGCAAAGCTGGGGGCTTTGCCAACAGGGTTCACAAATGTCGCTTTTCAGAGACGACCTAGGGGTGAGCAGGAAGGAGCTGGGACATCCCACACCCTTAGTCCTGGAACTGTCCCCAGCATGCAAGCAACCGGCTCCTTTACCTGGCAGTGCGGGTGAGGGTTGGAGCAGCCCATCATGGCCCCTTTGTTCTCAAATATCTGCAGGGAGGAGGGAAAAGAAGTTATTGGGACTATTCTGCTGTCAGTGGGCAGCAGCTATGGGTGAGGAAGCACAGCCTAGTGGTTGGAGCGCTGCACTGAGACTCTGGACTACTGGATTCTACTCCCTCCTGTGCCACTGAAAGACCCTGGCAAGTCCCTCACCAGCTCTGTGCCTCAGTTTCCCCACCACCACTTGGGGGTGATACTGAGCGGTACAATGCACAGATGCAGCAGGAACCAAGAGCCCAGGTGGACGGGGAAGGAAGCCGGCCAAGCTCACTGGGGGCACTGCAGAATCCCTTGCTAGCTCTCGATCAGACGCCTCCCCGTGGGACGTGCAGATGGCCACTGCAGAGGGGGGGCTGAGTGCTGCTCTGAGCCCAAGGCACTGGCCTAGCAGCAGGGGAAAGCTGTGAGCGAGGGGGCGCCCACAGCACCACTGGGAGACAGGTGGGTCTGGACCTCCAGACGGTGCGGCACGATGGCCAGACAGCAGCGCCACTGGCTGAGACACAAAGCTGGTGGCGTCACCGGGCAGGCGGGGAACAGCAGGGCAGAAGGCTGTAACGTCAGCCAGGCGAGCCAGTGGACTAGAGCCCAGGGAACCCGGCTGCCGAGTGCTCTGCGCTCACTGCTAGAGGCCACACCACGGAAGCAGCAGGAGGGAAGTTGTTCAGACACCGATCCCCTGCTGCGGGTGGGAGGGGAGGGCACTGAACACCACTCAGAGACACCCCCAGGTGGGTCTCAGCCTGCGGCATGGGTGGGAGGAACGGCCAGCTGTCAGATCCCCTCTGCACTTGTAGGCAGTGGCTGACCTGCACCCCCCTGGCCCCCACTGTGGGTGCAGGGCATCTGCGGGGGGCTTGCCCTGCCCCTGCCCACACACAGCCCGCTCACTGCACTGATGGGGTGGGGAGGGGGCGCGGCACTGACCTGCACCCAGGGATAGGAGGCGCCCAGCTCCACCGCAAGCTCCACCCACTTGTCAATCACGACCCGGATCTCCACCAGCGACATGAGCGGCAGCGGCAGATCAGACCAAGGATGGAAGCACATGACCTTGCTGGGGGACGAGAGGGAGGGACGGCAGTGAGCACAAGCCCCAACTGATCAGGCCCTGGAGACCTAGCCTGCCCTCCCTCCCCCCGATACCTCAGGCCAGAGAGGTGCCCGGCCCCCTTCACACTCCCCCAGGCTCCTGTGCACCCAGAACTGTGGAGCTGGCCCAAAGTGATGGAGGCCCTGGGCTATTTGCCAGCGTTTCTAAGGGGCCCCTGTTCTCAGCCTCACAAGCCCATGCCCCCCAGAGGCAGCAGCACTGCCCCTGTGTAACACAGCCCAGAGTCACTCGCACGTTGGCAAGAGCCAGGGCCTGAACCTGGGAGTCAGCCGTGGGGGGGAAATCCCTTCCCAACGCCCCACACGATTAACCCCTGGGACGGCACTGCCGTGCAATTTCCTGCCAGGACCCAGGCAGAGGGGAGAGCAGAGAGGAGACAGCCCAGGCGGGGAACCAAAGCCCAAAGCGAGAACAGCGTCCACAAAGAACACTCCTCCACAAGCGTCCCTTCAAATCCACTGGCAGGGTGGGGGCTGGGCTGGCGCCAGCTAGACCCCAACAGAGCTGCAGGGCCCCAGGGCAGCCACAGAGATAACACGGCTCCCTCCTTAGGCCCCCGAGGGGCGAGTGGCCTCAGCTGAGGCCTGTAGGCTTCATTTACCAAACTCCTCGGGCAGATGCAGCTTGGAACAAGGGGTGGCCGCAGGCGTCTGGGGAAGGAGGGAGAGAGGAATGAGCCGGGGATGGACGGTGAGTGGGAACAGTGACAGGGACAAGCAACACCAGCCAGAGCCTAGCGCAGCACATGCGGCGCCCGCCCAGCCCCGCCGACGCCCCTCACCCCGACGCGCAGCCTCTCCTGCTTGGCCAGCTCCGAGCACACGTGTTCCACCCCTGCCCCTCGGGCCCCACCGGCAGCTCCGGCCCCAGACCCCCGAGCAACAGCCAACAGCACCAGCAACGAGCACCGCAGGGGGCGGTACTGGGTTCCGGGGCTGGGCTCCCGGGGCAGGCGAGCACCGCAGGGGGCGACACTGGGTTCCGGGGCTGGGCTCCCGGGGCAGGCGAGCACCGCAGGGGGCGACACTGGGTTCCGGGGCTGGGCTCCCGGGGCAGGCGAGCACCGCAGGGGGCGACACTGGGTTCCGGGGCTGGGCTCCCGGGGCAGGCGAGCACCGCAGGGCGACACTGGGTTCCGGGGCTGGGCTCCGGGGCAGGCGAGCACCGCAGGGGGCGACACTGGGTTCCGGCGGCTGGGCTCCCGGCAGGCCAGGCACGAGCACCGCAGGGGGCGACTGGGTTCCGGGGCTGGGCTCCCGGGGCAGGCGAGCACCGCAGGGGGCGACACTGGGTTCCGGGGCTGGGCTCCTGGGGCAGGCGAGCACCGCAGGGGGCGGTACTGGGTTCCGGGGCTGGGCTCCCGGGGCAGGCGAGCACCGCAGGGGGCGTACTGGGTTCCGGGGCTGGGCTCCCGGGGCAGGCGAGCACCGCAGGGGGTGACACTGGGTTCCGGGGCTGGGCTCCTGGGGCTGGCGAGCACCGCAGGGGACGGTACCGGGTTCTGGGGCTAGCCGCAGGGCCTGGCTGTCCGAGCTCCAAGCACCACCGTGGGTTGTAACAAGCGCTGAGGATAGTTTGGTGGGGAGGGGCGCAGGCTCTCGGGGTGGGCAAATACCCAAGGTAGTGCCAGGTTGTGGGGCTGTGCTGTCAGGGCTCCAGGCACTGCACGGGGCGGTAACAGGTTCTGGGGCTGGTCCCACGGGGTGGGCAGGCACCTCCCAGGGCATACCAGGCTCTGGAGCGTCCGGCTGCAGCGCTGGGAAGTCGTTGTCGAAGACAAATGTGCTCTCATACAGCGGATTCACCTTCGCCAAGAGAACAAGAGGCAGGTTGAAGCACAGGGACCCTGGGGCCCAGGAGAGACAGCAGCCCCCACCCCCCTACAATCCAAACCCACAGCCCTGGCATAACACACACGCACAGGCCTGGAGCCCCCTTCCTGACACTGTCCATCAGAGCCATCACTGTGGCGCCCACGGGGGGGGGTATTTGCCCCGAAGTCTGTACAAAGGAGGCCATGTGAGGTGTCAAATGAAAGCTTGTGTCCTACTGATTCTATGTCTGCTACTTGTGTACCTGTGTGATATCTGTATGTGGAGTTAAGAATGTGGACTCTGTGCTGGTATCGTGAATGTTCTCTTTCTGAGACAGCAATGGGCCTGGACTTTCTGTTGTAAAGAAGGAATGTCCAGTCAATGACTATGCTAACTAGCACGGCTCCAGGGACAATGACTCTCAGAGAGGCCAATACACACCTAAGGGATGCGTCTGGAAACCTGCAAACCAGCCAGGGCATAATGGCGGCTGGCATGTGAAACACAGACAGGTCACTTGACCATGTGACCCGCTCCAGCGTGGGAGACACCAGGAATGGATATAAAATGCCATGAGGCGGGATCCATCTTGTCTTCAATTCTGCTACTGATCCCAGATGCAGCCTTGCGAGGGACAGCGAGCCGGGAAGGATTGCGGACCCATCCTGACATAGGATGGACACCAGAGACTTTTAAACTAGCAGTTTGTAACATCTCTGCTTAGAGCCTGCACCAAGAACTTGGTGATCGGTGCATGTAATGTCTTACTCTCCACCTTTTCTTTCCTTTGTTAATAAACCTTTAGATTTTAGATTCTAAAGGATTGGCCCAGCGTGCTCTTGTGGGTAAGCTCCAGAGTGTAAACTGACCGGGGATTTGTGGCTGGTTCTTTGGGACCACCCGTTCGGGGGAGGTGACATGGGGTTCTATAACCCCTCACCTGTGTGTTAGGCCCGGGACTGATTGGGGCACAGGGAGAGCTGGGGTACCTGAGGGGTTTTGCTTGTGAGGCTTCCTGCTGGCTGGATTGGCAGCTGAAGCGCTCGGTGTGACTGGTGTGTGGCCTGTTTGGGAACGGTCTCCAGTTGAGGGCTGTAAGCAGCCCTGGTTTCGAGCAATTCGTCCTGAACGGATGTTCTCAGCAGTGCCCAGACCCAGCCCGGCCCAGAGGTTGATGGCAGAGGGAGGCTAGCTTTAACCAGGACGCCCACAGCCTGCCACAGAGCTGCCAGCAAGCTGCATATGCATGTCAGGCAGCCCCTCCCACTGCCTAAACACAGCCCAGCTGGGTGCTCGGGAGCATCGCCCTTACCTGCTAAACCATGCTCCCAGCAGTGCCCCTGGTTGGCTTGCAGAAGCCCCCACCCTCGTCAGACTCCCCCTCCTCACCACCACCAGCTGGTTCCCTCAGCTATCCGGATCCCCGCCTGGCTTAGGTTGCCAGGGCTGGCGGTGCCCTCAGCCTGCCCCAGAGGGACTCTAGGGGCAAGAGCGGAGCGGACACGCTGCGATTTAGTCAGTGCTGGGCCACTCTGCCATGGGGGAGGCCGGTTTAGCAGCTGTGGTGAGAGAAACCCCTGACCACTTGGCACCAGCAAGCACCGGTACACAGGCCATCATGCAGCAGTGACAGGGCCCAGAGACTGCCAGCCTGTCCAGCGCTCACAGAAAAACCCACAACTCCATCCTGCTGGCAGCTGCCTCCCCCACTGGCTTCCCTTGGGAAGGAAAAGCCCCATCCCCCATGCCACCCGGCCTGTGGGACACGCCAGTCTCTACAGGTGGAGTCTTACACCCATCCAGGAGCACACAGGTTCCCAACACTCCTGCCGGGCCTGCCAGCAGCCCAGCGGGCTCTCTGTAGAGGATCAGATGCCGCAACGGAGACGCTGATGCACAGAGACTTCCAGCTCGCCCATGGAAGATGCCAGGAGTGGAGTCGAGTGGGCTGAGTCTGGGAGCCAGGACTCCTGGTGTCTATGCCCAGCCTTGGTTGGGGAGTGGGTGACGGCAGCGTGGGGGCTGGGAGCCAGGATTCCTGGGTTCTATGCCCAGCTCTGCCACAGATTTTCTGCATGACCTCTGACAAGTCCCTCCCGCTATGGCCCCCTGCTGCTCAGCCAGGCGAGCGGCCCCTTCTCCCGCACACAGGCACAGCGCCACACGTTGGCATTTGCTTGCTTTGAGGTCCCCAAGAGCCAAGCACCACTCCGCCCCGTGCAGTACCTCCCCGTTGGCTCGCGTCGCTCCAGGGCACAGCGGGTTGGACAGGTCACAGCGCGGGATGTCCTCTTGTGGAGGTTTCTCCACCTGCCCCTGCCAGGGGCGCCTCATCCGGTGGGCAGACACCAGCACCCAGTCGTCTCGCAGGGGATTGTAGCGGACGTGCTGGTGCTCTGGGGGAGGAAGGGAACAGACGTGAACAAGGCAGAACTGGCCTAGGCTGGGAAATGCTCAGAGCCATCATCTCCATCCAGCTAAAATAACCGAGTCGTGTACGTCAGCTGTGCTGGCCATGGCCCCAGCCCAGACGCGATCCAACCCGCCCTGCCGGGTGGGGAGGGCATCTAGCCCAGTGGGTTTCAAACAACAGACGAGCCACGACCCAGGACGGGGCGGTGGGATGTCGGGCGGGCACTGGGTCTCGTGGCTGCAGGGGGATCAGGTGAGCAGCGGGGGGGCTAACGCAGCTCCCTGCCTGTCCTGCACTGCAGACTGCGCTGCGCCCCAGAAGCGGTCTGCAGCAGGCCCGGCTCCTGGGTGTGGAGCACACAGAGCTCCGTGCACTAGCTCCGCACTCCCATTGACCGGGAACCTGCTGCTGGCTACTTCTGGGGCGCAGCCTTGTCTGCGGTGCCAGGAGAGACAGGAAGCTGCCTCAGGGCCGCCCCCGCCGCCGCACCACTAACCTGTAGCTGCTCAGGTAAGCCCCTCCTGCCTCTGCCCTCCAAAGCCGGAGTCCCCTCCCACATCCCAAGGCTCCATCCTCAGCCCCACCCCGGGGCCCACACCCCAGTCACATTATGTTGGATCGCGGCATCAATGATCTTCTTCAACTGGGTGATGAAAAAAAAAAAAAAAAAAGGCTGCAACCTGCTGCTCTAAGATAGCCCCTGACAAAGCAGCACAGCAACCGCCTGCCTCCGGCTGCTGAGAAGAGGGGACACACCCGGATTCCTGACCCCAAACCCTGCTTGAGGGAGGAACTGCTCAGTCCCCACCCATCGCAGCCCCACCCTCCACTTCCCCACCCTCATTCCCCTGCAGTGCAGGGGCATGGGGGGAGGGGTGAGAGGGAAAGGGCAGGGGAGAAAAAGGGGGAGTACATGGCCCTGGAGGAGCGCAAGGGTCAATTGGGGAGGGGCGCAGAAGGTACGAGGTCGCGGGGGAGGGCATATGGGAGGGTGCAGCAGACAAGGCAATTGGGGGGCTAAGGGGATCCAGGTCCTGGGAGGGGCTAAGGATGGTAAGGGAGAGCTGGGTCCCGGGGGGGGGGGCGTGGGGGGGCGCCTGGGTCTTGGGAGGTTCTATGGGAGTATGGTAATGGGTGGGGTCTATGGGGTCCAGAGCAGCTATTGGGGGGGCTATGGGAGACCAGGTCCCAAAGGGCCGGGGGGCGATTAGGGGTATAGGAACCAGGGGAGGTTATGGCGGGGCTGAGTCCCCGGGGCGGTTAGGGGGGACTGGGTCCCGGGGGGGGGGGGGGGGGGGCTGGGCTATGGGGGGGTTATGGAGGGGCCGGAGGAGGCTATAGGGGGCTGGGTCCTGTGGGGGCTATTGGAGGGGAGACTATCAGGGGTAGGGAAGCCAGAGGGACTGGGGGGGGGCTGGTCCCCGGGGGGGGCTATAGGGGGCCTAGGTTGTGGGAGGGCCAGGGGGGCTGCGAGGGGGCTATGGGGGGGCTGGTCCCCGGGGGGGGGGGCTGGGCTATGGGGGGGTTGTGGAGGGGCCAGAGGAGGCTATAGGGGGCTGGGTCCTGTGGGGGCTATTGGAGGGGAGACTATCAGGGGTAGGGAAGCCAGAGGGATTGGGGGGGGGGAGGGCTGGGTCCCAGGGGGTGGGGCTATGGGAGAGGCTATGGTGGGGCCAGAGGGGCTATGAGGGGAGCTGGGTCGCGGGGGGGGGGGGGAGGCAGGTCCCTGGGGGGCGAGGCCAGAGAGCTATGGGGGGGTTATGGGATGGCCGGCAGGACTATGGGGGGGGGGCTGGGTCGCGGGAAGGGGCAGTGCCCAGGGGGCGGGGCGGGGCAGCTATAGGGGGCCTGGGTCGTGGGGGGGCTGCGAGGGAGCTATGGGGGGGGGCTGGTCCCTGGGGGGCGGGGCGGGGGGGCTATGAGGGGGCTGGTCCCCAGGGGGCTGCGGGGAGGCTATGGGGGGGCTGGTCCCCGGGGGGTGGGGCGGGGCAGGGGGGCTATGGGGGGGCTGGTCCCCAGGGGGCGGGGCAGGGCAGGGGGGCTATGGGGGGGCTGGTCCCCAGGGGGCAGGGCGGGGCGGGGCGGGGGGGCTATGGGGGGGCTGGTCCCCGGGGGGCAGGGCGGGGGTCTGCGGGGAGGCTATGGGGGGGCTGGTCCCCGGGGGGCGGGGCGGGGCGGTTATGGGGGGGCTGGTCCCCGGGGGGCTGCGGGGAGGCTATGGGGGGGGGCTGGTCCCCGGGGGCGGGGCGGGGGGGGCTATAGGGGTCTGGGTCGTGGGAGGGCCAGGGGGGCTGCGGGGGGGCTATGGGGGGGCTGGTCCCCGGGGGGCGGGGCGGGGCGGGGGGGGCTATAGGGGTCTGGGTCGTGGGAGGGCCAGGGGGGGCTATGGGGGGGCTGGTCCCCGGGGGGGGCGGGGCGGGCCGCGCTCCCACTTACCGCTGGGCTGGAAGGTCCCAGCCGCCGGGGCGGCCCCGCCGGGCTCCGCAGACTCCATCGCCCCCTCCCGCCGCTTCGCGGTCACGTGGCCTGTCCCTGCGCGGGGCACGCGCTGCTGCGGTTCCCCTTTCCCCGCCGGCCGCCCTCCGACCCCAGGGCCAAGCCCCGCCCCCAGCGGTCACTCCGGGCAACGCCTCTCGGCCCCGCCCCACGCGGCGCGCTGCGGGCTGCGATTGGCCGGCGCGGGGCGGGCGGTACCATCCCGCGGCGGCGCAGGGAGGGGTCCGGCCGGGAGCGGCGCGGCGCGGCGCGGGCCGGGCGGGAGCGATGTGGGCCGCGGGGCCGCGCGCGCTGCGGGCCGGGCTGGCGCTGCTGGGCCTGGCGCTGCTGGGGCTCGCGCTGCGGGGCTGGCTGGCCGCGCGCCCCTTCGAGTTCCTGCCCGAGGAGATCGCCGAGCTCGGCCGGCACCACGCGGGTCAGCGGGGGGGGGGAGCCGGGGGGGAGGGGTAAAGGGGGGGCAGCCGGGGGGGGAAGGGAATAACGCGGGGGGGGAGCCGGGGGGAAGGGGTAAAGGGGGGGCAGCCGGGGGGGGAAGGGAATAACGCGGGGGGGGAGCCGGGGGGGAAGGGAATAACGCGGGGGGGAGCCGGGGGGGGAAGGGGTAAAGGGGGGGCAGCCGGGGGGGAAGGGGTAAAGGGGGGGCAGCCGGGGGGAAAGGGAGTAACGCGGGGGGGAGCCGGGGGGGGAAGGGGTAAAGGGGGGGCAGCCGGGGGGGAAGGGAATAACGCGGGGGGGGAGCCGGGGGTAAGGGGTAAAGGGGGGGCAGCCGGGGGGGAAGGGAGTAACGCGGGGGGGAGCCGGGGGGGGAAGGGGTAAAGGGGGGGCAGCCGGGGGGGAAGGGAATAACGCGGGGGGGGAGCCGGGGGGAAGGGGTAAAGGGGGGGCAGCCGGGGGGGTAAGGGGTAAAGGGGGGGCAGCCGGGGGGGAAGGGAGTAACGCGGGGGGGAGCCGGGGGGGTAAGGGGTAAAGGGGGGGCAGCCGGGGGGGAAGGGAGTAACGCGGGGGGGAGCCGGGGGGGTAAGGGGTAAAGGGGGGGCAGCCGGGGGGGAAGGGAGTAACGCGGGGAGGGAGCCGGGGGGGAAGGGGTAAAGGGGGGGCAGCCGGGGGGAAGGGGTAAAGGGGGGGCAGCCGGGGGGGAAGGGAGTAACGCGGGAGGGAGCCGGGGGGGGGAAGGGGTAAAGGGGGGCAGCCGGGGGGGAAGGGAGTAACGCGGGAGGGAGCCGGGGGGGGAAGGGGTAAAGGGGAGCAGCCGGAGGGGAAGGGAGTAACGCGGGAGGGAGCCGGGGGGGGAAGGGGTAAAGGGGAGCAGCCGGAGGGGAAGGGAGTAACGCGGGGAGGGAGCCGGGGGGGGGGAAGGGGTAAAGGGGGGCAGCCGGAGGGGAAGGGAGTAACGCGGGAGGGAGCCGGGGGGGAAGGGGTAAAGGGGGGGCAGCCGGGGGGGAAGGGAGTAACGCGGGGGGGAGCCGGGGGGGGGGAAGGGGTCTGATTCCCTGAGTAAAGCCAGGGTGCCCGTTCTACACCGGGTGCCCTGCAGTGCTGGGCCCCAGGGAGGGGCAGGGCCCCCTGGGCGGTGCTGACTCTGCCTGGGTTCCTTGGTGTTGCAGGCTTGGACCACGAGCTGGCCTTCTCCAAGATCATCGTGGAGCTGCGGAAGAAGCACCCCGGCCACATCCTGCCGGACGAGGACCTGCAGTGGCTGTTCGTCAACGCGGGTGGGTGGATGGGCTCCATGTGCGTGCTCCACGCCTCGCTGACCGAGTACGTGCTGCTCTTCGGGTCAGCCATCGACACTGGGGGACACTCGGGTAAGCAAAGCTCACGCCACTACGGTCAAGAATTGAGACTTGGGTTGGGGGGCGGCTGTTGCATAGCTCAGAGCTCACTGTGATCTACAGATCAGGTGTCTTGCGCCCTGGGCTAGATTGCTGCAGGCACTACCTGAGCTCTGTAGTCCCTGGGGTCGTGCCGAAGATGGAGCAGAACCTTTCTGCGTAGAGGAAAATTTCATCCCCCTTTGCGAGCATGAGAGTGGGAGGGAAATACAGATTTCACGTCCTTTGATCAGCAAAGGCTGAGCTGGCTTTCTCAATGTGTGCAAATCATAGGTGCTTCCAGCCCCCAGGCGTGGGGCTGTGATCCAGGTTCTCCATTGCTCCCTGAATTGAGCTTTACAGTAGGTGCAGGGAACTGGTTCCAATGGAGGGATAGACAGACAGACCAACCATGAAAGCACCTGTCTGGAAGGGACAAAAGCAGAGGTGGGCAAAAGCCTGTCAGCAGGCACATGGCCCACCTAGGGCTTTGATCGGGCCCGCGAGGCAGTTCCAGGCCCTGCCTCCTGACAGGCGTGCTCAGCCTGTGGCACACGTGCCACGGAGGAAGGAGTTCAGCCCTGTGTGTCCCCCCCCCCCCCTTTGCAAAGCCACTGGAGAGCGCTCCCTTCTCCTGCAGCAGCTTAGGCTGCAGTGGGAGGAGGCAGCACTGGGGCTGAGGGGCCAGCTCCAGGCCGTGTGGCTGTGGCAGTGGCACCTCTGGGGCCATGAAGCCTCCAGCCTCCGGGGCTGGCCCAGGGCTACATGCCTGTGGCAGTGGGGCCTCCCTATGGGGAGGCCAGGACAGCGTGGCTGCAGCCATTGCTGCAAGGGGGCGCGAAGCCAAGTAAGGTTCCCCCTCATGCCCAGACCCCCCCCCAATTCCCTCACTTCCTTCCCCCCCCCCAAGACCTGGCACCCCCAGCTTGCTCTGACACCCTCCCTTGTACCTGCACCCTCTCTCCTAGCCAGACACCCTACTCCCAGCCTGTCTCGTGGACTGTACCCTGCATTTTTGTCTCTATCCCAGCGCCTAAAGAGGTCCATAAAATCCACTAACTCCAGAACCCCAGAAAAGTAAATCTGGTCTATGTGAAGCCCCGAATCTCAGTTCCCCCCCCCCCTTCCCTTGCCCTCACCCTGTGAGTTTGGGACACCAGAGGAGTGAGGTGTCTCAGTTGGGACCACATCAGTGAGCGTTGGGGGGTTTTGGAGGAGTTTTTTTGCTTCTCACTTGTGTGGTTCCCAACTGATTTTTTTGTGGGTCAGTGACCCAAAAAGGGTTCCCCACCGCTGCCATAAATAAAGAAAACATTGAAACCTTTTGTGTTGGACAGAATATTTTACTTTCTTTAAAATGAAGTTTGATAAACTAACATGAGAAAGTTAAAACACTTAATCTGTTTCCTAATTTAAATTAAACCGTTCTCACTAGCTGTAGCTGGTTCAGAAAATAAGGTCACTGTACCCAGTAGGGTAGTTCTGAGGCCCCGCCCCTTCTGGGCTGGCCCGCAGCCCCTTCCAAAATTTGTGAAGTGCCCCTCCCCCTTCCAAAATGATTGCCCACCCCTGGGCTGAAGGAACTGCCATAAAGGCATGTTTGGTCCTAATGCCCTGCACAGTCCTTGCAGAACAGCGCAGCTACTTGGTGCAACTATACGGGGGACTTGTCTTCACTGCATTTCTCTGCCTCTCACACTGAACCAAGCAACTGTGGTGTTTTCCTCGCCTGCGTTGCCCAGACTTGGCACCTCTGCCCTCCAGCCTGCCTAACCAGAGGGCTCCCAGACAGATCCCCCCGCTCCAGAGCCGAGACAGAATTGTTCTCTGCAGTAAGGATGTGAAATCCCATTTAATTGGTTAACCAATTAAACGTGATGTTTAACCGATTAAATGGAGGGGGGGGCTGCTCCAGCCCTACCAGTTAACTAGAACCAACCGGTAAGGATCACTTGTTAACAACCCTACTCTGCAGTGTGTCCCCATGAGCTTTTTCTAGTCTGATCAGTGACTGAAGCAAATGGTTTCATTCCATTCCTCTTAGACTTTTGTCCTACGCCTGATAAGTCTGCTTCCTCCCTGGGCTCTTCCCTATCAGGCCCTTCTAAATGCCTGTGAGACCTTCTCTTCTCTCCCCTGCCAGCTGTGGTCCGGCTGAGCTGAACGAACGTAGCCCTTCCGATCGCCCCTCTCACGTCCCTAGCTCCCCAGCGTGGTCTGGCTAGTAAGAGGAGCGTCTCTGCCTTGGGATCCTTCTTGGTTGCATCTTCAGGCAGGTGGCTGGGCATCCAGGGTGCCCCAGCCCAGGAATGCTATGGAAACGCTCTTCTAGTAGGAGACCATATTGAGGCCCAAAAGGGAGCCTGTCTTGTCTGAGTTCTCTCCTCCCCGTGAGTACTTGACTCCAGCACGTTAGGTGCTGAGCAGTGAAGCCAAGACTCGTGGAGTAAAGCCCAGGCTCCAGAGATCGCTGTCGTGGAGGAGAGGCAGGTGGCAGCCGGCAGGTGGGCAGGCTGCTGTCGTTGGCACAGCTCATGGGAACGCATCAAGCAGCCAGATCCAAGTTGTAGGCGGCAGGGATTCTGCGAGACCTTCCTCCCCCAAGCCAGGGGCTGTCTTCCCCCGTTGCTGAGCTCTCACGCTGGGTGCCTCTCTTGCAGGTCGCTACTGGGTGGATATCTCCGACACCATCATCTCGGGAACATTCAGGCAGTGGAAGGAAGGGACGACCAGAAGTGAAATCTATTATCCAGGTGCTGTAATCCGGGGTTCTTGTAACCCAGAGCTCTTGGTAACTTTGTGCATGGGGGCATCAGGAAATACATCCATGGAGATAGGGCCGTCTGACCGATCAGCGGCAGGCACAAATGGGCCAACACAGGGAGGCTCTCCCTTCGAGCTATACTTAGTCGTAAGCACTTGCACACGTCCATACCAGGTTGGCAAAAAAAAATCCCAGATTCATATTGAGCCTGGGTCTAGAAGCGTTCTCGTGGACAACTGCAAACGTCCAGCGGCTGGCCAGCTGTCTGCAGGGGAACTTGCAAGGGCTCCACGCACTGAAGTGTCTGTCGAGCTCCCATTCCCGTTTTTACGTCCTGCTTGTTGGGATTACGTGGCTCGTTCGTTAGCAGAAGGGTGGAGATTTCCAGCCCGCCAGGTGGGCGGAACTTGCTAACAGCTGCAGAGCAATCGTTAGGGGTGGCCGCTGCCAGGCTTTCTATCCTGCTGTACCAAAAAGGGACTCCAGGAGGGCAGAGGGTCATGTTTGCTTCTTGAGGTTCCTCCCTACACCAGGTATAAGCACATCTCCACTCCCTGGGGTGGGACTGAGAGAATGGGGAAGGTTTTAACGCCTCCTGGTTCACAGCAGGAGACAGCCACTGCTCGTCAGGAGGAAACTGCCCCTGTGGGAAGGCTGGTCCATGATTCTCCACCGAGGGATATCTGTTCAGCTTCCAAGGAAGTAGCTGGTACTGGGCAGCTGCTGGCTAGGCTGCCGCACCCCCAGTCTGGCAGTTCTGCAGTGGGTGCTGTGCGCCCCACCAGCCCCATGTCCTGGGCTGGGAGAGGAGGGTGCCAAGCCCTCGGCAGGATTGGGCCTGTGAAGAGCTTTGTGCTGTATCTGGAGTCACCCAGGGAGCAGCGCCCTGGATCCGGCATTGTCCCGGCTTTCGGAATAACGGCCGGTGCTGTGTTTGTCTGCCTGCAGGGGACACCATAGCACACCCGTCCGGCGAGGCCACGGCTGTCCAGTGGAGTGCCGGCACCTGGATGGTGGAGTATGGCCGTGGCTTCATCCCCTCCGCCCTCCTGTTCAGCTTGGCGGACACCATCTTCAGCACTCAGGACTTTGTCACCCTCTTCTACACCCTCCGGGTTTATGCCAAAGCCTTGCTCCTGGAAGCCAGCGCCTACTTTAGCCACCTGGCCCAGTGAGCCCCCCTTCCCAAGCACCAGCACAGCCTTCCAGGAAGGGGTACCCTTTTCCCATCCCCCCCAGTCACGCAGATTGTACCACAAAGGCAGGGGGGCAATTGCATCCTTACCTCTTCCCCTGCGCCCATGGAGGAGGCCAGGTTGGCTGCCCATTGGCCATCTCGTCTGGCTGCCGCAGAGAGCGCTCAGCCAGGGGGAAGCTGGCAATAGTGGGCACACCTAGATCACTATTTTTTTAGCATTCAAATGTTCCTCTCTATTTCTGTAACTAGAGCGCAGCCACCCTTGCGCTGCCACCCACGCCTGCGTGTGTCCGTGTCCCCTGTTGGCAGCTGTGTCCCCTGCTCTCGGAAAGCCAGGGGCCTCGGACAGACCCATTCGGGGGGAGTGGGGAAAGACGGATCAGACACATACTGGACGTGATAGAAACCACGCCCACCGTGTGCCTGCCTAGCATAGGGCCAATGTGTGAGCTCCCCCGTCCCCAGCTGATCCTGGTGTAACTGCAGTGGTGTAAATGGAGTTCAGCTAGTGTGAGTCTGGTGTCCAGCAGGGTGGGTCTGACTTCCAAACACTGTCTGGGCACGGTGCGGGTTATACGTTGGACGCTTCCCGCCTCCCTTGCTACATGGGCAGCATCTGATGGGAGGTGCCTGTAGAGGTGCTTTGTGGGGCATGTCACATGTGCTGTGTAAATGGCCTAGGAGACGACTGAGTGTCCCATGATCTGTACTAGCCCGGCACTTGTATGGAATCTGTCTGATCTAGACTTCGGTCCTGGGGCGACCCACTAGCCAGGGTCATGAGATCGCGTCTTCCACGGGACACAAGCAGCGAGTCCCGTCTGCAATAAGATGCTGCGCAGTGTGTTGCAATGCCTGTTGTCTGTGTGAGATCTGCCCCCTGCAGTTGGCAACACTGCCCATGTGTGTGTGTGTGCCTGTGCGTGTGTTCAGTTGGCCTCCTTGCCAAGGCTCTGCCTGGGGAGGAAGGCCAGACACTGGGGTACGGGCCCTGCCCTTGGTGCATATTCCCCAGCGGCCCTATTGTCATTTGTCCCCATGATGGGGAGAGCCACCACCCTTCGCCTTAACAGCCTTACTGCGGTGGCCTCCTGGGCTAAGCCTGTGTCCGTACGTCCTGGTGGTGGTGCTTCAGCTGCTAGGGCGTTGTGCCCACAGAGGGGGCTCTCTGGCCTGAGCTCTGCCCTGCGGACTCTCGTAACCGACCTCTGGTAGCTTTGGGGAGTGGCTCCTGCCGTTGTTCTCCAAGCTGAGATACCTCGTCCGCCGTCCCGTGTGGCCATGGTTCCCTTCCTGGCTAACGCACTGAGAGGTGGGCGCTGCTGAAGACTTTGGGGATGGAAAGCAGCGGTTCTGGACCTGTTGGCTGCTCTTCCCCAAAGGGCCTTGCAGTTGTCACTCCTGGGGGAATTCTGTGCCACTGCGCACACGCGGAAACGCCGTGCCCACGCTCCTCCCCCTGGCAGAAAACTGGTTTCTGTTGGGAAGCAAAGAGAAGCAGCACCACTGCTCACTCACCCCTCCCCAGCAGCCCAGAGGGTTTCTTCCTGCTCCCGGAGCAGCGGAAGGAGAGATGAAGTCACTGAGGGGAGAGGCAATGGGGCAGGGTGTGGGAATGCCCTGGCTGCCAGGAACGTGGGGGGGGGGGGTGATAAGGAAAGTTCCCCTTCCCTGCAGAGCAGCTGTGGTGGTGAACCCCCAGACACCTGCCCTAGCTGCAGGAAGCGCAGATTGGTGGGGGGCAGCATGGGTGTGGGGGCTCAATGGGGGATTGAGATGCATGGGGGTTGGTTGACGCTCCCTGCATCCGCCCAGCCTCCATGCATCGGGATCTCCTCCATCAAACCTCACACACATGGTTGGGAGCCCTTCTGCAGCTGGAGACTCCACGCCTAGAGCACCCCTCCCGCAAGTCCCTCACACCCAAATCTCCATCCCAAGTCTCACCCCCCCACCTGACCAGACCCCCCTCAGCCCTAGTGACCTGCACCTGGACTCCCTGGCAGATTCCAAGGAGCCCCTCCTGCCCCGCCCCACATGCTGCCTGTCCCAGGCTGTACCCCACACAGCTCTGGCTTTTGCACCAAAAAGTTAAACTCCTGCTCATGTTCTCAAACCAACAGCCCAATCGCTGCATTTTCAAATTGCTTGGTAAATGCGGAGTCGTCAGCAGATTGTGTAAACATGCTGCGAGTGTGTTTTATTGGAGCATGTAAACGCTTTTCCTGCAGAATTCCCTCAGGAGTATTTCACAGACCGTTGATCTCGTACTACAAAGGAAATGACCAGCCTCAGCAGGCCACGCAAGCAATCTAGGCCGGAGGCGGGGAAGCTGGGGCCCGTAGGTTGCCCACCGCTGAGTTCTCTGCCTGGCTACACCTGAAACAGCTTCTCCTTGTGAAACTGTTCAGTGCCTGACTGCTGGTCGCTAGTTTTCGGCAGCCACGTCCGCAGCCTCCTTCGGTAGTGTCCATAGCATGTGTGTTGTTCCTGGGCCGTGGACTGTCAGCGCGGGTCAGGACATGTAAGGCCTGGGATGGGCCACTTCATTTTAATCAGTGTCAAGAATAAACCTGCTCCTCTGGATTAGTGTTTGTTTGAGAGAGACTAGACGGGCTGGGCAGACCTGTCCTGTGTGCCACGGGGGCAGGGTTTGGTCAGGAAAACGCCGCTGTGAACCCAACGCCGGTAGCACTTCTGCCAGAGGACATAAGAACATAAGAACATAAGAACATAAGAACGGCCGTACCGGGTCAGACCAAAGGTCCATCTAGCCCAGTATCCTGTCTGCCGACAGTGGCCAGCACCAGGTGCCCCAGAGGGGGTGGACCGAAGACAATGATCAAGCGCTTTGTCTCCTGCCATCCCCCTCCAGCCTCTGTCAAACAGAGGCCAAGGACACCATTTTATCCCCTGGCTAATAGCCTTTTATGGACCTAACCTCCATGAAATTATCTAGCTTCTCTTTAAACTCTGTTATAGTCCTAGCCTTCACAGCCTCCTCTGGCAAGGAGTTCCACATGCTGACTACACGCTGTGTGAAGAAGAACTTTCTTTTATTAGTTTTAAACCTGCTACCCATTAATTTCATTTGGTGTCCTCTAGTTCTTCTATTTAGGGAACTAATAAATAACTTTTCTTTATCGGCCCTCTCCATACCACTCATGATTTTATACACCTCTATCATATCCCCCCTCAGTCTCCTCTTTTCTAAACTGAAAAGTCCCAGTCGCTTTAACCTCTCCTCATATGGGACCCGTTCCAAACCCCTAATCAATTTAGTTGCCCTTTTCTGAACCCTTTCCAAGGCCAAAATATCTTTTTTGAGGTGAGGAGACCACATCTGTACACAGTATTCAAGATGTGGGCGTACCATAGTTTTATACAGGGGCAGTAAGATATTCCGGGTCTTATTTTCTATCCCTTTCTTAATAATACCTAGCATCCTATTTGCCTTTTTGACCGCCGCTGCACACTGTGTGGAAGTTTTCAGAGAACTGTCCACGATAACTCCAAGATCTCTTTCCTGATTTGTCGTAGCCAAATTAGCCCCCATCATACTGTACGTATAGTTGGGGTTATTTTTCCCAATGTGCATTACTTTACACTTATCCACATTAAATTTCATTTGCCATTTTGTTGCCCAATCACTCAGTTTGGTGAGATCTTCTTGGAGTCCCTTACAGTCTGCTTCTGTCTTGACTATCCTAAACAGTTTGGTATCATCCGCAAACTTTACCACCTCACTGCTTACCCCTTTCTCCAGATCATTTATGAATAAGTTGAACAGGATTGGTCCTAGGACTGACCCTTGGGGGACACCACTAGTTACCCCTCTCCACTCTGAAAATTTACCATTTATTCCTACCCTTTGTTTCCTGTCTTTTAACCAGTTCTCAATCCAAGAAAGGACCTTCCCTCTTATCCCATGGCCATGTAATTTACACAAGAGCCTTTGGTGAGGGACCTTGTCAAAGGCTTTCTGGAAATCTAAGTATACTATATCTACTGGATCCCCCTTGTCCGCATGTTTGTTAACCCCTTCAAAGAACTCTAATAGATTAGTAAGACAGGATTTCCCTTTACAAAACCCATGTTGACTTTTGTCCAACAAATTATGTTCTTCTACATGCTTCACAATTTTATTCTTTACTATTGTTTCGACTAATTTGCCCGGTACTGAAGTTAGACTTACCGGTCTGTAATTGCCCGGATCGCCTCTAGAGCCCTTTTTAAATATTGGTGTCACGTTGGCTACCTTCCAGTCATTAGGTACGGAAGCCGATTTAAGGGATAGGTTACAAACCACAGATAATAGTTCAGCAATTTCCCATTTGAGTTCTTTTAGAACCCTTGGATGAATGCCATCCGGTCCCGGAGATTTGTTAACATTAAGTTTTTCTATTTGTTCCAAAACCTCCTCTAATGACACTTCAATCCGGGACAGTTCCTCAGATTCATTACCCACAAAGGATGGTGCAGATTTGGGAATCTCCCCAACGTCCTCAGCCGTGAAGACTGAAGCAAAGAAATCATTTAGTTTCTCTGCAATGGCTTTATCGTCCTTGATTGCGCCTTTTATAGTTCGATCGTCTAGGGGACCCACAGGTTTTTTAGCAGGCTTCCTGCTTCTAATGTACTTAAAAAACATTTTGTTATTTCTTTTTGAGTTTTTGGCTAGCTGTTCCTCAAAATCTTTTTTTGCTTTTCTTATTACATTTTTACACTTAATTTGACAGTGTTTATGTTCCTTTCTATTTATCTCACTAGGATTGGACTTCCACTTCTTAAAAGATGCCTTTTTGTCCCTCACTGCTTCTTTTACATGGTGGTTAAGCCACGGTGACTCTTTTTTAGGTCTCTTGCTATGTTTTTTAATTTGGGGTATACATTTAAGTTGGGCCTCTATTATGGTGTCTTTAAGAAGTTTCCATGCAGCTTGCAGGGATTTGGCTCTAGTCACTGTGCCTTTTAATTTCTGTTTAACTAACCTCCTCATTTTTGTGTAATTCCCCTTTTTGAAATTAAATGCCAGGGTGCTGGTCTGCTGAGGTGTTCTTCCCACCACAGGAATGTTGAATGTTATTATATTATGGTCACTATTCCCAAGCGGTCCTGTAACGGTTATTTCCTGGACCTGTTCCTGCGCTCCACTCAGGACTAAATCGAGAATTGCCTCTCCCCTTGTGGGTTCCTGCACTAGCTGCTCCAAGAAGCAGTCATTTAAGCCATTGAGAAATTTTATCTCCGCTTCTCTTCCTGAGGTGACATGTATCCAGTCAATATGGGGGTAATTAAAATCCCCCATTATTATAGAGTTCTTTGTTTTGGTAGCCTCTCTAATCTCCCTCAGCATTTCAATGTCAGTATCCCTGTCCTGGTCAGGTGGTCGGTAATATATCCCTACTGCTAATTTCTTATTTTTGGAGCATGGAATTACTATCCATAGCGATTCTATTGAACATGTTGATTCATTTAATATTTTTATTTCATTTGATTCTACATTATCTTTCACATACAGTGCCACTCCGCCACCCACCCGGCCTGCTCTATCCTTTCGATATATTTTATATCCCGGTATGATTGTGTCCCACAGATTTTCCTCATTCCACCAGGTTTCAGTGATGCCTATTATGTCAACCTCCTCATTTAATACTAGGTACTCTAGTTCACCCATCTTATTAGTCAGACTCCTAGCATTTGTGTAGAAGCACTTTAAAAATTTGCCACTGCTTATTTGTCTGCCCTTCCCTGATGCATTGGATTCCTTTGTACACGGTTGTTTGTCTGCTCTGGCCCATGGTTTGCCCTCTCCCCTCCTCTCTTTCTGACTACAGCTTAGAGAATCTCTATCAATGGATTCTCCTCTAAGAGTAGTCTCCCTCCGATTTACGTGCATCTCCACACCAATCGGCTTTCCCCCATCTCTCAGTTTAAAAACTGCTCTACGGCCTTTTTAATGTTTAGTGCCAGCAGTCTGGTTCCACCCTGGTTTAGGTGGAGCCCATCCTTCCTGTATAGGCTCCCCCTCTCCCAAAAGTGTCCCCAGTTCCTAATAAATCCAAACCCCTCTTCCCTACACCATCGTCTCATCCACGCATTGAGATTCTGAATCTCTGCCTGCCTACCCGGCCCTGCGCGTGGAACCGGAAGCATTTCCGAGAACGCCACCATAGAGGTCCTGGATTTCAGTCTCTTTCCTAGCAGCCTAAATTTGGCCTCCAGGACATCTCTCCTACCCTTCCCTACGTCATTGGTACCTACATGTACCACGACCACCGGCTCCTCCCCAGCACTACACATAAGTCTATCTAGATGCCTCGAGAGATCCGCAACCTTCGCACCAGGCAGGCAAGTGACCATACGGTTCTCCCGGTCATCACAAACCCATCTATCTATGTTTCTAACGATCGAATCACCCACTACTAACACCTGCCTCTTCCGAACTGGCTTTCCCTCCCCCTCAGAGGTATCCTCAGTGCGAGAGGATACCGCAACATCCTCTGGGAGGAGGGTCCCAACTACGGGATGGTTTCCCTCTGCTCCCATTGAATGCTCTGTTCCCTTGAGACTTTCATCCTCCTTAAGAGCACTGGGGCTCTCAGACTGGAGGTGGGACAGTACTACAGTGTCCCAGAAAGTCTCATCCACAAATCTCTCTACCTCCCTTAGCTCCTCCAGTTCAGCCACCCTGGCCTCCAAAGCCCGAACTCGGTCTCTGAGGGTCAGGAGCTCCTTGCAACGGGTGCACACATACGCCACCCGCCCACAGGGCAGGTAATCATACATGTTACACTCGACGCAATAAACAGGATAGCCCCCACTCTGCTGCTGGGCTTCTGTCTCCATTTTTCTAATGAACAAGTTTAAGTATAAACTGGGATTCTTTTTAAACCTCTGGAATATAGATTACCTGAATGGAGCCGAAGTAAGGGGACAGTTTTCTCACGCAAGCTGTGATGTCAGCCTGTAACTGGGGGGGCGCTGCCCAGCAGCTGCAAGTCCTGGTGCGGAGGGGGGAGTGTGCAGATTCCAGCCAGCCCCTGCAGCTGCCAAGGGGCTTCCCATTTTGCGGTGGGTATTTGTAGTAAAAATCTTGGGGCCGGTGAATTTTTCTTTATGGCCTGTGACTTGTCTGACTTCTATAAAAAAGATGTGTCCAAATCTTAGCCTTCATCCTAAGTAATCAAGCTGCCTGGGGGAGCTACTAGCTCCTGATGATCAGCCCTAATTGAGGAGTAGCCAGCTGTAGGGAGACTTCACCCCGGCTTGTTCTACAGAGGAAGGTTTTTGCTACCGGTATAGTACAGCTGTGAAAGGGGTGAGGGGGGGAGAGTTCCCCCTTCGGGATGGTAATATTCTCTAAGTGAATCTGCTTGCGATGCACAAGTCCAGACAAACTCCTGCCACTTTCCACATTGGTCTGGTAGACCGTCCTCTCCCCCATGCCAGCCTCCCCACCCCCCCCTCAACAGTGGCAGAGTTCTCTCTCGTTCCTTCTCAAAAGCCCAATCACCGAGTTCCCAAGGAGGTTGGTTGGTTGGTTTTCTTCTAACTTCCAAGCTGGGCCCCTTGCTGCATTAGGTGGGGAAATTCTGCAACCAGAGCCATGCTGCTGTCAGTCCAGGAGTGATGTCCGCTCCAGCTGTAGCGTCCAATCAGGCAGGCAAAGAGGAGAGAGGTAACTAGTGGGGTCCCCCGAAGGTCTGTCCTGGGACCCATCCGATTCAACCTATTTATAAATGATCTAGAGAAAGGGGTAAACAGGGAGGTGGCAAAGTGTGCAGATGGTCCCAAACTGCTCAAGAGAGTGAAGACCAAAGCAGACTGCGAAGAGCTTCACAGAGATCTCACCAAACTAAGTGACTGGGCAACAAAATGGCAAATGAAATTGAAAGTTGATAAATGCAAAGTAACGCACATTGGGAAACATCGTCCCAGCTGTACTTACAATATGACGGGGACTAATTAACTATAACCACTCGAGAGAGAGATCGGTCACTCCAGATTAGCGCCCGCTCAGCCCTCCATGCCCTCCCCCAGTCTGTTACTCCATAGTAGCACCCACTAAGCCCTTCCCTCCCTAGTCTTACTCCATGGTAGCAGCTACTCAGCCCCTCCCCCAGTCTGTTACTCCATTGTAGTGCCTACTCAGCCCCTCCCCCCAGTCTGTTACTCCATTGTAGTGCCTACTCAGCTCCTCCCCCAGGTCTGTTACTCCATTGTAGTGCCTACTCAGCCCCCTCCCCCCAGTCTGTTACTCCATTGTAGTGCCTACTCAGCCCCTCCCCCAGTCTGTTACTCCATTGTAGTGCCTACTCAGCCCCTCCCCCCACTCTGTTACTCCATTGTAGTGCCTACTCAGCCCCTCCCCCCAGTCTGTTACTCCATGGTAGTGCCTACTCAGCCCCTCCCCCAGTCTGTTACTCCATTGTAGTGCCTACTCAGCCCCTCCCCCCACTCTGTTACTCCATTGTAGTGCCTACTCAGCCCCTCCCCCCACTCTGTTACTCCATTGTAGTGCCTACTCAGCCCCTCCCCCAGTCTGTTACTCCATTGTAGTGCCTACTCAGCCCCTCCCCCCAGTCTGTTACTCTCGGATTGTAGTGCCTACTCAGCCCCTCCCCCCACTCTGTTACTCCATTGTAGTGCCTACTCAGCCCCTCCCCCCACTCTGTTACTCCATTGTAGTGCCTACTCAGCCCCTCCCCCACTCTGTTACTCCATTGTAGTGCCTACTCAGCCCCTCCCCCAGTCTGTTACTCCATTGTAGTGCCTACTCAGCCCCTCCCCCCAGTCTGTTACTCCATTGTAGTGCCTACTCAGCCCCTCCCCCCAGTCTGTTACTCCATTGTAGTGCCTACTCAGCCCCTCCCCCCACTCTGTTACTCCATTGTAGTGCCTACTCAGCCCCTCCCCCAGCTCTGTTACTCCATGGTAGAGCCCACTCAGCCCCTCCCCCCAGTCTGTTACTCTGGATTAGTGCCCACTCAGACCCGCCCCATGGAGTTGTGCTGTGGGCTGTGACTGGCCAGCGCCAGGGCCCCGAGTGCTCACTTTGGCTAGTGTGGGGCGGGCAGTACCATGTCTGGGGCCGCTGGCGCTGCCAGGCTGAGTCTGGGTGGGGCATGGAGTTCCGGCCCGAGGAGATCGCAGAGCTCAGATGACACTCTGTGGGTTAGCCCAGGCGCGGGATGGACCCTGGGGCACCTGTGGGGCGGGACCTGGGGGACATGAGGTTGGGGGGTGGCACCTATGGGGCAGGGATTCGGAGGGGGGATATGAGTTTTGGGGGGATTCCATGGGGGAGGGCCCAGACTTGGCCTCCAGCTTCCCTGAATCTGGCCCCTGAGGCTTGGGGCTTTGGCTCCCCAGCGTTGGGGGCCCCTCAGCATCAGGCTGGAGCGCCAGCGCCGGCTTCCCGCTGCCAGACTCAGGCAAGCCAGGGCCAAATCTGACCCACGGGCTCTGTCCATCAGGGTGGGGGAGGAAGCAGCTCCATCCCCTCTGTGACGGACCGGGCCGGGTCTGGGCACAGCTGAGGGCGTCTGCTCAGGGCGAGTTGCTCGTATTCAGGGCTCCTTACAGCCCCAGACTGGAGACCTTCCCAAACAGGCCACAAACCAGTCGCACCGAGCGCTTCAGCTGCCTGCCTGAAGCCTCACGAGCAAAACCCCTCCGACACCCCAGCAATATCCGTGCCCCAGATGGCCCCGGGCCTCATACACAGGTGAAGGATTTTAGAGCCCAATCTCACCTTCCCCGAACAAGTTCTGTCCGGTTCCAAGAAACCAGCCACAGATCCCAGGTCAATTTACACTCTGGATCTTACCCACAAATCACACTGAGCCAATCCTTTAGAATCTAAAATCGAAGGCTGCGTCTAGACTGGCATGATTTTGCGCAAATACTTTTAACGGAAGAGTTTTTCCGTTAAAAGTATTTGCGCAAGAGAGCGTCTATACTGGCATGTGCCTTTGCGCAAAAGATTTGCTTTTGCGCAAAAGCATCCATGCCCAGTATAGACGCTCTCTTGCGCAAGAAAGCTCCGATGGCCATTTTAGCCATCGGGCTTTCTTGCGCAAGAAATTAACGTTCCTGTCTACACTGGCCCTCTTGCGCAAGTATTCTTGCGCAAGAGGGCTTATTCCTGAGCGGGAATGTCAGAGTATTTGTGCAAGAAGCACTGATTGCGTACATTAGAACGTCAGTGTTCTTACGCAAATTCTCGTGGCCAGTCTAGATGCACCCTAAAGGTTTATTACTACCAGAAAGAAAAGCATGAGAGTAAGGTTGTTAAGGTATCATACATTACATGCATCGAATCTCCCAGTTCTTGATGCAGGCTCGCAGCAGAGATGTTACAGCTGCTGGCTTAAAAGTCTTTTGTGTACATCCTATGTCAGGATGGGTCCACGGTTTTTTCTGGCTCCTTGATCCCTGCACTTGTGCCTCTGGAATGAAGAGCTGAGCTGAGTACCAAGATGGAGTCGGCCACATGGCAAATTTATACCCCCTCCTGGCTTCTTCCAAGCTGGAGGGAGTCACATGGCCAGTGGCCACGTGTGTCTTTGGCCTCCAGAGGTCCATTGTTGCCTGGAGCTTAGCTCATTAGCATGTCCATGGGCAATCATTCCTGGCCCATTACTCAATCACATACAGAGAAACTTCCAGTCTCCATACAGAGTACATATTCATAACTCCACACACAGACATTATACAGATATACGAAGAGCATATACAGAATCAGTAGAAGGTAAGCTTTTGTTTGACACCTCACATGGCCCCCTTTGTACCACTTTTGGGGCAAACACCCCCCCCCCCATGGGTGCAGCAGTGACCCGGCTGCTCCCCTCAAAATCCAGTAACGTGACACCCTCCCCCTGGGGAAACAACAGTGCAGGAAAGTGCTGCCTCAAGGCTTTTCCCCTGCTGCTCCGATTGGCCATAATCATAGCCAATGGGAGCAGCAGGGGGTGGTGCTTGGGAATGGTGGGGGACACAGAGCCAGGTATGTCCCCAGGGAGCTGCGCCTCCCCATCGCCCAGACCCTGCACCCCCATTCCATTCCTGCACCCCCCTCCACTCCTGCCTCCTGCGCAGACTCCACACCCCATCCCTCTCCTGCACCCCATTCCACCCCTGCACCCTCCCTCCCCCCCCAAACCCCACACCCCAAGTCTGCTTCCCACCAGCCCTCTCCCACGCATTCAATCCCTCATTTTTGGCCCTACCCCAAAGTCTAGGGCCGCCCAAAATCTACTAGCCCAGGCCCCCCTAGGCTCTGGTGTGCACAGGGGATGTGGGGAGGGTCTTTCTCCTCAGTTGGGGCTACATCAGTGAGGTGGGGGCTTTTCTTGTTCCTCACATTTGTGCAGCCCCCCCCCCACTGATTTTTCTGTGGCTCAGCAGCCCCCCGCCCCAGAAAAGGCTCCGCCCCTGCAGTGGAGGCTCATGCACTAAGCTCCCGAGGTTGCAGGTTTGGTTCTGCCTGTTGGCGATACAGGTGCGCAACAAATCCCTGCCAGCCACAGCTTGGATCTGGCTGCTTGTCCCGTCCCGTGGGCCCTGCCAAGGAGGGCAGCCCACCCATCCGTGGCCTAGAGTCACTCGTTTCAGGCTTGGACAAATGTCAAAGACCCAGAGCCAAGTGCAGCACCTTGCAACACATCCTGGCTTGCGGGTCCCCAGCGGAACTGGGGCGCTCCTCCTCCTGCAGGCCTAGAGCACGCAAGCCAGAAAACTCCCACGCCAGGGTTTTCTCACCCCCGGTGCACAGCAGCCGAGCCAGCAGTGGGAAGACCCACGAGGGTCGGTTGGCAGCTGGAAGGCTGGGCCAGAGAGAACCAAGTGTGTCGGGTCTCTGCTGAGCAAGCAGCTGCGTGAACCCCTCTGAACCAGGAGAGGAGAGGCCAGCAGGACGGGACCCAGCAGTGCTGCTTTGAAGTCCTGCTGCTCAGTCCCTGCCTGGCGAGACGCCCTGAGGGGAACCAGGGCGGCTCCGTCTCGCCACAGCCCTGCGGGCCTGGGTCAGCGCCCTTTGAAGCCAAGGGAAAGACCCCGCATGGCTGGGGAGCCGTCACTGCGTCACCAGACTGCACAGGGCTTTGTGGGCTCTGCAGCCGGGGCCGCCCATGCTCAGACCCGAGCCTACTCTAGGCGCTGGGGTGGGAAAACGGCCTCTGGATGAGTGTTGCAGCCTGCTGAGGCGCTGGGCTCGTTCGGGGGGCTAGATGGGGGGCTTTGAGCCGATTTCACGCCGTGCGCCTCGCTGGCCGGTCGGCACCGGCTGGCGTTTCCCATCCGATTTCACGCCATGCGCCTCGCCGGCCGGTCGGCACGGGCTGGCGTTTCCCATCCGATTTCACGCCGTGCGCCTTGCCGGCCGGTCGGCACCGGCTGGCGTTTCCCATCCGATTTCACGCCGTGCGCCTCGCCGGCCGGTCGGCACCAGCTGGCGTTTCCCATCCAATTTCACGCCGTGCGCCTCGCCGGCCGGTCGGCACCAGCTGGCGTTTCCCATCCGATTTCACGCCGTGTGCCTCGCCGGCCGGTCGGCACGGGCTGGCGTTTCCCATCCGATTTCACGCCGTGCGCCTTGCCGGCCGGTCAGCACCGGCTGGCGTATCCCATCCGATTTCATGCCGTGCGCCTTGCCGGCCGGTCAGCACGGCTGGCGTTTCCCATCCGATTTCATGCCGTGCCAGGCTGTGGGAGGCGGCGATGGCCGTGGGAGAAAGAGCTCCTCCCTCTGCCTAGGCAGACCAATCTGGCGGGGGGGGAGCACTTGCCTCCACGTGGCCCCAGTCCTGCAGGCAGCACCTGGACTTTGTCACCTCCGGCGTCCTTTTCAGCCGGCCTTTATGGTCAACACCTGGCCACCTGGCAGCCCTCGCAGGGAGCGCGGAGCAGGCCTCACACAGCTCCCACAGGCCCAGCCCTGTGGCGAAGGGACAGCCTGGCCGAAGCCAAAGGGCTGGCGCCGGCAGTGCACCCCCTCCTCTGGCAGAACTGCGGCAGGATCGGGCCCCGGATGGGGGCCTGTGTAGCCTTGGGCCTGACCAGCAGGTGGCAGCGTCGCTGTTCCCGGAGACCAAGGTCCCTTAAGCTCCCAGCGGCTCCCAGAGTTTCCTCCGGCGGCAGCAGGAGCCAGGCACCGGCCCCGCGCTGGGCATGTGGAGCAGCTCTGACCGGTGCCAGCCAGCCCCGGGACTCTGGGGCTGGGTGGGAATCAGCAGGCAGAGGGCCCCTCGAGGTGTCCTTGTGCCACGGGGCTGAGCGCTTTCCTCCCTGCTCCCAGCGCCGGTGTGGCAACACCCCGGGCTGCCCCGCTCGTGCCACTCGGTGTCCGTGCCTGGCGGGGGAGAGGCCCCGATTCGCCCAGCACGCACTGCCCCTCGAGGCCCGCTGCCTCGGCTGTGGGGCACCCTCGGCTCGCGGCCGTGCTCCCTGCTGGGCTGGACGGACCCAGCTCCAAGGGCCCCCAGCAACCAAGAAAGGGCAGGGACCCTGCGGCTTGTGGGGAGCTGTGTCTCAACAAGGGGCTGGTCCTGGAAGGGTCCCCCCCCAGGCCTGGACTCTGCCCCCCGCCTGGGTGCCGCCCTCCTGCCCCCATTTCTGGGCCCAGTCTGAACTTCCAGAGCAGCCTTTGCTTTCTGCCCACACGGCGCCCCAGGCCACATCCCTGCTCAGCTCCTGAACACCCGTCCCATGTCACCTCACCCTCCCAGTGCTGCCAACCTCAGCCCTTAGACTGGTTGGGATAGCTCAGTGGTTTGCGCATTGGCCTGCTAAACCCAGGGTTGGGAGTTCAGCCCTTGAGGGGATCAGTGAGGGATTTGGGGCAAAAATCTGTCAGGGATGGTACTTAGTCCTGCTGTGAGGGCAGGGGACTGGACTCAATGATCTCTCAAGGTCCCTTCCAGCTCTATGAGATTAGATATATCTTTTTCCGTCAGCGTGACACCGCCCAGGCTGTAGCTAATTCAGGTGGTGCCAAGGATGCACTAGCCCCAGATGTGGGCCGGGTGCCATGTGACAGTGGGATTCAATAAACCGAGGCAGATACTAAATTCCTGTGGCTTGAAAGCTGGTGAGCGCTGGTGAGGTGACTGTAAATGGGAAATCTGTATCAGATGGGTGAGGTCCTGCTGGGCTCTGCTCTTGGCCCTTTCCCCTTTTTATTAAGCAGATGGATGTCAGCATAAAACCGTCACAGGAAACGTGTGTAGATACAATTGTGGTAAATATGGAAGAGGACAAATCTCTGATGCCGAGCGATTTGGATTCCTGGGTGAACGGGGTGTAAACAACAATTTGGGATTTTATAAGGGTAATTGTGAGTGGGGGCAGGGGGGAGCTCCCTGATCCCGGAAAGGGAGGGGCCTCAGGCGGAAGGGGAGGGGCCCAGCAGCTAGCCCTTCGTACCATATGGAGCTTAGCTCCTCTCTCCCCTTCCAGCCCACAGAGCCACATGGAGCACGGGGGGCTGAGCTCCAGCAGCGATTTAAAGGGCCCAGGACTCGGACCACTTCTGCAGTAGCAGCGGCTCTGAGTCCCGGGCCCCTTTGAATCTCCAGGTCCTGGGGCAACTGCCCCCTTCCCCCCACCACCCGTTGGCGAGCCTGGGGGAGGCATCTCAGAGCAAAAATTGCAGGATCAGGGCTTCTAGCCTGGGAAGCAGTGACTTAGAAAAAAATAGGGGGGGGGGGCTAATCCACTGGAACCCCAGAACATGACATTTTGTGGGTCCAGCCACTGCCAGCTGCAAGCCAAATGCCCCGTAGCGAGAAATAACCATGGGCTGTGAGAGGCCAGGCCGAGCAGCGGCCTTCTTGCAGTTCTGCCAATTAAACATTTTACAAATAGAACCAAAAATGAATGTACCATATGATAAAAAAATGTAAACAGCCACGCCTAGTCAAATGGCACTAGCCTGTGCACTGTTGTAAGTACACACGCTCCAATTCTTCAATCATAAATAATCGTTTTCTAAAACTAAAAAATGTAGTGATCCTGCTAGGAGTCACTGCAAGTTGAGCGCTTTGTTTAAGTTAACACGAAATTAAACAAAAATATACTTTGGAGCAGTTCAAGGGAGCTTTTCTTTGGTCAAGGGTCTGGTACCTAAACTACCCAGCGGCTGGGCGGAAGGAGGGCCCCGTGGAAGGCTGGTTACTGATTCTTAAAACCATTTCAAACTTTGGGTGACTATAAATATGTGGAATGCTCTCAGTTTGGTGTGACAGCGTCTGTGTGTCTGTCTGTGTGCGTCTGTGTATGTCTCTGTGTGTGTGCACACAATAAACAGTTGTGCGTAAAAGTGATCTTGTTGGTCCCGATCCCTTACCAGATAAAGGAGCTGTATCTCCATTCCTGACACTGCCCACAAAGAAACAGGCTCGTTACCGTTGCTTTGGGTTCTGAAAAGTCCATGAGCTCCCCGTGTGATCATGCGGTGGCCAAACGGGCAAATGGGACCCTGGAATACAGCCTCAGAGGAATCTCCACTTCCTCTGTGTCTGGCCCTGGGGCAGCGGCTGCTGGAATCCTGTGGCCAGTTCTGGTCCCCGCACCTCAAGAAGGACGTTGATAGGGTGGAGTGGGACCAGAGAAAAGCCAGGGGAATGACTAGCCAAGCACACCTTGGAGAGGGTCCAGCAGAGGGCCACCAAAATGATTCAGGGGCTGGAGCACATGGCCTACGAGGAGAAGCTGAGGGATTTGGGCATTTAGTCTGCAGAAGAGAAGAGTGAGGGGGGATTTGGTAGCAGCCTTCAAGGTTAGGCCCACTGGTCAGTGAGGAGGGAGAAAAGTAACAGGAAACTTGGAAATGGCAGAGATGCTTAATGACTTCTTTGTTTCGGTCTTTCACCGAGAAGTCTGAAGGAATGCCTAACATAGGGAATGCTAGTGGGAAGGGGGTAGGCTTAGAAGATAAAATTAAAAAAGAACAAATTAAAAAAAGAAAAGTTAGATGCCTGCAAGTCACCAGGGCCTGACGAAATGCACCCTAGAATACTCAAGGAGCTGATAGAGGAGGTATCTGAGCCTCTAGCTATCATCTTTGGAAAATCATGGGAGACAGGAGAGATTCCAGAAGACTGGAAAAGGGCAAATCTAGTGCCCATTTTTAAAAAGGGAAATAAGAACAACCCAGGAAACTACAGACCAGTTAGTTTAACTTCTGTGCTAGGGAAGATAATGGCACAAGTAATTAAGGAAATCATCTGTAAACACCTGGAAGGTGGCAAGGTGATAGGGAACAGCCAGCATGGATTTGTAAAGAACAAATCGTGTCAGACCAATCTGATAGCTTTCTTTGATAGGATAACGAGTCTTGTGGATAAGGGAGAACGCGGTGGATGTGGTATACCTAGACTTTAGTAAGGGGTTTGATACGGTCTCGCATGATATTCTTATCAATAAACTAGGCAAATACAACTTAGATGGGGCTACTATAAGGTGGGTGCATAACTGGCTGGATAACCGTACTCAGAGAGTAGTTATTAATGGTTCACAATCCTGCTGGAAAGGTATAACAAGTGGGGTTCCACAGGGGTCTGTTTTGGGACTGGCTCTCTTCAATATCTTCATCAACAATTTAGATATTGGCATAGAAAGTACGCTTATTAAGTTTGCAGACGATACCAAGCTGGGAGGGGTTGCGACTAATCTGGAGGATAGGGTCATAATTCAAACTGATCTGGACAAATTGGAGAAATGGTCTGAGGTAAACAGGATGAAGTTTAATAAAGACAAATGCAAAGTGCTCCACTTAGGAAGGAACAATCAGTTTCACACATACAGAAGGGGAAGCGACTATCTAGGAAGGAGTACAGCAGAAAGGGATCTAGGGGTTAGAGTGGACCACAAGCTGAATATGAGTCAGCAGTGTGATGCTGTTGCAAAAAAAGCAAACATAATTCTGGGATGCATTAACAGGTGTGTTGTGAGCAAGACACGAGAAGTCATTCTTCCGCTCTGCTCTGCGCTGGTTAGGCCTCAGTTGGAGTATTGTGTCCAGTTCTGGGCACCGCATTTCAAGAAGGATGTGGAGAAATTGGAGAGGATCCAGAGAAAAGCAACAAGAATGATTAAAGGTCTGGAGAACATGAGCTATGAAGGAAGACTGAAAGAATTGGGTTTGTTTAGTTTAGAAAAGAGAAGATTGAGGGGGGACATGAGAGCAGTTTTCAGGTATCTAAAAGGGTGTCATAAGGAGGGAGAAAACTTGTTCATCTTGGCCTCTGAGGATAGGACAAGAAGCAACGGGCTTAAACTGCAACAAGGGAGGTTTAGGATGGACATTAGGAAAAAGTTCCTAACTGTCAGGGTGGTCAAACACTGGAATAAATTGCCCAGGGAGGTTGTGGAATCTCCATCTCTGGAGATATTTAAGAGTAGGTTTGATAAATGTCTATCAGGGATGGTCTAGACAGTATTTGGTCCTGCCATGAGGGCAGGGGACTGGACTCGATGACCTCTCGAGGTCTCTTCGAGTGCTAGTATTCTATGATTCTATGATTCAACTTCCTGAAGGGGGGTTCCACAGAGGCTGGAGAGAGGCTGTTCTCAGGGGTGACAGGTGGCAGAACAAGGAGCAATGGTCTCAAGTTGCAGTGGGGGAGGTCTAGGTGGGAGATTAGGAAAAACTCTTTCCCTAGGTGGGTGGGGAAGCACTGGGATGGGTTCCCTAGGGAGGGGGTGGAATCTCCATCCCTAGAGGTGTTTAAGTCCCAGCTTGACCAAGCTCTGGCTGGGATGCTTGAGTTGGGGCTGGTCCTGCTTTGGGCAGGGGGCTGGACTCAGTGACTCCTGAGGTCTCTGCCAGCCCTGGGATTCTGTGAGTCTATGATTCTGTGCCTTGTAGCAAGAGGCTCCAGGATCTCCACAGATAAGCAAAGAGAAGCCAGCAGGTGACCCAATTACCACGCAGATATGGCTGCTTGGGAAGTGGATGTGTGGGGGGGGGGTTGTTATCACAAGCGCTGTGTTGTGCCGGGGTATGTGTGTTGTGTGTGATAATGCATGTGTGTAAAATGACCGTGCCTTGGGGAGATTGCAGCCACGCAGGAGTTACACCTGTGCAATCAACAACCACTCGTTCTGCAGACGGACAAGGATTGTCGACGCAGGGATTTTGCACCTGTCCAGTCATTGCAGATGATCCCAAACTGCTCGAGATAGTTAAGACCAAAGCCGACTGCGAAGCGCTTCAAAAGGATCTCACCAAACTAGGTGAGTGGGCAAGAAAATGGCAAATGAATTTTAATTTGCTAAATGCAAAATATTGCACATTGGAAAACATCATCCCAGCTACACAAACCAACTGACGGGGACTAAATTAGCTGTTACCACTCAAGAGAGAGATCTTGGAATCTCTGTGGATAGTTCTCTGCAAACATCCACGCAGTGCACAGTGGCAGTCAAAAAAGCAAACAGAATGTCAGGAATCATTTAAAAATGGACAGAGAATAGGACAGAGACTTATTGCCACTGCATAAATTCATGGTGCACTGACACCTTGAATACTGCGTACAGATGTGGGCGCCTCATCTCAAAAAAGATATATTGGCATTGGAAAAGGTTCAGAAAAAGGCAACAAAAATTATTAGGGTTTGGAACGGGTCCCATATGTTGAGAGATAAATAAGACTGGGACTTTTCAACTTAGAAAAGAGGAGACTAAGGGGGGATAGGATAGAGGTCTGGTGTGGAGAAAGCAAATAAGGAAGAGTGATTTACTTGTTCCCATAACATAAGAGCTAGGGGTTACCACATGAAATGAATAGGTAGCAGGTTTAAAACGAACCAAGGGAAGTTTTTCTTTATGCAGCGCACAGTCAACCTGTGGAACTCCTTGCCGGAGGATGTTGTGAAGACCAGGACTTTAACAGGGTTCAAAAAAGAGCTAGATACATTCATGGAGGTTAGGTCCATCAATGGCTCTTAGCTAGTCTGGGTAGGGATGGTGTCCCTAGCCTCTGTTTGTCAGGACACCATTCCTACCTAGACGGGGTAGGAATGGTGACACCATTCCTATGGGCGATGGGGGAGGGATCACTGGATGATTCCCTGTTCTGTTCCCTCCCTCTGGGGCACCTGGCACTGGCCACTGTGGGCAGACAGGACCCTGGGCTGGATGGATCTTTGCTCTGACCCAGGCCGGCCGTTCTGATGTTCTTATTGTGCAGATGTAGATTGTGCCTGCGTACACAGACGTGTGTGCGCCTCGCACACTTCTCTCGCGGAGAGATAATTACCCCCGTGTGCTCTGCGGCGTTGGTCATTTAGCAGCCGATGTTGTCGAGGAAAATGAGTAATTTTTAATTTGGGTCTGCGGGAAGGCCGCTGAAGTCAGCAGCTCATATCAATACAGCTCCACTTACAGCGAAGGCCGGCGTAATGAAAATCCAATGGCACGCGGGTGGGAGTAAATAAGTATGCCATTAAAATGAGAAAATCAAAGCCCCGGACAGGTCTTTTCTCTTGCCCATTGATTTCTTTTATTACGGAAATATTGCTGCTAAATAACATTCGTGTGAACAATCTGGGCAGTGTTTTTCGGAGATGGCGGGTCGATGGCTTGATCTTGGGGAGCAGATGCCAGCCTGTGGGGGGGGGGGCGTCAGCGCAAGACGAAGGGCTGTTCCATTGGCGCCCCCGTTCAGCACGCAAAGCCAGAGGGGCAGCTGGCTGGGAACGTGCTGTACCATGCCAGGAAGCCAGGTGGCTGCGCATAGGTGGCCCCGCCAGATCCCAGCCTGTGTATCCCAGGCCCTCAAAGTGCACCTGCACCCCCCTTATCAAGCCCAGGGCCTCACCCCCAGTCCCCCGGCTCCTTCCAGAACAGGCACCGGTAACTCGTCAGGCCTCATACGCCCGTGGGGCGGCAGGACGGGCACTGGCTGTGCCCAGATGCGTGAAGCTGTGATAGAGCCGGGGTGGAACCCAGGTGTCGGGGCTCCCCCTTCGTCCCTCTCTCTTGGGAACCACGCACAGGATGGCGAGGGGGGGGGGAGAGGTTATAACCCATCCCCCACCCCCCCACACACCCCAGTGTTCCCTGTGCCCCCAGCCCCCCCCCCTTACACAGGGGAGAGGTTATAACCCATCCCCCCACCTCCCCTTGGACACCCCAGTGCTCCCTGTGCCCCCCCCGCCCCACATTACACAGGAGAGAGGTTATAACCCATCCCCCCACCTCCCCTCACACACCCCAGTGCTCCCTGTGCCCCCCAGCCCCCCCTTACACAGGGAAGAGGTTATAACTCATCCCCCCCACCCCGCCACACACCCCAGTGTTCCCTGTGCCCCTCCAGCCCCCCCTTACACAGGGGAGAGGTTATAACCCATCCCCCACCTCCCCTCAGACACCCCAGTGCTCCCTGTGCCCCCCCCAGCCCCCGCTTACACAGGGGAGAGGTTATAACCCAACTCACCAACTCTGGACAGGTTCTCCCAGTCCCAAAGGGCCAGCCACAGTCCCAGGCCAATTTATACCTCAGATCTCACCCAAACGAGCTCGCTGGGCCCATCCTTTAGCATCTACCAGCTAAAGGTTTATTCATAAAAAAGAGAGAAAAGGGTGAGAGAGATTGTGACGGAGAATCCACCACACACCTCAGTCCCCCAGGCCCTGACGCGGGCTCCTAGCGGAGATGGAACAAGCTGCCGGCTTACAAGTCTGGAGTAGTCTTATGTCAGGATGGGTCCCCGAATCCTGCCAGTCCCTCTGCCCTTGGCACGGTGCCTCTGGGGTGGAGGGCTGGAGTGGAGACGAGATGGAGGCGCCCCCAGGACCCTCTCATGACCTCGCCCGTGCGGAGGGAAACCTTTTGTCCTCCCGGGGGCGGGTGCCTGCCAAACTGGGCCTGACCACATGACCCACCAACCGGTCTATGTCCTTTTTGGGCCTGGAGTACCCAGGTGTGTCCTGCTGAGGCCAGGGGCCCTTCGGTGCCCCTCAGGGGTCCATTGGCAGCCCGTAGGGCCACTGTCCATGCACCATGGAGCGACCCCTCCCAATAGGTGGGTGACGCCTCCCAGACAGCAAACGTACAACACAAGCACCCACAGCTTCACACTCAGCTCGCACAAGCGTCTGGTGCCCTAGACAGGCCCTAGAGCACACGCTGTCAGCAGACACCTCGCACGGCTCCCTGGGCCCAGAGCTGGGGGCAAACGCACACTTGTGATCTGCCTGCTCCCATTAAAACCCACCACCGAGGCACCCGCAGGACAGAAGCGGGCACAGCTGGCATGGGGAGCCGGCCCCAGCCAGAGGGTGTAACCTGTCCTGGCTGGACCAGCCCCCCCCTCCACTCCGGCCTCTCTTTACCACCACCTGCAGAACTCAGCAGCTGATAGCTTCTCCTCCAATCCAGCCAAGCAGGCTTGGGAGTGTTGTTTCTAGTTCCTGGATCAGGGGGAAACTGAGGCATGGCACGGGCGGTGGGGAGCGACTTGCCCAATCGTGCAGCAGCTCAGGGGCTGAGCCAGAAACAGACTCCATCTCCCCTCGCTCTAGTGCCCGGCCTGCCCCAGAGGACCCATCCTCCTCTCTCCGCAGGGCTGCTAGAGACCAAACCGTATGAGATCAGCGGCTACCGGGCATCCCAGAAAGGGCTCCCCGTCTAAGCTGGGACTGGCCCTGCTCCACACCCCGGACTGAAGCGAGGGGAAGTACTGAGGCTTGCCGGTGCCCCCTGCAGCCCCCCATCCTGCTCCATTTCCTGAGGCCAGGCGAAACAGGAGGGCGCGTCCTGGCACCCTGTCCTCTGTCTTGCTGTCCTAGCCAGCCGGCCCGGCAAGCATCGCGGCGTGGCTCAGCCAGAACCCCCGGCTCACGGCGAATGGGGGACAGAACGGGCGGGGGGAGGGGTTCACTGTCTTCCTGTGGGGGGGCGAGGGAGGGCCCAGTCATGGGGACCAGCGTTTCCCCACGGCACCGAGCAAGTCCCACCAGAGCCCTGGATGTACCAGCCACCGTGGCTCACAGACCCTCTGCCCCTTTCCTTTGGCTCACTCCCAAGGCAGGGCGGGGGCTGGTCCCACGGACGGCTCAGGAGGCAGCCCGGGGCCACGCTCTCCTCCCCTGCCCGAGGCTCCCTGCAGCAGGCCTTTCTCCGGGGGGCCGCTCCGCCCTCCTGGCCTGGAGGGGGCTGCCGACCCCCTGGCCCCAATGCTTGGGGGCTTGCAGCTGCGGCAGGTTTGCCTGACCACGTAGCGACTGATCTGGTGCATTGCTCCCAGGGCTCTGCAAGGCCTGGAGGGGGGCTGGACTCAGTCACTACTATCAGCTGTTTCCTTTTGTCATGCAAATGGGCTTGGGGGGCAGAGGCAGCAAGGTGATTTCCCATCCCCGTACAGCCAGTGGCCTATGCGGGAGCCTCCACATTTACTTATTGGCCGTAACATTTGCAGCATTTTAAAATATTCTGCACAGAATATTTCATGGGTTGGTGCCGAATGCCCTTAGGAAGAGGGGGTGCTGGGCAGTTTGGGGCTGCTGGGCAGGTTTGGGGGGTGCTGGGCAGGTTGGGGGGTTTGTGGGTGGGCACAGGGAGTTGTGGTGCTCTCTGGGTGACGGGCCACTGGGCATGGGGGTTACTGGGCGTAAGGGGCAGGGGGGCAGTGTGGCTGGCTCACTGGCAACACAGGGCTGAGTTTGGGCGTGCAGGTGGAAGAGAAGTGCAGGGGTTGGGGTGAAGGTGACAAAATGTTGGGGATGGGGCTCTGTGTAGGAGTTACGGGGCAGGAGTTAATGGCAAAGGGGGCACCGCAGGAGGGTGATGGGGCGGAGGAGCCCATGGCAGCTGTGGAAAATGGGGGGCACCATGCCTGGGGAGGGGGGCAGGGATGGAGCTCGTGGTCCGGGCGCGGTGCCTGGTGGCCTGTAGCTCTTTGTCTCTGGGCACGGGTGGCAGAGCACCCTTCCGGTTCCTGGGGCATTTTCACCCTTTCCTTCCCTGGCCAGTCAAGGAGGGAGCCCCCCCGACCTGGTGCAGAACTGAGCCCAGTGGCCCCCTCCGCACTGCATCCCATCGGGGGAGGGGGGGGGCGTCCCTGCACAAGGGTGTCTCTGAGCAAGTGGGGCAAGGCCCTGCATCCACACTGCAAAATGCCAGGGCTCGGAGCCGCGTCCCACTGGCCTCTGGCTCTGACCCACCCTCCCCACAGGGTCCCAGGAGCTGGGGCTTGTTGTCTGAGTTGGGCAGATTTGTGCGTGGACGAGACGGGAACATGGGATCAAACCGGAGTCAGACCCCGGGGCTAGCACGCGGTGTAGACACACCCAGCATGACTCAGGGGAAAGCCAGAGAGATCTCGGGGGCTTGATGTGGGCCTGGGGGACTGAGAAGCAAAGAAACTGCTCCTTCTTCCCTTCTGCATTCAGCTTTATTCGCGCCTTGTAAAAACCAGCACAAGGGCACCAAAGCCAATGCCGGACTTCACCCATTTTCATTCCAGCCGGCACATCCCCCAGGCTCCAGCTTTGAGGGGCCACTTGGCTCAAACAGGGCAGCAGTGTCCTAGCCGCCAAAAGCTGAAGGCGTAAAGGCTGTGACGCTACCAGGCCTGCACCTGCCAGGCTGCGTCTCCGCTAGGAAACTATTTTGAAAGAATTAAAATCGACATAATATCTCCTGAAATAGCAACATTGAAAGAGCGCTCCCTCGCTACGGGGGAACCTCAACACGAGGCCGAGGCAGGCTCTGTGATTTTGGGGGCACCCCCTCAACTTCGAGCCCCAGGAAGCCCCGGAGGGAGTGATCAGTTCGAATGACTCTGGGGAGTCGTTAGTTCGAAGTAGAAGCATCGGCGCATCCACACGACGGCTACTTCGAAATAACTATTTTGAAATGAGCGTGATTCCCCGAGGAAAGCAGGAGGACCGATATGGAAATAAGCAGCATGTTATTTCGAAATAACGGGCTTGGTCGTGTGGACGCTCTGCTTATTAATTTGCCCTAAGGGGGATTATTTTGAAATAAAGCCCCAGTGTGGCCCAGCGACTCCAGTGCTCTGCCCTAAAGCTAAGGGGGGTAAGGAGAGGGCAGTGGTCAGAGGAGGCGAGGCCCGGCAGGTCCGGGAGAGGGTGAATTAGTAGGTGAACAAAGATGCTGCACCCATTCACCCTGACTGCTTGTCAAAGCAGCACCGGCATTTCCAGCAGGCTCCAAGGTTCGTTACGGACACAATCCGCCTCCCCCCGTTCCTGGGAATTTCTGTGGCATGTGACTAAGCCAAGGAAATTGACGCGGAACATTGCTCAGCTGATAGCACCCCTGGCAGGACAGAACTGGGAGCCCCCACCCCTACCCTCTGCCACCGAGGGCATCCATCATGGCACTCTGCTTCCTGAACCGCAGCCGGGTCCCCGGCAGACGTTCGCTCTGCCCCCGGCTTGCTGCCCTCCCTAACCTCTTGCGTGGGACTTTACCAGGCCTTTCCAAAGTCCAAATAACCATTATCGACCAGTTTTCCTCCAACCGCTAATTTGCTGAGTCCCGCAGAGTCCAGCCGAGGACGGAAAGACGAGCCGGCTGCGAGCTGAGGGGGCAGACCCGGAGCAGTTTGGTTCTGAGCCAGCCCTCGGCCCAGGGTGCGTGAGCTCCATGGACTTACTCCAAAACCATGACAATGACATATCCCTGACACTCCCCATCAAAGCACGTTCTCTCTGCCTCGCTCTCTGTCTTGCTGTCTTTCCATGCCGAGGCAGCTATTGATTTGCTTACAGGATCTATCTGTCTACAGGATCCATCTATCTACAGATTCTTTCCGCGGCATCCATATATCTAGTGTATCTCTCCATCTCCTCTGTCTACAGTATCTGTGTATCTCCAGCCTCTATCTATCTCACTGCAGTATCTATCTGCTGATTTACCCACGGCATCCATCAGCACATGGCATTTATCCATGGCATTTATCTCCGGGATCTCGGCTCAGTCGGCAACCTGTAGCTGCCTACACCCCATCTGCACTGGCAAACGGACCTCGGTCAGTGTGGTAAAAAAGCCAGTGAAGTCGACCCAAGATGCAGCTGCATCGCCTGAAGAATTCCCCCCAGCCCTGCAGGGAAGTCATAAGAACATACGAATGGCCAGACTGGGTCAGACCAAAGGTCCCTCTAGCTCAGTGTCCTGTCAACCAACACTGGCCAATGCCAGGTGCCCCAGAGGGAGTGAACAGAACAGGGAATCATCAATCGATCCCTCCTCTGTCGCTGATTCTCAGCCTCTGACACACAGAGGCTAGGGACACCCTCCCTACCCATCCCGGCTAATAGCCATTGATGGACCTAACCTCCATGAATGTATCCAGCTCTTTTTTGAACCCTGTTAAAGTCCTGGACTGCACAACATCCTCTAGCAAGGAGTTCCACAGGTTAACTGTGCGCTGAGCGAAGAAAAACTTCCTTTGGTTTGTTTTAAACCTGCTGCCTATTAATTTCATTTGGTGACCCCCCTCTAGTTCTTATGTTATGGGAACAAGTAAATAACTCTGCTCTCGGGGTAGGTTCCTAAAATCTCTCAGTGAACCAGCTTTCACCTGAGACGGGTCAAGGTAAAATGAGCTTGTAAGAAAAAGTGGCTGGGCTGTATCCTGTGCGGGGATATAACATTAACCTCTGTGGCTCCTGGACTGTAACTTGTTTCCTGGGTGTACAGCACCACAGTCCCAGCCTGGTTTGGCCTGTTAGATGCTGTCTCATTGCAGGCTGTACATACGGCTGTGTCTAAGCCCTCCTCTGTGCACTTGGGCTGGGGCCAGGTAGCGAGGGAGGGAATCAAGGGAATCATAGAATCCTAGAGCACTAGAGCTGGAAGGGACCTCGAGGGGTCATTGAGTCCAGTCCCCTGCCCTCACGGCAGGACCCGGCACAGTCTAGACCATCCCTGGCAGGTGTGTGTCCAACCTGCTCTTCAATATCTCCAGGGATGGAGATTCCACAACCTCCCCAGGCAACTTATTCCAGTGTTTAACCACCCTGACAAACAGGAAGTTTTTCCTAATGTCCAAGCTCAACCTCCCTTGCTGCAATTTAAGCCCATTGCTTCTTGTCCTGTCCTCAGAGGCCAAGGAGAACAATTTGTCTCCCTCCTCCTTATGACACCTTTTTCGATACCTGAAAACCGCTCTCATGTCCCCTCTCAGTCTGCTCCTTTCCAAACTAAACAAGCCCAATTCTTTCAGTCTTCCCTCATCGCTCATGTTCGCGAGACCTTTATCATTCTTGTTGCTCTTCTCTGGACCCTCTCCAATTTCTCCACATCTTTCTTGAAATGTGATGCCCAGAACTGGACACAATCCTCCAACTGAGGCCTAATCAGCGCAGAGCAGAGCGGAAGAATGACTCCTCGTGTCTTGCTCACAACACTCCTGTTCATGCAGCCCAGAATCAGGTTTGCTTTTTTTGCAACAGCGTCACCTGTTGACTCATATTTAGCTTGTGGTCCACTCTGACCCCTACATCCCTTTCTGCAGGACTCCTTCCTAGACAGTCGCTTCCCATTCTGTGTGTGTGACAGATTGTTCCTTCCTAAGTGGAGCACTTTGCATTTGTCCTTATGAAACTTCATCCTATAAACCTCAGACCATTTCTCCAGTTTGTCCAGGTCAGTTTGAATTGTGACCCTGTCCTCCAAAGCACTTGCAACCCCTCCCAGAAAACAACTCATCTGCTCTCGCTGGGCCAGAGACGCGCTGAGGGTCTAAGCCCTGTTCACGGTGCACCTCGGGGGCAATTAGCGACACTGAGAACGGATCCAGGAATTGCCATGGGCGAGCATCCCTCACAAACAGACGCACACGTGGGCACCTGCTGGTATCCAGGTATTTGAGACACGGGCCCGTCCTGCTCCTATCCTACTGCTTGGGGCAGGAGCCGACCCTTTCTTTCCCCTCTGCCAAGCTGGGAACGTCTATGGCCCATGCCCCTGGGGGCTGTGAGCCGGGCCCTCTCCAGGGGAAAGGGGGCACTCGCTTTTCAGTTCCCTAGCTCCTCTGCAGAGCAAGCAGAGCGCAGGGCAGGGACGGGAAGGGGCGGGTAGGTGGACATTAAGACCCAGTGGTGCCCCAAATTTTCCAGCGCCCTACGCAGCTGTGATTCTGGGGGGGGGGGACAGCCCTGTCTGGGGGGCTCTTTGCTGGAGAGAGAACTGAATTTCCCAGTCCAGCTGAAACTCTAGTTACATTTCCGTGGCCGGGTGACACGCGGTCTCTGCCGTTGCTGCGTTGCAGCGGAGGTGGTTGGCATCCAGAGCCTCACGCCTGCCTGTTGCCCGACATCGAGGAGCAGGGCGGCCCTCAGGATGCGAGGGGCTCTCCGCAGCCCTATGAAACTGGTGCCCCGGGGCAGGGGGAGTTTACAGTCTCCAGCCACGCCACGCTGAAATAGTTCGAAAGCAAACGTTCAACCGAGTCCCTGTCGACTCCCGCAGTCCATTCCGAAACAGGCAGTCTGGACCGGGGGCAGGCATGGGTCAGCAAAACAGCTTTTTTCCCACCAGAACGGCGGGTGCTGCTCAGAGCTGTGGCCGGCTCGGTCGCTTTTCAGTTCCCTGGCTCCTCTGTGGAGCAAGCAGAGCTGCAGGGCGGGGACGGAAAGGGGTGGGTAGGTGGACATTAAGACCCAGCAGTGCCCCAAATTTTCCAGCACCCTACGCAGCTGCGAATCTGTGTTGAGGGGGGGGACAGCCCTGTCCGGGGGGCTGTTTGGTGGAGACAGAACTGAATTTCCTAGTTCAGCTGAAACTCTAGTTATGTTTCCTTCCAATAAGCAGCCTTTCAGGTGAGCTGGTCCTGACTGTACCACGGCCCCAGCTCATCCCCCGCCTGGCTCTCTGCCACGCCTGCATCCCTGCCCGAGGGCTTCTCGCCAGGCAAGGGTCTGTCTTGGCCCCTGCCTGGCCCCAGCCTTGGGCACGGATGTTCCAGGGCTGATCCTGGTCCTGTCACTAGGTGTCACTGCTAGACCCCATCCGTTCTGCTGCTCTACAGGCTGTGCCCAGGGCAGGATGGGAGCCCACCTGCCTTTTACAAGCGGGTTTCAAGGGGAGGTAAACAGCTGGGGGAGAGTGAGGGGGGTGTAGGGGAGAGAACTGGCATCTCTGAGCCCTGCTCCGCACTGGCACATGCTGGCTGCGCCCCCTGCAATGTACCCAGGCCAAGCCTTTTGTTCGGGCGTCCAGCCTGGGATCTGCTGAGCCAGGGTCTGGAGATGCTGCCGAGCCTTTGGGGCTGGGATTGTCTGGTCTGTGCGGCGCCTGCCCCGGGGGGGGTCCTGGCCCAGGACTGTGATGCCTAGAATACAAATAACACCTACAGGCTGAAGCGCTGTACGCCAGCACCCGCGGGACCTGACCTGTGCCGAAGCAGAGAATTTGCCGGACCACGGGAGGTCAATGTTGTCTAGCAGCATCACCAACCCTGCCCGTGCTCGCTGCTTGTCTTAGAAAACATTGAGGGGTAAATCAGAGCTAGCTAACAGCACAGAGCACCGAAAGCCAGGACTGGGGGTGGTGAACAAACTTTACAGGACCGCGGGAAACTTGGCCATGCCCATGCTAAGTGGGCATCTGGCTAACTCAAATCATGCCAGACCACAGATGGTGCCGGACCAGAGTGTTCTGGACTAGAGAGTTCTGGACTAGAGAGGTCAGACCTGTAGTAGGAACCGGCCCCACTGGGGCCATTGGCAGCGTGCAAACCCTCTCACCTTCCGTGCAAAGTGCATGACCCCCTGTGGCGTAATGGGGGGGCTGTCTGCTCTGTAACCTGGGGTCCCCCTGCACTGTGATGTGTGATTCACACTGACTCACCCATATGTGTATTAACTCAGACACCTAAGCTCAGCCTGAGGAGATAACGGGATTCCCATGGGGAGAGACAAAGGGGGAGAGGCGGAGACCAACAGGAGGCTTCGGGGGAAGGGTCAGTTGCTGGCTGGGAAACAGGAGGGAGTGAGCCTAAACTGGGGGCTGGAGGTCTGTGGGGGTGGATGGACCCCCCCTAACCCAAGGGATCTGAGGCTTCCTGGCCCAGACTCCTGTAGCAATATCACATCTGTGCTGGGCTGTATCCTGGAGAAGCAATAAACCCTCTATTCTACTGGCTGGTGGAGTCTGTTCTTGCTGCTACGGGGGTGCAGGATTTGGGGGAACCCCGACTCAGCATCACACCCCCTGCTGCGAGAGTTAAGGGATTCACACAGCCAGCCAGCAGCTCTCATAGGTCCTCAGCCTCCTGTGGGCACCAGCCCCTAGAGGGAGAGGGCACCTGTTCCGCCGTTAACGGAGTGTCCTGCCGCCGCTAAGCCCTGTTGGCCTTTGTGGTTCCCAGGACAAGGATCACAGAGTCCCAGGTGCTGAAGGAGCCCAAAAGCACCGTCTGTCCCCTGGTCCGCTCGGCGCTGCCATTACCAGCCCCTGCACCTCCCCCCGGTGCCACCCATTCTGGCCGTTAGCCCCACGCTGCCCTGCGCCCCCGCTCTCACAGCGCTGCCACCCTACAAAAGCTGAGTAGAACCAGCCACCCCCCCGTCAGCTCCACCCAGCTAGCTGGCTGTTGGCCCGTTGTACCCCCCATCATGGGGTTTCAAGCCAAACAAAGATTTTCGTTTTGGTCAGATTGTTTCCTTTTTGGACGGAGAATCAACGTGTGTTTTGTTTGGAACATTTTCAGGGTTTTTTCCCCTTCTCTTCTTTGGGAGACATTGTTTTTCTATTGTCCAGTGGAGGAGGAGGTAGCCGGAAGAGCATTTTCAAAAAGCGGGGGGCACTTTTTTTTTAATTTGCCATGACAGTTGGGTTTGTTTCCTTTTTTTTTCACAGGGGAAAACAATTCCTGTGCGTGTGGCGACTGCCGCGGAGACAGTGGTGCCAGTGGCGTGGCTGTGCAGCCGGCGGTCTGCGGCTGAACATTGTCTCTCTCGCTGCCCTCGGCGCTGCAGGTGTGAGAACCACACTTGGAGCCCCCAGCTGCTGCATCCTGACCGGTCAGTGCCACCGTTGGCAGGGCCGGAGAGGCGGTAGGGCTTATGGCCTCCGGCTCCCGCATCCATGCGGCATTGGTGATTGCCGGACCAGGCAAACAAAGTGAGGGGCCGAGAGACACCAAGCTCTGAACTTGGAAACCTCTGGGAAGGTGCCGAGGCGGGACCACGCCCACACAACAACAGAGGCTTTGGACATTCACACTCGTCCGCCATCGCGGACCAGTTTAAAACCAAGGCGGGGGGGGTGTCTGGGCTCTGCTCCAGGAACCACTGGAGGCCATTCCCCAGCCCGACAGGGGGCGGAGGGTGTCGGATGAGATGATCACAGTGGGCCCGCCTGGCCTTGGAATCTACAACTCCTGCCCATTGGGGTAGCAATAAAATTGCCCCAATCCGGCTATTCAAAGGGGACGGATCCTGCAGTTCTTAGGTGAAACTCCCACCAGGAGGGGCCCTTCATATGCTCGACCATCCCTACATGCTCTTGAATGCACATGGCCCAGATAAAAACCATGGTCCATGCTAATCGGCTGTAGCTATTGAAGATCTTTCTAGAGTTTAATACTCAGCGTTAGCACTAAGGGCTAGTAGTGAATGACACAGACAGAAAGACGCGTGCACGTGTGTGTAAGAGACTGCCTTCTATTGGATGGCAGCAGAGCTCCTCAGTTGTGTGTCATAAGCCCTATAGTGCTAGCAACTAACGGCGAGTTTCCTTCCGCTTGAGGTAGAATGATGTTGGAATGGGAGGCTCTAAGTTGCTGTGGTGTGCCAGTGATGCAGTTCCTAGGTCCCCATCGATCTGTTATAGCACTTGGTGTTTTGCTGGCCCCTTTCATCAGCTGCGCTTGCGGGGTGGAGAAAGGACGCTCCCCCGAGCTTTCTGGGGCGGGCACTGGGAGCGCAGTTTTACAGGTGAGAAACTGAGGCACAGAGAGGCGAAGACTGCTCTTTTCAACGCGACCGCTCCCTCTGACAGCCGGACTCAGACCCCTCAAAGGTGCTGAGCGGCCAAGGCCTCCGGAGACCGGAGAGGGCGCCCCAGACCTGGGCCAGCAGAGGTGTGGGGGGCAGAAGGAGGGGGTGGATAAGCAGGGCCCAGCAGAGTGAGTGGTAAGGCAGGGGACAGCTCCTGCCTTGCATGGCCAGTCCCCTCTGCCCCCCGCTTCCATGCACGCTCATCGTCTTCAAAGACCCCCCAACGAGGACCCTGCCCTGCTGCCTCCCAGCCTGACCCGCGCAGACACGTCCTGAGACCGGCTTCCGCCCGCTCCTAGTGACGGGACATTTACCAGCAGGGCCGGGCTGGGGCACCGTGCTCCGGAGCCCGTGCCAAGCGCCGTGAGGCTTGTGGGGCGCTGGCTCGTCTCGGGCCAACAGCCGGCCCGGCGCCTGTCTCGCTCTCCACGCAAAGCAGGTGCTGGACTTGCAGCCCCTCGCCCTGGCCAGCTGTGGCCCTCGGGCCGTCCCTTGGCAATGCTTGTTTCTCCCCCCCGTGGTGTGAATGCAGCAGTCACATTGCTTCCTGCCAGCCTTACCCTGTCCAGGAGGCTGAGACCCCTTGTTTGTTCGGAATAGCACAAAGCAGGTTGCGATTCAGAGCGGTCAAGGGCTGTGGGGCCCGCAGACTTCAATGAGATTCTCCGAACACAGCTGGTCCTGTCGGTGAAACACTACAGCCAGGCCCTAAGATACAACCGCATCTGCTCAGACAGGGACCAACACCCACGGGGTCTCTGTCAGGCATTCTTGAAACTACAGTACCCACCTGGGGAAGTGAAGAAACAGCTTGACAAAGCCAGGCGGGGACCCAGATGTCACCCACTCCGGGACAGTCCCAACAATGAAAGCCACAGAACCCCACGGGTCATCACCTACAGCCCCAGCTACAGCCTGCCCAGCCCAGCATCACAGATCTACAGCCTATGCTAGACGACAGTCCCTCGCTCTCACAGACCGTGGAGGACAGGCCAGTCCTCGCTTACAGACAGCCCCAACCTGAAACGCATCCTCACCTCCAACCTCACCACCGGAAACACTCCGCCGGGAACCAAACCCTGAAACACACCGCGTAGCCAGCTGTGTTCACACATCAACCCTAGCGACACCATCACGGGTCCTAACCACCCCAGCTACACCATCCAGGCTCATTCCCCTGCATATCTATTCATGCGATATGGGCCATCCTGTGCCAGCAACGCCCCCTGCCATGTACGTCAGCCAACCTGCACCGTCTACGGAAAAGAATAAATGGACACGAATCAGCCATCAAGAATGGCAGCTCCCCAAAACCTGCAATGCGGGGGGGGGGGAGCTCTTCACACCGCCCTGGGCGCCCCATTTCAGTCTTAAACGTTGCCATGATGTTCCGGCAAAACCACGGCAAAACCCAGACCACAGCAGGAAACTGCTGGGCTGGAATTCGTATGCAAATTGGACACCCTACGTGGAGGTTTAAATAGACACATGGGGTGGTTCTCGCATTACAGTTGGTCATTTCCCAGACCCGGGCTCTCACTTTCTCTTCCCTGTTGGAGAAGAGCCACATCCATTCTGATTTCACTAGCACTGGTGTCAAACTGCCGCCTCTGTACCCTTTTCCTTCTCCCTCAGCATCCAATGAAGTGCACTGTAGCTCACAAAAGCTGATGCCCCTATACCCTAATAAATCCGTCAGTCTGTAAAGTGCCACCAGACTCATAAGAACACAAGAACGGCCAGACCGGGTCAGAAAAAAGGCCCATCTAGCCCAATGTCCTGTCTGCCGACAGTGGCCAATGCCAGGCGCCTCAGAGGGAGTGAACAGAACAGGGAATCCTCAAGTTATCTCTCCCCTGTCGCCCATTCCCAGCCTCTGACAAACAGAGGCTAGAGACACCATTCCTACCCATCCTGGCTAATAGCTGTGGATGGACCTAACCTCTATGAATGTATCTAGTTCTTTTTTGAACCCTATTAAAGTCCTGGCCTTCACAATATCCTCTGGCAAGGAGTTCCACAGGTTGACAGTGCACTGTGTGAAGAAAAACTTCCTTTTGTTTGTTTTAAACCTGCTGCCTATTCATTTCATTTGGTGACTCCTAGTTCTTATGTTGTGGGAACAAGTAAATAACTTTTCCTTATTCACTTTTTCCACACCAGTCATGATTTTATAGACCTCTAGCCTATCCGCACTTAGTCTCCTCTTTTCTAAGCTGAAAAGTCCATGTCTTTTTAATCTCTCTTCCTATGGAACCCATTCCAAATCCCTAATCATTTTTGTTGCCCTTTTCTGAACCTTTTCCAATCCCAATATATCTTTTTTGAGATGAGGCGACCACATCTGTACGCAGTATTCAAGCTGTGGGCGTACCATGGTTTTATATAGAGGCAATAGGGTATTTTCTGTTTTATTCTCTATCCCTTTTTTAATGATTCCTAACATCCTGTTTCCTTTTTTGACAACCGCTGCACACTGACTGGATGTTTTCAGAGAATGATCCACAGTGATTCCAAGAGCTCTCTCTTGAGTAGTTGTAGCTAAATTAGTCCCCATCCTTTTGTGCATATAGTTGGGATTGTTTTGTCCAATGTGCATTCCTTTGCATTTATCAACTTTAAAATGCATTTGCCATTTTCTTGCCCAATCACTTAGTTTAGTGAGATCTTTGTGAAGCTCTTCGCAGTCTGCTTTGGTCTTCACTATCTTGAGCAGTTTGGGATCATCTGCGGATTTTGCCACCTCCCTGTTTACCCCTTTCTCCTGATCATTTATGAATAGGTTGAATGGGATTGGAAAACTCCTTGCTGTTTTTGCTGAAAGAGACAAACACAGCTTCCTCTCTGAACCAGTTCTCTTATGTTTCTATAGTGTTTCAGACCAATCCTTTTATGTACCGTGCATATGGGGCTGACTTCATCCACCACTGACAGGCGGCTGCCTCTGGGGTGGTGCACAACAGCTAGTGAGCTGCGCACAAGAAGAAGGAAAAATGAAAATGACGTCCCAATGGGGGCTGGGGAGGCAGAAGCTGTGGCAAAGGTGACTGTGTACGGGGCCTGCAGAGACCTGGCCCTCAGCCGTGCTCACATGGAGCCATAAGTCCAGTGCCACTAACTCACTGGGAACCAGTGCCAGCCACCTGTTCTCTTGCTGCTCCAGTGCTTCCCCAGCTCTGAAACACGGGGGGCAGCCCTGCCTCGCCTCACCCTTGTGCATCCCGGGAGGAAGGTTTATGAAGCACCTGGAGGCGCCTAGAGGAAAGGCCACAAGCCGGTCGGCTCAGCACCCCGGCGGCCGGGGAACATCGCCTCATGAGGAAAGTGCCACCATTCCCCGGCCCCAACGGGACTGAACCCTGGGACTCGGTCTCATCCAGACGATGAAGGAAAGAAGCAACCGCCCCTCCCTGGGCCACCACGGGGCTCCGGGGGAGTTGGGGGAAGGGGAAATGGCAGAGTGACACTTTGAGATAGGACAGGTGCAGGCAGGCAGGCAGTGAGGGAGGGATGGAAGGAGGAAGGAAGGGAGATGGGTGTCGGGGAATCTGGGAACGGCTGGATAAATAGAAGGGGCTTTTGGGGGCAAGGGAATAGAAGGGCTGTGGGGCTGGAGGGATGATGAGGATGAATAGAAGGGAGGGACCCACAGACACGAGGGGTGTATGGGCACGGTACATAGACAGGCTGGGGCAGGGGAGGGCTGGGGAGGGATGGTTAGGAGAGAGGGGAGGGGGGTACCGGGGAGGGAGGGTTAGGACAGAGGGGAGGGGGGTGCCGGGGAGGGAGGGTTAGGACAGAGGGGAGGGGGGTGCCGGGGAGGGAGGGTTAGGACAGAGGGGAGGGGGGTGCCGGGGAGGGAGGGTTAGGACAGAGGGGAGGGGGTGCCGGGGAGGGAGGGTTAGGACAGAGGGGAGGGGGGTGCCGGGGAGAGAGGGTTAGGACAGAGGGGAGGGGGGTGCCGGGGAGGGAGGGTTAGGACAGAGGGGAGGGGGGTGCCGGGGAGGGAGGGTTAGGACAGAGGGGAGGGGGGTGCCGGGGAGGGAGGGTTAGGACAGAGGGGAGGGGGGTGCCGGGGAGGGAGGGTTAGGACAGAGGGAGGGGGTGCCGGGGAGGGAGGGTTAGGACAGAGGGGAGGGGGGGGGGGGGGAGGGTTGGAAGAGGGGG